>JAPWDM010000001.1:160067497-161317497 GCA_035578155.1 Brachynemurus nebulosus
AACATCACCAATCAGTAAGAATAATTAACAAATAAAATAATAAGCAAATGGAAACTGCTAGATAAATATAAACAGTTATAATATTATCCAATTAGATTGATGTAATATTAGTTCACACAATTTAAATTATTATTTTTTAATTTTTATAATTTTTAATTATCTGAAATTGCAAAAAATAACATATACACCACGGGACTAAAGCGCTACTTTTGATCCCTGGTGTGAATTGTTTCCTTCTGGCCTTTACAGGTTCTCAGGCAACAAACTTCACTTTCGAAGTCAAAAAACATACTTTAATCCCTCGATGTCTAATATACTGTTAGTCACAAGTAATACATACAGTGATATAACCATGAGGAAGCAAATGGAGCAATCGCTCTAAAACGCACGGAAAAATCGACTCAATCTTTAAACCTAACCAACTCGACTATCATAAGCCTCTTCCAAAACATGCCTCTACACTCTACCTCATTACTTGTTATCAATATTTAAGTATCTACTGTTCTACTAGTTTCCTAACGTTACCAGAGCCTATTTACCGCCTCTTACTTTACGTATCTCCCAAACAACTATAAAAATATATTTTCCTATATCGAAAATTATTCAAGAAGTACCTACGATATCTCAGAGTCGTTTTAACTTGTTGGCAGTTATTTCTATTAAAAAAGTCAGAGAAAACGTCTAATACTGAAAAACTGTACCGCTTTTAAATTTTAATTATGGATAATCAGTTTGAATACAACTTTTGTATTTAACATGTAATAATATGTATTCGGAATGACGGAATTCACCCAAATTGATTAAATGTAGCGAATAATCTTTCCGAATTATTCAAAATGTCGGCGACATAATTTAAATTACTAAAAGCATAATACTGTAACTAATAGTAATGTGAATGAATATTAAACTTTGTTATAGTTACATTGGTACAATAATTTCCATTGTCAATGTGTATTTCCATACATAACCATACAGACGACATTGAAATATGTAAAAGAAATTATTACGTTAACACTTTCAGTCCCATGGCTTCGGCATCCGAAACCAAACAAAACATTCACAGAGGCCGACCGCGATCAATATTTAAAATAATAAAACACTTAAAATATTTATAATTATAAAAAAGATTTTATATTATTCTAATAAAAATAATTTATTACTACATACCGGACACTTTTCATTTTTTGTACATATAAATATACATATGTAAGTAATATCAAATATGTTTGATCATCAAAATATCTAGGCTCCATCTTTTATTTACAATAATATTTTTATCCACATATGTATGTGTGTATTGATTGTATGCTTGCATGTATATATGTATTTTTCAAAATATTAATAACTATGTACTCATCTTTTGACCTGCATAACATACACATGTTGAATCATTTAGTGTTCTGTGGAATCATTTTATGTACTTGTTTACATAAAATTTGTTTAACCCTTGAATCATACGTACTCGTCAAAACGACGAACGAACTTCTCTACCTGCTCCAATACAGTGACTTGTCGGTACCTGCTCACTGTGAAACTTCTGTTATTTAATTTATTTGTTATTATAACACATAAGACATAAATTTTATTTATAGCTATTGTCGTTTTTTTTTATACTGAAATAGTGTGCGTCAAAAGGACGACGATGTATGATTAACCTATATTTTTTTTTAAAGATTTTGTACTCCACATATAAAAGTTTTCCTAATTTTTCTAAAATTTATTAAAGATATGGATGTTATAATTAATTTATTTAATGATTATGATAATGTGAAAGATGATTACAGCTGTTTGACTTATAGAGACGACATAATACTGAAGTTTGAATATATTGAATCGAAAACTAAAGAATGCGTTTCGAATGACTTAATAAAAGATTAATAATTTATTCTGTGGAAAATATTTTAATTTTTATTATTTTTTGAGATCTTATCGAAAAATTACTAACAAATTTTAGAAAATTTACAAATGTGCCTAATGGGGAAATAACTACATATCTATAGGAATATTTATGACTGAGAAATTTCACATTCTGTAAAGTCACACATGTCCACTGACTCATAATAGTTCATAAATTAATTATTACAATTGATGTATTTATATATTTTTTAATTTTTATAATGAAAATATGCTTTGATAAAAAGATTAAAAAAATTAATAAATATTTACATTAAGAAATTTTTCCAAATCCAATTTTTTTAAATATTTTGTTCGCTTTTGTAGTATTGTTATGTAAAAAAAATGTTTTTTGCAAATAAACTATAAAACTCCCCGTAAAAAGTCCATTCGTCGAAACGACGCCGATGTATGATTAACTTGACTCGTAGACCAACGTATGATTCTAGGGTTGAAAATATTGTCGGCTTCCGGGGAAGTTTACTGTGAAAGTGCTTGAGCCTCAAAGTGTTAATATTAATGGCACATCAAGTTAATACTTTGTATAAAAGTGCATAATATATACATGTAATAAGAATATTAACATTTTAATTATAAAATTAGATTCTACAAAGAATTTGATGACATCAATCGTAATTTATGTAATAGATTCCAACTAGATTCTTTTTCATTGAAAACTACATAGGTACATACATATAATTATAACTACGCATCTCGATAAAATGATTTTCATAAACGCATGTAGGGTATCTACACACAGTGGGGATTTCAGCAGATAGACAGTATAAGCCCAAGACAAGCCAAAAATTTTGAAAAAATTTAAAAAGATAAAAATGTTTAAATGATGACCTTAGGTTAAGCATTTTCCTAAATTCTGATATTTTATATGCTCTCAGTTTTGTCGATGGTATCTTTAGGTTGTATAGCTTTTACGAAATAAAGTTAAATTTCTACGAGCTAAACGAGATTTCTGTATAATGAAAAGGATCAAATCGCATTTAAGATCAACTGAATAAATACTTACTTAACATGGCTATAAAAAAGACAACTACAACCTAATATACAGGGTGTTAATGAATAATTGCGAAAAATTTTAACATGTGATTGCTGAGGTTTTCTTATGTAATAAAGATCAAATAAACCCAGGTCCAAAAACGCTTAGTTTCTAAGATACAGAGTAGATGGGCTACTAGATAGCCAATATCGGCTTTCTAGGACCAGTAACTGGAAATTATTTTTTATCTTGAAAACGGCTACATGAGTGACAAAATACTAAGAGGTCATTTTTGTCAACAATTTATGGGACATTTGAAAAAACATTTTCGAATTGAAAAAATCATTGGCGTGCCTTTTTTCTTCAAAAATATGTCATCACATGGCTGTACGGACGCCACTGGTTTGAGTGGAAATATTCTGTTTATTTCAGAATATGAGTATTTATCCTGTTATAGCGTGTCCCAAATTTTGTGTCAATATCTCGAAACGTTTTTGAAATATTTAAGAAAATATTAAAAAACACAGGAAACTGAACGTCCTGTATCTTGGAAATTAAGCGTTTTCGGACCTGGGTTTATATGCACTTTTTTACATAAAAGAACCTCAGCAATCATCTGTTAAAATATTTCGTACTTATTCACTTAACACCCTGTATAGCTCTGATTATATACATTCATCTCTAAGAATTATTACAGAAGACTTCGGTTTACTCTAAATATTCTTCGGCTTACTAATGAAATGAAAAGTTTCAAGCCTAAAAGTCATAATCATAATACCCCTGTCGCAACTTTCCACATAATAGCGAATTTCACAAAATCAATAGTCCAACCAAATTACGCCCAAGGAAAAAAATTATAATACGAGGTGTGACCAAAAAATTCGGTGAAAAATTTTGTTACGACCAAAGTGATATATTTAAATCAAATTTGAATTAATCTCCTTCAAAGTACTTCCCTCGGCTAGCGATGCATTTGATTCCATGATTGGAAGAATTTCTAGAAAGCTTCTTTTGGAATGGCCTCGAGCTACTGTCATGGCCTTTTTAATGAAGGGAATGGTATCAAAACATTTTCCTTTTAGCACGATTTTTATTTTCGGAAAGAGCCAGAAGTCACATGGTGCAAAATCCGGACAATAGGTCGGATATTGACAAACAGGAACCTTATTTCGTGCCAAAAACTTGGGGATTAAAAGCGAGGTATTGAATGACGCATTATCATGATGAAGTAGAAAGTCACTGATCCATTTTTATGGTCTTTTTCTTCGTACATTGTTTTGGAAACGTTACAGTAGGCCCTTGTATTATTCGGAGTTTACAATCTTTTCGCTTGGAATGAACTTAAAACGAACATGGAACTTTTTTGAGGTCGAGGCACGTCCTGCTCGCTGATCGTCTTCAACCGACCCATTTCCGGTTTTGAATTGCTCGTATCACTTGTAAACCGTCTTCAAAGTCACCACATATCGCCATACATTGATTTTAACATTTCATTGCACGACACATATTCAAGATTCGCAAAAAGTTAATTTTTTATTAATTAATTATTTGTTATTCTCAATAGTTGTAAACTTAAAAAAAAATATTCAAGTAATAATTTTGACTAAAAGAGGCGATAAGTTAGAAAATTTTTATTTTCTTGTAAAAATTATTCGACCGGTTTCAACGCCTAGTTAGCGTCATCATCAGGAAAGACGTATCCCATGATCTAACAGACCGAAAAAATCAATCAAACACATCAAAATATCCAATTTCCGAGAGTTTAAACACTCAAAATTATAAAGAAGAGTCTGTTTACATTTGAAGAAGATGATTTTTAAGCAAACAAAATAAAACAAAAAACATTTTTCTTACGGCATAACTGATGAATCTATATTGAAAAACAAATTTGATGCAATTTTTAGTATGATTATTATTTAAACAACAGAAAATTCATTGTTGAGGAAAATGTGAGGAAAAATTTTTTAGGAATTTTTAATATTTTTGTTTAAATGAAGAATAAATCAGATCACAAAATGGATTTTTTCACTATGTTGAAATGTATCATATTGAATTTTGATTTTAATTGTTTGAATTTTTGAATATATTTAAAACAAAGGAAGTATCATCATTACGGAACATATGGACAATTTTGAACAAAAGGAAGGAATTTATGAAAAATTCCGAAATTAAACTGAAGAAAAAAATTTTAGATCACAAATATGCCAACACAAATGCACTTTATTTTACAATTAAATGGTTAATTTTTAGAATTTTTAAAATTTTTAAATGTTTTTTCTAAAAATACACACTAGCTGAATTGTAAAATTGTCAATTATGTTTTAAATTTTAGTTTTTAGTTTTAATTGATATTTTATTAAAAATTCATTATTTTATTTATTAGGTTTTTTGCTGAATTTAGAAAAACCATTAACAGAATAAATTTATACGCCAAAACAGTACATTTTGTGTGCTAATTATCTTTAACATTTTGAATTAAGAGTTTGTTAGAAGAGAGAAAAACGAATATTGAAATACGTGATTTTCTAACTTATCGCTTCTTTTAGTCAAAATTATTACTTGAATATTGACGGGGCGAAACTTGGGGGTTCGATTTAATTAGAAAAAAAAATTATAAAAGAAACTTTTGAATTTGTAATTACAACAAAAAATGTGATTGCATCCGTGGTTTAGCACTTTCGCCTCGAATTTCTAAATTTTTTCTTTTTTTTCGTGACACATTCCGACACATTCGTCATGATAATTCGTAGGTATATATCGTAAAATTTTTTTACGTAGAAACTTGTATATAAACACATAGACGGGATTAAAATGTGTAATTGCAATATTTAAAATCAACCATTTCATATAGGTAATTTTATTTTTAAAAGATACTATGGTGGGAACGCAAGGTAGTTTACTGCTGTTAAAAAATTAGAGACAGTTTATACGTATAGAACAGGAGGATCTAAAATTGTTTAAAAAAAAAAAAGAAATTCTAATTAAAATAAATAATAACAAATCATTTATTTATAAGAACAAATAATTTTAAAAATAATAGCTGAATTTAAAAATGTAAGAATCTCTTACAAATTCTTACAACTCTTACATCTCTCACCAATCAAAGTTATAATTAGTGTCCGACAGACTTTGGCTTCTGTCTCGGTGAAAGGGAGGCCAATCATTGAGCTGCTTATAGTTAAAAATGTTACTTTAAAGGTGCATGTCAGAAAAAAAATTCCGTAAGAATCACTTGAGTTTGAAATAATTGTTAAACAATGTTAATGTCCTCATTGTGTTATTTGTACCGGAAGTAGATCGGCTGCAGATGAATTTACAAAATTCATCATGTTTTACTGAATTATCGTCAGAAAGAAAATAGTTCTATGAACTTTATACCTTATATTATTTTTTTATGCCAAAGAAAAATAGATTCCACCGGGTTGTTTTTTTCGTAAAGATTAAAATAAAAATTAGAAGTGATAGTCCTGTGATAAAAATTCTAAGGAAATTTAGATTTGGTTTATATAAATAGGGGAAAGGAAGGGAGTTACTGGAAACAAAATTTTGTTAGGCCCATGAACGGAAGAATTTTAAATTCGGCTCGGATCATAAAAATAGTATACGCAAGTAAAATATTATACTTTTTCTATGACTATTTACCTAGTGCATTTTTTTGCACAAATAGGTATGATGAAAAATGTCTTTGATAAAATTCCACAAATATATTCAATACAATTTGTTTTCTCTTTTTATCAAACCACTAAAATTCAAAAAATATACTTATGTATGAAAACTATTAAAATAAATTTAAAAGCAATTGAAATTTTTTGCCTTTAATTAATATAAAAAATTATTTCAAAACCTACCTTCTGATACAAATTATTTGAATATTTTACAAAAGCAGCTTTCTGATTGGTTTACAACCGACTTTGTGAGTAACAGAATGTTGAGTAATAGAAATCCATATATAATAAAGGCATCCAGGAGGCAGAACATAGTTTATCCCCGGGAGTGCAACATTTTTCTTTCCAATAGCAATTTCTTAATTAATCATGAAATCAATAAAAGTCAGATTGTTGGAAACCAAAAATATTTTATAGATACCACAAAGATTGTATTAATTATTAAACAATAGCAAAGAAATAATAAAATCTGCGAACAGGTATAAAAATATTAAGAAGATTAATTTATTATAAAATAATTTACCTGTAATTGTTAGTAATATAAGTCAATATCTTTACATAATTATATCTTAGTTTACAAGATTATATTATATGTAATATATTTCCTTTTAAAAAAAAGTAATTAATTTTAGCTTTATATGAGTAAACAAACAAAAGAACGCCAATGCTTACCACTAGTATATTAAAATAATTAAATTTTTATCGTCAATTGTTTTAAAACTTTAGGTTAAAGTCAATTAATCCCACTGTTAGCACAATAATCATTGGAAAATTTTAAAAATTAAACATTCATGTATTGGCGATTTTGGCAACACTGAAGTACAACGACACTTTTTAAAAGAAAACAACAATGACTTCATTTAAATGTGATTATCACTATTAGCTATACATAATACGCTTTCAACCAACAAACAACATTTAGTAAGAGCAACCTTCAACAATTGATACACTGCATGTTTATTAAATTATATATTGTGTTTTTTACCGTGTATTATAGGTATGCTTATTAGTTAGTTAATATACATAGGTAGACACAAATTGAAAGTAATACACAACAGACAGTAATATGTAGCACTGCTGCCTATGACACTACTAACCCCCTTATGAAAAGATATTACATTGATCACATAAAAATGTGTATTATTGTTTATTAGATTGTATTTACGGATATATTCAATAAATACTAGAATATTTCCAGTTTTGGAAATTCAGTAAAAAAGAAAATTCCTAAAGAAATTATTTTACAATGACTCAAATTCTTAACGACTGAAAATTTTCCTTTATGAAATCAGTATGTAAAGAACCCGTTATAATAACTGAATTTTAATCTTCGACTCTAGCCGAAGATGGAGAAGAGTCCACAGTTAGAACCGGTGTAAGATAAGTTGATAGTAATGAACATTTACATATATATTTACAATTGTCAGGGCCGTGGAGAGAAATGGTGAGCCCAGGGGAAACATTTTTTAAAAATCTCCTCCAAAAAAAAAACGTTGCGATTAAAAAAACTTCTTTTTAATTTATCTCGGGCCTCTTACCAACAACTACGGGCCCCTTCTTACAGCCCGAGCTAGAACCCCGGCAACCCCACCCTCTCGTCGGGCCTGACAATTGTTTATTTATTTACAGTAAATTATTGATAAGCAACTTGTAAAGAGTACTGAATTTTCCAAATACCCTTGTTCTTAAAAATTTTAAGTAAAATTTAATTTTTTCAAATATCTCAAAAATAGTTAAAAGAGACTATCTATAATTGGTGTGTAATTTATTTCAATTTACGGGCGTGGTAGTCAGGGGCTACAAGTTAAAGGAAAAAATTATTATAAAGGGGTGCAAAGGTGTGACTACAAATTTTGCGCCCCGAAGCGATTTAGATTCCAGCGTTCCACTCTGAAAAGTCTTTTTACTAAAAATGTAGCTGGCAATCAAAACAAAAGAAAAAAGAAAAGATAATGCCGTTCTATCTTCTTTCTGAATGAGTCAGCTCTCAAAACTAACAACTACCAAATTTTCCGCTCATACTTTTTCTTATTAAGAAAGTTCCATCTTTTTTGTTTAAACGATTGTTAATAATCATTTTTAAAAGCAAAATATTAAATATTAGAGAGGTTCATGTTGTGTTAAAATAATTAATGAATAAGACAATCAAATATGATGGCGATTGGTTAAATAGTTTTTAAGTTACATTGTCGGGCGCGGCGTGCAAAATTATGAGTCTGCGGGAAAATACGTTTAAAATTTTTGTAAGAAAAAAGGTTGTACACTCTCCCAAAGCACATTGGCTTTTCTTCATTCTTCTCCAAATACAGGATGTCAACACAACAAAAAGAGATTGATGATTAAAAGAGTGCCCAGCATAGATACATGCATGCATTAAAGTCGATATAATTGTCGATATAACAATCTCTTAATGATGGTCTATTTAAATGGAAATTTTGTCATACAGAAATACCTATAACAAAACAAACAATAATAACAATAAAACAAATATTTACAGCATACCCATTTTACTTATATTTTATATTTAACGACCTACTAAGAGGTTGTGATCAAACGAAGTCTGGCATCCCATGACAGTACTGTAGTACTTACGTATAGGGTTCTACATTTTCGATATATATGGGACATAAGAAATTCGACTAGGGTTGACCGGGGTAATTGTGAATTGGGGCAATTGTGAACGGCGCCTATAATTTCTAAAATAACATTAATATTGTTAAAAATCAACTCTTAATATGTTTTTCTGTCCTTTCTTAATATGCTATTAAAATTTCATAACAATTCTCCAAGTATTAGTATCTTTTTTTTATTTTGAAAAAACTCTTACAAAATTTTATGTATCTTACTTCGACCAATCCTCAAAAAAAATTTTTTTAAATACATTTTAAAAGGTAAGAAATGGTTAAAAGTACTTCTAAAGAAGTAATCTAATTTCTAAAAATCTAAACCAATTCACAATTACCCCATGATTTTAAAATTGTGGGATAATTGTGAACGTCATTCACAAATGCCCCCATTCGGTCAAAAATTTCAGTAATGTCCTTTTCAGAGTTGAAAATGTTGATGAAGGTGCAGGTTATTGTACAAGTTTCCGTCGTACAAACAATACAAAAAAAAAAAAAAATTTTTTATTCATGTAAACTAAATGTATTTCCTTGAAAAAGTCTTATTTTCCTTGTTTTTGTGTGAATACATGTAATTTTTTTATTTTTTATATGATAAAATGACAAAATATTATCAAAATATCATTTTTAGCTTGTAATAAATTTGTTCCTTCAATTTTTGTTATTTTTCTTTAACCTTTAAACAAAGAAAAATTGTGACAGCTAAAGTATGATGAAAAATTTGAAAGTGGAGTAAATGTGAAGAATTTGAGTTGGGCTTTACTCTGACGTACCACACTTCTCTTGTAATCCATTCTAAATAATTTTTCTGATGGCATTCACTTTTACCCCGAAATTCATAAGATTTGCAAAACCGCACCGAGGAAATGTGAATGGCTTATAAAAATTTTGTTTTTCATACGAATTTGCTCAAAATTTGTGTGGTGCATCCTGAATAATGTAGAATTAAAAATAAATCAACCATAATGTGATATATCAAATAAAAAATACTTAAAACAACGCTTTTATCTCAATTCATGAAAATCCATTCACAATTACCCCGATCAACCCTATATGTATACTACAGTCCATATTGTCAAACTAATTGTAACTTGTACTCCTTGATGACAAAAATGATTTTTTTACGCTTTAATCAAACTACCATTTCAATAAAATATCATACCAGTTTTTAAAAAGAAATTGTAAAACTTTCAATCTGTAATGTAGAAAACATTGAAAATAGAGCGTTTGGAAATTGTCATGCATTTTGAATAAATTTTTCTAATCTATACATATAATAAAACTGTAACGAGACCACTTCTGTACATGGAATATTTTTTGAAAATTCTACTGCTGCTGTAAATAGTTATCGATGTAGATATCAAAACAGCGATTTTTAAAATTTTTGTCTGCCTGTCTGTCTGTCTGTTTACGCATCACGCAAAAAATAACGGATTTTTATGAAATTTGGTCTGATAACTGATTACCTGGGTCAACATATAAGATAATTTTTATTCCGGGAAAAGGACTCATTCCCACGAAAAAATAGAAAAACCATTTTGAGCAAGTGCAATCATTACACAAATACTGTTGAACGGATTTTTTATGAAATTTGGTGTGGTGATAACTTATTAACTGGGTCGACATCTAAGATACCTTTACTCCGGGAAAATGTCTCATTCCCACGGGAAAATAGAAAAACCACTTTGAGTATGTGCAAACATTACGCAAAACCTATTGAACGGATTTTTATTAAATTTGGTCTGATAACTTATTATCTGGGTCAACATATAAGATACTTTTTACTCCGGGAAAATGTCTCATTCCCACGGGAAAATAGAAAAACCATTTTGAGTATGTGCACACATTACACAAAAACTATTGAACGGATTTTTATGAAATTTGGTCTGATGTTAACTTATTACCTGGGTCAACATATAAGACACTTTTATTGCGATAAAATGTCTCCTTTCCTTGGCAAAATATAAAAACCATTTTAAACATGTGCATGCATTACGCAAAAATTATTGTTCTATGCAAGTTCTGTATAATTGGGTATTTGACAAATTTCGAAAGAGGGTTTTAAAATATTCCAAATGACTTGAATATAATCCCAGTAATTGATTTTTGTTTAAAAAAAAGCGATTTAAGGGAAAAGAAAGTTTTTTTTTTATTCAATTGAATTTTGGTGCGAAAACACTTGGTCACGTGTCAGTGACGTAACATCACGAACCAGTTAGCTTTTTATTATATCTACTTAATAAATTTATAACACTGACTGACTGACAGACACCGCACAGCCTAAACCGTTGGGTTTAGAAGAATGAAATTTTGCATAGGAGTTCCCTATGTAATATAGGTGAGCACTAAGAAAGGATTTTTGAAAATTCGGCCCCTTAGTGGGTTTAATAGGGGATGAAAATTTATATGTAAATTCGTTATTTTTGAAGTTAGTGGTGTATAAAAATATGTTACTATGGCTATTAAAATAAATAATATATTATTGAATGAATCTTTAACTTTGACTGACAGACAACGCACAACCTAAACTGTTGAGTTTAGAAGGACGAAATTAAGCACAGAAGTTATCAAAATTGGCGTTTAGGCTTCTATTTATAAATAAAAATCAGTTGTTTTTGGAAATTTATTCTCTAAGGGGTTACAACAGAAAGTGAAAGTTCATATGTATGGGAAGTTCGTCATATTTGAAGTTAGAAACGTGGATAATGATTTAGGCTTTTGAAAAACATTAAAAGTGAGCAGAAAGTGAGTACCTAATAAAAAGATGTTGTCGATAGGAAATCCAATCGGGCATATGGCTAGTATTATATAATTATGTAGTAGGTGTAGTAAGCATGAGGAGTTTATTTTCAAAAAGCAATTTCTAGGAAAAAGACTGAAATATCTTTAATACCTTAAATTAATAATGATCGCTAATTTGAAATTTTTAACGGACAAAAATGTACCTTAGCAAAGAAAAATTAAAACTGAAACTGAAAACCAAACAGAAAATATTACGTTTTAAAGCTTTTGACTTATCTTTTGTTGCACAGTCACAATAGCATCATGGATAATATGAGTAGCGTGTTACAACTACTATAGCGTATGAAAAAACATACTGGAAACAAAAAGTGCTGCAAGCCAAAGGGAGAAAGAAAAACAGATAAATCTAAATTACTTAATGCTATTCCATATTTTAAATAATCAAGCAAAGATTTTACTTAGCAAAAAATCACGTTTATTTTTTAATTGTGACAATTGTAAGTTAATATTAATAGATTTGAGCGTTACTTTATGGTATTCCATATTTATAAATAATAAACAAATAGGTACTTTACTTCGCAAAGTACGACTTCTACTTTTGAAATTGTGACAACATTGTTATTCACTGGTAAAAAATCCGTAAAAATGTTAATGGTGATAGAAAATCTCATTTTACTCGAAAATTACATTTTGCTAGAAACTGTTTTTTGAAAATAAGCTCCACCTTCATTAATGTCACATCCATGGCATTTAATAATTTATATATATATATATATATATATATATATATATATATATATATATATATATATATATATATATATATATATATATATATATATATATATTTCATATATTTTCTGTTGATTTGTCATTAATTACATGTTGCCTGATTTTTAATTTTAAAAAAATGGAATAATAAAATGGAATAATAGATTCGTTTGTGCTAACAAACCTCTTTGCTTCGAATCCCAAATTTCGTTCAGCAATATTTAAAAATATAAAAACTAAAATGTGAGTATCTTTTTTATAAGTATCTTTTTGCAATATTAAATGCCTTTGTGCTGTGACGTCACATGGCCAAATAAATCTTTTTAACCATTTCACCCGCTAATTCCAAATTCGCAATTTTTATTTAGAAAAATAAAATATTTATATATTTTTTTTAAATTAATATAAATGGTTAATCATTATCACTGAATCATGCGCTATGTTATTCACTATATTTTACTATCAATTACAACATCAGTCAAATACCCAATTATTACACTTATATATACTTCTCATTGATTTTATAACAATGCACCGCGCGAACGACGTCGCGGATACAGCTAGTTACAAATATTAAAGAAACATATGCTTTTTCTCATACATTGACGTTCACGTTTTAAAATCAATAACGATGTTAAAATTTAAAATAATTATTCAGTTAATATCAATGTCACTCAAGAAAAAAATAGATAAATGGAAATTCATAAAATATTTAAAGAGAAATTCTTGAATTTCACGTATATTTATTTTATGTACACAGGGGAAGTCTTCCTTGATATTGCAAGTAAAAATAGAAAAGCTATAGTTAAGAATTTTTATCACCTCTACTATTAAGGTGGTTAGCGCACTAGAGTATTTTAAAGACTAGTAATTCAGTTTTTCATATACACTACCGTCCAAAAGTTTGAAAGTAAATATATTTTTGCAGATTAGAAAATTTCTTTTCCAAACATTTTAATAAATTAATTTGTAATTAAAATAAATCAGTTCGTACCACAATAACAACTAAAAATTTTAAAAGCTTTTACGTCTTTCGTCAGTAGTCTCTCCTACTTACTGTTTTTGATGAATGCATGTTTTTTCTTACCGTCTCCTTAATGACACAACAGACAACTGTTCTCTTAAAGTAGCGGTAACTGGTGAAAAATCTTTCTCCATCTAGTGTAGCATAGCTCTGGACATTCTTAAAAGATGAATAAAAAAAATTTGGAAAAAAAATATTTTGATAAACTTCTAAACGGAACGCCCAGAATTTGTGAACAAGTCATTAAAAAAAGAGGTTTTGTAGCAATATTAGTATAATTAAATATGATTTAACATGTCCAAATAAAATTCGTATTTTATACTAAATAAATGTGACTAACATTTTATTACCAAGCTAAGAATATAGACTGGCCAAATATTTTATGTTAAATAAGTAGGTTCTTATATTTGTCACGCGATATCGCTTGATTGGCTATATAGTAAACTAGCTGTTTCACGTGATATCGCATGATCGTAGAGCGATCAGTGAACATCAAATTCGGACAATTTCGATGTGTCTAAGAGTCTGTTCATGTCTGTTTTCTTGCTTTTTTCTATTCTAATCCACGATGAACAAGATTAATGTTGAAAAAGAAACATACTTTTGTTACAAAAGCTTCTAACATTTAATCAAATAAATAAATATCTTTCGCTAAAAGTTAAACAATAAAAACTTAGGTATTTCAAAAACTTTAAATTCTTTAGGAACATTTACGGACAATAAAATGAAAAGTCAACAAATCCGGACTAATATACTTGTAGTATTTTAGTAATCAAACTGATACTGAATATTAAAATTATAGTTTATAGTTTAACACATTGACTTTTTATTATGAAATTATTTTTAATTATAAAATTAACATTTTTACGTAGTTTTAAATTAGAAAAAATAAAAATTAATGAAATAAAAGGAAAGAGATTTCGAAAAAAAAGTTTCACAATTTTAATTTACGACAGTAATTAATCGATATACTTTTTTGAAATTTAATAATAATTGTAAATAAAAAAATATTTTACAAATATGGAATACCATAAAATAAAGCTTAAATCAGTGAATGTTAGTAATAATTTCTTAAACTGGTTCCAACTCCTTCGAAGGGGTACAGAGTGTACACTATTATAATTATTACCTTAAAGTAATTTAAGAACCTTTAACATGGTTTAGATATTCAAAAGCTAATTAAATAAATCTGTATCTATCACCTTAAATTTAATTGTAAGTTTACCCACCGTAAATATTATCTCAATTAATAAAATGATTTATTTTTAGATTTAGTAACATTTACGTAAAATTAACATCGAAATCAGTAACTAAAAGTAAGAAATGGTTGAAAAATAAAAACTATAAAATGCAACAAACAGAAATATCTTTTTCAAATGAAAAAATTCAACCGCATGCCGAAATTGAGAATGTTTCTGCTACAATAGGATCATCCACAAATATCGTACTTACTCCGGATTTAGTTTCTAATGAGCAATGTGATGACTCTAACAAGAAATTCGAACAAAATGATAGCATCCAAAAGAAACAAGAAGTAAGAGAAATAAAACTAAGCAACGATAATTACAAAAATGAGAAACACGTTAATCACCCTTCTCAAAACGATATTAAACCTAATTATCAACGATATAATGACAATACAAAACTGGATTCGTATCAAATTTCTAAAATGAAAACTGAAAATCTATCATTGGTGCCATTAAACGACGTAAATAATAATAAAATTGATAAACAAATTGAAACGTTAAATAATGGCGTGATTTGTGTTACAAAATCTGATTTTATGTGTTCGTTATACATTACTGCATGTGCGGCTATCAACAGAGCCAGTGAGGAAAAACGCGATTCAGTTTATAAAGAAGATCTTGAAAAAGCAATTTTATCAATTAATCCGAGTGGAAATTTCAAGGTACGAATTGTATCTCTCTACAATTACTGTAATATTAGAGCTAATGGGTATAGGGAATATACACACACCGGCATAATTAGCGGAACATAAAGAAAATATAAAAACCTATTTATTAAACAAAGTTGGCTGTTTTTTTTCATTTTTACTTAAAATAATATTGAAGTAATGAATCAATTGACTTTCCATAGAATTGTTCTTATTTATTATTGATGCAAATCTTTTTCGAATTCAAATGCCGCTTCTTCTCAATGTGGTCGAGCTTCAGACTGCCGTAATTAAAGAAGGGCAAAGATTGCCTCAGGAGACTATAGATAACATCATTCTGAGTACAGCAAGACAAATGGAAGCTTTGACAAGAGCACGGGAGGAACCAGGCGGTAGTAAAACGCTGTGTTCTACTTCTGTTTGTTAAATAATCTTTAACTTAAATGATTCTTAGACGACATAAGATTCCAAAAATTTGGGATTTCATATGGTTAATTGCTTTTGCTAAAAAAAATGAAGGTATATCGACTTTTGAACATGTAATTTTAAATGAAGAGTTAAATAAGACTAATAGTTTCTTAAAATTAAATGGTTTGTTTGTTTTTTAGAGATATTTTGTATGTTCCGCTAATTATGCCGGTGTGTGTAGTTTAATTTTTTAAGAATATACCTTTTTCTACGTTAATACTGTCTATGTAAGGAAATATGCATGTAGGTGAATATTAGCACGTTGATAGCCATGAGGCCTTATGACGAAACGCCCAACTGATACATCATTTTAACAACTAATGCACCACAAACGTAGCTCGCTCGCTCTCTGTGTATGCACAATATACAGGGTGTCAGAGAAATAAGTATCATCCTTTTGAGGGGTGACTCATAGCACCCAGTAGACACTAAAACCGTAGGAATTTTTTCGGAATTAACAGTCGCGTCACCCCTCTAAAGGATAAGAGTTTTTTCTTTACACCCGGTATATATATATATATATATATATATATATATATATATATATATATATATATATATATATATATATATATACATATGTATATATATATATACATATGTACATATATATATATATATATATATATATATATATATATATATATATATATATATATATATGTATATATATATATATATATATACATATATATATACACACATACATATATATATATATATATATATATATATATATATATATATATATATATATATATATATATATATATATATATATATATATATATATATATATATATATGTATATATACAGTGGCCATCCAATGGTACGTACTCCGATTTTACGTAGTGACGTCAGCGATTTAGTGGGGTTCTCCTCTCACAGATATGTTGTTGTTTGTCTGTGTTGGTGAAAATTTATGTACCAAGCCCGAGTCAGGGCCGTAGGTAATATTGTCTGAGGGTCTCGTAGCCTTTAAAAATTTTAAAATTTAACTGAAGATATATATGCACATATTCTGTATACTTAATATGCAAAATGCAAATGTAAAATGAGTAACGTAAAATTCTAGAATATTCTAATCATCAACTAGCAGAGATATCAAAAAACAAACTTCATCGTTGAATTGGTCATTAAAAATGAGATTAAACAGAGTAGTTTGACAAAAATTCTAGAATGTTCTATTTGTCAACTAGCAAAGATATTAAAAAATCAATTGTACCATTTAATTGTCCATTGAAAAAGAGATCAAATTACACATTTTGACAAATGTTCTGGAATATTCTATTAGTCAACTAGCAAAGATATTAAAAAACAAACGTCGCCATTGAATTGAGTACCAAAAAAGAGACCAAATAACATTTTGAGAAATGTTCTAGAATATTCTATTTGTCAACTAACAAAGATATTGGAAAATCTACTGCACCACTTAATTGTCCAACCGAAATTAAACTAATGTAAACCAAATGTCCGATTTTGATAAACAATTTTTGCTATCGGACGAATAGAATATTCTAGAACATTTATGAAAATGTGCTATTCCGTTTTTTATTCGATGACCAATTAAATGGTACAATCGATTTTTCGATATCTTTGTTAGTTGACGAATAGAACATTCTAGAATTTTTGTAAAAGTGCGCTGCTTATTCTAATTTTTAGTGCGCAATTCAATAGTGAAGTTTGTTTTTTGGTATCTTTGCCAATTCACGAGTCGAATATTCTAGAATTTTTGTCAGCTTCCGCTATTTAGCGTCTTTTACGCTGATGAATGCGATAGTGAAGTTGATTTTTGGACAGTTTTCTGAAAGTTGTCACTCATATTCATTAGTATAACATTCGATTTCCTTTGTCTACACAACCGAATTTTCAGTGTAAATTGTCTCTTAAGATAATATTGTTTTAAATAAATTCAGATAAATAATATTTACCAACCCCCCAAAACAAAAGTTTACCGACGCCCCTGATCTTCCGATTTTACGTACTTCCCCTTAAATTTGTACCGACCACTACGTAAAATTGGATTTGTGGTATATATATATATATATATATATATATATATATATATATATATATATATATATATATATATATATATATATATATATATAGGGTGTAAGGGAAATAACTCTTATCTTTTTAGGGGTGACGCGACTGTTAATTCCGAAAAAATTCCTACGGTTTTAGTGTCTACAGGGTGCTATGATGCTATGAGTCACCCCTCAAAAGGATGATACTTATTTCTCTGACACCCTGTATATCATAGACCATAGATACCACAATGATGCAATGTGCGACACAGAACATAATATGTATAATAGTAGAACATACTATGGTGCCTAAACAGAGAACGAGCTATTTTTAGTTAGAGTTTAGAGCTACTGTACATAACTACGTATCTTACTGGTGTATACTTTACAGAGAGAGAATTGTTGACGTGATATAAGTATATAACATTGTGCCACAGTTAAGCCAGGTTTCACTTGACACCGTACGGCGTTCATGACCGTCAACGTGTTAACATTGATGAGTAAAAGTATCCAAAAAGATCTTTCCCCCTTCCAAAACAGTCACCTCTTGAACCCAAAATCTTCCTCATAATTTTTAAATTTCAAAAAATGTACTTCGATCTCCCTTTATCAGGTTAGCTTATAATAGTATAAAATGATTTGTATCTAAAATATTTTATACAATAATAATCTTACAGATTTCAGAAACAAAATGTGGCTTAATTGCTTCATTTACACAAGAAACTGATGCAGATAATTTATTATTGAATACAAATTTAGCAGAAATTCTTCGCGGACCCGTTCAAGTAGCTAGATTTTCACGTAAAGATAGTCGTTATAAACAGGTACAAAAAATAAAATAAAAATATTAAAGAAAAATACTAAAGAAAATTTTAACTCTTTTACACTCCAGGAATAAATATTATTCACCTGACACATCCTATTTCTTGCAACAGCTTCAACAATGATTACCGTATTTTCCGGCGTATAACGGGCACCTTGAACACCAAAAATATTGTCCAAATTTCATGGTACGCGTTATACGTCGGATATAAAGTTGAGTTCTTAGTTGGTAAATTACAATATTAAGAATGCACGTGAAATAAAGTTGATAGAAAATTTTACTTGGATCGTTTTTTACTGAAGGTGCATGAAGTGTATATACTATATATAACATCTCAAGTTCATCAAACATTTTAATCTCCCTTTACCTAAGCATCTATGCTGAAAACGTTTAAGTGTTTTCCTAAATTTATTTAAAATATCACCGAGTTAGTGACAGTTCTATAGAAAAAAAGACTTCTGGAGTGTAAAGGATTAATATTCATGCTATTTTAATTAATTTTAACTTTTTATTTAGATAGTTACGCTTAGAGATGTGCCATGGTCAATTCCAATACAAGATATTTGTACTGCACTAACGTACCAAGGAATTTCATTTGAAAATGTAGATCGTTTCCGAAACAATGTTCGCGTCGAAATACTGGATGCGAATCATTATGAAAATTTAATATCGCAAGGCTTAAATTTTTTTGATGCCGCTCGTTTCCTAGCAGTTCCAGAAAGATGGTATCGAAATTCCGGACCAAATACAAACATGCACGGAGAACGTATAGGTTCAGATTCTATTTTACAGTGTTATCGTTGCCAAGTAAATAGAAAATTATGCGCATTTCTTCTTAAATCAAAATAATAATAATAATACAAAATAGTATATTGTGCAATAAGTGCGGGAAATTGTCGATTGCCCACGAAAGCGAAGTTGAGCGCACGAACGTAGTGAGTGCGCTCATTCGTTTGAGTGGGCAATCGACAATCACACACGAGTTGCACATACTATTTTTTATAACGAATTTCACATACTTTTTTCTATTATTATTAATATTTTTGACATTTTTATTACTTTTTAAAATAAATTTTTAAGTGCTCGTCTTTTTTTCTGAATTAATTATTGTTTAAATTACTTTGTTGGTGGTTTCTAGAGAAATAATTATGAAATATTTATTAAATGAAAAATCAAAAGGCGACTTTGCATGTTTTGATTAAATTTTGAGTGTTTTATTGTCAATTTGCGTGTGGAAAGTTACTTTCCGCACGCAAAAAAGTATGTGGGAAGAGTACAGTACGCAAACAGCTATTTTGCGTACAGAAATGTGTGCGCCAAGTTAGTACTTCTCCCGCATAAGTAACAAAAAATGATTATCTTATTTATAGGGATTCTGGCACGTCGCAGCAAACTGTCGACATTTGCCGCGATGTGTTCGTTGCGGTGAACCTCATGGTGTCGAATTTTGTCCACGTCCACGAAACAATCCCATTTGCTGTCATTGTTCTGGCGCTCATCATGCAGCGTATAAAAATGTAAGTTAAAAAGACTATAAAAATATAGTAACAATAACTTTTGTTAGCACTATACAAACAACAAAGTGCGGCGGTAGGTTATCTTGCTAAAAATAATTTCGATAATTGCTAAAAAAAATGATCCTTTTAAATGCAAAAGGTGGTCGCAGACCAAAAAATTTAAGAACCACTGACATAAGTAATATCTCAGGGATGTTACGAAGCTTCGACTTTAACTCGGAAAAGTCGGAATTTCCGATTACAATTGGATCTCTGAATTCGACTTTGATCTCAATACTTTCAAAACGAAAGTATATTAGACTTGAACGATCCGTTGCAAATGTCGTTTGTTTACATTTTAAGGTCTGGTTCAGACGCAACGTCTTATCTGAACGATAAAACGTTCATGCAAGTCATTCGACAAAACGTACAGAAATTAGCGTGTCCACACGTTTCCAACTTATCTATCGGTCAAATTTCAGTTTCGCGACGTTTATCATGGAGGAACATAGACTGTCACTTTGTTAGCCGTTTAATCAATTTCTTTATATTTTTTAATCAGAACTTCATATGCCTGGACTTTTTATTCCAGTCACTGTACTCTAGGCTTTTAATTTGCCACAAGCAAAGGAAATTCCGGTCAAGTTCAACAAATTCGCACAAAAATTGACGGGAACACTGACGAAGATCAGACATTATATTATAATATAAGAAACAAAATTAAATGCAAAAAAAAATTTAATTCACGTACACGAAGCAACAGAATACTACAAATAGTTTCGATAAAGCGAAGGTCTGTCCAGACGTACAACCTGTCGAACCAATTTTCATAAAATGATGTTTCGCAGCTCAGATTTTCGACTTATCGTACAACCTCATTTCCGTCATGCAAGACGTACGTTTTGCAGTTCACACGCTACGTTTTATCGGAACGACTGACTTGTCGATTCAGACAAGTCGTTCAGAGAAGACATTGCGTCTGGACCAGACTTTATACACACAATGCAGATGTCAGTAAATGTCAAATATTCCAATAAACCGGCTTGGTCGTAAACTCAGAAAAACTGTGAGAAAATATTAAGAAATTAAAGAATTTTTATAAAAGTAGAACGCGTTTGGATTTATTTAAAACTTATTGCTAATTACACCGATCGATTACGCAAAACTGTTTTCCAAACCTAATATTTTGGATGTCAAAATAGATCCAGTAATCAAAACAGTACAGGAACTAGATATTGCAATAATCCATTGCTAACTTATAATGCTTTGCTGTACTTAAAAATTTGGTAAAAATCATTAAATGAAAGTTCACTGAAAAAAATCAAGAAATCTCAAAATATTTCCGAAATATTTCAAAAGTCTTCTACTGAATTCAATTGAAATGTCTCAAACTGAGACTTAAAATTTCTCCAATATATTTCAAAATATTATATTTAGACACAATACAAACATATGTTAAATGTTATTTGAAATGTCTAAGGCTGCCTATACAGGATCAGTCAATATTTACTGACAAAAATAATGAATCATTATTTTTATAATATAAATTCTATATAGGAATACTTCAGTATTATCAATACACCGATACACGATCAGTAATAATGTCAGTATTTCTAAATACTGACAGTATTACTGATCGTGTACATGCCACATAAGGATAGAACATCCACAGTCTTTCAGAAGCATTTAAAATTATTAGACACTATTATATCCGTGGATGAGATACATTTTTTTTTATTGTAACCTGTTGGTTCTAAATTTGATAGTACAATCTGGCAAGAAATGACTTCTGAACTATGTCATATATTATTCAAAATCCCCGAAGAAGAGCCGCTCGAGAAATTTGGCTTAAAATCTCAAAAAAATTAAATTTGGCACTGCTATTAGTGTGTATATTTTCATAATAAAACAATTACTTGCCGCAAACTTTACACTTTTTTATTTAAATTGCCACCCCGACCTTCAACTTCCACTCCGCTTTCAATAAAACCATCTCCATAACACCGCTAATTTCAACAAATTATTCAACATAGTACTTCCGTTCTTGAATGAAAATAATAAACTGTAACCGCTTCGCCGGGCAAAATCACCTATTATTATGGTAAATATGTTCATTTTTTTTTAGTGTCCTGTACGTGTTCAATTAATGAATGCAATTCCAGTGAGCATGTCGTTATCAACGAGACGGAGTTCATCACAATCAAGAGAAGTGCGATCACGATGTCGAACATAATGTGGTTCTTCACTTATCAATGTTATGGATATTCATTAAATTTTCTAGTCGTGCAAGAATTTTTGAACTTTGTATCAAAATATTCGTTTACAATATCTGTCAGTTATATCTTTAATTTATGGATCAAATATTTATTTTACATTTTTTATTTTATTTTTTTTTTAATTTAAAATAAAAAAAATAGTATGAACTTTTAAATTTTTCTTTCTTTCGCAATTTTTTTTCAAACGCATTTTCTTAAAGCTGAATTATTGCGTTTGATTTCTACAGATACCGCCACCAAAACTTTGCCGTCTCATAAGATTCACATCTAAATTCGACCCTGTGCTTACCATAATATAAATTTTGAAATTCTATGACAAAATTATCAAAGGAAAAAGCAAATAAAATTATAATTTTACACTAGCTGTCGCCCGCAGCTTCTCACCAAATGACTCTAGAGTAGCCATCTTCATATTTCAATAACCTACATATCTAATTTCTACACCTTGAGATAATTTTGTAGATACACCTTGGATACACCAAGTGATAGTTACAGAAGTACTTAAATTTTGGGACCTGATGGCTCAGGGGAAAAATCTTAGCTTCTTCATCTCTAAACTATCTAATTTACATACCTTAAAATAATACGTCTATTGATAATTATAGAAGTACTCAATTAGCTATTTGAAATTTTGTACAAAATTACTTCCTTGTAATCCTTCACCCGTCTCGCCATTTACCAAACGACTCTTAAAATAGCCATGTTTATATTCTAATAGCACATACAAGTTCCACACCTTAAGATCTTTATTTTTTCCGTTTTTTAATACTTTTTGACGCCCTAGGGTACTGGAGGATAATTTTAAACTAAAGTATTTGAGCATAATTTTGTCAGAATCCATTTACCCATTTGATTTAGGTTCTTTGTGGGGCTTCAAAGCCCTGGAAGCCAATTTTAATCAAACATTTTCCCTGATTTCAGTAAAATTTAGTCAAAATTCATCCAACCGTTTTTTTGATCCCCAAAATCTTGAAAAACAATTTTAACTTCACGTTTATTTTTCACGTAGTTTCAATAATCCTTATAGTAGGGGAGCCCAAGCGGGGGATTTTGGGATTCGATGAAGCTCGGCAGATTAATATAAGGGGGGATACCTTGCACCCTGTTGAGTACCTCCACCATATCTGAAACCTATATATATGGCCGACGGCCTAGGATAACGGATCAGAATAGTAAATAAAAAAATTAATTAAAAAAATCAAAAAACCCCACTGCATTTAAAGTAAACTAAAACGGTGGAAACAAGATTAAATAGAGAAAAAGAAGAATGAATAAAAAGTAAAGCAGTGGGAGGCATCAAACTTTTCTGTTTAACTTGGTACAACAAGTATGCTTCCGACTGCTTTACGTTTTATTCATTCTTCTTTTTCTCTATTTCATCTTGTTTCCACCGTTTTAGTTTACTTTAAATGCAGTCGAGTTTTTTGATTTTTTTAATTAATTTTTTTATTTAGATCTTTTTAGCGTTGTTTAATTATTTAGAAAAAGAAATATATATATTGTATATATATATATATATATATATATATATATATATATATATATATATATATATATATATTTATAGTTTGATGCCTCCCACTGCTTTACTTTTTATTCATTCTTCTTTTTCTCTATTTCATCCTGTTTCCACCGTTTTAGTTTACTTTAAATGCAGGCGAGTTTTTTTATTTTTTTAATTAATTGTTTTATTTAGATCTTTTTAGCGTTGTTTAATTATTTAGAAAAAGAAATATATATATATATATATATATATATATATATATATATATATATATATATATATATATATATATATATATATATATATATATATATATATATATAGGCACGTATATGAGATTACTGCGGCTGGCAGTACAATTATCACAAAGGTACAATTATCACGAATTTGATATTAAAAATTTTTTTATACTAGCCCTAATATAATAGCTTTTGTCTACGACTTCGTCCGCTTAGTCACTGAAGGTTGATTAAATGATTTCGTACACTTACTATGTCGCCATCGTCTCCACACGGGTGAATTAATCGACAAAAACTAGTTTCCATATAAATTTCAAACCCTTGTCCTACCGCCTTAGGGCATGAAATTTTAAAAATCTGCACTTGGTACTCGCTTACGTTACTAAAAAACCCCTGTGCAGAATTTCACGTTTCTAGACTCAATGGTTTTCTCACGGACTAGGGAATATTATATTATTATTACTATGGACATGCAGTAACTGGGTATGTCGTTGAATCTTTTGGTATGCCGTATGTCATTTGTACAAGCTATTAAAAGTACTAAAATGGTTTATTGTGCTGTAAAGACATGCATTAGTGAAAGTGGAAAAGATTCAAAAAAGAAATCTGGAATTTCATTTCATGAGTAAGTAGTAATTTGATTGGAACTTTTAATATAAAAATTTAGTGACACTCTCTTCACCCTTGAAAAGCATCAATATCAGATTCATATCCTTAAGAAATAAAATTCCAAAAATCCCTTCTTATAGCTCACCTACGCTACATAAGAAAATCCTGTGTAAAATTTTACGTTTCTGAGCCCAGTAGGTTTTTTAAATAAATTTTGACGGCCTATTTTACCCCCTTAGGGGATGAATTTGCAAAACTCCTTCTTGGTGCTCGCCTACATTATATAAAGAACCCCTTGATAGAATTTCACGTTTCTAAACTCAACGGTTTTCTATATAAATTTTCATCCCCTATTTTAACCCCTTAGGAAGCGAAAGTCTAGAAATCCACTCTTGGTGCTTGCTTGCGTTACTAGAAGAACCTTGGTACAAAATTTTACATTTCTAAACCCAGTGGTTTCCTATATAAATTTTTATCCCCTAATTTACACCCTTAATGGATAAATTTTTAGAAAAATTCTCCCTCTTAATACTCATCTACATTATTAAAGGATCCCTGTGGCCCTATGCAAAATTTTACCTTTCATAAATTTTCATCCCCAACTTTATACCCTTCGGGGATGAATTTCCAAAAATCTTTTCTTAGTACTCCCCTACGTTACATAAAGAACTCGTCTACAAAATTTCACGTTTCTAGACCCAATGGTTTACTATGTAAATTTTACATCCCCTATTTAGGGGATGAATTTTGAAATTTCATGTAACCTATAGCAATCCCCAGATTAAGACGAATCCAGCGACACTTTCCTTACCAAAATCCGTCAAGCCGTTTAGGCTGCAGGCTGCGCCAAATAAACAGACATAATTAGAGGATACATACAAACTTTCGAAAAACATTACCCTCCTTCTGATGCAGTCGGGTAAAAAAAGTTGATCGTTAGAAATAATAATCGAGCGCGTCAAATTAAGGTAAGGTGAGTTAATTACATGCTTAAAAGTGTGCAATTAAATAATCTGACGATTTTAGCTTGACGTAAGGGGGTGGAAGGGTTATTAACTTGAAGAAAAAAACGTCATCTCGACATTCTCGAGCGTGGTCGAGGTTTTTTTCTTTTCGAAGGAAATAATTTAAGGATCATAGGAAAAATATAATCTGACAACTTCCACAAGAAGTAACAAAAATCGTAAATAAAGTTTAGTATGTGCAGTTTGAGCGAAGCAATGTTTGCAGCCAAAAATTCAGGAGACTTTGAAACTTATATATGTATTAAAAAATAATTTTGTTTAGCTAGCTTGTATTAGACAAAACACTGTGCAACTAAATCGGTTAAATACCGTCGTCCCTCAACTTATTGACAATTTAACTTATTGACAATGATCGTAGTTTACCTCAAGTTATAGACAAATCATCTGTATGTACGCATTGCCACACTACGACACAGCACGTATGACCTTGGGTACATACATATGATTTGTCTATAACTTAAGGTAAACTACGATCACCGTCAATAACTTAAATTGTCAATAAGTTGAGGGACGACTGTAGTTAATTTTTAGCGCTTTTGGACCCCCAGCACTCTGGCGGATCTCATATAGTACCTATAGCATATAGGCATTTAATTAATTTAACTTTTAAAAGGTGAAAAAATGTTCAAAATTGGTTGGGTAGTTTTACTTTTGGCGTTTTTGGGACCCCCAAACACTGACAGACCTCATATAACATAACTTATATCCATCTGAGCTAGTTTAGCTCTCTAACAGTGAACAAATTTTCAAAATCGGTGATGACGCGTTCTTGAAAAGTTAGTTTATTTTGAAAAGTGAAACATATATAAATATTGTTATTGTAATGATAAAAACGGTGCAAAGCATTTATTGTAAAGAAATTCAGCAAATTTCTTAATTTATCTCAAAAGCTAGTTCACTTACAAGGAAAGGTTTTGAACTGTCAATTCGCAATTTTGATGAAATTTCTGCCATAGTCCCGGGCTAAAATCTTTTCATGGCACTCGCTGTAATAAGGGTATTTCCAAAAAGGAAATTCACTTAAAATGAATAATTTTTTTTTTCTTTTTTTGTACTTTGAATAAAAAAAAGTACTTATCCGTAGTAGTAGAATCAATCACAAAAAGTTACCATAACTAGTAAAAAAAAACCTCATCGTGTCAGTAGCAAAAATGCGAATGATTTTATACATTTCGCCTAATTATCTTGTATACTTATTCTCATTACCAATATTTCGTACGACTGATACCAAAACAATACCTGTCGATGTGATTACCAACTAATGACCTACCTACTCTCATTAATGGTTTCAAGAAATTTTAATTTTGTTTTTGTCCAGCGAACTTGTACTATAGACGAAACACTGTGCGTCTCGGGCATGAAGCTGAATCGTATATATGAAAATCTGACGCGCTCGAGTATTTCAAAATGACTATTTTTTTTTTTGCATTTTCAAAAAGCCGCCGCGAGCTTACATTACGTCCGAATCGTCCGAATTTTGAATCGGAGCTTCTTTTGGAGTCACTTAACATTCCCTATAAATATCTGACGAGCTCGAATAATTTTTTTTTCTAATTTCCACCCTTCCATACGACCACCCCCGCCATGCAAACCGGCAGATTAACATACTTCCGTTATCAAAGATACGTGAGATATATGCACTATCAATATCTGACGCGTTCGAATATTTCAGTGTCACAGTCTTTTTTACATTTTTGAACATCTGTAGACGCTTCACCTACCACTGAAAGGATATACATCATATAACTTTTTTTTTCTTCATATCATCTAATCTTCAAAATCAATAGGTCTCAACGAGGCTCAAGAATGTGCCCATTTAGCATCATAGGCTCCCCTACTATTAACATTTAGGCTCTTTCTAGAATTCCAGGACTCTGAAAGATAATTTTAATCTAATGTTTTGTCTTTTATTCCAATATTTTAGTAAAATTTGGTCAAAATCCTGGGTATTACCTATTTATCAGTAAAATAACCGGTTGGGCAATTCTCGAGATTAATCCAAACGAACAAACTAATACACTAACAAATTCGCAAACTTTACTTCTTTATTACATTAGTATGATTTAGATTCATTAATGGACAATCATTGTAAAAAAAAGAAAACATTATATACATTTTTATATATTTAAAAAAATAATAAAATAAAATATAAATCATTTTCCTACATTTTAAATAAATTTTTGACAAAAAAAATCAAATAATAAATTTTTTAAAAATTAATAAATCTAAATATTTAAAATAATTCACAATAATAATCATTAAAAAGCTACACAATAAAAATAAATAACTTTTGAGCATAAAATTTGTTGATTAAGTTCAGCACTGATATTGTATGTATTTTGTTTCTCTCCTAAAACTTACTTCTACTTCCGCAATTCTACTCACTTACGAATCATTTCTTATATTAAAATTGGTAAGGCTTGTTATTTACAAACATTATATAATTTTATATACATAGTAAAATTGCAAGATTTAAAAATCGTAACAAGTCGTAATAACAGTTATAATCAAATTGGCGTTTTTGTTTTATGTTTCTGTAAATATTATTAAAAATTCAGACTTGATCGACAAAACTATAAAATCTTAATTTATTTGCAGATCATAAGAGCGTACAGATTTATAATTTATTATCTAAGTATATATTAATAAGCACTTGTAAAGTGTAAAAGTAGAACACATTCAAAAGACAAGAATTTTATGCGTTTTATTTCCGATTTAAAAGTAAAATATAAAAAGTGTCCCAGAATAAAATTGACAAAACTATAAAAATACCTGCACACTTACCAACTTTAGTTGAACGATAGTTGAACTGGCTAAAACCAATGATTACTAACCAACTAAATTTATTTTTGTATTTATTATAATTGAGTTGGACTGCTGCCGATGGTGATCGCCGACTTTTTAATCGGATCGTTACATACAGGCGTCTCAATTTTTTACTTCTATGCATATCATTTGAACGACTAAACAGTTGCGCAACTAAAAGTTGTTAGTGTGCAAGTACTCTAAGGTCAACTTTATAAAAATAAAGCAAACTCTAAGTATTGAATAAATATAGGGAGTACAGGGATATATACAATGTATATGAAAATGAAGCCAAAAGGTAAAAAGTGACAGGTGTTGACAAGTATGGCGGATATATAAGGTTGAATTTAAAATGTTTCTATATTTATTGATGTTACATTTGTTGTTAAAAGTATTGTTAGAATATTTATTAATAAATAGTTTCAAATTACAACAAACATCACATGCAAATTAAAAAGTATTTATTACCACCGAAACTTTGTAGGTTATAATAGAGTAGGAACTTCACCCTAATTTTTAACAAAAAGCGACCACAAGCGTTCTAGTGGCTGATTTTTCTTTTAATCGATTCAAAATTTAAAAAGGGATAAAAAGTTCCAATACTATTTTTTTATCAAATGCCGACGTCACTGTGAAAAGTTGAAATTGAGAATACTTGTCAAATTATTTATTTTATTTTATCAATTTTTAGCATTGAAGCCGTAGTTTAATCAAAAAAATAGTATTTGAATTTTATTATAATTTTATTTTAAATTCTGCATCGATTAAAAAAACCTAGCCACTAGAACGCTCGTGGTCACTTTTTCAATTTCTAAGCATCTTTTTAAGGGTAAGTTCCTAGCCTATAAAAGGTGTTAACCAATACAGCAATCCCCCGAAAAACACGATTAATTGGTTCCGTGTTGTTTGAAATCGTGTTGTTCGAGACCGCAAAAGATAGGCATTTTCTATTACAAGTGTGAAAATAAAAAATATAAAAAAATTTCAAAGAAATAACGCAACGAAATTTGAATTACATACTTACATACACATTTGTATGTAATGCATATTTATTTCGATTAAAATAGAATGGAATTGAGCATTCGTTAGCTCTGAAGTCGGTCTATCACAAGAATTTATTGAAAACTTAGATCGTAAATATCTCGTAAACGGTGCATCGTAGCTCAAAAATAACGAAATTTTTGAAGGCTTAAACGAAGCAAGTTGTGGGTATTCCAAACATATTGCGACTGTTAAAACCTACTTTTCGTTATCGAAAATTATCGATAAGGAACTACTTATCATAAATTGGTTATAGTTGTTTAATTTAAGCTGTATTAGTCCCTCTGATTTGGTCACCAATAGAATATTTTCGAAAAAATTAGTTTTCGATACTTTTCGTAAACGTAAACTTTTGATCGTAAATATCTCGTAAACGATGCGTCGTAGCGAAAAAATAACGAAATTTTTGAAGGCTTAAGCGAAGCAAGTTGTGGGTATTCCGAACATATTGAGGCTGTCAAAACCTACTTTTCGTTATCGAAAATTATCGATGTCGAAAATAACGACATTTTCAAAATTTAAATATGTAAACTTCTACATATTCGTTATCATTTCTATTATAAAATTCTCAAAAATTTTAGTAGTTTTTACCATTTTTTCTTTTATAATAACAGATTCAATTTACACGATTTTTCTTCGTATAAATCAAATCCACATGGAACTGATATATTCGTGTACATTGAGGACCGATGTAACTTTTTATCAAATATACAATATATGTGTTTTATTTTTTTCAGAAGAATTACTTAAAAATCGTGTTGTTTGGAACCGTGTAATTCGGGGGTTACCTGTATAGCGATTTTGCTTCAAAAAATAATGTGCACTCCATCATTGTATGATACATACATATTCTCATATCAGTGAAACCAGATAAAGTTAGTCAATGACAGATAGAAAAGATAGTATTAATCAAGACAATAATTAATTACTACAGTTCAAATCAACTTTTGTCTGACGTCATAAACAAATGAAGCAAAATTAGACGTACAATCTTAAATTACTATAGTTACTCTAATATCAAAATAACAAAATGGAAAAGAGACAGAAAACTAGGTTCGTCTAATTTTGCTTCACTTGTTGCATTTGTTCGATGACGTCAGAACAATTTAAGTTGATTTGACCTATAGCAACGACAATCAAAAGAAAAATTTGATCCATTAGCGGCAACAAGGAATGAAAAAAATTAAAAAACAATATCTCAAAATAGGGCTTTTAGGAATCCATAACCATGAAAACGTCTTGCACCCACTCATATAAGGTAATAATTTTCAGCTAAATTATTACTTTGGTCATCAAATTAGAGGCTATATCATCTAACTGTCAATAGTAATATGAATTATACAAATTACGAGGGCATCACTAGATTTCTATCACCAATTAAACGTGTACGTAAATATTGACTTGATACAGCTTCCAGAGGCCTATTCCTACAGAATTCACCACCAGAGCCGTGCGTAAGAATCTTTGCGTCGCCACCAAACAATTTTTACTTAAGAGGCTACATGAGCCTATGGACTTCATTTTTGTACGGTGGGCTCTTGGACTATAGAGACAAGTTAATCACATTTAGATTTTTGTCAATTTTATTCTGAAACACCAATACCTTATACGTACATGTTTTTAAAATATTAAAAATAACTGCAATAGTAATGTAATTTTACAAAATTTCAAGGACTAGTTCTAACTAGTTCTATTCGAATTCAAACTTAAAAATTTTTATAGTATTGTACATTATAGTAGGAACTTGTTCGATATAAGTAAGTCCTGGTAAATACAAGTATTCATTTTCAAAAGTGATGTTAATCACTCAAGGACTAAACTTGACAACACTATTGTCATCTGCTGTCAGATTGAAACAATAGTGTTAGTGTGTCATAGACAATCTATAACTATAATTTGTTTATTTTGTTTGGAATATGAACACCATATTTCCTTCTCTGTTTTGCAAAATAGAAAAAATGTGCAAAACACAGAAAGAAATATGGTGCTCATATTCCAAACAAAATAAACAAATTGTAACACAATAGATATAGGTATTAGTTGCATATAATGTTACGCAAGTAAAACCATAGTAATATTCACACATAACATTTCTCATTTTTATGACATAAAGGCGCCACTATCAGCGCCAGTGTTGGCGTCTATAGTAAAGTTCAGGCTCGATCCATGTCTCTACGGGCGTGTATTTTAATTCCAAATTACAACTGCTACTTTTTGATGAAGTTGACATAAGTAGCGTCACTCGATTTTATTGACAGGAATACTAATATTTACCGACTGATTATCCCAACTGAAAAAATATGTAATTTTTGATATCGAAAAATAAAAACATTGCTACTGCAATTTATTGACACGAGAGTCTTGTTTCTTTAAATACTAATAAGGTGTAAAAAATATTCTCTATCCACTCTCAATAGGCCAGTTGACAATTTTTTTAAAACTTATTGTTAATTGGTTTATATACAGATACCTTTAACATCCCCAAAATTTTTATTTCACTTTCAAAAATAGCTCTAAAACGATTTCGATTGTAATCCTTTATTAAACATAGACTATTATCTCTCTCTCTCTCATACATACACACATGAGATCACATCATTCACATGCATTTATTTAATCACATTTGATTTTCAAAACCAACATTCTATTTTTCTAAAAACTAAAATTGATTTTTTTTTAATTTATTGTACTTTGTTATCATTTTTAAACGATTAAAAACGCGGTAACCGTTTATAATTTCGCACATATCTACACATACTATTAAAGAATGACAGGCAGAGCATCATTATGACAGCTTTAATCATAATACTCATAATGTAGTTTAGACTGTTTGTTTAATAAACAACAACGTGTTGAAATTTAATAATGGCTTATTTAAATAAAAATTTAATTAAAGTTAAAATGTACTTTGTGAAAATTTATATTAATTTGAGTGTTTATCAATAAATCTACAGCTACTTCTATGTTCTTTAACTCCTTTTATGAATCACATATTTTTTAATGAGCCATTTTCTCAAAATATCTACATCTCTATGATTGAAATTTTAATTTAAAAATTGCAAAAATTGCTATGTAACCGCATGAGAAAATTGTTTAACACCAGAGCGGCGACACGGGTTATTCGGAACTACATCTCTATAGTTAGAATACTAATTTCTAAAAAATAAACAATATTCCTAGGTAACCGAATTGGAAAATTTCGTTGCTAAAGTGGAATCAACAGAAAGTGATTTTTGGTTGGTTAAATTAATATCTCGATTATAGACATGTAATCCCAAATACCTGTGTCGCCGCCCTGGTGACAGATTGCTACATATTTGAGAAAATGGTCCATTGAAACTGGTACACTTTTCATGACAGGTTAAGATATATAATCTTTGGTTAGAAACCACTAGCACTGCTGACAGAACAAGCTATTTTTGCATACAACACATTTTTTTACAAATAAAAAATGAAAAGCAAAATGACGAGTACTTTCTTTCTATCATATCATTTAAAATTGCCTATATAATTACGTTTTAATTATCAAAGACGTTATTGTCAACTCGCCTATTGCAACTGCTACCATTCTCAGAGGCGTAACTACAAATTTTGCGTGCTGGAACGACTTTAACCAAGCGTTCCCCTAGGTGTCTACTTTTCCCCGAAAATTAAAGTGATGAGCAAAAAAAAAAAAACGTCGCCAACTTTTCTTTGTCATAAATTTTCCTCTGTTGTGCCCTTTTTACCATGCGACCTGGAGCGGCTGCTCCATTATACTTACGCCTCTGATCATGCTTCAGTTACGAATTTTAACTCATTGACAGCAGTTGCTCAATTCATCAACAGGGTATAACCGTAAAGCCACCGTCCCATTTGATTTATTAAGGGGTACTCTGGTCTAGAAATTCAAAAAAAAGTTTAGAGGAAGTAACGTCATACGAGACATGGATCGCTAATTAAATGTAAGTATAAGTATAACACACCATAAATGACTCAGACTGCCTAAAACGAGACTTCAAACTTGAAACTCGTTTTTCTCGAAATTATTTTTTTTAAAACGGTTGACATGATGTCTTAAGTTCTAGTGAACCGATTGCTTTGAAATTTCGTACAAAGCTTCGTAATATATTCAAAATTCGTTTGTCGAGAGGTTTGTTGAATTCCCAGAGTACAGAGGTAACGCAACTATATCTATCGTGTAATCTGCAGTGTGCAGTTCTGTGCAAGTTAAGCTACATAGTAATCACTCTCTGCGTAGCAGTGGATGAGTGTAGATCAATCACAAGTCAAATGTGTTGATTGTTGTTGGCATTGTTACAACCCCCACACGGAGCCATATACACGCGTGTAGTATCACACATATATATATATATGCGACAGCATGGCCACCACCACCTCCGATCACTCACACAAAGACAGATCACCGCACAAATACAAAGTAAACCCAGTGCACGTATATAACATATTTTCTATCCTTTACTGATTACACTGGTTTCAGTAGTGTAGAGATAGATATGTTGTCTCAATTTCCAAAACTGAAAAAACGATGGGAAAAAAAAACTTTCTTTCACAAGGACGCCATTTTGCCAAAATAATTTTCTTTCAAATCGGTCCCGTCAAACGAAAATAACATCCTTACTCTTTAAGAATTCACTAAAATTTTATGTTTCTGATCATCGACAGGATCGGAATCATGTCAACCAAGGCGGCAGCTTTGCCGGCCTGTACCTGTTTCAATTTTAACTTTTTTTCTACTCCTTTATACTTTTCAAATATTAATAAAAAAAAAGACGAAAACTGAGAAAAAAAACCGACAGTAAAAATTTTTAAGGTTCTTCTCTATTTATTACGCCTGGAGAAACACTTAAAATTTGGCCGACTAGACCAGAATACCTCCTTAATAGAGATTGGAAAAACAAGACAGAATTTATTATTTTCTGACTTTCTAACCTTTTTTTAAATTAAAATTATGCACCACATATTGTTTCATTGCTTCAGTAAAATATAAGCCGTAATTACGATAATTTAAAATCGTTTTCCGTATATTTAACAATTATTTGCGATCATAGTAACATTTTTTTTACGTCGTTACCTATTTATTTTTCGAGTAATTTAACATAACATTATGTTGCGTTATATAAAAATGTATAAATTTGTTTGTTCTTATGACATATTGAAAAAAGTGTCCAAAGTTTCCTGTAACGGTGCTGCTGGTGTATTGGCACCCACTGGGAAGTCTTCGTCACGCACTATTTTATCACGTAAATCCAACCAATTACTTAAAGTGTTGTTATATTCAATCATTCGATAAACTTCATTCAACTCCGAATACACGTGAACTAATCCACGATAATCGTACTCTAAACCTGAATAACTTTCTCCAAATAATTTTAAACCTGCAAAAATTTCAACGAATAACGCAACTGTTAAATTAGGTCCTCAAAGAGAATAGTATTCAGTATTATAAAGTAATCTAACAAGTAAATGGATGATACAATTATCCGACACAGTCAGCACCGTGGAGAGAAATGGCGAACCCCGGGAATAAATCATAATTTAAGAAAAAATTTCCTCCCCAAAAAGCAACCAACAAAATGTTCTTTTTATTTTTTCTCGGGCTCCTTCCCGACAACTACGGGCCTCCTTTTCCAGCCCCGGTCTCGGGGCTAGAACCCCGGCTAAACTACCCTCTCGCCGGGCCTAGACACAATTATTCTCTTTTTACTTTATAATACCGAAATCTATGCACAAAAAGAAAATTTTTAAAATAACACATACTAATGGCTATTGAACGCTGATAAAGTTTTTCGGCTTCCCTATATTTTTCCATATGATAATTATACAACGAAGCTAAGTGACCAACGGATAAGCCTACTTCATAATCTTGTTCACCCAGAAGTTCTTCTTTAATTGATATTGCACGTAAATGCATCTTTTCTGCTTTCTAAAAATAAAAATAAAATGTTAAAGTTCCTTTTTCAATTTTATACTTCAAATCATGCTAATTCAGTGCAAAGTCACACTCACTAAGAAAAGGCTGTACGTTAGGTACGTTAAGTGTAAACTTACCTTTAGTAAGGTAAGTTTACACTTAAAATACAAGTATGAGATACATGTTAAATTGACAAAGCAAATTGACATATTCCGTTTTATCTCATACAATCGAAAAATGTATATTTTTATTGAGCATTTGCACTTAAGTATATACAATTCAAAGCGCTCAAAGGAGAAATTTGAAAGGTTTTAAAAGTGGTGAAATTACTTGAAAAAAGTTTGATTGTTGAAATCATGAAATAATCGATAAAAAAACTTCTACATAATATCCACTAATAAGACATTTACATATAATTTTAATTCAATTTTTCCGTTATTAATTTTTTGTTAATTAAAATCTTTTCATTTATACAAACTGTCTACTGATGAAGAAGAGTTCTCATATTTTTTTATCCACCTTTGTATTATTAGTTTAAACTAAATCACATAGGAGAAATCGAAAACGGTGACATTTGAGAATAAATATCATTTCTAATGTTAATGTCCTTATATTTTTTTGTCCTAATATCCTACACATTACTACTTCTAATTTTATCAATTAAGTAATAATGTTTTTACTTTATTCTATTTCAGACATGTTTCCTATAATATAATAAATATTACTGTTCGTATATAAATATAAATTACTACATTTGAAAAAACAAATAGATATAAAATTTTTAAAAGATCACACATTTAGGTCACATTATACATTACACAAATTAGTGTAAAAAATATTTTTTAATTGAAGATTAAGTATAACTACTCCCTATTTTCTCTTAAAAATACTAAATATGTGTAGGGTAAAAGACCCCATTGTCGATCGGGGTTATAAGTCCGAACAGTTTTGACATTTATATCTTAATGAAGTTATTTCTGAAAGAAACCTTTGATAAAAAAAATTATTAATAGAATGATTATTTTTCAATTTAAATTCACCTCACATTTAATGCCTCCTCACTTAATTTAAGAAATATATATATATATATATATATATATATATATATATATATATATATATATATATATATATATATATATATATATATATATATATATCGAACAATTTTTGTTGAATTCGTGAATTTTTAATATGATGGATGATCATTATTCAAAACACATGAGTTATAAATTTAACATTTTTCACCGAATTTTTAAAGTTATTAGCGTAATAAAAGTATACAAATAATTGTTATTAGTCCACTTAAGAGATTAGGATAGCTAAATTAAATTTTATATGCGTTAAATATTATTTGTATGACTGATTCTTCTTGGGATCTGAGTTTTAGAGTTGGGTACCGCATTTTTAGAATTATATATTGCATATCTATTTTATAAACATTTTTAATTAATTTTTGGGTTTAAAACACTTAACTAACCGTTTTTATAATTTTACTTTAATATTTTATTTATTTCAGAACGTAAAATCAATTGAAAAATAATTAATATTGAATTAAAACTTCCAAATTGTTATTTATATATTATCAAATAAAAACGTCAAACATAATATGTATGATATGTATTAGATCTGAAACGACACATAGAGATACAATATAAACTTAATTTAACTGTTTAAAAATTCACAATGGTTAACGGCTAAGTCAGAACTTACACAATGTTTTTTTAAAACATCAGCAGAGAGCGAAACGAAATTGTGATTTTAGTGGTTTATTTTATCGAATATTTAAACCATTCTTGGCTTTTGCTTTGACGTTCTATGTTTCACTAGATATCACTCTATGATAATACTCTATGACATAGAGCCTCACCTAGTAGTGGATAGAGTGTCAAAGTGGCTGGAAGAGAATGGTTCAAATATTCGATAGTAGAAGATTTGTACTACTGTATGTCATGTACGTTAATGCGCGATTTTTCATAGTGGTCAGTGTATTGATCTTTCAAAGGAGGTTAATATATTCTGTCCGTTTTTTCATAGACGTCAACAAATTATAAAACAAAAACATTAATAAATCAAAATTTTTGGGTTATATTTTCTTAAAAACATATCCATTGGATTAAAAAAACTTGGTTTCATACTTATTAAGAAAAAAAAAATGGGTGTTTTGTTTATTTTTTAATTTTTTTAAGCTAATTTAATGATACAGCTAAAAATAGTGATCGGTCATCGGGTCTCTTACCCTACTTTATACTTTGTTAATTGTTAAAACTTGTTAAGTAACAATAACCTGAAAAATTAATAATTATTTTTTTAAATTTTGTTTGACGTTTATCTTGACATATCAAAGTATATGCAAAAAAAATCTCATACAAATGTATCAGGAATGCCTACTTTTACCTACTTTGTCTGTGCTTTGTCTGAGCAAATGTATCGTGACATGTCAATTTGACTTGTCAATTTGGCATGTATCTCATACTTGTATCTCATTGTCAGTGTAAATTTACCTTAATGTAAATCAAACAACTTGTTTGATAATGTTCATATTAACCGAATTTTAACAATAAAAGAGGTACTTTTGCAGAATAAAATTTTTTTTATTAACAACAAATATAGAATACCATACAATATATATTCTACAAAAATAAAAATTAGGGATGTTTAAATTAGGAAAAATATGAAGACAATATTTTTTCGGTAAAATATTTTTTTTATTCGAAGCCAGTATAACCAAAAGTGTAATCAAACAATTAGTAGACTTACAGAAAATGAACTGAGATATGTGCAGAAACGCATTTTAAAATGGATCAGTCTAAGTCATTTTTAAGGTAAGGTCGATATCTGTCAAATACATAATTATATGTCTTATACACTATAGGCCACTAAGTTGATTTATTTTATCCACTCCATTTGCGCGAACGAAAGAAGGTCTCTCACTTCAAAATCGTTTGGCTGTACCGACTGAGCTATAATTGAATGGCACTAAAAATCCTAAGTAGGACCAAATTTTTAAATTTTTTATTGAACGTTTTGCCTACTACAGAGGAAAAGAAAATACAGTGGATAGGAAATATAATGGAAGTTTCACTACGGAACTTTTATTTATAAAATTCTCTGACTTTTCTCAGTTTCCCACGTAAAATTTTGTTTGGCTTATCAGAACGAAATATGATAAAATTAATGTTGCAACAATATCAATTTTCAGTTAGCATGACTTGAGTCACAAAATACTAAGTTTTCCGTTTTTTATTTAAACTTACCTCATACTCCATCATACTTTGATATAACCTTCCTAAATTACCATAATGCTTGGCAGTCTGTACATTTTTTTCACCGAAAGCATTTAACGACAATCTCAAAGCAGCTAAATGTAATTCTTCAGACTTTTTTAAATATTCTAATTCTAGAAATTAACAATAATTTTTTTTAAAATAAATCTCAATAAATAATTCAAAAGTCACTTACTATCGCGTGCTTCGCTATTATTTAAATTTCCAGGCATATCTAAGGCAATTTCCTCAAGGATTAAAGCTTTTACACGTTTAGCGGAAGCTAACATTAAATGATCGTCGGGAACTAATGACTCCATAATCGTAATGGCTCGTTCAGCATGTTCTCTATGAAACAACAAAGTTAAAAGTTACAACAGGGGCTATCAACAATTTGAGTACATAGGAAATTAATAAATACCTCGCTTTATAAAATCGTCCTGAACTATATTCATTCACATACAAAGCGTACGCTAGATCTTCATGGGCCACTGCCACTTTTAAATTTTTTCGATGGAATATATGTTTTCGAATATCTAAAGCTGCCTAGAATACAACAGGGATTTTTTTATCAGTGACCATAATTACCCGTCTGCCCCAGGAGGCTTAAACTTTTGATATGTATATATATATATATATATATATATATATATATATATATATATATATATATATAATGTATGTTTCTTTGGCGCAGTCTGCAGTCTAAACGGCTTGATAAATTTTGATAACAGAGGTCGTTAAATTCGTCTTAAGCTAGAGAATGATACAGGATACATGAAATGTCAATAAATTCAATATGGCGACTGTAAAACATCATACTGAATTTTTGACGAAAAAATAATATGGGTCTCAAATGATAAAAATAATGGGTCTCAAAATAAAGGTTTAAAGGTCTCAAATATAAAAAAATAATACAAATATGCAATGTAAAATGCAAAATAAATAGATAGAAACAATACGAAATGAATATGAATAAACAAATTTAATAGAAATATCTGATATTTCTGATTGTTTTTCGATTTCATCTTGTTTCAATCTATTCAGTTCGCTTTCTACGCAGTTGGGTCTTTTGATTTTTTTAATTTATTTTTTTTTTTTAATAAACAAAGATAAAATCCCTAGAAGTACTTACTTCGTAGACTTTTACACTTTGCAATATTGAATCGGAATTTAAAAGATAAAATCCATAATCCATTAGGACATCAGACACTTTTGGATGTTGTTCAGGGAATATTTCACACGCATAATTCACTGCTTGGCGAATTAAAAGGCCAGCTTTCTTAAATTCTCTTTTTACAACACAAGCTTTTGATGCTTGCCGTAAAATATCAACTATTATCCTAAAAAAAAACACAAAGATAAACTAAGATCTTCAGGTGCTACTATAGTACACGATCTACCAACTTGTGTCAAACTCTTAAAAGACGTATTTTTATTGAAATGCCATTTATAAAAAATATTATCAAACATACTACTAGTTATAGTTTTCTTAATAACATTTTCTTTTTAAATCGAAACCCATAAACATTAAGAAGTCAAACGAACAAATTATCTTTAAAAAGATGTTTAAAAAACAAGAAAGTTATCACTAGCGTTCTGATGGCTGTTACCATTCAGATGTGAAAAAGGAATTAAAAATGTAGATACTACTATTTTATTAAATCACAACAGACGCCATGTAAGTAAAAACCACTCAGTACATAACAGAACAAATTAAAAGGGGGCATAATGAACGAAAGGGAGCATAGGCGTTAAAATATAAAGCATATGTCGCCATTAAACTAAACCACATCTATGACATTAGCTATATTATCACGTGAAAGAAAATTTTATTTTATTTACTTTTGTCAATTAAATCTGTTAAGAAACTTTATTTTATACAAAAAAGACTATTTTAAAATATTTATGTTGTGAAGAATTGTAAAATAATTCAAGAAACAAGCAGAACGTTACATTTCACAGGTGCATAATTATATAAACATTTAATTAAAATATTTTATTTAACTTCACGCCGATGTTACTAAGAATCAAATATTGTGATAGATTTTTCATCAACTCTCCATCAATCAGTTTAGTATAAATTTAGCACAGTAGTGTAAATCTGATGACAAAGCAATACTTTGACGTTTTTTTGAGGATCTGATGACCAGAAAGAAAGATTCTGGATTTAAAATTTCCACTAAATTTTTACAAAAAATGATTGCGTTTTAATTGCAAAGGTATATATCGTATATATTATTATTATCGTATAAAAACCAGTGACTTTATTTATTACAATAACATTCTACGTTCAACTTTTTATACTTTACCTATAACAGAAGCCACCCACATCATTTCTTTTTATCTTCAAAATCAACATAAAAGTTTTATTAATTATTAACATAGTCGAATAATTCAGAAACCATTATTTTTCAAAAAAAGAAAGAAAAAAACAAAAGTCGAACAATTAAATGAGAAAACAATACAGACCCAAAAAATACCCAGTTTCGGACATCCAATGAGTCTCATTGAAGAATTTATCGAAGGATTTGGAACTTTCGACGTTTTCAACAAATTTCGTAAAAATCGGATGCTATCGTGCCGACATATATCGCACCTCGGCAACAATAGAGCCACATCTTATTTGGAGTTATATGTTGTATAAATGTGGTCTTATTGTTGTCGAGAGGAGATGTGTAATGTATGTATATGATGCTTAGTGCGTATCATTTTCGCCTTTTAGAAACCTCGAAACAAATTTTTATAATAGTCCTGGGTTCAAGTCTCAAATTTCGTTTTAATGCAAACTGTAATATTTTAATAACCATAAATATTTGATGGCGATGGTCATTAGTTACAGCGGCGTCAGTAAACGGTCCATTTTTGTTATAATGGACTATATGGAGAGTGGCAGGGACATGATCACGACTCTATTTATTATAGGGACTCTAAGTCACTGGTACAAATGCCGCCATCTGTGGCATATTTTTCGAAATACCGTATATCTGTAAATAATGTTCGACTTTACCAACATTTCTTTGTCCGCCATTTTGAGAAATTTTTCCAATGATTCTGCTGTTTAAAAATAGTTCATCGAATTCTACGTAATTTTTCCTATCTTTGCCATGTTTTCCCTTCGAAGTACTAATTTTGGCAAAAAACAAGGTTTTAATCAGTAATTTGTTTCGGCTACCAGAAAATACACCGTCCCGCAATTCGTCAAAAGAATATTTAATCGATTCTACAATTTCGTTTCCTAATTCTTACTTAATACTGAACTACTAAAAAGCTTAAGTTTAAGGACCAAAGGCCGATAGACGGCACACTATAATAGCACACTGTTTTCATTATAAAAAATTTCGTTAAAAATTAAAATATCAACATACCCAGGAGAATGATTTGAATTAACATTTTTTAACGCTTGAAGACTCCAATGGTAGGCTTGATCGTATTCACTGCGTATGAAATATAGAACCGAAAATTCTGCATACAGACCAGCTAGATTTGGACACTGTTTTTTTTCTTCTAATTGATCTATTAGATTTAAAACTAGACGTAATGTTTCATTAGCTTCGTTAAATTCACAATAAACTGCTTGTACGTGTAATAATCTAAACAAAAAACCAAATAAAAATCATATTTTGAATGGAATCAAATTTACTGATATATTTACGAAACTTACCGATGATAACAATCTAATAATTTGCATTCAATTCGTGGTAAATGAGGATTCTGTAAACATAATTTCTTTACTTCATTTAAAACTTCTGCACTTTCAGCAAACCACCCTGAATCACTCAAAAAAGCACCTGTAATAAATAATAAATAAAATATGAAATAAAAATTAAATTCGCTTCTTTCAAGTGTCTTTACACCTGACTTCCACTTATTTCATCTGCTTGGGACTATATAGGGGAAGATAAAATAAGTAGAAGTTCAGCGTCGTCCCTTATTTATTAAATTTAAAAAAAAAAATGAAATTTTTATATAACAGTTGTAGATATATTTGCTAATGTTACTTAGGTAAAATGTGTTATATAATTATAAAATAAATGAAAATGTTTTATAAAGTAAAAAAAAATATTTTATAATTATATTACATATTGTTTATGTTTTATTATTATTAGTACATACATATTGGGTCCTTATAAATACACATCATATTACTGAAAATACATAATTATTAACTGCATAAAATAAATAGTAAATTAAATTTTTATCACCGGTAGTCATATTTCTTTTTAAAATTGACACAGGTATTTGATACCAATTAATTATTTTTAATTTTTTACCGACGCCTCTGATTGTTTACCTGTTTCTTCAAATCTTACTAATACATGTACAACGACGCATGTTTGTGTGTTCTCACTACCTGCCGGCGGGAGGGGAAGATGAAATAACTGAGAGAGATATGTGGAAATGAAATGTATATTGTCTAAGTTTAGGTGGTAAAAATGTTTCTTTTGTGAAAAATGCTGTACACGGTTCACCATAACTAGTATCCGATTTCGGTTTCGGCGAGAAATTGGAGTTTCGGTTAAGCAGCAAAACAGCCGAAACTACAACCGAAACTACAACCGAAACCGAAACTGCGTTCATGAGATGATCACATTATTCAAACCGTGTTTTTCACTCTCAATTAAGCTTAATCTTGTTACATAACACAAAAGTTTACTTTTACTATTTGCTGGAAACTTCATAACAATAATTATATACCCCGCTCAGGACCGGATCATCGAATAAACAAATGAGACAAATGTCTAGGGCCTGATTCTTTGAAGAGCCCGGTTAAACTATCTATTTTGAATATTTGAGTCAATATTTAAGATTTGTTTTAGTTTTTCATACAATCGATAAATAGTAGCCGCACAAAATGATAATGAATCTTTCAAAACAGGAGTAGAATAGAAAGAATAAGTTTTTTTTCTTTTTTGTTCGTCAACGTTGACTGAAGTAGTAGTGCAAATCTTTCACCTGAGAAACGCCACAACGCCTCGGGGCCTCCCATACGTAAATCCGGCCCTGGAAAAAGAGAAAGGGGGCCCGGCAAGAAGAAAATGTCTAAGGCCCAAGAGTGGATTAATCCGGCTCTGATCTAAGTTACTTAAAGAAAAAGTAGCAAGTAAAAACTGTTTTTATTTATTTTTCTGTATTTTTATTAAATAACTAATTAGGTATTACTTAAATACGAGTTTTTTAAACACAGTGAAATTAAAATAAGGTAGTAAGAAATTGCCTTGAAAGAAATTTTCGGTTTCGGTTTCAGTTTTGGCCGAAACTGAGACAGTAACCGAAATTCAGTTTCGGTTTCGGTTGAAAAACTAGTTTCGGTCGGACACTAACCAAAACACAAATTTGCTCTTTCAAGAGTTGAAAAAACTCCCCTATTAAAAAAATGTATGTAGAAATTTTTTAATCTGTAGATATATTTATAAAAGGTCTAAATTAATATAAATTTTTATCTAATTAAATTAAATGTTTAAATTAAAAAAAAAAAAAGCATCTTTTATTGGGTCAACCAGGAAGTTTGTTAAAACGCAGGACATTTAATTTTCAATATAAATTTATAATTTACTGAATTAATTATTATTATTATAATAATGTTGGGATCTGTCGAATGACGGTAGGACATCTGGTATTGAAAAATCATACTATTTTTGAAGTGCATTTAACGAAATGTCATTTTAGATTGAGAGTTACTGAACCCTCCGGGTAACGGTCTTTCTAAAATTTTGCTAAAATTTTTTTTAGAGATAAGTCGTAACATACTAAGTACGATAACCACCACCTGGCACTCTGGCAGGCATCAGCCCTGCACGTCATCAGTCTTTGTATTTTTTAAAATGTAAATAAAATTCAAAAAAAACACTTGTCGCAATAAGCTTGAAAATTTATTACAATTTAGTTCATTCATAGTAAAGTAGAAAAAAAATTGACAGGCAATTTCGGTGAGCACTAGCACCTGACAGGTGAATCGAAAGTTGTGCAGTATATGAGTTAAAATAAACTTAGTTCTGTAAAGTTGAAATTCATATATATGTATTTGAGTAAGCGATTTAGAAAAAGTGGGTACAATGGCAGGCAGTTCTGGCTAGCATAAGTCGTTGACAGGCATCATGACCAGCGTCGTGATGTATAACTTCCAAGAAAACATATCAAACTGTATCTCTCAAAAATTTTTGAAACTTTGCTGAATTGTAGATCTTATTAAAACTAATCACGAGCCATATTTCGTTCGTGCCCATAAGCGATTTGAGGGGGTGAAACTCACCCCTGAAAATTTGATTTTTTTTTTTCAATTGTCTTAAATATCTTTGAAATGGTAAAAGCTTTGACAGAGAAACTATACATATATGTTTGTAAATGGCATTTTAAGATCTTTATTATAATACCAAAATTAAAGCTATAAAATCATTAGGGTCTTTCATCCCGCACCCCGAACTCCTAATTTTATCGGATAATTTTTGGTAAAAGTGGAGGCTGTTATGTGTTAATAAAAGAATTTTTAATTAATATATTTTACATCACACCATTTTATTTCTTTTCGCAAAAATACATACAAGATAGAGCTTGGAATACCGGTGTCTTTTTATAATACCGGTATTTATTCGGTATTAGCATTTAAGATACCGGAATTCCGGTATTTCGGTATTTTTTCGGTATTGAATGAAGATAGTATAGAAAAAAGGAAAAAACATTACAAATCATTTAATAAAATTAATTAGTAACAGTAATAATAACAAACTACCTACATCATCTTTAGATTTTAAAAATATAAATACATAATTATTTTTTCTTATAGAAAAATACTTAAAAATATTCCAGAATTATGAAAAAATATGAATAAGTATAAGATATCTGGTCATCTGCACATATGGAAAACATTAAGCAAAACTAAAGACATTGTAATAAAATTTATGTTGTAAATCTAACGTAAAAAAATATTCAAAATATGTAATATATAAAGTATTTGATTTTGTTAATACCGAAACCGAAATACGGGTATTTGAAATTTTAATACCGGTTTTACAAAACGTTTAAAAATTTCCGAAAAACCGGAATACCGGTATCCAAGCTCTAATACAAGAGAAGCACCAAAGTGTAGCGTATATGGTAAACTCGCTTTTATAAGATGTGGTTGGTGTGTTTATAAAATAATTTATATTTTGTAAGTTCCTAGAGTTCACTTTTTTTGATGTTGGATTTAAGACAAAAAAAATTTTCTATATGGTTTGTTTAAAAGAGTTAACTCATTCGTAAATTATTTCATACACATTTTAAGTGTTTTAAAGATGTAAAATTTTCTCTTCTTTAACAAAATTGCTTTGGATTTGTGTCAACCCAAGTCCAAATTGTTCTACTACGTATTTATTATTTTTTCTTAATATAGCACTAATTACTATACATAAAACTAATATTAATGCACTTTTTCGTCAGCCATTTTTCCTAGGTTCCGCCTATTTGACAAATCCCAATAGGCGCCTTTTTTTCTTAATTTCAATATTGTCGGTGTGCTTCTGAACTTTACTAACGTATGGCGAACTTTTGTTCGTATTTAGACATACGTTAATATTCATATGATCACTTATAACTTATAAAATTATAATGATTGTCCAACTAAACTGAACTTAAACACACGACTCACTTTGGTATACATGACCAAACCATTGTTTTAATTAACAATCACATAGTGATTAAGAAATTTTCAAACTGGATCGGCTGGGACTCGAGCCCAGGATCCCCTGATATCAGATTGAAAAACAAACTTGACAAGTTACTAAAATTTTATTAAAAATTAATAGTCAGTCAATTTTCCATAAGACTGTGTATGGTCAGTGTATTTAAAATGTAAGTTTGAAATTGTAATACACACCTAAACGTAATCCAGTGTCTATAACATTTTCGAGATCTTTATCGTTGGTTTTTGCACGAACACATTTATTCACATACGATTCAATTAAATCAACAGTAACACGAGCATGATCTTTCAAACACTGAAAACATTGTAGCAGTTTCACCTTTCGATCAGGAATTTTAAGTAATCTGGCAAAAACGTCTATATTACTAAATTCTCCACTTAACAAACAAAGTCTTCGATCACGATATAACTGTAATACAAGTAAAAGAAATATTAATATAATTTTTTTTTAATGATCTAGTAAAAAGTACCTGGTAATAAAGATCGAAAAGCACATTGTCTGGCACGTCTCTATATTCACTTTTGAAATTTCTTTCTTTGCCTAAATTATTCGATATCGTTTGTATTGTAATTTCATAAAGAGTTAAAGGCATATTATTCTCAACTGATAGTTTATCACCCATCTTTTCATAAGATTTGTATCATATTTTTATTATATTTGACAATTTAGTAAAACAGCTGATTTTCAGGTAATGCACTTTAGAACCTTTAGAAGAACTTCATCACACTACCATACATGTATCAGACAGATAGTACAACAGATATAAATATGAAAAAATACATTATTAACTTATTTTACTTTTTCGATTATATAAATTCCACATGTTAATGTAAAATATGTTAGAGTATATCACGTTAAAACTATTAATTTAAAGAAAATTATGCTCCATGTACTCTTATCATATTCTACTTGTTTATCTATGTAGGTATAGTAGGTATCAGTAGGTATCGTAGGTATTCTTCTTTTTATAGAAATGGTCGAAATAATTGTTTTCAACTTGGTCATGTTGGTATCCCCATTCTTTGTTTAACTAAATGACATTTGTGACATTTTTAAAGTTCCTAAAATTAGATAATTAGAATGGCGAGTTGTCATCTATTCCTGATAATTCTCGATTTCTATCAATTTTAGAAAAGGACATCGGTATATGTGTACCGGGCACAAGATGGCCGTGAAAATGTAAATTTCTTAATTTTGTAAATTCATACAAGATTGCCGTGTGAAATATGAAAGTTGAAATTATAACTATTGGATTAGTTTTCCTAGCAACTAAAATAATAAAAATAAAAGAGTCTATTTCGGACATTTGAAGCAGAGATTTGTAGTTTTATTTTCGAAGAAATAATTGGAGTCATTTTGCGTTACAGTGGTGACCAACCGACGTTTGCTTTGGTGAGTCGTTAACCACTTATGTTTTATATTTATTATATATATATATTGCTTGCTTTTGAAAATATTTGTTTTCAAAGCAAAACAAAAATGACACGGCCAAGTCAAAATATTCAATTTTAAACTACATCAGAACGGATACTGGCGGATTCTGTAAATGAAAAGCCACCGTTCGATAAAAATGATGTAGAAATTTATTATTTGTAATAAAAAAACATTTCAAATGATGAGAACAAATATTTTTAAATAATGTGCCAGCAAACGTTTTGCCTTTTTTGTGTGCATTGAATAAACTACCTGTTGACGACTTTGGTGGAACAGTTGATGACATGTTGGATTTCTTAAAAAATTTAATCAAATTTTACAAAATATAAATGTCATTTAAAAGTAAATTTGAAAAATCAAATGAAAATCATAATTTCCGTAGTAACAAAGTTAAAAAAGGAAATTATGAAAAATTGAAAAAATTTTCAATTCAAAAAGTCATCAGAAAATTTGTTCATACCATTTAAAGTATGGAATGCACGCAGGAAAGTGCATTAAGCCATGCTACTGGCAAACACTGACTAGAGAAATTTAATATGGAGTTTTTTTTTACTGTGCCAAAATGATCAATCGTGTTGTTGAATCATGTGATAAATGTTGGAAAAACATATTTATTGGACACGATTTGGCACGGTTAAAGCCCATAATTGAACCAGATGATAGATTTTCATCAATCCATCTGGATATAATTTGACTTCTACAAATTTTGACCCCTACTAATTTGCGACGATTATACCTTTATTCTATCAATCGTTGATAGATTTTTAAGGTGGGTTGAAGCTATTCCTTTAAAGGATAAAGTTATGCTTCAACTATAATTACTTATACTTCACAAATTTTATACGGTAATCCATTAAGGTTACCATACCAATTAATATCATATTGTAACTCAAATGATAGTAAATTGAGTCAATATGATTTTGCGAATGCTTTATCAAATAGCATTCAAAATACAAAATATTTTTTTACGAAATTTTATAAAAATAAAAGTTTCGTAGATGCAAATCTATCGTCTGCCAAATTTGTATATATTAGGGACGATAGAGTTAAATCTTCACTGGCTCCTAATTATTTGGGACCCTTTGAAGTAATTGAAAGGGGAGATAAATATTTTAAGCTTAAAATAAATAACAGATTGGATAATGTATCGATCGATCGATTAAAAACGGCATATGTGATTTAATTTTATGTAATGTTTAATTACATAAAAGCTTGTAAATATTTATCTGTATATATAAAATAAGTCTGTAAATATTTTAATGTACATATTTTGTTGGGATTGTTTTCTGCCGTTTATTTGTTTTGTTACAGGTTCGGATATCTACTTTCTGGAAGAATTTCTGGAAAAAGAAAAAACATCCGAATCGTGAAGCATATAGATATGCATATCTATACTTTAATTCTATATATGTATACATATATATTTTTTTTTTCATATTTAATTCAATATTTGCATGAATTGTAATTATTTAGCATTGTATTTTGGGGAGTTTTTATGTATTCAGGATACAGTTAAAATTGTTTCCTGGAAACTTTTCTCCTCAAAAGGAAATTTTTTTTTTTTTTTTTTTTAATTGTTGCTCGGAAAATTTTTTTTTTTTTTTTTGCGATGGGGGGCGTATGTACCGGGCACAAGATGGCCGTGAAAATGTAAATTTCTTAATTTTGTAAATTCATACAAGATTGCCGTGTGAAATATGAAAGTTGAAATTATAACTATTGGATTAGTTTTCCTAGCAACTAAAATAATAAAAATAAAAGAGTCTATTTCGGACATTTGAAGCAGAGATTTGTAGTTTTATTTTCGAAGAAATAATTGGAGTCATTTTGCGTTACATATGTACATACCGTACATAAGACGTAACATATAAATTATTTGTTATTAATCTTATAACACAGGGCTTCTTAAACTATGGGTCGCGACCCCATTTGGGGTCGCTTAGTGAAATCTTGGGGTCATAGCGAAAATTTTTTTATAGTATATATATTGTTACCTAATCAATAAATCCTTACAAAATACTTAGGTATATATCTCTATTTGGGGTCGTGAATGAAAAAAGTTTAAGAAGCCCTGTTATAACATATAAGAAGAACAAAATTCTGACACCTTTTGGTCAGTAGGTCCACTGGAGTTTTTCACTCCAAAAACTTTGATAAAACAAAATCGATAAAACTTTGACGAAGTATATAAAAAAGGGTCCCAGAAATTGGTCCCCTAAGTCACGTAACTTAAGAAAACTCTGATTTTTTCAAAAAACCCTCACTTTCGTTATCAAAACTGAAAAGCTTTTGAAATTTTGCAACAACGTAGGAATCGTAGCATACTTTAACCGGTAATCGACTTTTTTTCAAAATGGGGGTTGTGACGCCACTCACTTATCGAAATCTGCTTCTTAAGTAGGTATTTATTTAGCAAATTGCATAATATCTGCATTCACCCATATAATAATATATCTCCTTCGCCGTTATTAAAATAACTTAAACAGGGATTCAGTCCAATTATAATAAGCGTCAATATAGTCTCAATGGTCTCAACCCTATTTAGTCTAAAGCTGGCAGACATAAGCACTTAAGTGCAAAATTTGAAATTTTTTGTTACCAAGAGTTAATAATCAGATGAAATTTTATTTTGTCAAAAGCTCATAAATAAATTACACTCTTAAGGGTTGTTTTACTCTCCTGTAAAACTGCTGTTTTGGACTTAAGTGCTTATGTCTACCAGTATTAGATTTTTAAGTAAAAATATCTGAGTTAAAAAAAAAAAAAACTTTAGGAGATACGGGCGAGATTTTAAAAAAAGGTCAGATTAATAACTAAAAATCAATAATAACCTCTTATTCAATTAATAACTGACAAAATGTCATTGATCCTATCTAGAACCCTCCTAGCTCACGTATTTTATCTATAAACTAGGAAAGAACGGAAAGAACCATAAAGCAAACTTTTTATACCTTAAACCAAATTGATCACTTTAACCACAATTTACATATAAATAATATGAAACTGGCCAAATAAATTATTTTATTAACGAAAAAATTAGAAAAATTAAATTTCAATACATAACTATTCTATTTATAGTGTACAAACGTGTTTAAAATGTTGATTGTTTATTTTTATTTTTTTAATTTCTGATAATAATGCATATGGTTAATTTATTAATCTGATATTTTTTTAATCTTTGTCATATAAAAAACTATACACTTTGGACTCTTTGGTAATTTAGAACCACCATCGAAATTAAAACTGCCGTCTGTTTACATACATAGGTCAACGTTATAAATTAACGCCTTTAGGACTAATGACAAGCTCAGCTCGCCATACTAATTTTTAAAAAGAATTCAACTGACGAGTGTACATTGTCATATCGATAACTGGAGGCTGTATTGTAAAGAACGGTCATACTGTAAATAAATTAAACAAAATGTACCAAACTTGCAATTATACTTATAGAGATATTAAATTTTTTATCTAAAAAATTGGAATATATGGCGGTACTAAAGGGGTTAAATTACTCTATTGCGTCAAAATTAATATTATCAGCTTATCTAAAAAAAAATTATTTTTGTCTCTGTAAGTATACAATACATACATCCTTAAATTATTCAAGACAATTCAGAATTCAGATTATAGACACAACAAATATATCAGCGCACTCAAAAAAATTTGTACTTATATACCTAGTTGCATTTTTCTCTACTGTAAATATTGATGAAATAGCAAAGTTTAGTTTAAACTCTTAATCCATTAATGTAGAATTTAAAATTCTCAAAATTTATTGCCTCTAATTTACTATTAAGTTTCCATTACACAGTGAGTGAATTTAACAGCAATCGCCGAATATACAATTTTATAATTTTATAAGCTGATTTCTCTTTTTGTATTTCATTTTTAACCTTCATCAGTACGGTAATCTTCCACTTCAAATAATCCAAAATCTTTGTTTTCAATCGATACAATAATCAATCATCTGCTGACGAATGCACAGAAAATTTTGCAATAATAGAGATACTAAACGAATAAACGAAAAAAATTTAAAGAACTCAAAAAATAAACTTTTTTGAAAAATTTATAAGTGTATCAAAAGCTATGCTATAGTGACCGTTGAGGGTTAACATAAGGAATTTCCAACTTAATATAAAAAGCATGCTAAAAAGACTTAACTGAGTTTTTATCAACTGTATTATGTAAATATTAGTTTATACATATTAGAGTATCAAGATAAAATTGAAAATTTCTGTTAAGTGTTAAGCAAAAATGCATGAAATTTAACATAATGTGATGAAAAACAACTATTTTGAAAAATAAAAGGAGCCTTCAAACAGTTCCATTCCTTAGGTAGTTCTCAATGCATTTCACACATTTAATAAAATTGAATTTTCAGATTTACGCTGATCTAAATACACATTAAACCTAATATTTTTTGAAAAGTTTGCGCCTCTGATGGTGAACCCAAAAGCTGTCATTTATATATACAACATAAATATTTTCGTTACCAATTAGATATGCAGTATTTAACTTACATCTTTTCATGTGTCTTTTCATTGGATTTCTCTTGCTGAACAGCTTTTAAATTACACCACTAGTGGCATACGAATCATATTTCTATGCCCAATTAGACATATAATACTAATGGACTTCTTTTCGCTCAGAGGCGCAATGTACAATCTTTATGTCCCCAATTTATTAACGTTAAGGGTTTTCCACATCAGTAATCACTAATCACAATACTCAAAGGATAAAAAGTGTTTTAGATATACCGCATCTAAAACAACATGCGTCATACATTACTTAAAATTACAAAAAGGAGCCCTTGAAGTAAAATATGATACCCAACACAATATAAACTATGCAAGTTCCTTCCGTATTTGATTTACTATTAATGTATTTAACGATAAGTTTTTATTTACAAAATTAATGTATATTTTACATTAAAAAACAATCGCTTTAATACGTCTAAATATAGCTCAATTATCTCAATTTATTACTATGTACACCTTTACAATCCTAAAGCATGTGATAAACACGTTTACACAGACATATTGTACATGAATTTTCTATACACAGTCTGCTTCATAGTAGTAAGAAGTTAAGAATACACAAATTTGAACATGGGTAAAAATTCAAAAAATTTGGTACCTACCTAATCAGAAATTTTAATTATCGAAGTCGAAAGCAAATTATTATATCTCCTTTCCCATTAATAAATTTAGCCCGATAGACTTAAAAGTGGTATTAAAAGAACAGAAGTAGTTATGAATTATTCTGTTTGAAAATGAACTAACGGTTCGAAACAATATTGTCACAGTTTCAAAAATAAAAGTGGTATTTTGCAAAGTAAAGTATTTGTTTATTATTTACAAATATGGAATACCATAAAGTAACGCTCAAATCTATTAATAGTTATGAATATTTTATCTCTCTGAAACACTGTACGTGTATTCTGAATGCATAAACGATACAAACAATCTTGCAACAAACTTGAGGTACCTATACATATTAGTTCAAACACTGATATTTTAAATTAACTAAATAAAAATAGTATGACGTCATCAAATAAGTGCAATAAGTGAAGCAAAATTAGATGAATCTAGTTATCTGTCTCTTTTCCTTTGTCATTTTTATATTAGCGTAAATATAGTAATTAAAAGTTGTAAAGAGAATTGGATTTTTGAAGAAACATTTTTTTTTTTTGTCATAAATGGAAAGATCATATACATATAAGTTTTATAAGAAAACTCTTTTTATTTTTTTTACGTATCAGGTCAGTCCATAAGTTCCTGCGTATTAATAGCATGCATGGAAATCACTATGACTCATTTACTAAACCAATACAATTTTGAACCTGTTGGAACTTGTCATCGTTTGACTAACATATTATTCAGTTCACCACCAACTTTCGTAAATATTGAACGCATTTTAGTACCCATAGAAGAAGAATATAGATAATCAGTACAAACGTGCTGTGCTACATTTTTTATTTTCGTGTGGTGAACCTGCCTATTCTGCAGCGATAAAAATTAATAGTGTACATGGTGAACACACTATTAGTGTAAGGACTGCCCAAAAATGGTTTAAAAAATTTTAAGTTGGAGAAAGCAGCATTTATTATGTACCCCGTTCAGGACGTCCTGTTAATTTTGATGATGGCATTCTTCGAAATCTTGTGGAGTCAGAGCTACAATTAAGAGTGGATTAAATCGCAGAAATGATGAATTGTGTTTGTGTTTTTTTATATTATTTAAAAATTTACCAAAAAAATACGCACGAACTTATGGACTGAACTGATAATATCTAAAGCTATATCAAATTAAAAGTAAATTTTTAAACGTAGTACCGATAACGGGCCTACAGTTGCCGAGCATATATGTGACGTCATAATGTTTACTTACCTGAAAACACAATGTCTTTTTATTTTGAGTTATTGTTCTTATGCAGTTATTGCTCGTCACAGACATTGCGATCTTTTGTAGTACTGTTTATAACCAAATGATATTTTTCGAAATTTTATAAGTTTTAATTAATTTATTATTTATTATATATCATTTTTAAAATTTTTTTCGCATCAATTATCAATATTATTTATGACATAACGTAAAAGCCCCTATATATCGGAACACTATTTTTAGGTGTGTAATTAAACTGGCTTATAAAAATTAACAAATAAATTAAACACCCATTTTTTCTTCTTAATAAGCATGAAAGAAAGTTTTTTTAATCCAATGAATGTTTTTAAAAAAATACAACCCAAAAATTTTTATTTATTATTGTTTTTCTTTTAGAAAATGTCAACATCTATATCCAAAGAAATATTAAAGACACTAGGAGTTGGGAACCGATATACAAACAGACGTGTAATATGAGTAATATGACACATAGAGTGACATCTAGACGTCAAAGTAGGAAACAGAATGGTTTAAGTATCAGACATAAATAAAGATGTGAATTTAAATTGAAAAATAATCATTCTATTAATAAAAATTTTTGTTATCAGAGGTTTCTTTCAGAAATGACTTCATTAATATATAAATGTCAAAGCTGTTCGGACAAATGATCGCGTCCCGGTATAGGGGCTTTTACGTTAGTACTAAAATAAAATTTAAAAAAAAAAAAATATTTTTTATTCAAAAACCTAATTAATGAAAAAACTAGGCATAAATTGCCGTGTATATTTAAGAAATAAAAAAGTTACCGGTATGAAACTTTATTATTAGTAAAAAAAATAACATTTACATTGATGTCAGTAATGTTAATTTTTCATTTAGTTGTAATTGTGTTTTTATCAACTGAGACAACGTGATGACCATCAGTAAATCCTTGACGTTCGAATTAAACATCTCAGCAAATTGTTCATGATTCATATGTGGAACGGAATGAACCAGGTCGAGTAGTGCTCGTCCCACAGCATTGTCCGGTGGCATGTTACCAGCAAGAACATCTTCAACATATCCTAATACTTGATCTAATAAACTAGTTAATTTTGAACTAGCCTCCGCCACTTGAGCTAAATCTAACATTGGTTGCACATTTCTGGCACGAGCGACATTTGTTGTCATCGTTTTTTGACAAAGTTGAAGTCCCACTATTTCCGGTGGATAGCAGATTATTTCAACAGTTACCGGCGTAAACATGCAACCAACTTTACCTATATAAAATAAATTCAATTAGTGATGAAAAAACGTACAAACGTACAAAACCGATTCTCGATATTAAAAACTCTTGATAACTGAATTTTTCGTAAATTGAAATTTTAGCGTTAAAACAGCAGAATTATAAAATAATAAAGATCAGTAAAGAATTAAACAATATTGCAAACGCATTAAAATTACTGAACTTTATGAGTTTCGATATCGAAAATGCTCGATAGCAAATATTTTACGATTAGTACGGCGCCAAGATTTGATGACAATTCCTTGTAGAACTCGACAAAATAAAACGAAAAACAATAATAAAATTTTTCGATATCTCGCTTCGTTTACGAGAAATTAAACGTAAAACGTGTCTTTAAATTCAGATAGGGTAGGGCGGGATAAAATAAAAGAAACCCGCGCAGGTGGGGTAAAAAAAAGACATAAATTTTTATTAACTTCAAATTTAACACTTGAAGTTAATAAAAATTTATGTCTCTTTTTTACCCCACCTGCTCGGGTGTCTTTTTTTACCCCGTCCTACCCTATATTGTATGTATAGTATGTGTAATATTTTGACAATGAACATGTTCCATTTAGAAAATACAAACGACACTGTGTGACATAGTTTTTATATCAAAGTCGAAGTATCTTGTCAAAACTAACTAAACTAACCTAACTTTAACTAAACTCACCACCTAGTTTTTATATCAAAGTCGAAGTATATTGTCAAAACTAACTAAACTAACCTAACCTTAACAAACCTCACCACCTAGTAGAGATGTCGATTTTAAATCGATTAATCGAAAATCGATTAATCGAAGTTTAAAAAATCGATTCTTTTTTCGATTTTTCTCATTTGAATCAATTCATGAATCGATTATTAAAAGTAAGAGATCGATATCCGATTTTTTCCAAAAATAACTTCATTTTAATAGTAATTCAAAATTCTACAAAGCAACATGTGTTAAAATGAAACACCAAAAACTCTATTGCTAATTGTCACTTTTTACCCGTTATATTAACGAACCCCTCCTATGGCTCTATATAAGTCAGACTATTACTACAAAAGGAAGGAAGAGACCACCTATCTGTGCAAACGACGATCCCTTTCCCACAAAAGCGACTTAGTTAGAAAACATGTTTTTGTCAATTTGTTTGAAATTTTTGAATAAACTTGGTTTAATTCGTGGTATTCGTCCTACATATTCAATTGCCTTATTTTTTATAATTATAATTGAAAAGTTAACTCACTCACCGCCTTTACAAATATAATACCTTACAAGGCGTTTTTACACGATATTACCGATATTACCTATGTACTATCAAGTAAGTCCCTTAAACAAAAATTATGAGCTAATTTTATTAAACTTTTCAAAATTTCGATTTTTAGATCGATCTCACAGAATCGATTTTTTTTTAGCCGATTTTTTTTTTTTAATCGATTTTTTTGATTTCGATTTAAATCGATCTAAAAATCGATCTTTTTTTTGGAGAATCGACATCCCTACCGCCTAGTTTTTATATCAGAGTTGAAGTATATTGTCAAAACTAACTAGTCGTAACTAACATTGTCGAGTGTCTAGTAAAAACATGAATAGAGATGGGATTCTACCCGGAATTTTCCCGGGAAAATTCCCAAAGTGGGTAAAAACGGGGTAAATTCCCGGGAAAATTCCCGAAAAGTGGGTATTTATTTTAATTTACTATTTATCAATATTTTTGAATTAAACTATCAAAACCGCTGTTTCATAAAGAATATTTGCTAAACGTAAATAATTAATCTTCAGACTACACAAATACTAATTAATATATCACGTTATTATACAATTTTTGTTCGACAGTTTTTCTCTAGACAATTTATTTTCGTGGCTAGTTGTACAATACGCGTTTCATTTTTCGGTGTCAATTTCCTGAGCCTACCACGACAGTTTTTTCCATAGTTTTCGCCCCTTTAGATTATGTTTTAAGTACTACAATTTCCAAAACGTCGAAATTTTAGCTCGATTCTCACTTGTCAATATTGAATTTCGTGGCATTTTAATTTTTTTTTTTAAAACGTAGATATTTCTCTGAAATTTGAACACATTGAATTATAAATTTAAATTAATTGCTAACTTCGTTGAAAAGTCATCTTATGTTGATCCGACATAATAAGTATGCATGTATTTTTAAATTTAAAGATAAATAAACATTCATTATGTACTGAAGTGGTTTTATGATAATAATAATTAGAAAACTTTACATCAACATTATATTATGTAAAACTCCACGCACAATTAACAAATATATACAGATCTAATTAAAAACACATTTGCAAAGAAGTACAGCTAAATAATCGTTTTTACCCAGGTTTCGGGAATTTTCCCGGGAAAATACCCAATAAATACCCAAATGGGAATTTTCCCGGGAAAATTCCCAGTGGGAATTTTCCCGTCGCCCATCTCTAAACATGAAGTGATTTTGAGTATTCGTATTTTCGAATTCCAGCCAAAAAAAATCAGTTTTTTTGTGAAAAAAGGAACAATATATTCGAATTTAAAGACGAGTTTAACGTTTACTATTTCGAAAACGAAGCGAGATATCGAAAAATTTTATTCTTGTTTCTTGTTTTATTTTGCCGAGTGTTAGGTACTGTCATCAAATTTTGGCGCCGTACGAATCGTAGTATCCCCGAGCGATATACATGATGATATACAGCGTTTAATGTCTATGCGGACTATCATTAAGGGGACGGTTTCTATGTATTTGTGTTTATATACACGAAAATATTTTTTTAACAAACACTACCTTATGTAAACAAATCTTACAAATTTAACATATACAGGCGATTATTTTGGAAGTTAACATAAGTATATGATAATAACAATAATAAAAATTATTAATACACATATGAATGTATAATTTCCAAGCTTACAATTGGATGTAAATATTATGTAGCTAGAAAATATTCTTTAGAAAGTTATTTTAACAAAACTACTTTAACTTTTATATAAAAATAAATTGTGTAAAGAAACAGCCTATATATGAATTGTCTAAGGGGACGACGTTTGTGTATTGTCGTCCGGTTCAAGAGAAGTCAGTGTAGTTCATAATTTATACGCTCTTGATAATATTCGTTAGTACTCTATTTTTCTGTAAAATGACAACTAATATTTTACGATTCCCTATAAAAACTCCTTAAGTTTGTATGATAATTACCTTTAGGTACTCCTAATGGAACACAAACGTAAGCCTTAAGACCCATACGATTTCCTTGCAAACTTGTGTCCAATGTGACATGAACGGGATTATTACATTCTCTGGAGTAATATTCATGGATTACAGAACTATGATTTGTTACTTCATTTCCTGTGGCCCACCACCCAACAATATTTTCTGTTGCGTTAACTCGTCGATTTAAATCGTATACATCCATTGCATAGTTTAATTCAGCTTCAACTTGATCTGCATGCTCTTTGTGAGGAACGCAAAAACAATTCGTTGCTTCTACAACACCTTTTTCGACATTTCCCAATAATGTTCCAATAACACGGTGTGAATCCGCATTTCGTCTTTCGTAAGCATCAACAATTTGAAAAAGAACGACTGGATGGATTTTTACGGTTAAATTAAGTGCCATTTTTGGATTTTAATAATAAATATGTTACTTTTGACCTTATTTATCAAATAAATATGTATAATAATGAAACACAATGTGTTAAACTTAACCTAGAATAGCTCTAGGCGCTCTAGGAATGACAAAATACCAGAAATGCCAAATGCAAATGCAACCAATATAAGAGAATAATCTATACATTAAATGCATTAAATATTGTACATACATGAAATAGGCACATCCGGCACATCAAACGATAGAGATTATTCCTTAATGGAAGCCAGTACTGTATTTAGGGAATTTAGTGTTTTGTTCTTAATGTGAGGTTAACTTTTTTAAACAAACCATATGGAAAAATTTTTTTGTCTCAGAATGCCAAACTTTTTGTTTTTACTGGTTTTTACTGTCAAGTGATAAGTACAATAGATAAGGTTACAAAAAAAGAAAAAGAAAAAATCAAAGATTCCAACATCAAAAAAGTGAACCTTGGAATTTACAAAATATAAATTATACTAAACTATGTTGATAAAATTTGACATTATTTAGAATTATACCGTATTTCAAAAAATCTGTCACAGATGGCGGCACCTGTACGAGTGAATATGTACATATCGCAGCATTTTGAGCCGCCATATTGCAGGACGAGTTAACTCGCCTTAGTCATTTAAAGAGTTAAAATTAGATTTCAGTGTCCTGAACTGAGTTTTTAAAATAAACGGTTGGAAAGATCTTGACCAAATTTTGTTCAAATACTAAGGTAACGAGCCTAGTTTCTGACCTTTTAAGAGTGACGGCTGAGGTTAAACGACAGTAATAAATATAAGTTTCAACTTAAGAGACAATTAATAATTTTATCAACTAGTTTATGGCTTTCAAAATAAAGCCATACAAGTAAAATAATTATTTGAATTGAATTAATAATTTAAATTAATGTTTTAAAAATTGACAAAAAGGACCCAGTTTCTGACCTTCAAAATTTCTCATGTGACAGTTTCTGACCCTGACAGTGGCCTAGTTTCTGATTCTTAAATTTAAAAATACAGTTTTTTAAAATTTAATTTATAAATAATTTTTTATTGATAAAAATGAATGTTTAATGTTATATACGTTATGAAAAATAACAAAAACTAATCGAAGATAACCAAGATAACTATAAATAACAAAATAACTAACAAAAACTGGTTAGAATTTAATTGGGCCATACCACTTTAGAAGTGAGCCTAGTAATTGACCCTCATATTTCAATAATAAAAATCATTCTAAGGTATTTTATAAATATTTTAAAATAAATTTTAAACAAATATTAACCTGCTCATATATTTTTAATTAAGTTTTCATACTTACATGATGAATATTGCACAGATCAAAATGAGTACTTTGTAACATAAACTGTTAAGAAACTACCAAAAAAATAGTGTTTACACACATTTTAAACTTAAAAATTTTTTTTTATTTAGTTAATATATTCTAAACTTTTTAAATTGCTGTTCATTAGACACAGAATAGATTACTTTAAATTAAGAATTTATTTTTTTTGTTATTTAAAATATAGTTTTTTTATTAATTTATAACAAAGTTGAAAAGTTCAGAAACTGGGCCAGGGTCAATAACCGGGTCTTTTACCTTATTGAAATTGCGAAAAAAATGAACGTCAAGTGAAAATTTTCTCCCGGAATACTGGGGTTCCAAAGTATTCAAAGTAAGGGAGCATCCATAAACTACGTAACCTAGTTGGGGAAAGGGAGGAGTTATAGGAAAAGCTACGCTGGATTACGTGGGAGACGGGGGGAGTCGGAGTCGAATTACGCAATTTCATTTGAAACAATTAAAACCCCAGAGAACAGAGGTACAGCAACTATCTCTATCGTGTAATCTACAGTGTGCACTTCTGTGCACATAAGGCTACTCTAAATAGTCACTCTCTTAGTGGCAGTCGCTGAGTGTAGATCAGTCACAAGACAATGGATTTGATTGTTATGTTGGTTGTGTTGGCATTGTTACATCCTCACACATAGCGTTGTGGTATCACACATATGTATGCGAGCACGGTCACGTAACGGCCATCACCATCTTCGATTACTCTCACAAACACAGTTTACCGCATCAATACAAAGTAAACACCGTGCACGTATATAACATATTTTCTATCTCTTACTGGTTACACTGATTCCAGTAGTATAGAGAGAGGTATGTTGTCTCTAGTGCTCTGTGATTAAAACAAACACGAATTTAAATATGAAAATTCATGAATAATCATGGATTGCTTAGGATGTGTTTATGATATTTTGCAATTATACGGAACTATCCCTAATGAACTTTGTTACCATTTGGTTACACAGTTTTCACATTAAAATTTTTACAGTAAGGAGACGTGTTTAATGAAGAAATATTTTGCTAAACTACAAAAAGATGTTTTAATTTTCATATTAATAAAAAGGATATTTTTTCAACTGAATATCTTTTGGACTTAGAAAAAGCTACGTTCCAGTATGGGGGGAGAGGTCAAGGCAACAGGCACTTTTAGTCTACATGGAGACAGGGGGGGGGGGTCAAAAATGGTCAAAATAGAACTACGTAATAGGGATGTTGATATTTTTAAAAGTATCGATATTTATAGTATCGATAGTTTTTAAAAATATCAATATCGTACAATGATATATCGAAAAAAAATATCGATATATCGATATATCGTTTTTTTTTTTTTACGTTACTGAGGTAGAGAAATTTTTTAACCAATATATAAAAATATAAAAATATATTTATATAAATATATATATATATATATATATATATATTCGTTTTTATATATATATATATATATATATATATATATATATATATATATATATATAATACTAATATATATATATATATATATATATATATATATATATATTCGTTTTTATTTAGCTAGAAAATTAAAAAAAGTTAGGCGTTTCCATTCACCCCGCACTTCGGGGTGTCGGGGAACGAATGAACATGGCTGTCCAGTTTGTCTATAAAATGGTAGCAATAGCTGATAAATTAATTTTACTGGTAGGAAAATGAAAAAAAAAAAACAAAAAAATATGCATACATCTTAAACTTAACCTCTTCGATACAATCGTTCGACAAATAAAAAACCATTTGTACGTATGTGTCACGCTTACATTACAATATATTTAACACATTTTGTTGGTACTAACCTATCTCATGTACGTTATGTATACTAATGTATCTTTGTACACGTCTCACTTTTATTCGAAGTTTGTAATAAATTTATTTCTACATATTTTATTGTTAACAAGCCTTCTAGAATACTCTAAAAATTATGCGATATTAAACATCTTAAACAAAACATCTAGTGTATTAAAATAAATATAAACTTATTTACATTCCATATTTAACACATTTTTTCAATTGAACAAAAATATAAGTAACATTTACGTACTAATTTTGAATTATAATGATCTAAATATTCGTAAAATTTTGGTTAGCCCTGGTACGTCATTCCAGAGTGGTTCCCATTCTGACTCTAGCGTTCCTATTGATCTGATACACGTTCCTATTCATGCTGCATGCGTTCCGATTGCCCCTGTTTTCGTTCCCAGTGATCCCTAATTTTGGTCCTATTCACCCCAATTAGTAATTTGGACAAATATGCAAAATGTCTGTAAACAATTGGCATAATTTGACATATTTTGAATAAATAAAGGATCCAGTTTTTTAGATTTACCACCCTTTTGAACATAAACACAGTTTAAGCAAATTACGAAGCAACTTTTGATAACCTAATTTTTGTGCCATTTTACTACTGATTTTTTACATTTAATTTTTTCATAATTTTGTTAGTTTTAACATTAATTAAATTTATTTTATATTATTTATTAATTTTAATTCATGTAGGAATCAAATACAGCCGTCTTTAAGGTAAAAACTAAAAAATTACAGTAATTAAAAGAAATTATTTGTTTTGTTCCTATTCGTACCCAAATTCCTATACACCCCGTTTGACCGGTATATATAAATATATAATTTACTAAATAATCTTGATATTAGTGACTTTTTAGATAGTTTTGCTTTAACACCTTGACGGTCATTGACGTCATAAGATGTCAAGTTAAACCTTACTAACTCACACACCACATCGTACGACGTCAACAATTCCACATAAAGTATAAGAGTATTAGCGATATTAGCGATTTTAGCTGTCAAAATAGTGCACCAGTTGAGTGTTTCCTCATTATAGATTATGACCGTCATGAATTCATGATGTGATGGTATTAAAAAACCAGTTTTTTAACATCATCGAAAAGTTTCCAGACTCAAATAAACTGCATTTAATATCTGACATCTAATTTCAATATTTGAAATCAGAATAAATTTGGCGCGCAAGCGTACACCATATATGTACTACTGTAGGTATTTTTTTTGAATATATTTTTAGGTATGTCAGTTGTACATTTGTACATGTGGCACATCTCGTACATGTTAGCTTGGAAAAAACTTCAGGAAAAAAATATTGAAAAAAAATATCGATATATCGATATATCGCTACTAAAAGTATCGCCAGAAATTATCGATATATTTGAAAAAAAATATCGATATTTTGATATATCGATATATTTTATACATCCCTACTACGTAATTTATGGATGCCCATAAACAGTTCAACCATTCAACAGTTTTATTTATTTATTTTTGTTTATTATTTACATGTATTTTAATTTATTATTATTTACATGTATTTATTTACTTATTTTTGTTTATTATTTACATGTATTTTAATTTAGAAAATTTTTACTAATTTAACATCTTAAATTACAGTATTTAAATTACAGTTGGAATCAAAATAAATACAGTATAAAAAATATATAAAAATAATAAAAAAAATATTAAAATAATAGTTAAGGGAAGAAATGTTGCAAAAAACATAACAGGAAATGTTATAACTCGAAACACAACAATTGTTATTACTTCTATAATAAAATTTAGACAGCCCACCAAATCCACAAAGTTCATCTCTGTTTAGTGTTTATTGTTATTGTACAACAGCGCAAGTCAGTTATGTGAATGACATTTTAAAGATAATTATACATTTTTACTTTTCATTTAAAAGTATAGAAACTTGTATTACTCGTATATAATTTAACATATAAATTAGCACAAACGACAAAACCAAAATTAGTTATGTTAGATGGCTGGTATTGTAGATCAATGGCAAACGCCAACTCGAACGATGAAGAAAGCGTTGAAGACGAAGAGAGTCAAGATGAAGAGGTTATCAATTATAAAGAACAATATAAACAATTAAAAAGAAAATTAAAATACCTAATTTATGTGAGTTGTAACATTTTTTTATAATAAAATTATTTAGGAGATTCAAATGACCTTTGTTTAAATAAGACGTACCTATTGCATATTATATGTATATCACGTCTTACATTACCAATTTTTAGATAAATATTTATAAATTATAGGAAAATGAAAGTTTTCAAGAAGCTTTACGTTCAGCTCAAAGGCGTCTTATTATTGCTACACACGATCGAAGTTTCCTTTTAGACAGATTATTATTGTATGAACGCGTGGAAAATTCTTCAAGTGAAAGTGAAGAAACCGATTCTTCAGATGATCCAGATGTAAATCGTGTGGATGTTAAAAGGTAAAATATAATTAGGAGAGTTTAATTCTGTAGACTTAAAATTTAAGAGTAATAATTAATAATTGATTGGACAGTTTAAGTTCGGTTGTACTTTAGGAACTGAACCTGGACAAATCACCTTAGAATCGGACTGTTCGGTCGAAAACCGAACGATTGAAAAGCTTGTCTCGGGTTCAAGTTTTGCCATCTACTGATAGGTCAATTTCCGTTCAAAAATTTGCAAATATATTTTTTTTTTTTTTATAATTTTTTGACCAAATTTGCAATATATTCCAGAAGCGAAATTTGTATGAAAAAAACGAACAAATATGGGTGGAAATTATTGTATTTGATAAGTTAAACCTGGAAAACACTTTTTTTTTAAATCACTTTGTTAGTATTTACAATATATATTGATAATGAATGACACTGTATATCGCACATTTTTAAAAATAGGTAATGGCATTATTTTTTATTGATGGAATGTAAAAATAAAAAAAAAATAAAAAACAATTGAGTGGAAAAATTCGAAAGAAAGCCCTATAACCTTAACTAATTGTTATATCAAAGTCGAAGTATATTGTTTAAACTAAAGTAACCTAACCTTAACTAACTTCACCACCTAGTTTTTATATCATCTACTATTTGATCGATCCAAATATGTTTCCCAGGCTTAACTTTTTAGATACAATAATTTTCACCCATTTACGTTCGTTTATAAATGCAAAAATCGTTTAAATGCCAGCGTTTGGCACATATTCGGTGTGTTCCAGCATCTATTTTTCGACAAGTACAAAATATATTCATGATTTATTTATGCCATGCTCGAACCGGAAAGAAGTTAGCGCCGAAAGTTGAAAAATCTTTTTGTTTTTTATATGGTTAAATTGCTCCCAAATTGCTCCTTTGAAATCAGTAATTGCTCCACCTGAAACTTAATTATTTAATTAGTTATTTATAAAGTAAAAATTTTTTTTCCGTTATTTAAGTTATCAAAATCTCCCAAAATAATACTTTTTTATATAATTTCTTTACGTCAATAAATTGCTCCCAGTTTGCTCTATTTAATTTAAAAGCTAAATCTTAATTTTTTTGAATAATTATTAAAATATTTTGTTTTTTTATAATGTTATTTAACTTGTCAAAATTGAATTATCCTTAAATATATGCAAACAACTTAAAGGTATAATGGATTGCCTATACGTTTTAATAATACATAACCTAACTCATAATATTTTTTATTTTAATATATTTTAATTATTATTTAGAGAAATTAATAACTAACTTTTAAATTAGATGGAGCAAATTGGGAGCAATTTTTTGATATAAAGTAATTGTATACAAATGCATTATTTGACAAGAATTTGATAATAGAAATAGTTAAAACAAAAAAGTTTTTTTGTTTGTAAATAACTAATTAAGTAATTAAGTTCCAGGTGGAGCAATTACTGATTCCAAAGGAGCAATTTGGGAGCAATTTAGCCATATAAAAAACAGAAAGAATTTCTAACTTTCGGCGCCAACTTCTTTCCGGTCATGCTCGACTATGAACAAGTCACAAACATGTCTGTAATTTACAGAGTGCTGGAACATTTAAAAATAATTGTTGACATTTAGTGGATACTGTCTTCTTCCACAGTGTCGCAAATATAACTTTCGGTTCGAATTTTTTTGTTCTCTTGAAATAATAATCGAATTATTTCGTTTCCCGTCTCAACAGAGGTAGATAAGTGTGAAAATCAGAATTAAGTGTTTCCTAGTATCACTAGTACTTCCTAGTACATATCATATTACCACTAAAATTAAATAAATAAAACAAATATGGAATATCATAAAGATTATATTTCAGTTTTATTCATTTCACTTCATTTAAGTAATAAGAAATGTTAAAATGAAATTTATAGATATAACTTGAAATTTTAATATATGTATCTAGAAAACAAAAATTAAATTATTTAATTTTTATCCTTCTTTTTTTTTTTTTTTAAATGTCTATATAACTAATAATAAAATTTGTCTATCTAGTTTAAAATTTTCAAATTCTGTACGTTAAACAATTAACTTATTATTCGTTGTTTTTAAACCACCGAAAAAAAGAGATAGCAGTCAATAAAAGAAAAACAATATAATGTACAAAAAATCCATTCAAAAATCCTTGGACAATTTAGACAGTCAATAACAAGTTTGTAACTTGTCGGATGTATTGTTGGAACATTGTACAATATTTTTTGTCTCAAAATGCCGGACTTTTTGCTGCCAGTGATAAGTACAATAGATAAGGTTACAAAAAAAGAAAAAGAAAAAAGATCAAAGATCCTAACATCAAAAAAGTGAACCCTAGGAATTTACAAAATATAAATTAGACTAAACTATATTGATAAAACTGAAGATTATTTAGAATTATACCGTATGTCGGAAATCTGTCACAGATGGCAGCACCTGTACCAGTGAATATATACATATGACAGCATTTTGAGCCGCCATATTGCAGGACGAGTTAACTCGTCTTAATCTTTAAAAAGGTTAATTTTTCTTTGCTGGAACGCAATAACTAGATTACGCATATGCAAACAATCTACGGACTGTCAATTGTCAAATATAGCATACTGGAACAAATCTATTGCAATTTAGCCATTTTTTGCTCAAAAATGTTCTTAAACAATTTTTTTCTTTTAGAAAAAAACTGGATACTAGCAATTCAGTATATTCTGTCAACAACAGTCAAACATCTGTTGGTAAAACATCAGTTAAGAAAAAGAAGCCAACAGTTCCGAAAGTTGTCAAACAGAATATACCCCAACCTGTGAGTGTGAACAGAAAAAATTGATATCTTTCTTTTTCAAATATGCTTTACAAGTATATGATTATTTTAGATTCAAACTCAAGATACAACTGTCGCAAGCACCACATCGGACGGTCACATGACACCAGAAGAAGTTGAACGACATCTACAGTCGCGTCAAACATTTATGGAATTATTACCTGAACGTGCTCCGCCAACAGTCCCAACAGAAATGTTTAGTAATGATCCATCGTTGGATAGGTAAAAAATTTTCTTTGCAATTCAATTTTTAATACTACTCATATACGACGATAGTTTCGCTTGTTTCAGCGAATCAAATGATATTGGTGAATTGGAAACTTCTCCGAGTAATATGGGAGAAGATTTAAGTGTTGATATGATTGCTGAATAATTTAAATTTTACATAATTTTTCATTAAATATTAAATAATTTTATCTTTTAAGTTTAATAATGTATATTGTGTTTAACTTAATTTAATTTTATAATATAAAATCAACAATAACACGAAAAGAAATTTGTTTTAAATTTTTGCAATGCCGACTGTCATACTTGTCAACACATTTTGTATTGAAATCTTCGACGAAGTTATTTTGGCCTGTAGTATAAATTTAGCTAAGAATCTGTTATAAGCTAATATGTACAGTCGAACTCCAAGAAATGCGACATAACCGTTCCCTTCCCCTACTGAGTTGCAATTCTTGGAATTCTTGTGACGGTCCAAATAAAATATATTTTTATGTAACTTGTTATAAAAAAAAAAAATTTTCAAGGTTAATTTTACTATGAATCTGAATATTTGAATGCAATCGATAATTTTATTATCCCACTTTACTTAATAAAAAAAAATTACATCCAACTCAACAAAAATTACAAAACAATTTTTAGAAACTATTTAAATTTAAAATTAAAAAAAATAATAAAATACGCTGTCAATGGGGTGTGGCACACAGCTTCCTCGTACTCGTAAAAGACAAAATTGTTGTAACTCAAAATACTTAAACGCTAAATTATAAAATAATAGCAAAAATATTTTAAAAACTAACCCCGAAAATACTCTAAAAGTTTGAGCGAAGTGGAATTAGCAATAAATAAGATATTGACATGTAATGGAATTTCATGGTAGCGCCGTGGATACTATTACTCCGAATGCAATGAAATTTGTAAGGGACCATCTAGGAACCAGACCGCATAATTTCTGACAATTTCATAAAAAAGAATTTATTGAATAGTTCAGAAGTTATGCCATTTGGTGGAATTTAGTATATTAATGGAATGACATGGTAGCGGCGTAGCTACTGTTACTCCGATTTCGATTAAATTCATAGGGGACGAAACTGCATAATTTCTAAAAATTCATTAAAAACAATCGAATAGTTCAGAAGTTATGCTACTTGGTGCAAACTGGCGACAGATAAACGGACGAACAGACATCAAACCAAAATTATTCAGAAAGCTCTAAAACGTAAAATATACGTAAAAAATTTTATTTTGGAGGGAAAAAATTTTTTTTTCAAAAGTGATCACAATTCTTCCGCTACTTTACTCGGAAGCAAAATAATAACAATAATAAGTTTTAAATATTATATTGTTTTCATAATAACGAACATTAACTTAAGGAGGGTAAGGTTTTTAAACTTTTTTTTTTACATTTTTTTCTGAATGTACAACAGGTCGAGCGTGTTGTATCAAAATTTCAAGTAAATCCGAGCAAAACTAATGAAGATACAGCATTTCAAGCGACCGACCCTCATGCTCGATTTTTATACCTGCCTGGTAGTTGCGCGACGCGCCTACCTGGTAAGTATAAAATTTACTTTAATTTTATACTTACAAATCTTATACAAAACAAATACTTACTATAATTACCCGCATAAGTATAAAAAATTATATCATTTTACTGATGCTTAGTTTTTTGTTTTTGAGTATAAAAAACTTTAAATCCATTTTCTCGCAAACATTTTTGAAGTTCGTGAACATCATAACTCAAAATCTACTTCACCAATTTTGTTGAAATTTTGTACACTGTTTCTACACATAAATCAACAGGTAATCAGGTCGAGTTTTTTTTTTGATATTTTTTTCCAGTTTATAATAACAAATTAACCGAAATTTTTAGCAAAAATTGCGTTTTTCACTTCAAAATGCTGCCAAAAATAAAAAAAATCGAAAAAATACAAAAAACTCTTCCTGACTCCCTAGGGAAACATATCGCCTTTTAAACGCATTTCGATTTTTTTGTCTCGGATGATCCGGTACCAAGTTATGATGTTCACCGCAAAACAACTTTTTTTCGAGGCGCCTCCGGAAATTCGCTGTCGCGGACTTATTTATCGATATTTGTAATTGATAATAATTTTTTCAAAGATACTTCAGATGTTATACTATAACGTGTATATGAAATAAATAAGCCAACATTATTCACAAGCGGCCAAACTACTGTTAAATAGTTAGTATCCCGCTTGTCGCCAAAAAGTTACGTCACAAAAATGGGAGGAACTTCCCCACTTTCTATGGTGATATACATATTTAGAGTTTGTGTCTGTATGTGTGCTGTAGTGGATATTTGTATGTGTAATATTCCGTACATATGTATAGCTCGGTCATTGGAGGGAGATGATACATATACCATACCTAGACACTCGGCAATAGTACGTATACATAATGCTGGTGTAATACGTATGTACTCTAGGCTTACGTATTCATTGTATTACATTGTTGCAACAATCAACATCCGAACCGCTACAAGCGTTGTGGACGACTGAACCACCTAAGCCGTGTCGGGCTCAATCTTATTCTTTTTATTCAAAAAAATGTGCATATTCTGTACAGTATGATCAAGGGACCATACTAGTAACCAAATTACACTGTTCCAGTTGTCGCCAGTGGGTGACGTAAAATTTCCCCACTCTTTTGGTGTAGATACACACTGTTTGCAGTGGTATTGGTTTAATGGTTGCGTTTGTGTGCGTATTCACAAATACTACTACAACACACGTATTACCAGAGAGAGAAATGTGTGCTGTTCAATTAACAATGTAATACAATGCACTGTGCGTTCGGTGACGGACAGCGACTGACTAGATGACTAAAGCTGTGACAGGCCTACAAAGAGCTCCAAGCAAGCTACACTTCGTTGATATTAGTTGGCTTCTAGTGTTCTATGAAAATATGGCTTTTTTTCGCTTTTAAAACCTTACCCCCCTTAATTCAATTAAAACCTGTTGTAATTATAACAATATGTAGGTAAATTTCATGTTAGTAAAACTCACTTAAGTGTACACCTTGTACACGGTATGCATGGACTGTCCATGATCAAACCAGTCAGTGACGCGAACACAAACCATACTTAAGAAAGCCAATTGTCAAACATAGCATGTACGTGTGTAAGCGACGTATTCACTCCCCGCTCTCACTTGATGTGTTTGTCTCATTTCTTGGAGTTCTGCTGTACTAAGAAAACTGTTTCATAATTCAGAAGAGTATTCAGTTTTTTTAGAAAAAATGCGAAAAAGAATTAGTTTCCCTCTGAAGTTCTGTACCGATTTTCATGTTTTTACCTTGTTACCAATACTCTGAGGACAAAACTGTCTACATTAGAACCTCTGATTACGGACACCTCTCTTAACCGGACCCCTCCTATAGCCGGACAAATTTTTTTATGGCGGTGACATGCTATACTAAAACCAATGCATTCAGCACTCTCTTATGCGGACCCTCTGTTAACCGGACGCGAACACAATATTTTTTGACGAAGGCATACATATATGGGCGAGGTATAATTGTTCATGTTTTAACTTGTTAACAATGATTCTGATGCATTTGTAAACACTATATTTTTGTGTAAGTACCTAAATTCGTTCACGAAATTGATTTGAATTAAAAAATTAGTTATGAATAGATTACATTACATTACATTATTTAATGCTATTATTTACTCTGCCCCTGTTAAGCGGACACCTCTGTTAGCTGTACAAATTTTTGCGTGACACTGCTGCCCGGTTAACAGAGGTTCTACTGTATTCATCTTAGGAAGGCTGTAGAAAACTAAAGATTTTCATCAAAAAGAGTAAATTTACAGGTTTTTCTTTGTAGTATTTTTCAGCTAGTTTTGAATAAAAATTAAATCACAAACGAAGCTAGAACACAGATAATGTTAATATTAACTCTTTAAATGATTAAGACGAGTTAACTCGTCCTGCAATATGGCGGCTCAAAATGCTGTCATATGTATATATTCACTGGTACAGGTGCCGCCATCTGTGACAATACGGTATAATTCTAAATAATGTTCAATTTTATCAATATAGTGTAGTATAATTTATTTTTTGTAAATTCCTAAGGTTCACTTTTTTAATGTTGGGATCTACGATTTTTTCCTTTTTCTTTTTTTGTAGCCTTATCTATTGTATTTATCACTTGGCAGTAAAAAGTCAGGCATTTTGAGACAAAAAAACGAATTATATATTAGATAGGAAACTAACAAATAAAAGTAACAGATTAGAAGTATATGAATTTTATTAACTGCAATTTTTTAACGAATATAACAACTTTTGATGTATATATCAATTAGCATGCCTTATGTTATAGTTGAAATTTTGTTTCCCATTTTTACTGATGAATGCTTTCTCTGCTTTTAGTAGAGTTCTTATAATAAATAAAGTCGTGATATATCAGCCATTTTCTGTCCAGAACAACGCGGGAGACTTTTGGCTTCATTTTTATATACAGTGAATATATACCTGTACTCCCTCTATCACTTCGATACTCAAAGCCGTTTATTGACGCCGCTGTAACTAATATACCAGATGGCACTGATGGTACTTGTTCTAAAATGTCGGGACATGAGTTTTGATAGTTCGCTATTTTTCATCAAAGATTGATTTAAAATAAATTGGAAATAAATTAAATATTTAAAAAAATACTTTAATTCAACCTAGAAAGATTAATTAAATTAAAAAATTTTAATTCTTCGTTAACACATAACTTGGTGACGATACTTTTGTACTCAACCATATGATAATTAATTTTGACATCTATTTGCTGAAAAATGCTCACATGTCCCAACTCTATTTAGTATGCCAGCAAATACCATTAGCGCCACGTAGCGAACTGTAACATTAAAAATTCATCCTTGAAAACAAGTGGCAGGGACATGCTTTTAGTAGAGTGCCTATAATAAATAGAGTGGTGACATGTGTGCTGAACGCTGATTAGTTCCGGCATTTTCTATCCAAAATTTGTGTAAAATACATTGGAAATAAATTAAATGTTAATAAAAACCATTTAGTTTAACTTCGAAAGAATAATTAAATTAAAAATTTTTAATTGTTCATTAATTCATAACTTATTAACAATAATTATATACTCAAAAATATTTATTCAAACATGTGACAATTAATTTTGAAGCTTCCCGCTCTGTTTTGGAGAGAAAATGAATGACCTGTCACGACTCTATTTATTATAGGGACTCTAGCCTCGTGTTCGATTTGTGGTATAAAAAATTCCAGTACATTTGCGCATATGCTTAACTAAACCGCGCGAACATATTAGCAAAACTTTAAATATGTAACGTCTACAAGTTTCCAAATATGGTAGTAGACGTCAAATAATTTGAATTTTGTGTTTGTGTGGTTTAATAGTGCATATGCGCGAGCATTTTTTATACCACAAATCGAACACGGCCTAGCTTTTACTTGATACTTGTGCCATCTGTTGGCTAGATCCAATATTAAAACTATAAATTGACGGTAGCGCCATCTATACTGAGATTTTGTATTACATTCAACTTTATCGACCGCTTAAATTCGGTGTTAGCCAGTGAAAGGAATTTTTTCTTGATGGGTATTACTGCACCATTTCTTTAATTTTATGTAATGACAGGTAAAAATAGAACATTAAAAATTCCCAAAAATGTGCTTACGAGAAAATTCATTTCCGTTTCCGCGTTATCGCGGCAACGATTAAGATGATTACCTGTTTATCTTCATAGTTATGCTGAGCATTGCCGCTCCCCAAAAAGGCAGGTAAAAAATCACAACTTTTTACCTGTCGCTGGCTCACGGTCTATGAAAAATTAAACCAAATTGCTTGACTTTGTAATAAAATCAGTATTTTTACGTAAATTATAGATTTAATATTGTATTTTTTTTTTTTTTTTTTTTTTTAATAACAATTACATTTTGATTTCCATATTTCTAAATTCAACTGGGCCGAATTTCGGATTAAAACGAAAGAAATTTGGTATCATAAAAGAATCTAGTAAAAAGACACTGACGTAAATTAGTAACATCAGCCACTGTGTTACAGTCGAATCAATCAACCGTGTATTGAATTAGAAATAAAATCAAACTTGACACGATATGTTACATGTCATACAGTGGACGATAACGACATCTGTTTGTAATGTGATGTCCTATTTTGTGATGAACATTATTGCCACGTGACTAAGCGAGTTATTCTAAATTTGTAAAATATGAAATTTCACTTGGGGTCCGATTCACTTTTTTGGAAACAACACGTAGCTGAGCATGTAGCTCATCTTCTTCTAAAGGTTCACGATTTTCACTCCACAGTTTTCTTTTACCAGTTTTCGAAATATTTCTTCTATTTAAAGTTTCGTCAGAAACATCAGGTTGTACTGAAAATCATAAAAAATGGTATGTGTAGCAATTATTACAATACTAAAATGAATTTTTAAAGTAGTAAATATATTTAAAGTGGTGTAAATTATTTTTATAAATTAATAAAAAAACTACATTTTAAATAAGAAAAAAAATAAATTCTTAATTTAAAGTAATTTATTCTGTGCCTAATGAATAGCAATTGAAAAAGTATAGAATATATTAACTAAATAAAAAAAAATTTAATTTTAAAATGTGTGTGAAAGCTATTTTTAATTTGTTCTCTAAACGGTTTACGTTAGAAGGTCCGTCGTTTTGATCTGTGCAATATTCACCATGTAAGTATGAAAATTTAATTAAAAATATATGAGCAGGTTAATATTTGTTTAAAAGTTATTTTAAAATATTTATAAAATACCTTAGAATGATTTTTATTATTGAAATATGAGGGTCAATATTACTAGGCTCAATTCTAAAGGTATGACCCAATTTTTTACCCTAAAATTCTAACCTAAAACAAGGGAGGTTATCTGTTTATTGACATGTGAATAAAATGTAAAAATAGTTATTTTAAATTAGTTTTTGTTAGTTATTTTGTTATTTATAGTTATCTTCGATTAGTTTTTGTTATTTTTCATAACGTGGTGAGAAGTTAACATTAAACATTCATTTTTATCAATAAAAAATTATATTGTCTTGAAAGTACATTTTTGAGGTGATACAATTATTGTTAAAATAATGTCAATTTCGGTAGTATTTAAATTATTACAACAGTTTTAGTTGAATATTTTTATAACAAAATTAATGTTTTTTCTTTTATTTAGGAGTTCAAAGAAAATAAAAACGAACTACCATGATAAACAGTTGGAGCAGGCGCTGGATGAAGTGAATGCAGGTATTCCTGTGCGAACAGCTGCCAAGAAGTTTCATATTCCAAAAACTACGCTACTATACAAAAGCCGCGAACAACTATCACCAAGTATTGGCAAGCGAGGACTAGAGTGTGTGTTAGGACAAGATAACGAAAAATATCTTGTTGAGTGGGTTTTTTACATGAAAAAGCATAGATTTCCTATAACAAAAGCACAACTGTTGAATAGTGTTCGCATGTTATTGAACACTATGGGAAAAAACAATCTTTCAACATGCCTAGCCGACATTGGTATAACGCTTTTCGTCGTCGGAATCATTAATGTTTTTATTTTTCGTAGTGTTTTGTAGCATGATTTAAATTATTTATAAATTAAATTTAAAAAAACTGTATTTTTTTTTTATAATAAATAAGTATTTAATTTATTAATCTAAGTAATGATTTTAGTTTAGTTAAGCTTAGTAAGTACTTCATAAGCTAATCATAATTGAATTTAAGGGTCGAAAACTAGGCCACTTTCAGGGTCAGAAACTGGGTCCTTGGATGTCAATTTTTAAAACATTAATTTAAATTATTAATTCAACTCAAATAATTATTTTACGTATATGACTTTATTTTGAAAGCCATAAACTTGTTGATAAAATTATCAATTGTCTCTTAAGTTGAAACTTATATTTATTACTGTCGTTTAACTTCGACCTCCACTCTTAAAAGGTCAGAAACTGGGCCATTTACCTTAGACAAGCGGCGTAGCTCAAGTAGTGCGCTCTAGTGACATTTTTCGTCAAAACTGGCGTTTGAGATTTAAAAAGACCAATGTAAAAAGTTTACCAAAATGGATTTAAGAGGCGAAAAAAATAATAAAAAATCTTTAATGACAATTAAAATGAATAATTTTTATTTTACTGAAAACACTTTTTTTTAAGTTTATATTATTTTAATCTACGGATGAGGATGAATTCCTACAGTTTGACATTTTCATTTAAAAGGATTCTTTTCTACAGTAGCTATTTTTTTACATCAGTTTTAACAAAAAGTGATTTTCACTTTTTAGTATCAACTGATAGATAATTTAATAATCTTTCAAACGGTTTTAATACGTTCAATGCGGTTTTTATACACGGATCCGTGTATGGTCGCTACTTACACAAAGTCTATGTGTCGCGTATATTGTACTGTAATTGTGAATCGGCTCGTGTATAAACATGTTACATTGATACCAATCCGTGGCACTTAGGTATCTGTAATATATCAGTGGCGCTGATGTCCATTAAAATGAAACAATTAGCACTGAACGTGCTAATTTTTTTAAACTATCCCTGTATACAACAGAGTTAATTGAAATTCTTACAGGTACATTTTTGATTTAAGAACATGTACTCCTTTTAGTAAAATTTTCTGAAAAATTTAACTGGAAAAATTTTTCCATATATTCTAAAATTAATGGCTGGCATTACCTATATATTTAGTAGCATATTGTTGTTATGAATAGCCCATAGACATTAAAAATGAAAGGACCAGTAATTTATGTTACGTACGAAAGATATTACGTACACGGTAAAAAGAGACAAATATTATAAATAGCATGTAAATTGCCAATATATATTTCTCTTTCTAAGATAGCCTAGACTTTAAAATTAAAATTGAAGCGTAGTCAGCCATATTTTGTATTGCAAATTTGAAAAACTTTTCACTATTTTTACTTTTTAAATTGCGTTTTTCGTTATAATTTTTTAACCCCTTTAGAGCACTAATGACGAGCTCAGCTCCTCATATTAATTTTTAGAAAAAATTCAACTGAAGAGTGTGCATTGTCTGATATCGGTAACTGGAGGCTGTATAGTAAAGAGCAGTCATATTGTAAATAAATTAAGCAAAACCTATCAAACTTGCAATTATACTTATAGAGATATTAAATTTTTTATCTAAAATATTGGAATATACGGCGGTACTAAAAGAGTTAAAGAAAATATTCTGGCAACTTGTTCTGCTTACAAATGTAAAACCCTATTAGAAAAAAAAAGCACAAGAAATAACATTTCACCGATAAGATTTTTTTGACATAATATATTAGCCGTCTGTTTGAAAAAAATATTTGCGTATATACATTTTATGTTAAATAATAATTTAATATTACATATCAAGTATGCAAAGGATGTAAAGCATGATAAAGTTCACTTATGATAAATTGACCACTTTTCTTATGTGAATTCAATAGTAAATGTAGTCAACTTATTTAAAATGAATTTTTACATAAATATATAAACATTTAATTTTGTTGCCGCCACTGTCTAGTACTTGCATAACTTTTGCTTCAATAAAATAATGTTGTTATAGGTCCTTTTCTAATACATAATATATTTCGTCATTGGAATAGCCCCATTATTATCTCATTAGTGATATACATTACTTACTTTTATCAGCATCCACGTTTGTTATTACTTTTGATAAATTTTCTCCTTTCCAGAATTGAAGAGGTTTAGATATAATTCGACCACGTCGGCTAACTTGTAAATTTTTCTCTAAAATAAAGAAAAATGTTTAGTACAATTAATTTATTAAACCTACCTTTTAGTACAATTAATTTATTAAATCTCTGTTTCACCTAACATCTAGATTTTATAAAATTATAATTTTATGTTAAAATTATGATTTTATTGTAAAATTATATATTAGGAGGTGTTTTACCTAACATCTAGATTTTATAGGCCGGTTATGCCGACTATAACCGATTGAAAAAACGACTACTTAATATAATAAAAAAATGGTGCCAAATGTCACTTTATAGAAAAAAAAAAAAACAAACTTGCATACTACTATACATTTACTTAAAAAAAAATAAAAAGGCAGTTTTTAAAAAAACCATTTATGGTCGTTGTAAAATTTAACATAGATTTAGTACTATGTTAAAATTTTTAAAATAATGTTAAAAATTGTTAGAATTTAAAATAAAAAGGCAATTTTTTACTTTACTAATACCACTTTATTTAAAGTTTTAATTGTCTGTGACATGTTTCGGCCCGTATGGCTATTGACGAACAGTAAACTATATTTAACAAGCTACTTCAGGGTGTCCACATTCTGGAAAGTCAGGGAAGGTCAGGGAAAAGTCAGGGAAGCTCTTAGGCGTCAGGGAAAATCAGGGATTTCACGAAATGTTCTGGAAAGTCAGGGAAAAATTAGTGATAATATATTTCCCAATGATTGTAAATGAAGAAAAATTGTTCACAATTATGTTCACGAAAATATATCACGTAAATTATAATAAAGACTCACGGATATTTTTATTTTCTTTGAATTAATTCAATAAGTAACATAAAATTGTATTTTAATTTTTAATTGTTTATTTGAATGTGAAAACACTAGCCTTCATTTTTGTGACGTCATTTTTTTTACGTCAACTTCAACGCCCTCTGTACTAGTGAAAAAAATTATAATTTAGGGAAAAATTTTTTTTTATAAAATATAGATCCTAAGTTACCATATGTAAAAAAAAACTTAAAAATAAATTTTTCACTTAAAAAAAATTATTTAAAAAAAGTCTTTTTTTTAACTTCACTCGCTAATTAATAGTACCTTAAATAATTTTGCAATTTGTTTTTGATAGTGTCAACTACCGCATTCGAGGCCAATACGTAAAATAATTTGTTGAAATAGTTTTTTATGTAGTTAATTTAGCTTTACCCAATCCCTTAATTTCAGTCTCACACGTATCTATTCGATAAAATAAAAAATTATGTAGGTATGTATTAAAATTTAAATCAAAATCGTGTGTTTGGACATTTATATTTCTAACCGTTAATGGGAAACAAAAAAGTAATGGTCAGGGAAAATCGAACCTAAGGTCATGGAAAGTCAGGGATTTTTTTTTATGATGGGCTGTGGACACCCTGTACTTACTTAAATACTATTTTCCATTTTCCATTTTTTCCTACTGTGAACAATAAATTGTTGTCAAATCAGAACTGAAAGTAAAAACAAAGTCACAAAACTGGTTTTGGAATGTTACAAATTCAGGTAAAAAATAATTTTGAGATTCAAATTAATTTTGAAGTAAATAATTTTCAGACAAATTTAGTAAAATGTGAATAAAATTAAAAATAATTTCGAAAACATGTGAGTACGGCTTGTCTTACAAAATATAAAATATAATAAAAATAAAGTCATAAAATAAGACTGGTTTTTGGAATGTTACAATTTTAGGTAACTGCTTAAAAATAATTTTGATTTTGAAATTAAAATTAAATTTGGAATAGATAAATTTTAGACAAATATAAATGCAAATAATTCTGGAAAAACAAAACCTTAATTATGTAAAATTACAGGGTGGTAAATAATGTTGAATCATAGATATCGATACAATCGTTCAGTAGATTTGGGGAATTGTTTTTATAGATTTATATTGCTTCTAAAATGGTTAGCCTTTGTCCTTGATTTGATTGGTGAAGTACTGTGATTTCTCTGTCTGGAGTGTGACCGGTATTTATTAAATGCCTGGCGAAAGCTGAGTCTGGTTTTTTATTTCTGTATGATCTGAAATGTTCTGCCCTTCTTGTCTCAAAGTTTCTGCCAGTTTGCCCCAGGTAAAAGCAATCACAATTTTTGCAATTTAATTTATAGACGCCCGACTTTTTTAATTTATCTGTTTTAGTTTTATTGTTATATATTAAATTACTTAAGTTAGAACTTGATTTAAATGCTACGTTTATGTTAGATTTAGTTAGAATATTTTTAATTTTGTCTGATATTTTGCCGAAATAAGTTAGAGTTTTAAAATTACGTTTTGGTTTATTTATAACGGGGGAAATATTTCTTTTAAAATTTGTTTATGTTCATTTTTATCTATTAATTTATTAATTAAGTTTGTGTTAAATCCGTTATTTTGTGCTATTATTCTTATATTATTTATTCTTTTTTAAAATTTTCTTTAGATAGTGGGATATTAAAGGCTCGGTGGATCATGCAATTATAGGCGGCGACTTTATGTTGGTACGGACTTATCGAATCACTAGGGATAGTAATACCAGAATATGTAGGCTTACGAAATTATTTTATTCACATTTTACTAAATTTGTCTGAAAATTATTTACTTCAAAATTAATTTTAATCTCAAAATTATTTTTTACCTGAATTTGTAACATTCCAAAATCAGTTTTGTGACTTTGTTTTTACTTTCAATTCTGATTTGACAACAACAATTTATTGTTCACAGTAGGAAAAAATGTAAAATGGAAAATAGTATTTAAGTAAGTAGCTTGTTAAATATAGTTTACTGTTCGTCAATGGCCATACGGGCCGAAACATGTCACAGACAATTAAAACTATAAATAAAGTGGTATTAGTAAAGTAAAAAATTGCCTTTTTATTTTAAAATGGAATACCATAAAGTAACGCTCAAATCTATCAAATATGTTAGAATTTATTTTTTCATCAATAATGTTATGTAGTCAATTTTTTCATCAATAATGTTCATTAATAATATATATAGATATACATTTGCTACATCTGTCACTTCTGTGCATGAAATTTTTCAGTTTCCGCCATTTTGCTTTTTCGGTGTTGGGGGGGGGGGTAATTTCAATTGAAAAAGTATAAAAATTTCTACTATTAAAATTATGATTTTATAACATCTAGATTTTAAGTATGTTACACCTACATTTACACTAAAATTTAAGCCACGTCTCCGTAAAATTATAATTTTATAAAATCTAGATGTTAGGTGAAACACTAGTTTTACAGTTTTCATTTACAACTTATCAAAGTTAACTTGGCCAATGACGTGAAGTTTTAAAAAAAAAATCATTGCATATCATTTAAAAATTAATTATGTCAGCAACGAAGTACAAATGTTTTAAAAAGAGATCACTGCACATCATGAAGTCAGCAACGAAGTACTTGTGAAATAACCTCTACAAGGTATTATACTATCACTACGTAACATCCCTGGATATTTTTTAAAATCACTATCAATTTTCTACGAAAATTATTTATTATTTACAGTAATTTTTACACAGGCAGAGAGAGAAAAGTTAAAAGAAAGTTGTCCTAATATTTTATATATTTAGATTCCTTTAATTAAGAAAACTACCTTTAAAGTTGACTCCTACGATATGACGTGTAATATCGTAGTCTTTTATGAGTTAAAATTACGAGTATGTTGCTAAACAATTTTATACTCACCTAATACAGATTTCATAAGTGGAGTTCCTTCAGATCCCTTATTTTCATTTTCCTTAACTTGATTTTTCGTTCTTTGTGTAAGATCAGAAATGGTGGATTTACTACGTAAAATAATGGTGCCTCGTGACCGTTTTGATGTTTCATCATCACTCAAAAACGAGTCCGAAAGAGTAGATTCATCAGAAACATTATTAATAGCTTTCAAGTTTGAACCAATAGTATTTGTAGTTGGCTTCGAACTCTCAATAGATTTACTTTGTTCATTTTGTGCATTTGGTGTTGATCTTTGAGGTAAAACAGTATTTTTTTCGATACATTTGTGAGAGTGTTTCTGTTTAGCTAACTGATTTTTTAATGCTTCGGAAAAATTTGAGTATTCGGAATCTCTGTCTTTGTGAACGTTATTTAAAATGACTGTATCATTTTTAACTGATTTAATCATATTAGTTGAGTATGAAACTACAGACTCATCCAAGTTTTTGTCTTCTGTCACCGGATTATTACAGTAATTGGTTTCTGGATTTAAATTTTCATTTATTTCACTAATATTTTGAACACTCTTTCGGGTGTGATTTGTCGATTTATTACCAGCTTTTGATTTTTTTTGCCTTTTATAGTCCCTATAAGAAATTGTTTGTCTTGTCCGCGAATGTTCTTGTGGTGTTGTACCTGAAATAAGCGGGATTCCCATACATTCGGGACTCGATTCACGGTCTTTTGATAAATTTCCGTTGATTGTATTTGTATTCTCATTTATCGTGTCTTTATTTAGTGCCGTTAGGGGGGTAGTATTGTTATTTTGTGCTGTTGTATTGCACTCTTGATTCGTGGTCTGTACGCCTACGCTAGTTGTCAATTCATCATCTGATATAAATTCTAATATTTTGTCGATCATCCCTAGAAGAAGTGTTTTTAGTCTCTTTCGTTTGGTCTCTTTATTTTCACGGTAGTTCTGTGGTCGTTTTAAAGTTTCATTATTGATTTCAGGAACTGCATTAGGTTTAACAAGTTGAATGTCTGATATTATTTTTATTTGATTATGTTGAGTTGTTGATCTATGACATTCATTTCTCGGTTCAATTACGTTTTCCATCGCCATGTTTGTGTTATTTTGTTCATTGCCAACATCTGGAATGGAAATTATACTTTCGGATGATTTACTCTCATCGGTGAACTCGTGAGTTTCATGGAAATCTTCATTACTATCAGAAATTTGTTGGGGCCATCGAAACGTAGCAGGTTTACTTTGTTTAATATAGTCAATCCAGACTGCTGATACAACTTGCCAGTCTTGAGGGAAACCATTTTGAAATTTTTTTTGAATGTATTCTGGCAACTCTGAAGTAATTAAATTTATTGAAGAAAAATTGACTAAGTGTATGTTGGGCATGTATTAAGTTAGGATTCCGTAAACAGTAGCTAGTTTTTTACAACTTTAGGGATAAAATATAAGAAATTTACGTACATTTATTACAATTTATCATAAAAATAGTGAAATTCAGGTAAAAAATAATTTTGAGATTAAAATTAATTTTGAAGTAAATAATTTTCAGACAAATTTAGTAAAATGTGAATAAAATTAAAAATAATTTCGAAAACATGTGAGTACGGCTTGTCTTATAAAATATAAAATATAATAAAAATAAAGTCATAAAATAAGACTGGTTTTTGGAATTTTACAATTTTAGGTAACTGCTTAAAAATAATTTTGATTTTGAAATTAAAATTAAAATTAAATTTGGAATAGATAAATTTTAGACAAATATAAATGCAAATAATTCTGGAAAAACAAAACCTTAATTATGTAAAATTACAGGGTGGTAAATAATGTTGAATCATAGATATCGATACAATCGTTCAGTAGATTTGGGGAATTGTTTTTATTTATTACGATTTATCATAAAAATAGTGAAATATATTCGACAATGTTGCTTGTACATGCAGGACCATTCTTAACGAGTGCGAGGCCTGGTACGAGAAAAGGTTTGCGGGGCCTTCCCGTACCGAAGTGCGGTACTTAATATAATATCTCCTCCCCCACAAAGAGAGAACAGATAATAAATAGAGTCGTGACATGTCATCCATTTTCTGTACAAAATAGAGCGGGAAGCTTCAAAATTAATTATCACATGTTTCAGTAAATATTTTTAAGGGGAGGTTTACTTGTGTGTCGTTAAAAAAAATTCGATTTTTCTTTCCAGAAATTGGTAGCTAATTATGTGTAGAATATGTTCCCAAAGTTATTTTGCTGGAAGTAATTTAAAAACAAGATTCTTGCACATTAACCGAATCCAGCTTTCTATAAAAACAAAAATTCAAAAAACGTAGTTCACGCAATAATGAGTATTAAATATAAAATTTTGAAAATACGTTTCTTTATATATATTTTATAATATCTCGGAACTATATTTTTGGAACTGGTGGACACGATAACTCAAAAACTATTCGATGGATCCTTTTTTTTAATTTTTTATTTTAAAGATAATTCAATTCTTCGGCACCTCTACCTAAGTTCGATACACTTTCAATATTTTTTTTTATTTTTAAATTTACTTTAAAGAGCGAAAAATAAGACAAAAATCGTAATCAAAAGTTCAAACATCCGCCATTTTTTTTTTCTTTCAGCAATTTATTGATATTATAGGTAGAGGTGCCGGTACTCTTCATATATTTTATAAATCTTTTTGTTTTTGGATTTCGGTAGTTTATTACCGGCGCTAGGATATCCGCCAACAAAGCATTGGATTTTCGGATCGTCACACTGCACTATCTATAAAATGGACACTTTTTTATATTTTTCCTTGAAAATTTTTTTTTGTGTAGTTTAATACTTAATAAATATGTGCACAAAATTTGAAATTGATATTTACTTCCGTTTTTGAGAAAAAAATTCTAGAAAAATACATAATTTTTAAGGACTCTCGAGTAAACCTCCCCGTAAGTACATAATTACTGTTAATAAGTTATGAATTAATAAACACTTAAAATTTTTTAATTTTTCTTTCTTGGTTAGGTAATCTAAATGATTTTTGTTAATATTTAATTTATTTCTAATGTATTTTACGGAAACTGTGGACAGAAAATGCTGGAACCAATCAGCGTTCAGCACACATGTCACGACTCTATTTATTATAGAGGCTCTAGTGAATATTAGAGTCCCTATTATAAATAGAGTCGTGACATGTGTGCTGAACGATGATTGATTCCGGCATTTTCTATCCAAAGTTGGGTAAAATAAATTGAAAACAAATTAAATACTTAACAAAAATTATTTAGTTTAATCTAGAAAGAATAATTTAATTAAAAATTTTTAATTATTGATTAATTTGTAACTTATTAACGATAATAGGGTTCTTGACTGAAGTTACGAAAATATTCTAAAAGCATCGTTTTTCCATGTCAGTTAAGTGATTTTTTTATTTTCGACAGATTCTGTAAAAAATCATCAAAAAAAGTAACCCTACAATTTTAAATGAGAAAAAGGCGGGAAAAACACCTCGCTATAGTGACGTCACAGTTTGAAGCAACTAAACGTCAATGTCAATATTTATAACCTCAAAACTTTGATTATATTCATAAAAAGTCAAAGTAAAAGCAAGTATTTATTTGAATTCTGGTCGATTATTATTACTATATATATATATATATATATATATATATATATATATATATATATATATATATATATATATATATATATATAAGCTAATAGAAATATTCAAAAGAAAACACAATTTTATCTCATCGATGAAAATTATCAAAATCGACATATCTAGGTACAAAATGTTACGTCATTTTCAAGAAATGGCGCGTTTTCACTAATTTGAATATTTGTTGAAAAATGGCGATTTTCAAAATAAAATTTCTAAATAGTTATCAAATCTTTTTATGTTTCATCATTAAAATTAGACATATGTAATGATAATGCATAGAATTATTTAACATTTGACACAAATTTTAAATACAGTCAAGTACCGTATTATGTACTCAAAAATAATTACTCAAATATGTGAGAATTAATTTTGAAGCTTCCCGCTCTGTTTTAGACAGAAAATGGATGACATGTCACGAATCTATTTATTATAGGGACTCTAGTGAATATATAAATATTACAGCATTTTGAGCCGCCATATTGCAGGACGAATTAACTCGTCTTAACCATTTAAAGAGTTAAAGTTTTCGACACAAGTGAACTGAAGCAATTTTCTTCCAAAACTTTTATTAAGTGATATTACCTGTAATTTAAAAATAAAAGAGTAGAAAATACACAGCACGCCCCTTTTAAAGTTAACATTTCATAAACGAAGTTTAAAAATGGAAAATGGTTTAATAAATTTCAGCTTTATTTTAAGATTTTTTACCGATATCCTTCACAATAGCGTACGTAAAGTTATTTCTGGAGATATTTTAAAAAAAAACGAAATTTTCCAAAATTTTCTCTAACGATTTGTCTTTGAAGTTTTGGTGGATATTTTCTAATACCGAATTTTCGTCTTTTCTGTTGCAATTGATTCGGAGAAACATAAGAAATATTTTAATTGAGTATTTTTTCGGATACAAGTGCTTGTCATTTTTAAAATTTTACTTATTCCATGCTTGGAAACTTAGAAAAACATGGGAAACAAAATTTTGTTTTTGTTAATTAATTGAGATTTCGTAAGTAAAAAATTTAAGTATTATGAGAATGTAATAAACGCATAAAGATTCCGTGAGTTGTCTACGGAACCCTAATAAAAATTACAAATACTAAAAGTAAGGAAATTATTTTTTTTTTTAATACATGCCCAAACTTTATGTTTTAGGTTTTCAAAAATTTAATTAACATAATATATACCTCCATCGGTACAAGATCCTTCTAAAATATACGTGAAGTTTTGACTATCTTTAAGATGGACATTACTAATACGTTCTTTGATACTTCTTCCATGTTGCCAAGTGCTATATGCAAAGATAAATATTAATTATTAAACTATAAAGACAGAACATGGGGATAGGCTGTGTGTATGAAAACATGGCCGTAAGTTTTTAACGTGAATACACCCGTTTATAGGAACAGTTAAACAAAAGTTTTAGTCAGAAGTTTAGTTCAACTGATTTAAGGCTAAATTTACAGTCCTTCCATCTAGATGGCTACAATTTAACCCATCAAAACATTTATAAGAATATTTACCCTGTTGTCAAACCGTTCCTGGTTTAACCTACAGGAAACGATAGCTCTATTAACTATTTTATTTTAACCATCGAGAGAATTTTTATCTCAAAATGCCGTCCCTTTTACTGCCAGTGACAAGTACAATAGATAAGGTTACAAAAAAAAAAAAGAAAAAAAAACAGATATGCCAACATCAAAAAATGATATCCTAGGACTTTGCAAAATAGAAATTATACTAAACTATGTTGGTAAATTCGAACATTACTTACAATTATACCGTATTTCGACAAATCTGTCACAGATGGCGGCACTAGTATTAGCGAATATTACATATCAAAGCATTTTGAATCGCCATATTGCATAACAAGTTAACTCGTCTTAATCATTTAAAGAGTTAAGGAATAGTATTTCGTAAACATAAAATAAATATAATTTTAAGCCCTAAAAAAATGAATATAATTTTAAGCCCTAAACTTAAGGATTAATTTCACTACTAAACAATATACGATTTTTCAAACTATGATGATAGCAAAAATTGGATCCAGCAGAACGTTATACAAGAAAATTTATCCCCATTTTCTCCTCTCCAACACCTCGTGGTTTACCCCACAGAAATGGAATTTGATTGTGTTATGTACGGTTTATGTTTTAGAACATTTTGAAATCTACTCTATTTTCATGAGGCATTTCACAGTAATTTTTCAAATAGGTACCTTTTTTAGAAGATGTATTCACGTCAAAAAATAAATTTACATACTTTTTAACTAATCCTTTAACAGCTATTTTTAATTTACTATTTATATATGGCGTCCAGTTATTGAATTTTATAACTATCTCATTATTTTTTGATACTGCTTCAGCTTTTTCTGGTAATTTTGGTGGCGGCATCAATTGTTTGTCAGATGTACTCATTCGATTTTTCTGAAAAAAATTACTACATTACATTTTTGATGTCGATATTTTTATAATATTTGATATACTTACACAGGGATCTGAAGTTAGTCTGCTGTTTATAGTATCGTCTTGCCACTGAAATAAAAATTTGTCGTTAAAATAAACATATATTTTTTGTATCGAATTATTAACAATTTTTTTTCGCGTAGTTTATGATCTAAGCTGACCGTAAATGAAAGGAAAAATTGGTCCAAATTAATCGGTAAGTATATATAAGTTGCGAGAATTACAAGGACTCTAGAGTAGACCATCTGGAAATAGTAAAATCGACCTCTGACTTCGTAAATCACCTATTAAGGTTTATAATCTCAAAAAAGATACAAATGTTACCGCTAATTTTTTCTTTCATAAACAATTTAAGAGGCAAGTAGAATAAGTTATCTTCCAAAAACATATAATTAATAGCTTTAACAAAATTATTTGCTATTTCCAAATGAGAAAAAGTTAAATTTAAAAAAAAAAATATTAAGATGTGCCCAAATACACGCGTCACGGTGTGCAAAACGTTCACAAACGTTCTAGACCAAAACGTGCTTACTAGACAGCTAAAAATCCGTCTAAATTACCGCTCCGTCCAATGCAATACGTTTTCGCTATAAATATGGTTTCAATAAACCGTTGTAGTTAAATAATTTTGCTTCCGAGACTACCAAAGTAGCGGAAGCATTGTGATCACTTGAAAAATAAAAAAAATTCTCTCTCCAAAATAAACTTTTTTACGCACATTTTACGTTTTAGAGATTCCTGAACAATTTTGGTTTGGTGTCTGTCTGTCCGTCCGTCTGTCTCTCCGTCTGTGTGTCGCCAGTTTGCACGAAGTGACATAACTTCTGAACTGTTCGATTGTTTTTAACCAAATTTTCAGAAATTATGCAGTTTGGTTCCTAGATGGTCCCCTATGAATTTAATCGAAATCGGAGTAACGGTAGCTACGCCGCTACCATGTCATTCCATTAATATACCAAATTGCACCAAGTGGCATAACTTCTGAACTATTCAATTCTTTTTTATGAAATTGTCAGAAATTATGTGGTCTGGTTCCTAGATGATCCCTTACTGTATTTCATTGCATTCGGAATAATAGTATACACGGCGCTACCATGAAATCATATTAAATGTCAATATCTTATTTACTGCTGGTCCCACTTCGCTCAAATTTTTAAAGTATTTTGGGGCTTAGTTTCTAAAATATTTTGGTTATTATTTTATAATTTAGCCTTGCGAAATTATAATTTCACGGTATATATATTTGATAGTATACTGTTTTAAAGTCTTTTAGAGTACGAGGAAGCTATGTAACATACCCTATTGGCAACGTATTTTATTTTTAGCAGTGCCAACTGTTAGATTCTCGGATAATTTTCTGTGTAGTTGATTTAACTCTAGTCAACCTCTTATTTTAAGTTTTAAATATTATTGGTGTTGGTTTTATGTTCTTAAAGCTCATTTACGCAATGATAGTATTTTAGCGACAGTACTATTTTAAATGGATATACCATATACCTATGCTATACTATATAAGACCTGCAACAGGCGTATTATTTGTAAAGGATCTAAAACTCTACAAAAAAAGAAATGTATCATAATAAAATTTTATCGTCAGCTATACAAAATAAGAAAAACAAATTCTTTCGTATCAACCGCGGTTAATAAACGGGTCGTTTTTAGGTAGTTTTTTTTTGTTTGTTTGTAAAATTTAACCGCCGTACCTACACACTAGTTTTTTCAGTTGAAAAGTTAACTTATAGTGCTTACCTTAGTATTAATCAAATTAATTATCGGCAACTGAGGCATGATAGTTCGGTGGTTAAATATCTGATTTGGTTTTCTTTGGCTAATGCTCGTAATATTAGAATCTGTAAAATCTAAAATAATTATTGATATAAATTGTGTAACTAATCTTGTTGTTTAAAAAAAGAAAAGTTAATAGCATATTTTAATACCTGAAATTTCATTATTTTTTTCCATTTAAAATAAATTAACTGACTGTCTAAGGATAGTTTAATTATAAGTAGAAACAGTTTTATTTCGACGGTTAATTTCCTTACTTTTTTCAATCTTTAAACTGTTTAAACTTCAATTTGACCACTTTTAAAAAGTTTTAAAACATCAAACGTAACCAATGCCGCCAACCTAAGTTCTGAAAATAAATATTAAATCTACACATCCAGTACCACAGATCCCACAGATCATTAGATTCATTTGAACATTTTGAACCCATTAGTAACCACAATATTACACGTAATAAGTACGGTGGGAAGTCAACTTTACAGGCTGTTTTCTTAATTAGAGGTATTTAAATATATAAAATTACAATTGAAATACGCTCTTTGAACCTTTCTCTCTCCGCCTGTGTAAAAATTACCATTAAAAAGCTTTCAGTTCAACTGTTAGAAGTACAGATGAAGTCTAACATAAGATATGCCTAACATAAAATACACCGCGCTGCGGAAAAGAGATAAAAAAGTAGTATTCTTATTCTTTTTATTCAAAAAAATGTGCATATTCTGTACAGTATGATCAAGGGACCATACTAGTAACCAAATTACACTGTTCCACTTGTCGCCAGTGGGTGACGTAAAATTTCCCCACTCTGTTGGTGTAGATTTCCACACATTGTTTGCAGTGGTATTGGTTTAATGGTTGCGTCTGTGTGCGTATTCACAAACACTACTACAATATACGTATTACCAGAGAGCGAAATGTGTGCTGTTCAACTAACAATGTCTAACAATGTAATACAATGCACTGTGCGTTCGATGACGGACAGCGACTGACTACATGACTAAAACTGTGACAGGCCTACAAAGAGCTCCAGAGCTACACTTCGTTGATAATAGTTGGGTTCTAGTGTTCTATGAGTATGATTTTTATTATTAACGCCTTTAGGACTAATGACGAGCTCAGCTGGTCATACTAATTTCTAGAAAAAATTGAACTGACGAATGTATGTTGTCTTATATCGGTAACTGAAGGCTGTACTGTAAGGAGTGATCATATTATAAATAAATTAAGCAAAAGGTACCAAACTTGCAGTTATACTTATAGATATATTAAATTTTTTATCTAAAATATTGGAATATATGGCGGTACTAAAAAGTTAATAACATAAACATGATATGCGATATGATTTATTTATTATTTTATTAAAGTTGCAATGTTTATTTAATATTAACACTTTCAGTTCCATGACTTCGGCATCCGAAACCGAACAAAACACCCTCAGAGGCCGACTGCGATCAATATTTAGAATAATAAACAAAACACTTAAAAATATTTATAAAAAGGATTTTATATTATGTATTCGTATAAAAATAATTTATTATGTACTACGTACCAGACACTTATCATTTTTTGTACATATAAATATACATAATATATTTTATCATCAAAATATCTAGGCTTGTTTATATAATAATATTTTTATCTATATATGTATTATCCACATATCGCGCGTTTTCTGTCTCAACCTCGTATATCAAAAACTACATGTTTTAGGACACACAAAAATCATATTAAATACTGTATTTATACATATACTTATCTATATATATTTATATATATATAGGTAGACAACATCAGTGGGTGTAATTAGCATAAATCTTAAGTTCATAGCGATGAAGATACAGATTTAAATACGTTTTGTTTGTGTGTCCAAAAATTGGGATTTTTCAGATACGAGGTTGAGACAGAAAACGCGCGATATGTATGTGTGTGTTGTATGCTTGTATGTATATGTGTGTTATTCATCTTTTGACCTGCATAAGTAACACATACATGTTGAATCCTTTAATGTTTTGTAGAATCATTTTATGTACTTGTTTACATAAAATTTGCTTAAAAATATTGTCGGCTTCCGGGGAAGTTTACTGTGAAAGTGCTCGGGCTTCATAGTGTTAAAATACAATATGTATGTATCAAGAGTGCGGTTACCGATGATATAATTTATGACATGATGTGTCGAACTGTGAGAACGTAAAATTAAACATAAATTCTATGGAGTGTAGAATATAAGGAGAACTATCTTGTACGGAAAACAATAGAAAAATAGTTCAAAAAGTGTCCCGTTTTAAGTACTAAGTAACAGTTCAAAAACTCGCCAGAATAGCGCTAGAGTAGCAAAAGAGTATAGTGATTTTTTTTTGTGTTATTTTTTTTGTATTAATGGAATTACCAATTCCATGGTAAGATATTGTTCTGCAGATAATTGCTCTGTAATATCTTCAATATTTTTCAGAACCGCCACACAATCGACTAATACTTTCCATTCGGTATTGTCAAGTGATTCTGGTACATTATCAATTTCAATTAAAGCAACAGTAAGTGGTACTTTAGTTTCACATAATCTTGCAAATATAGTACTCACACCATTCACACTATTCCATCTGGTTTCCACATCTTGTTTTAATTTTAAAACCAGCATATTCATTTGTTTTTGTTTTCTGACAAATCTCAGTACCTACCATAGATAATACACTATATACTAGATATAGTATCTATGTATTATCTATGGTATCTACTTTTGACACTATGACGGAAGTGGCCAACTATTCTCTTGCATTTATGAATGATATTTTGCAGATCTTGATTTCCTTTCCATTTAGTGCTTCTTTGACACTCAAGAGTGTGTGCGATACAAGAATGGTGGTGTTTTTGAAGGGTCTGATTTATCGCCTTTTTCATGTTTTTCATCACTTTCACTTTTCATAAACACCAACACATTTAAAATGATAAGTTTTGCTTGTGGACTTAATTAACATTTTATTTTTAATACTCGTATTCATTTCCATATTTAAATTAATTAAATATCAATAGATAAAAACCCGATTAAAATAGAGGGTATAAAAAAGTATAATAATAATCAAGAATACGATAAGTTAAAAAAAAATTGTTAAAATATCGAAAATTGTATCTCGCAGGTAAAGCACTTGACTAGCCAAAGCTAAGTAAAAGTACTGATTCTAAAAATTACAAATTTATTTGTAAACATACAAATTTTGTAAAACTAATAAACAGATTTTATTGAAAAATTCATAATAATAGCAATATTTACAAAGGTAGGTTTTATGCAGGTTTTATGACTGTATCAGGTAGTTCAATAAAATTGAATACATTTCAATTAATTAACCACTGAAAAGTACAGACTTTAAAAGAGAAAATTGTAGACCGTTTTATTATTTGCAATATTTAGTAAATTGTTCAGAAAGTATAAAATATTAAAAACTAAACGTTTCTAAACTACAAGAAATATGTAATATAATTAAAACTAGAAATACCTATGATAAGAAATTTAATGTTTCAAACCGACTTAACGCTACCAATTTTAAAATATTAAATACTAACAGGAAAATTTTTTATGAAAAATACCCTTACATAGTAATAATAACATATTTTGGTATTTATAAATACGATTTTTTTAATGGTGTAGACCAGGGGTTCTCAACCTTTCAGACTCTGAGCCCCCTTCATACTTTGGTGTGAGGTCACGCTTCCCTTTACGAATTAAGTTAATTTAGACTTATATATATATATATATATATATATATATATATATATATATATATATATATATATATATATATATATATATATATATATATATATATATATATATAAAAGTCTAAATTTACGTACTATACTATAGACTTTGAACTTAGGCTAGACATACTCTGGTAAGGAATATAAAATTATATTTCTTCAAATACAAATTTTTATTACACAAATCATCGAAAAAATCACAAGTCAGCTAGTTTCTCACGCCTGGCCGGACGCTCAATTACTTTTTATTGAGTTAATAGCTATAAAGATATTTCAATGATTGTGTGTTTGTGTCCAGCATCAAATTCAAATTTTTGTTGTTGTAAATATACATGCAAAAACAACTGTTTCAAAAACTACAAACTTATTTAATTTTTTTTTAATTTGTTGACGCCTCCCCTGGAATTCTTCCACGCCTCCCCAGGGGGGCGCGCCCCCCGGGTTGAGAACCGCTGGTGTAGACCCTTACTTTCATTTATTTAACGGAGTACTGTAGTAAAACTGGAAGTGGACTTTAGTCGCTCAGAAACTTTGCAACTACCTATATATATATATATATATATATATATATATATATATATATATATATATATATATATATATATATATATATATATATATATATATATGGTGTGCTATGAGTCACCCCTCAAAAGGATGATACTTATTTCTCTGACACCCCGTATACCGAGCGTTAAAACAATAGAAATGGGAATAATATTGCAGAAAATTGTGAAACATATGAGTTTATTTTAAAGCAGAAACTTTAATAATTTGTTATTAAAATAATGAAATTTAAGCTTCAATAGTAAATGATAATACCCCTGTCGCAGCATCCTACATAACATAGCGAATTTCCGTTTATAAAAATCCGTTTTTCTGTGATTTTTCACCCTTTTAAGTGATTTTTCCTCCTCTTTCTAATGGTGTAAATAAATGTCGAAAAAAATTTTTAACTTTAGAAAATTTTGGCAAAAAACTAATTTTTTTCATGAAAAATGGTCAAAAAAACCATGTTCTAGGCATCCGACATGGCTGGCTAACGAATTTGTCCAACGGTGTGGGACTAAATATAAATTTAATACATAAATTTTAGTGAATATTATTTTCGGTTTCTAGGGACCCCAAAACAAATTTCTATTATAGTCTCGGGAGATTTATTTCGGAGCTCTAAAAAATAGAACTTTCTTCGGAACCCTAAAAAACGGCATATAAGTAACATACAAACATATACATATGTATGACGTATATGACTTATATACAATCTATCTTCCTGTACCACAAACACATTCTTTCATATAATTATGCATATAGGTATACCCCTGTCGCAGCATCCTGCATAACATAGCGAATGCCCTTTTATAAAAATTAAATTTTCTCGGAAACTAGTTGACATAGAATAATAGTTTAAAGATCTTTTTTATGTAATTTTTTTTCGTCGTTTAAATGATGTTAAAAAATTTCGCAAAAATTTTTAAATAAGTGGAAATTTTGGCAAAAAACTAAGTTTTTGCAAGAACAAACACCATGTTCCTGGCATCCGACGTGTCTGGCTAACGAACTTGTCCAACGGTTTGGGACTTCCAACATTTTCACCAAATTTCGTAAACCTAGGACATTTCGTTCAAGAGTTATCATGCGGACACATATATATATATATATATATATATATATATATATATATATACATATATATATATATATATATATATATATATATATATATATATATATATATATATATATATATATATATATATATATATATATATATATATATATATATATATATATAAATTTTGGTGAATATTATTTTCGGTTTCTAGGGACCTCAAAACAAATTTCTGCCATGGTCCCGGGTTCAAGTCGCGTCATGACAGTGGCTGTAATAGCTGAATTCCATTCTGGAAATTCGCTAATAACAGTCTAAGAAAGATAGTTTTTCTCGGAAACTAGTTGACATAGAAAAAATGTTTAAAGACCTTTTTTATGTAATTTTTTCTCTTCTTTTAAATGGTGTAAAAAAATTTGGCAAAAATTTTTGAATTAGTGGAAATTTTGGCAAAAAACTAATTTTTTGCAAGAACAAAAGCCATGTTCCTGGCATCCGACATGTCTGGCTGAAGAACTCATCCAAGATTTTTGGATTTCCAACGTTGTCACCAAATTTCGTAAAGCTAGCGGTTTTTCCTGAAGAGCTATCGTGCTGATACATATATACATACATACATACATACGTACATACATATATATATATATATATATATATATATATATATATATATATATATATATATATATATATATATATATATATATATAAATTTTAGTGAATATTATTTTTGGGTTCTAGGGGCCTCAAAACAAATTTCTGCCATAGTGCCGGGCTCAAGTCGCGTCATGAGAGTGGCTGTAATAGCTGAATTTCCAGAATTCTTTCTGGAAATTCGCTAATATATAAAATCTTAATTTAAATTAAAACGTGTGCGAGTAGACTGATCCGTGTATGATACAACATTCTTTCATAAAATTTACTCAAATTCTTAATAATTACAGAAAATTAATCATTATACCAAAAATCAAAGTGCGTTCACGGATAAGACTACACACACAAAGAGATATTGTTAGGGAAGGAAATACATATTATCTCTTTCCTGGAGGTTCACCAATGACAACACAACAATTAAAAAATATGTCTTTACATTTTAACGGTACACAACTCATCCTAATACGCTACATGACTCAATAATAATCCCGACCCGGTTCTGGGGCCTCAAAAACAAGCGACGTTCCTGCACCTCCTCCAGTTAACATTTCTAATTTCTGGACTTTCGCTGATTTAGCGATTTAATCAAAGACTTCATTGTTTTACTTCCAACTATTCGATTTTAGATTAATCAATACAGTCGTGTTCAACATCAAGTTTACAGTATGTTATTATGTGGTTAGAAAGTGGGTACAGTAGCGGGCAAAATTTAGATTACATTACCTACATTACAATACCGCTTTATTTAAAGTGGTATTAGTAAAGTAAAAATTGTCTTTCTATTGTAATTTAAATAATGCGCAATAAATGTAATAAATATTGTAATTTAAAAAATATTATTAAAGTCAGTTTTTAGTCGAATTTTCTCCGAAAAATTAGACTTATACAGTCTATACGATAAGAGCTGCGAGAGGCGAGACCAGGGGCGCTATCCGTTTTCGGACCCGTAGAACACGATTATGTAAAAAAAAAAGATGTCTGATATATATATATATATATATATATATATATATATATATATATATATATATATATATATATATATTTTCCCGCAACCTTTTAATATGTGTAGGGCCCCCCTATGGAAGTTAAGAGATGAAATTTGGTAAGTGGGGCTTATTCCGATGCACAACAATACTATCAAAGTGGGGTCAAATTTTGGGCAAATTTTTTTTCGGACCCGACCTTTATGGGGGTGGTGGAGGGCGGAAAAGCAATAAAACTTTTCCAAACCGGTTTTAAATAATGTTTCGGTCAATTATCTACAACATATCCAAAATTCAGCTTCCTAGGATGATATGGTGGGAGTAGAGGGGGGAAAAACGATTTTCGCTGGATCTAACAGGCCCCCAGCCCCCCAGAATTAACGTAGAGGGTTGAAATTTGGTGTGTTCATAAAGTTCGTACCTAGGTTGTGCTTTTTGGAGGTTTTAATATTTTACCCCCACCCCCCTAATTTTTAAGCTACAATTTCATGCATTTTCGACGTTTTCGAAGTTTGTACCACTCGCACAGGTCACCCGAATAAACCTAGAGGGCTGAAATTTTGTATTCGGATTGAGTTAGTATCAAGGGGGTGCCTTTTGGGGGTCTCGACTTTTAACCCCTACCCCCACCATTTTTATACCCAAAAGAACATGATTTTTCTTGTTTTTTAACAGTTTCGTTCGGGTCAAAATCTCCCCAAATAAACCTAGAGGGCTGAAATTTGGTGTACAGGTTAAGCTAATAGCCAGACACTGTTTTTTGGAGGTTTCAACTTTTAACCCTTACCCCCACGATTTTTACGCCAATATTTCCTTAATTTTTTTGCTTGTTTTCTAACATGTCTAGAGACTCCATAAGGAAACCTAGAGGGCTGAAATTTTGTACGTGTATTCAGTTAGTATCCAGCTAGTACCTTGTAGGGAGTCCGCATCACTTTTCCCCCACTTCTCCCATTTTTACATCGGAATTGAATGCTATTGTTAAATGTGTTTTAAAAGCATTATGTTTATTCTAAATACAAGTAGGCGAATAGTAATTTTAAAAAATTTAAAAAAAAGTGAACTTACTTTTATGACAAATGAAATACATACATATTAAGTAATTTAAAAATGTTATTAAAGTCACTGTTTATTTATAAATTAGGAATTTTGGATTTTTAGTATTTATAAAATAGAAATTTTGGATTTTTTTGGAAAGAAAAAATATCTTTATAAAGGCCTTCCAGTTTACTATTTAAGGTCCTTTTTTAATTTTTAAAACTAAAACATAAAGGCAATTAGCGGATAAACATGGGCAGGAATGTCCTCGTACGAATTGTGTTGGCTTTTTTTCTGCTACCTGTTTTCGGCACAAAATTGAAATTTACTGAGATACAGCCCTTAAATACTTAAAACCTTTTTTTAAAGCCTCGATCAGCCGAACACTCATCACCAGTTTTGAAACCAACAAAATGACAATTCGGTTGTAGACTTTCAATCACATTTCGCTTGTAGACATTCAATACCGAAGATGAAGGGGAAAATTCGACTACCGTGATGGGGCCCCGCTGCTCACGGCGTTTTTATTTATAAAATATGAATTTTGGATTTTTTGGAAAGAAAAAATACCTTCATAAAGGCCTCCCAGTTCACTATTTAAGGTCCTTTTTTAATATTTGAGAATAAATCACAAAGGCTATTGGCGGATAAGCATGGGTAAGAATACCCTCGTACGAATTGTGTTGGCTTTTCTCCTGCTAACTGCGATCGACATAAAATTGAAATTTACTGAGATTCAGCTCTTACAGACTTAAACCCTTTTTTAAAGCCCCGATCAGCCGGACACTTATCATCAGTTTTGAAAACACCAAAATGACAATCCGCCTGTATCCTTTCAACCACATTTAGATGCCTTGAAAATACCGAAGATGTTGCGAAAAATTATGTTTATCCGATCATTTCGGCTACCATGTAATTCAGATAAATATCGACACTTTCTTAAACATTAAAGAGATAATTAAAAGCCGTTCCTTAATTTTAAAAATAATTCTTGTAACCTGGAATCATTTTTGCCATTAATTGGAATAACATTTGGTCGTGTAATATGAAATGTCGTTTTCCGAGCACTTCTACCATATAATTCATATAAATATTGCGACACTTTTTTGAGCATTAGAGAAATGGTTAAGAGCAGTTTTTTAATTTTCTCTGCCGGCAAGTTTTACAAATGTTTTGGCAATCCTTGATAAGGAATATTACCATGTTACTGAAATTGCCACTTCATTGAAATCGTTCTACGACATTAGCTACTTATAGCTGAATACTCATTATAAGGCTGCCTCTTATAAGACCATTCCTTTCAATCAGCAGTTGCTGAGTCGAAACAATTTCCCCCATTTAATCACTTTCTCCAGTTTTGTGCTAGACCACTTCTTATAAGATTGTGCGTGTGGCAACGTAAAAATAACGTTCACAACGCTGAAGTGAAATAGTCTCATAACCATAAGGAGTAGACGTGCGTGATAGTGGGGACACTCAATTTCTGAGAATAATTTCTCATACGTCACCTAGATTAGTCTAATAACGAGCATTCGACAGTTCGAAATTGATACACGACAGTTAAAAATAAATTAGGTACACGTATGTTTACTAAGATTTTTATTAAATAATTTCATAAGAAATCATTAAAATTGTATGTAATAGTTTACATCTTCATAGCTATATGTTTCATTTGCCATTTTCTGTTGATATTTTTTCAAATCAGTTTGTTGTCGTTTATAAATACGATAATACAAATGCTTTTTCATTAACAATTCTTCATGTTTTCCTTTATCATATATTTTACCATTATGTAGAAAAACTATATAATCCATTTCTTGGATTGCAGAATGTAAGTTATTGCTCGAAGCAATACAGGTACGTCCTATTTTAGCTTTATTAACGGCTGCACTTAAAAGCTGGAATATAATAAAAAAAATTGTCTCTATTATAGTTAGGTTGCTATCATACATCGTGATAAAAAGTATTTCTTTTACTTTTTCTGATTCATCAGTCTCAGATAAGTGTATGTGATCAAATATGAGTATAGGTGGATCTTTAAGTAGCGCTCTGGCTAATGATACTCGAAATCTTTGACTTATTGTTAAATTGAATGGTTCTGCATGAACAACTGTATTGTATTCCTAAAATAGATATGACAATAAGACTGGAAAAAAGATTATAATAATATTTAGGTATTGTAAGTATTTCAAATGAGACATTAGTGGCCAGTGAGCAGTGTCACACATTGAATGCCGCTATAAGTGTAAGTAATTGTGAAGTTCGTTCATATAATTATAACAGAAGCCGGGGCCAGATTAACCCTAAGTGTCGCCTCTAGGCACCGTGAAAAAAGCTACCCCCATCTTTTGTTCAAAAATAAGAAAATCGTAACTTTCCCTCTCTTTTTTTGACTTTCCTCTAAAAAAATTACTGACGAATAAAAAGAAACAAAAATACCCCTGTCGCAGCATCCTGCATAACATAGCGAATTTCCGTTTATGAAAATTAGTTTTTCTCGGAAACTAGTTGACATAGAATAATAGTTTAAAGACCTTTTTATGTAATTTTTTCTCCTCTTTTAAATGATGTAAAAAAATTTGGCAAAAATTTTTGAATAAGTGGAAATTTTGGCAAAAAACTAATTTTTTGCAAGAACAAAAACCATGTTCCTGGCATCCGACGTGTCTGGCTGAAGAACTCATTCAAGATTTTTGGACTTCCAACGTTGTCACCAAATTTCGCAAACCTAGGACATTTCGTTCGAGAGTTATCGTGCTGATACATATATACATACATACATACATATATATATATATATATATATATATATATATATATATATATATATATATATATAAATTTTAGTGAATATTATTTTCGGTTTCTAGGGACCTCAAAACAAATTTCTGCCATAGTCCCGGGCTTAAGTCGTGTCATGACACCTACTGTAATAGCTGAATTTCCAGAATTCTTTCTGGAAATTCGCTAAAAAAAACGTCAATTTGGCCTTGGCCTATTGGGTAATCCGGCCCTGCCTGAAGCATTACCTTGTGCTATATTTATATACTGACATAGGCAATACAAGCAACGTGTTTATCTTTACTACTACATCTGCATCTGTATACATCACTTGCAATTAATGATGCAATATACACTATAGTTACTTATACACAACGCTTGCATTATAACTAGCGTGGCAACATACACGGGCCCGTGTATAACAGCATTCAACATGTTAAATGAGTTTTTATAACAAAGAAAGCGAAATTTCTGAGAGAACATGTAGTATCCTTCTAGGAATGTGTGATATTTTTACTTACATCGGGCAATCCTGTAATAAAGTCGTGTAAATTCGCCTCTTTTGCAGCACAAATTATATCATCTATTGGTGTGTGATATTTATTACTTCCATATGCAATATTTTCTGCAATTGTCCGACCGTAAAATAGCAAATCATTATTTACAACACCAATTTTTTCATAGTAATTATTAATATTTATATTATTAATTTCTACATTGTTGATGGTCTTAAATAATTATGAAGTTTCTTTTATTATAAAATAATTCAAATGATAAGTTATTATTAAGATGTATATTTTATACTAACAATTGAACCATTGGTAATGTTATACATTCTTAAAAATAAAGGTATTAATAATTCTACACCACTTCCAATTTGCCCTACGAATGCTAAAGAAGTATTTTCTGGAATAGAAACATCTATTTCGTATAATCGAGGCAATGATTGTGCATGACTTTTAAATCCAACATCCCGAAAGTTAATACTACCAGTTACCTAATTAATTTTTTTTTCTTGTATTTCAGTTATAAATTTTTTAATAGTTAACAAAAAATTTAAAGAACGTTCAATTAAATTACCGGATTACTTTTTTGGCTAATTACAGAAAACGTGTTCTGCATATTATCTGGCACATTTTTCTGGAAAAGTTCCATCAAATTTTCGCATGCAATGAATTCTTTATTAAGATCTGATGGGAAACTATTCAGTTGACTAACTAATATTGTTCCTAGGAAAAATGATTCTATCATTCTGAAAAATTAAAATTAAATGATTCTTTTTATCGGAATGGAATTTACATATTGATAGGCTTGTCCTATATTCTAAAAGTACTACATATTAGATCACAAGCATAACGTGAGCATGTTTATGGTGTTAGAATATTCGTAGTAGGTAAAAACTGGTCAAGTAGGTAATAATTTCTAAACAATTAAAATAAGTAGATATTGATTTTGGACAAAAAAATAAAAAAAAAAAAATAAAAAAAAAATAAAAAACGCCGTGAACATCGGGGCCCTATCACGATAGTCGAACTTTTCCCTTCATCTTCAGTATTGAATGTCTTACAAGCGAAATGTGATTGAAAGTCTACAAGCGATTTGTCATTTTGGTGGTTTCAAAAGTGATGATTAGTGTCCGGCTGATCGAGACTTTAAAAGAAGGTTTTAAGTTTTTAAGGGTTGAATCTCAGTAAATTTCAATTTTGTGCCGATAGCAGTTAGCAGGAAAAAAGGCAACACAATTCGTACGAGTGCATTCCGACCCATGCTTATCCGCCAATTGCCTTTGTGTTATTTTTAAATATTAAAAAAGGACCTTAAATAATGAACTGGAAGGCCTTTATGAAGATATTTTTTCTTTCCAAAGAAATTCAAAATTTCTATTTTATAAATAAAATAAAAAAAATGACATCAATAACATTTTTTAAATTACTTACCTATTAGTATTACATTTGTGATAAATGATAGTATTTATTTCATTTGTTTCTTTAAATTTAGTCTGCCTACTGTATTGTTATCGATATAAATCACATTTAATCACCTATAACAACGCTATTGAATTCCGAAGTAAAAATGGGAAAAGTGGGGGGGGGGGGAGCAAGGTAATGTGGAATCCCTAAAGGGCACACCCTCAATATTGACTGAATACAGATACAAAATTTCAGCCTTCTAGGTTAACTCAGAGAGTCTCTAGGCGTGTTAGAAAATAAGCAAAAAAATCAAGGAAATACTGGCGTAAAAATCGTGGGGGTAAGGGTTAAAAGTTGAAACTTTCAAAAAGCAGTGGCTGACTATTAACTTAACCTGTACACAAAATTTCAGCCCTCTTCGTTTATTTGGGGAGATTTTTACCCGAACAAAACTGTTAAAAAGCAAGAAAAATCATGTTCTTTTTGGTATAAAAATGGTGGGGTTAAGGGTTAAAAGTTGAGACCCCCAAAAGGCACCCCTTTGATACTAACTCAATCCGAATACAAGCGGAATATAAAACCTGAATACAAAATTTCAGCCTTCTAAGTTTATTTGGGTGACCTGTGTGAGTGGTACAAACTTTGAAAACGTCGAAAAAGCATGAAATTGTAGCTTAAAAATGGTGGGGTGGGGGTAAAATATTAAAACCTCCAAAAAGCACAACCTAGGTATGAACTTTATCAACATACCAAATTTCAACCCTCTACGTTAATTCTGAGAGGCTGTGGGCGTGTTAGATCCAGCCAAAATATTTTTTTCTCCCTCTACTCCCTCCAACTCATCCTAGAAAGCTGAATTTTGAATATGTTGTAGATAATTGACCGAAACATTATCTCCAACCAGTTTAGAAAGGTTTTATTGTTTTGTTCTTGTTTTTTAACTATTTTGTTCGGGTCAAAATCTCTCCAAATAAACCTAGAGGGCTGAAATTTTGTGTATAGGTTAAGTTAATAGCCAACCACTGCTTTTTGGAGGTTTCAACTTTTAACCCTTACCCTACGATTTTTACGCCAATATTTCTTTGACTTTTTTTTTTTTCTAATACACCTAGAGACTCTCTGAGTGAACCTAGAGGGCTGAAATTTTGTACGTGAATTGACTTAGTATCCAGTTAGTGCCTTTTAGGGATTCCACATTACTCTGTTCCCGACGTCTCCCATTTTTACATCGGAATTCAATGGTATTGTTATACCTGGTTAAAATGATTTATTTTAATACCAATATAAGTAGTCAAGGTAAATTTAGAAAAAAAATGAACTAACCGTAATAAATATTACAATTTTAAAAAAAAATATTATTAAAGTCAATTTTTATTTATAAAATATAAATTTTGGATTTTTTGAAAAGAAAAAATGTCTTCATAAAGGCTTTCCAGTTCACTATATAAGATCTTTCTTTAATATTTAAAAATAAAACACAAAAGCAATTGGCGGATAGGCATGGGTAGGAATGCCCTCGTACGAATTTTATTGGCTTTTTTCCTGCTAACTGCTATCGGCATAAAATTGAAATTTACTGATATTCAGCCCTTAAAAACTTAAAACTTTTTTTTAAGGGCCAGATCAGCTGGACACTCATCATTAGTTTTGAAACCACCAAAATGACAAACCGCTTGTAGACTTTCAATCACATTTCGCTTGTAGACATTCAGTACCGAAGATGAAGAGAAAAATTCGACTTCTGTGATGGGACCTCGCTGCTCACGGCGTTTTTAATATGTATAGTATAATTTCTTACCCAAAAACTACTTCAAAGGGTATATTTTTTTTAGTTAAAAGCACGCTTCCATAACAAATAATGATACTGTAAGTGTAAAATAACATAGCTTTATTCAAAGCAAGAACAATAGCGCGTTGGAAACATTTTTTATTTAATTTTCTGTAACATTTTTCGATCTGTTTTTTATAAGATTTAAGTTTTTCAATTTCCAGACAAGACGATATCACGTTGGGAATCATTAAAAGAGATTGCTTGACAATCTAAAGCATTAGTGAATTAGTGATGTTGAATTGTATCAGGGCTGTATTCTTGAATTTTCAATGACAAATTCCCCAATGACACTCGATAATTTAAGTACAATATATTTTAAAACAGTTGAATTATATTTACCAATTTTGCTTTCGTGAACGGTGCTAAATCAATTATTTGGTGTGCACCTAATACTTCTCGGGAAATATATAATCCAATTACTGCAATTGCTACTGCAGGGAAAAATACCATTTCAATTGACAAATTGTAAAATATTGCGATAATAGACGATAAGATGATTGCACTTGCATAAATTATTGTTTTGAGAAAAAGATCATTGAATAACTAAAAGAAAAAAATATACATGTAGGGTAAAAGCCTCTATATCGGAACGCGTTCAGTACCCGAACAGTTTTGATATTTTATATATTAATGAAGTTATTTCTGAAAAAAAAAAATCGATAAATATTAAAAGTGTTCGAGTACTGAACGCGTTCCGTTATAGGGGCTTTTACGTTATATAAATTTTTTAAATATGTAGTTATATAAATTATTGTGTTTAATTTTTTCTGTATGACTCCTTTCGAGAAGTTAGGTAGAATATACACGGCTGGGTTTTGTGGCCTTTATTAAAAAAAATTCTTAAGCTTCATTTTTACCTCACTTATTATATAAAATTAATAATAATAATAATAGTAGTAATAATAAGAATAATAATAAAAATCGTACATAAGTAACGTTCATAACATCTACGCTAAACACTTCCAATAATGATGCAGTATTTTTCGTCAGTTCATAAAATTTCTGAATATTTTCATTTAAGATACGTTTAAGAATCATTTTACGAATACGTGTAGTAAATTTAGCACTGGCAGCGGCGGTTAAATATTCCTTAAAAGTTAATAATTTTATTATTCTTAAAACTTTAAATATATGTAACACAATAAAATAAAAAAAAGATTAATGTTTACCATTATAATAAAAGACATAGTTGTAAAAAAACCAGCCGTACAAAACAAAGTGGTGTAATCTGAATTTTTAGCAGTAAATTCTTTATCATGGGTATAATCAAATTGTAATTTCTAAAATAAAAATTTTATATAAAATATTGATATAGAAGAATTATATTTGTTATTATTTATTCGGCTTTGTAAAAATACAAGTCACAAGGTACTCACAACACCTCGGTTTGCCAACTACAAAATGTCATTTTCGGGATTTTCTAGTTTCCATAGCTCTCCTATGGACAAATTTGGTACAATTAAGAGCTTCTACTCTATTTACACTGAATATTACCTTTTGAAGTATTTTAAATAAAAAAACTAAACATTTAAAGATTTTAAAAATAAAATGTATTTTTTAATAAAAATATTAAAGATAATTAAACATTGGTGACGTTCGGAACGAAAATTTTGTTAGTCTAACGTTAGCTAACGGGGCTTTCACCGTTACAAACCAGCGGTCACGCATTCAAAAAATTCACATACATTATATCTCAAACAACAATTTTTAACATGGTGACTGATTATTTTTATTCCATAATTTTTAAATGTGGCTGTACTTTAGAAATTAAGTATTTATACCGTGAAAAAGCATGAAAAAATATTTAACGTGCATTAGTTTTTCGATTCAGAGTCCTCTGATTTGTAATAGTGAAAGCTCCGTTAGCTAACGTTAGGCTAACAAAATTTTAGTTCCGAATGCCACCATTATTTAATAACATAGGTGTTCTCTTAGGGGAGAGCTTCCCTCCCTTATCCGTCTTTGACGACATCCATGAGAACATAAAACAAGGCGTATCGCCTCACATTAATTACTTTTAAAATAAATACAAAATATCAAAAATTAGCTATTCTATTACTTTTAGCGGGATGACTCAAATTCTCTTCAAAAACAAGATGTTTCAGAAAATGCGGTACGGTTGGCAACCCTGTCAACACCCAAGGTATTATAAGTTACAACTCTTAAACAGAACAACCGTTTTGAGATATGTATGATGTTATGAATGACTGAAATTTTGTTACTTGCCTTCGTATATTCTCCAAATAAAATAGTATTTATCGAAACATTAACTCCATATAGTATAGCAGCTATACAAGCCAGAGTTAATAAGTGCCACTCATTTATATTAAGCAATATTAATTTCTTAAGGTCACTTGCTTTATATACATCTTCCTGTGAAAAAATTTACAATTATATTTACACAAGGTATCAAAAATTTCAAGTACATAACTAAAGTAAGGTATCGAGCATTTGCTAAACCAATAATAAGCAATAAACAAAAATCCTAACAAATAGGGTAGGGTCGTGTAAGATGGCGCACATAACATTGAGATGATTATAAAAAAGTAAGAGAAAATGTTATAGAAGTAAATTGTATTTATTTTAGTACGTTACTAACCAGTTAACGCTATGGCAAAAAATTTTTATCACAAACTTAATACTAATTGAGTTATTAAAACAAATTCACAAAATGGAAAATCCGCACTCTTACACGACCGGTCGTGTAAGAGTGCACTGAGGTCGGTAAGATTACGCACTTAGTAAAAAGCTTGGAAATTAACAAGTTAAATTTTGCTTAAAATTTTTGTAAGTAAAAGAATTTTAAATTACAGGAAAAAATTTAAATTTTTCAGGATATTCTACAACAGAATCAGGCAAATTTTGACGATATATGTAACATAATTGTTTCACATCTCGATAATTGATTTCCTTTCTCTCACATATACTTTTAGTAATATAAAAGAATTTTCTATTCAATTTCAAATCTTGATAAATTGAAGGACTTGATGGATTAACTGAAAATAAAAATTTCTATAAGTTGCGTAGCTTTTTTATACGACCTTAAATCGGTGAAGTGAATATCCTTACATTGTTCAATTATGTCATCGGGATCATCACTGTTCATGTCTCTTAGTATCTGTTCAACATACTGCGAAAAAAGTTGACCATCTGACATAAGTTCATCATATGTTCCAGATTCGGTGAGAGAACCTTCGTTCATAAACAGTATAACATCTGCCTTTTTAATTATTGAAATTCGTGATGTCACGGATATTATTGCTTTTATTGGTTGCTTGAAAAATAAATAATACTTTTTTATTAAAGGAATAATATTTCAATAAATTATTAAAAATAATTCTTAATAAAGAAATAGAAGGTTTAACGTCTATTTTTCAAAACTTCTATACTATAGTTGACGTCAGTTATGTCATTATTTATGTTTAATTCGTTAACTTTGTACAATTTACATATTGATATACAGGGCAGGACTTACAAATATTATGAGGGAGGGGGAGGGCAAACTTAGTTGTTGGCACCCTCCACGAGATAAATTTAAATTTCAAAATTCAAAAATCCCTGCAAAAAGCAAGTAACGAAGATTTAAGAATTCAAAAATTCTTGCAAAAAACAAGTAACGAGCAAAAAAAATTTTGGCGCCTCCGAACTTGTACTTTTGCCGCCCCCTAACACCTGCAGGGGAGGGGCACGTACTCCGGCTACTCCCCTACATCTGGCCCTGTCTATATATATATATATATATATAAATATATAAATATATATATATATATATATATATATATATATATATATATATATATATATATATATATATATATATATATATATATGTATGTATATTTGTGATGTAAGTGAGGGAAGTGACGGAGGATTTGAATTCGGAAGATATGTGCCTCCAGCTCTATTCTTAAAGAGAATCCCTTATGATACATCTATGATATTTACCTGGAATTGGGCACAAAAATTGCAAAAAAACCTTCACGAGCGTAGTCGGTCGCGGGAATTGAACTTCAACCTACCATTTCAAATAACAGTGACTTAGCAAACGAAATTTTGTGTCCCCTACCTAGAGCCGGCTCAACCAAAGATGGCGCCCGCTACAATGTTGACTTGCGAGGTGTTGAAACAAATTTCGTACAACAACATAACATTTATTGCGTTTTGCTACTTTTACATTGTACAAATTCAAACAGTCAGTGGTAAGGGGAAACTAACTGGTTAACAAAGTTATCGACATAATAGGTTTCTAACATATGCAAAATTCTTATATATAAAATTTGAGTTCAAAATAAATTCTTTGAACGAAATGCAGTTGTTCTTGTTTTTTTATATTATATAAATTTATGATAGCAATGAAAGAACTCATATTTATATATGATTAACTGTAGATAATTTTACTTTGTGAAATTAATTTTGTCAAATTTTCAAAGAATATATATATATATATATATATATATATATATATTCTTATATATATATATATATATATATATATATATATATATATATATATATATATATATATATATATATATATATATATATTCTTTTATCCAAACTGAATTCAGTTCAGTTCAGTTTTCACCTGAAGATGATTTAATCAATCGAAAACTAGTTTGTGAAAAATAATATATCTCTATATTTAAGTGAAAATTTGATATAATTAAAAATTTTTATTTCACCATATTCATATTAATATGTGATTTTTATTTCGGTTTTATAAATCTTATAGTATAGAACCGCTGTAACCTCACTACTTTCGGTACGGAACTACTCTGATTTTGCTACTTTTGTTTAGAATTGCTGTAACTACTTTTCATACAGAACTACTGTGACCTTACTACTTTTGGTACAGAATCGCTGTAACTTTACTACTTTTGGTTTAGAATCGCTGTAATCTTACTACTTTTGGTATAAAATCTGGTATCTGATATAGAATCTGGTACTCTTGGTATACAATGGTAGTGTATTTTGGTATAGAATCGCTGTGATTTTACTGCTTTTGATATAAAACTGCTGTAACCTCGCTATCCTTGGTATAGAAATTTGATAGATAAAATTGTTGAAAACGTAAATCAGTCTTGACTAACAGTAGGTCCGAAGTAAAATTTTATTATCTTGAGTATTGAAGAAGATCTTCTGTAGATATAATGATAATAGTTTAATTGGTATTTAGTAAAGTAAATATAGTTTTCAAAATAGTAATGAAATTTGGGTAATTCAAATAAGCTACGTATTTTTAAGTAAATATTGTTATACATACTTGTAATGCATACATATTGTTATATACTTATATTCGCAAAACTCTACGACAAATTTTGTTTTCATTAACTAAATCAATACCATCTTTTAAAGGTCCCATTTAATTTTTTAATTTTACATTATCAGTCAGTGGCACGAGCCCTTTAAAAACGCGAAGTCTAGTGTGCTCGTATGGTTTGCGCCGCCCTTGGACCGGTCCTGCTCCTATCTCGCTTGACACTTACATAAACCTAATATAAACTAATTTTTTAGCACTATGAGGCCCGAGCAATTTCACAGTAAACTTCCCCGGAAGCCGACAATATTTTTAAGCAAATTTTATGTAAGCAAGTACATGAAATGGTTCCACAAAACACTAACTGATTCAACATGTATGTGTTTTGTTATGCAGGTCAAAAGATGAGTAACACACATACAAGCATACAACACACATATACATACATATGTGGATAAAAATATTATTGTAAATAAAAGATGAAGCCTAGATATTTTGATGATAAAACATATTATGTATATTTATATGTACAAAAAATGAAAAGTGTCCGGTACGTAGTAATAAATTATTTTTATTAGAATAACATAAAATCTTTTTTATAAATATTTTTAAGTCCTTTGTTTATTATTCTAAATATTGATCGAGGTCGGCCTCTGAGGATGTTTTGTTTGGTTTCGGATGCCGAAGCCATGGGACTGTTAATTTTTTTATTTGAAATAACTAAATGGTAAATGGTGTTATCAAACTCATATCACGTAGGTTCCCTTTCAGTTCTCTAGATACGTATGTATTAATGAACGCGAGCTCAAAAGACCTCCAGAAACTGAGGTGAAGGGAACACAAATTGTATTATATAGTTACCAACCAAACAAAGTAATTAAGTTTTTAAAGGAGCGAGTGAATAAACGTATATTTATTAATATGATAGACAAAGATAAATGCAGATGTAGGTAAAAAAGTTCTTTTTCGCTTGCGTCCATAATATGTATATGTTAATACTTACAGCAAGTAAATTTTCATACAAGTTTAATTCATCAGTTTGAGACATTGAATTTGTTGCATTATCTAAAATTAATATAGCTGGTTTACGAAGAATAATTCGAGCAATTGCTATTCTTTGTCTCAGTTGTAGTGGAAGGTTATCAGATAAAGGTGTAGAATATTTCTAAAATAATAACATTAAATTTGCTAATTTTGTTTTATATCATTTTTCTAGAACTTGATAACTTAATTTCTTTTTTGTTTCAAGTTTTTTATCTATTTATGTTAGTATCCGAGTTTTAAATTATGGCTGAGTATCAAGAGAAAATACAAAATAATCATCTCGACAACAACAGGGTCACACCATATATGGAATTGTATATATATAAATGTGGCACTGTTATTTCCGAGATGTGAAACAGAAAATAATTTTTTGCCATCAAACTTTGTTTTACCCTATTATATCCTCTTCGCTACTGATTTTTACAATTTTTTTTCACCAATGAGTATACCTTTCTCCAGTATACTGGACATTATTTTAAACAAGCGTTTATTCTAATTAAAATTTTTAATCTTAACATTTTTAAATAAGCGTAATTTAGTAATTAAATCATGTTAACATACCCCTAAATTTGATGTACAATATATTGTACATTAGTAGTGAAGAGGATATTCTATTTATGTTTTTGAATTGACGCTCCTTTCATATTATATAATTTTTATCGTACAGTAGAAAACCATACGAATTTTTCCCGTGATGTTATCTTCACGTTGCACAGTTTTTTGACATTGTAAGCTGAATATTTTCATTTTATTTGTCAACATCATATAAGTAACAAATGTTATTAATCTTATAAATCAGAGGAAAGAAGAAGTAGAATTATTTTACACTTTATGAAGATCAACTATTTCCGGATACCTATTAAGTACATGGCAAATTTAAAGATTTGTTAAAATGTCAAAATACACAATTTCGAAATTGCATACAATCTAGTGAAATGCTGGTTATCATACATTCAGTACTAATTTCATCCACTTCATAAATAAAGGCAATAATTCATGCAATTCAATAAAATAATGTCTAATAATTTAACAAAATAATGTCAATTATTTAAGAATACAATGAATACTTATTAATTTTACTGGAAACCTTTATCAATTGTTAGAATTATTATAGTAGTAATTCTCACTACTTGATATTTATTGGTAACTTTAATGAACTTATTTGGTGGTTTTAATGAAATTAGATTTTAACGACCCGGCGCTCTCTAGAGTTCGCACCCGAGTGCCTCGCACCTCATGCACACCGGGTGGAGGGGCGCCTACACCCCTCAAAAGTTCATTGCTCTTCTTCATTCCACTAAAACAATGCGACCGTATGGATTTTTACCACAATTTTTACCGTACGGCGAAAATTTTACAATATGATAGGAAGCGTAATGCTTGTTTTGGTGTGTATAGACACTTCATATTTTAGTTTCAGTGGTGTATTTTTGGTGGTATACAATCGTTGAAAGATGTGATATCGTAAATTTTAGCGTAATATTAGAGCGAAAAGTAGAGTAATATGATAAATTTGTAAACGATATTAAAAATTTAGTCCAGTAACGTTGTAGGTATTCTAATTTTGAAATTTATGTCTTACGAGAGGCAGCTGTAAAATTTGCTCATGTGCAAGCACAATTTTCGTAACGTTAACAATCTCATTGTAAGTTACATCGTTTCGACTGCTTGCTATAAATTCTCCGATGGTATTAATTTCCAAAACAGGAACGTGATCCACATAACCAATGTACCATCTTATCCAGTATAACGGATACGTTTTAATATTCCTTTTATTAAATAATACCTAAAAATCAGGAGCGGCCGGTGAGATTTTGAATAGAGGAAGCAGTTGAATTAAAAAAAAAAATAATAATTAAAAAATTTATTTCAAATTTTCCCACAATATGTGGAGTAACTTTTGTAAGAAACTGACTAGATAGATGTCTCGTATTGAACGTACCGGGAAATATGTCATATTAAGTTACTGGTCCCGTATTAAAATTGTCCCTCATTGGACAATGCCAAAAAGTTACAGCTTTTACAGTTTGGCTATATTTGACTGTTCTTAACGCATTTTGGCATCATATTATATAATACTTATATGAATTATTGTATCATTCAGTTTTCTTTTTAAATGTGTATATATTGCAATTTTTGCAAGAATATAAAAATGTAATAAAATATTTAAAAATTTTCCTATTTGTAAATTATCTTGTTTAGAAAAGCAATTTCTAGGGAAATTGTGCGGTTTGAAGTTACGCATTTTTTATTAAACTTTTTTAGTCTTTTTTTTACAGTCTGTAGCGATCTATATTTCTTATAGTTACTTATAAAGTTTTTGAATATTTTTTTTTTTTGTGCGATTTTTTTATGCGGTACCTGTCCATCGCGTAAAAAGAGGTTATGCTGTACAATTGGGGGAAGAAAACTTATGGCTATACTTACTCTTCCTAATTGCGGATCAAATAGTCGTTGAATTAGGTACATAATTGTACTTTTCCCACTTTTATGAAATCCAGTAACTACAACGAATTCGTTATAATTTATATCGAATGAACAATGACTAAGGGCCGCTCTTTTATTATTATGATTTAAATAAGTAAAAGTAACATTTTCAAATCGTAACAAACTAAAATCCGTACGATATTGTATATCATAATTTTCATGTGCGGAATCAATTATAAATTGCGAATTTTGTTGAGTCATAAACAGAATCTAAAAAACAATTATATATTAAATAATTTATTCATTGTTAGTTTGTCTTAATTGAATCAATTTACGTCTTGTGCTTTATTTTTCGCTCTTTTAAAGAATTTAAAGTAGTTTTTCCATTGAAATATATTTAAAGCAATTATTTGAAAATTCAGAAATACCTGTAATACATAAATTAAATACAAAATGCAATCATTATTGTAGCCAAGACCGAACAGACCAAAACAATGTTCTACATACTTAAATCATAGCCAAGCTCAAGTAGGTAATAATTTCTAAACCATTGAGTTACTAAATCGAACATATTAGCATATGTTTACTAGAGATACCATAGGCATTAAATTGTGAAAGTATGACTCCATTTTATTAAACCCAACTCGTAACCACGGAGACTTGTTTATAAATATTAGATAAACCATTAAATTAATGGTTTGACCGCCATTAAAGTAATCACATCAGTCAATTTTTTTGCTTCAATTTCTTAATGTATTTGTAATACACAGCATTTTCTCTAGTCAATTCTCTCCTGAATGTTTTAAACAATCAAGTTACATCCAGTATCTACTTGATTTTTATTGTTTTAAGAAATTTTTACCTACTTGAATTTGGGTATGATTTAAATACCTAGTACAATAAAATTATATTACAGTTGAGGCTGTAATCTGTGGTGCCGGCTAATGGTATGGGCAACCGTTTTGGTTTGTCCATACACTAAAATTTACAAAATAAATATTTTAATTTCAGTTAAACAATCTAAGTACTACGCGAAATAAAAATTTCGGCTCTCCTTTCATAACGTGGTGTTTTTATAACATGGTTTTTGTACAACAGTCAAACAATGTAACTCGTTAGAGCGCACTGGACCATAATAACATTTGACGTTTTAATTAAAGCATTATGTTCGGGGAGATCCTAGTGTAGCATTAATCTGATAATTTTGCAACGGCACCATTAGAGTATATTCGCACACTACCAACTTTTTAGTAGAAAGATAGTTTAGTTGAAGCTATAGTTAAAAGCCAATTTTTATTTTTGTATATATCTCCTATGCATATTATCTGAAAATCATAAAAATTATTTCAAAATTTTTTCGCGGCAAATCGCACTTGGTCATTTCTAAACCACCTGCCATTTTGCCACGTGCTACACAAAAATTGTATAAAATTTTAAAAATTGCTCTATTTACAAAGTCGTAGAGGTGATGATATAATATCAGACATCTGTATCAGGTGGAACAAAACTACCTGTGTAAATTGAAAATTTAAACTCCCAAAACTTTGTTAGTTGTTGAGATACCTTAATTTTTCTTTTGTATTTTTGTTTAATTTTTATTTTTATTCATAAAAAAAGAAATAGTGGATTTCCCCATTAACCGTGTTATAAGAGCCCAGGCGTAGAAAGAGATGACAGACCCCGGCGAACAAAGAGAATTTCTTTAAAATTTCCTCCAAAAATAAAAGTGACTAACAAAAAAAACAAAAAAAAAACTGACCGGGCCTGTAGCGAACAGCTATGAGTCCAAGGGCTGCAGCTCCGGCTGTCCCCCTCTCGTTGGGCCTGTATATAAAAGAGTTACTTTATATGATTGAACTTAACAAACGTTTGATTTTTTCAGAATAATCGCCAGTTATATTACAAGTGAATATCCGAATAAACGTAAAGACACATAACTACATACATACCATTTGCGCTGAATAAATACCATTTTTAAAACTTGCACTTTCATTAAAAAAGGCGACATAGTATATTAAATAAAATAGAAATATATATATTGCTTGAAGAGAAGTAAAAAATAACTTGATCCGCATTAGTGCTTCTTTAAATTTGTCTAAGGTATCCGAATAACTATAATATAAAAAAAAAAAAAAAAAAAAATAAAAATAATTTTTTGTGAAACATCGTGGACAGCATTACTTATTACTTAGCAGACTAATAAGGCAGTACAAGTGTATGTGTGGTCAAAATCATTCCCAGGGAATTTTTTGCATAATTTTATCATGACATTCATGATACTAGTTAATTATAATAGTTCATATTGCTACCGGACAACCGGTCAAATTTTTTTTTCTATCAAAATTGTTTATATAAACGAAAAAGAGTAACATTTTGTCATTTTTCAAATTTTTCATATTTTTTGGTACAATACAAATAAATGCCTAAAATTTTTGGAACAGTTTAAAGAATACGGGTAGAGGGATAAAAAATCCTCACTTTGAAGCCTTTGAAGTACTAAATATCGTTTCAATTTACTGAAAAACAATTTCTTCCAAAAAATTTTTAATCAATTAAAAAAAAAATTAAATAAAGAAATAAAAAATATTAAAGAAAGCTTATGTTTTCTTATACTTTCATAATCTCTTAAATTATAAGGAGTTACTAGGTCTACACTAGGGATGTTATGGATATGAAATTTCGGATACGGATACGGATATGGATATTTAAAAACATTTTTTTCGGTTTCGGTTACGGATATGTAATAATATCGGACAATGTTTCGGATGCCGTTACTGTTACGGATAATTGCTTTTAATGAAAGTTTTTTTTTTTAGTAAAAAGAGGGAAATTTTACTCCAAAAAGTGAACGTCAAACACGAGTCAATGGAAATCTATCAAAAAAACTATATGCAGCAAAAACTTGCTTCGATTTAAACGCAGTTTTCCAACGGCAGTTGTCTGTTATTATCCGAAACAAATCCGAAACTTTTATTTTCGGTTTCGGATATTAAATTATTTCGAATATTCGGTAGTTTCGGTTACGGTTACGGATATCCATAACATCCCTAGTCTACACGCAGAAAACAAAGTTTAATTAAAAAATTTCCGAATGAGGTAAATTCGTAAATGTCAGTGAAATATTTAAAAATTACATATATAGGTAACAGCAATAAAAAGTACGCAGGGGATAATAAAATAAAAACTCGGCAAGTGCGAATTAGGCTCGCCAGGATTAAGCCAGGATTTCATAGTTCAGTAGCTAGAATTTTTAAAAATTCTCGGAGTAAAATATTTCTTGGTTTTATTTAATATTAAAATTAACTTTTAATTTGTTAATGATATCTTAACCTCTTTAAGTTAAAAAAATCAATAATAGTTTTTAAAAAACAACACTATCTATTAAATTGCCTAAGGTCCGAGAGTGATTATTCAAAAGCGGTCAAGTGCGAGTAAGCAACTAATTCCATGAAAGACATGGTGAATTTATAAGAATTTTTTGTTACACTACAAAATTCTAAAAATGTAGGAACGCGTACTTTTTTAGTTGAGTGTACTTTATTTTTGCCCAAAGTTTTAAAAAATACCTTATTTTCTTAAAAAAGAGGAAACGACTCTATAACGAGCAAACGTGACAAAACTATAAGGGTTCCGAGAATTTTTTTCGAAATCCTAAAAGTATAAAAAGGTTTCTCTTTCTCATTTGTGCAAACAGTTTAGGTTTAAAAAAGATTTAGTAGGTTACCAAGTGCCAATACGAACTTTTATAATTAGTACTATGTACGAATAAAATAAGATTAGGCAAAAAAATTCTCTATGAATTATTTTGGCCCCAGATACATCAATAAGGCGACCAACTTTTTCACTATTCAATGCGGTATAATATAACAAAAAATAAAAAAAACACTGACAAGTGAAGGTCCCGAGGCCAAACCAGAACACGACACAACTTTTTTGTCTGTGTAATGTATACGTATTTTTTTCTACCACTGTATTGATTTTTTTTTAAAAGACATCAATTATCGATTGAATTTATTGAACGATATACAATCAGACGATAAGTCATAATATGTACCACTTCTTAGAAACGGAAGAAGTATGTACGTAGTTTGGATACAGATGGTCAGACGGTCATTTCAATTACCCGATGAGTGACGCTTCCTGAAACTTTAGAGGCCACAATAGTAAAACGTCGTCACGTACACACACAATCGAACGGTATAAAAGCGGAAACTGAGTTTAAATCGGGTTCAATCTTGATTCATTCGTTCAATCTGATTCTCACTCTTATTTGTTCATAGTCAAATTGATTCTCAATAAATTCAATCATGTAATTATTTTTTTTAAAGTTAAAAATGTATTTTAATTATTTGTGTTGTGATTTACGTATATGCGGTCAGGAAGAGATATGTAACATGATTTTCCTTCCTTAATTATAAGTTATTATTACACATATGCAACATGGTATGGTGTTGTACTTGAATTTTAAATTTAACAGAAATGTAGTTTAACTTTGATAAGTATGAAAATTATAGAAAACTCCATAAAACCTACCGGCTTGCATATGCTTGTATAAGATTTTATATTGTTAATGTATTTTCATTTATTTATTTCAATTATCTTGAATTTTTACAATTTTCTTCATTTTAATTGGACGATATGTTTAAATTGTATTTGCCGTTAGACTACGAATTTGGTATTATTAGGTTGTTAAAGAGCTTTAGTTTACTACCATTATCATTGTAAACATTTAATATTTTTATTTTACAATAAACTTTGTATTTTTATTGTTAACAGTTAAATTTTGTTTTATTCAGTCTTTGCTATTACGTCTGTGTAACCTTTTGGGCCATTTAACCTCGTCCCGAAGGCTTTAAATTTTTAAACTAACAACTACAATACTTTAATGCGGCCATAGCTACCACCTTTTACGACCATCTCTAATATTTTACAATTGGTGGCAGCGGTGGGATAGTTCAAAACAACCACCAAGCCACCTACACGCTCAGTACTTTACATAATATGGTGGCAGCGGTGGGATAGTTCAAGTTAACCGCCTAGCCACCTACGTCAGTATTTATTACATCTGAATAAAAGAAAATATGTAGCGGGGCTAATTTGGCGGAGTCATATGGCCAACAAAATGGTCGGAAAACGACATTTCATATTACACGACCAAATGTTATTCCAACTAATGGCGGAAATAATTCCAGGATAATAATACAATTTAAAATTAAAGAACGGCTTTTAAGTATTTCTCTAATGTTTAAAAAAGTGTCTATATGTATCTGGACGAAGTGGTCGGAAAAACTCATTTCATATAAAGTATAAATGAAAATTAAAAACCTGACAGCCATATGTGATTATAAATGTGATCAATCTGCGCAAAATTATCCGATATTTTACCATGCTGTGACTAAAGAAAGATTGAGAAACACTGTTCTACAACATATTTAAATTTCATCAAAATCAATAGGTCCGACCTCGTAACCTTTACTTGTCAATTCAATTTTTTGTATTATTTTAAATCTACTGAATGCGGGACTTCCAGGATGTATTAGACTCATACCAGGACTCTTTTAACAAAAATTTCAGTGCGGGACAGCAGATGCTTTTCCGGGACTGTCCCGCAGAATCCGGGACGGTTGGTCGTCTTATATATCAATACCGCCTAGTTTGTAATATTATTTGGAAAATTACATTTCAAGTTCTAACTTTTGTTGACCATATACTTTTATCTGTTGGAAATTAAAAATTATATTCCGTAAAACAATTTCAGTACAAAAATAAGCCACTTCGTAATTCATCTCCACTTTCTTGATAATCTACAGAAAATATACAAAAACCAAATTTTATATTTTGCCTACTGTTTTTTTCTATTATTACAGGTAATTGCTATTTAAGAGTCCCGTCTGACCTAGATTCTTTTCTTAAATAAAATTCTATGTTTCTTTATTTTAAGACATTTTTGTCTATCCGCCTGTCAAAAACTAAATGATGCAGTACTTTTGATGTGTCTAATCAAAGAGGTGCAACTACGAAAAGAGTTTATAATAATTGCTTGCTGTTGTTTTTCTCCCTCCTTTCTTTATTCTTTTGGTTAGAGGGTAGAGGGTGATACCCGAGTTTAGGCTGGTACTGCCCCAAGTCTAACTCTTTGCGTGCGGTCACCTAGCGCAGATATTGGGTGGATTTGGATCTTGAAAAAGTGACCCAGACGGTACCCTTTATTAAGGGGAAAAATACTTTTAGAATTGAAAAAAAATTTCGAATTTTTTTTCGAAATGCTTCTGCAGTCACCGTTTATATATATATATTTTTCTTGTTAAAAAATGTCCCGAATTTATCCTTATTTTCGCCTTCTAAAGGTATTTCTTCTCTTATGGGTTATAGAAGAAACTCTCAATAAGCCCAAATTTCACCAGCAGAGGAGTAAAATTCTTAGAAAAGCTATAACTGCACACTTACCTCCCTGTTTTCAACCAAGGACGGATTCAGCCAGTTGAAGGGGGCTGCCTCTAATCCCAGGAAGAATTCTGGGGAACTGTGTATTCTGAATTGTATGTTTAACTAAAAAAGTTATCTATTGTAGGTCGAAAGAGGAGGGCTGCAGCCCCCGATCCGTATATGTTTTCAACGTACTCCTTTTTTTTTAATTATTTAATATTTGTTGTGACTGATATTATTCCAATGGAACGGTTCAAAATCTTGTTCAGAGCTTTATGGAGCGATTCGAAATCTCACTTGGAGTAAAACTGTGTGACAGAGGGGGTAGGACCTCTACTGAGATGTAGAAGAACGGCATTATTGAGAGTTATATTGTATACTGCTTTTTGTCAGAGGAGTAAAAACAGTGAATATAAATTTAAAAAAAAACAAATGCAATGTACCTTCTTTAAATATACAGTCAGAATATGCAGTAGGAGTATAGAAAACAGTAAGATTATTGAAACTGTTATATTTAAGTAAAACGAAATTATTAATGCCGTTATTACAGTTGATATGTTCATAAGAAAAAAGCCACATTTTTCGCCCAATCCAAGTTCAATAAAAGTAGGATCACTGTCGACCAAAAATTGTTTATTACCTACATATTTACTAGTTGTTTAATTTTTAAAATTATATATTATTATTATTATACTTACTCAATTACTTGTGATGTTAAAATTCTAAAGTCTAGATTATTCAGTTTTGAATAATCCATAAATAATATAGCTTTAAAATATGATAATCGAATATTTTTTACCTAAATTGAAAAAGGTTTTGTTTATTAATTATTATTATTTTATGATTTTTAAAAAGATATGTATTTTATTTTAGAAATAATTAAGGGCATTGTCGCACTAGTTGTTTGTAAGCGTGTTTCCAGCAAGGGAATCAGTGAAAATATATGGAAAATAGTTTGGAAGTGTGTAATGTAAGCTTAGCTCTTCCACATAATATATTCTACTTGAATTTGTTATCCCAGTTTTGAATTTCAAACCCTCATTTCAGACTTTTTTTTTCCAATTAACATAAAAATTTGCTGAGAGGCTTTTATAGGGATAAGGAACGGACAAATGCCTTCTACAGCTGTGGTAAATTTCAGTTTGATAGCAATAGTAGTTATTGCATCATCGAAGCTTCATTATAAGAATTCCTTTATTACTTTTAGGTACGGGATCTTTGTGAATAATCATCCTTTTTTTAGTCATGCCACGTCAAAGCATTTGATTTTTGTTATAGCGCTTCTATTATAGTGTTAGCAAAAGCCTCATGCGAGACGTGCGACTCTGATGTGACAGTACATGATAGTACAGTAACTGAAGCATTTGGCTACCAATTTTTTCGGATGGGATGGATTGGCTTGAAATTTGAACTGTAGCTAGGGAGTAGCCCAAGAAACAAAAGTTATATAATGCCGATGTGTGCTTTCACCCTAGGGGTGGAAGGCACCCCTTCTAGGGGTTGGAAATTTTTTTATGAAAAATAACCTCACCGTTCGATAGAGGGACAAATTCTAAGCAAAAAATATTCTATAAGCATTTTTTGTACAATCAATACTTTCTGAGATATTGGCGCCTAAATGTGGTCGTTTTTAGCCCAAAAAATGCATGTTTTTGAGGGATATTTCGCAAATATCTCAAAAACTACAAGTTTTACATAAAAAATGCTTATGAGCAAAAATAAAGAAAATCAAGTAACAAAGAGATTGCATTCTTTTTTATTTTTGTAGGTAGAACACAACCTAAGTTATGAATCCTTGAAGTTAAAATCGATTTTGACGATAGCTAAAATCGAAACTTTCAATGTCATTTGGAGGAAAAATGAGAGGTTTTTCGAAAAAAAACTCATATTACACCTTTTAAAGTACTTGAATAGACCTTTATTTTGAGCTGTAGTAAAAGCCATTAGTATAAAAATTAACGAAGTTACATTCAAAGCAAAATGGTTGTCTTGATTTTTGAGAAAAAAAATTGGTATCAAAATTAATTACTTGACGACAAACATTGAAACTAAGCGTAATCCGTCGCCAGTTTACTTTATTCATATATAAACAATGGGTTCTGGGAGTTTGAACGGATTTAGAAGTTTAAATTCGAAAAAATGACTGATATACTCTTGAAAAAAAATTTAATTTTTAAAAAAATCATAGTTTTTTTCAAAATATTTAAAAAACTAACAAATTTATGAAAAAAAATTATAGAATGAAAATTGTAGGTCTTTTCTTGCTGAAAAATTTTCTTTTTTGTTCATTTTTTTACGTCCAAATTTGACTGAGTTATGATCGTTAGAAGCTCAAAACAGAACGCGAAGACTACCTTTCCTAAGCCCTTTAAACTTACAAATCTAAAAATTGAAGGACTCAAAAAAATTGTAAATCATAAGACTTATAGTGCTTAAAATTTCCTACCAAATGGTTTTTTAAGCGAATTGATAACTTAAAAATTAAAAAAGTTATAGTAAGAAAACCAATTGCATTTTTTCGGTAAAATTTTTGGAGCAGGTAAATTACCATCATCTTTGTGTATTTTTTGTATTTTTTTAATAATTTAGTTAAAAAATTTTAAAAATAAATTCAATAGAATGAAAAAAAAAATTAATTATATCAACATGTAATGTATAATTCACATGCTATTTTTCCATACATATAATTTTTATGCAATTTTTCCATAAAGGGTAGGATTTTTTATAAGGGGTAGTTCTTCTATCAGGGTTTTTGGGAGATTAAAAAGTTACAATATAATCATACATTTGAAAACTTTTAAAAAGTTACAATTCATCATATGTACACCAATATATAATATCTCAAGCCGTTAATAATCGTTTTCTTCTTTATTTTATTATAAGGGGTGGTTTATTTTTTAACGGTTGCAGCTTTTTAATGAGTGATAAGTTTTATAATGAAAAATAAAAGAGATATAATACATTGTGAATGCACCAAAATATTACTTTAGGCTGCTAAAACTTTTTTCCTATTTTTTCGGAAACAAAGGGGTAGTTTTTAAGAATTTTTTGGGTAGAAAAGTAACTGAATTTCATAAATTATATTAAAAAACTTGAAAGGAATTTTATCCATCGTATTTGAACATAAATTGAATCTTTAAAATACGTAAAACTGGACTTTTCGTATTTTTGTCATACAATGGTAGTTTTTACCCCTAATTATCAAAAAGCACACATCAAGACAATATAACTTTTGAAGTGTAGGGTCAGATGAGCTGGTATACAAATTTTCAGGAAAATCCATTCAATCCGAAAAAATTGGGAGCTTTTTCATTATTTTGTCTTTCAGTGACTGTACTATGATGAGCGGTTGCGAAGATGACCATTTACAATACCCCCTTTTTTTTTAGTTTATTTATTTATTTTTTTTTACAGTTATTACTTGCGACTCGAGACACAAAGAGAGGTAAGAGATGTCTCGTCGAGAGTTAAACAATTAAAGGTGGCTTAAAAACATTGTTGTACATTAAGTTAGTAATTTTTGATGTGATAAAATTGATTACAAATATGTATACAGTGTGTAAAACAAATAACTTTCGTCGTTTTGTCACTCCTCAAAAGGATAAGAGTTATTTCCCTTACACCCTGTATATATATATATATATATACAGGGTGTAAGGAAAATAACTTTTATCCTTTTGAGGGGTGACGCAACTGTTAATTCCGAAAAAATTTCTGCGGTTTTAGTGTCTACAAGGTGCTATGAGTCACCCCACAAAAGGACGAAAGTTATTTGTTTTACACCCTGTATAGATAAACGAATATCACGTTGATATTTCAATCTGCCTGTAAAAAGTAATATTTAAGTCACATGTACTTACCATATTATGTGTAATTATATTTAAAAGGAGTAGGCACATTATCTCTGATATAAGTAAAATTGTGCTAAATATAAATGATGTTGTACCGTAATAGATTGTACGGGCTTTGGTAACGCTTTCATTGAGATGGTACCTAAATATAAAATATTATAAATTACGTCTATAAAATGCTGCTATATGGAAAGTTCTACGGTATCGGTACTTTTGGTCATTACTAAATTATACTATCCGTTTTATAAGCAACATTTTCTTTTTTTTTTACAATCAAGTAATTAATTCTATTTTACCAATATATTAGGACTAGAAGGGTCAGTATGTGATAATTTTATCAAGTAATTTAAGATCGTTTTCATAATAAAATTTAAAGATAGGTACTTTAAGAATTTAAATTAATTTTAATAATTTAAGATGACTTTAATTTAACAGGTATTCACATACTTTATCTCGACTTTATAACTTGACGAATTTTAATAAACTGATATTTGCTTATGAACAAATGAATGTCATATCAAATTTATTATAGTAGACCATCCTAATTACCATCTTCTTGTAAGATCCAAACTATCGAGAATATTTGCATCATTCTTTATACTGTAGTTCGAATGTATCATAAAAGTTTCTTGAAGATTTGCAAATGTCAGTATTGTTAATGGAGGGCACATTCCAGCAATAACTGCCGATATGTAACCAATACATATACCAGCACTTTCCCATTTATTTAAGAATTGAAACTAAAAATTAAATGAAATTAATAGTTTAACACGTTAATAATATTGTCATTAATCATCATACTAATATGATAAAGAAATAATGTTTGTAACTTTGTTAGTGTATTAGACTTTTCTGTTCTATGTTCTAATATAGGCTAAATTACAAAGGTCAAAACTGTTCCCTTAGGGATGTAAAGTAAACAACTGGAGAGATTGTTATAAAATTTTACTCAAATACCATTCAGATCTTAAGAAAAAATGGATATTAGGTTAAAATTGATCCCTAGGATTCCAAAAAAGAGCCAAAAATAAACAAACGAACTGATTTTTACCAAATTTTAGCGAGCGAAGCGAAGCCTCACTTTATTCTCGCGCCTATTCTCAATCCCATATGATTTAAAATTGGCTAAACTATTTTCAGCTTTATTAGTAAATATTGATTTGATTGTGTCAAAATGATGTTAACAAAATTCGAAACAAGATTCAACAAAATTTGAAATTGATATTTACTTCCGTTCTTGAGAAAAAAAATTCCAGAAAAATACATAATTTTTAAGGACTCTCAAGTAAACCTCCCCTTAAAGTTTGCTTTTAAGTGCGTTTATTGTGTTAAAAATTTTTTAAATTGAAATATTCGGATTTTTTTCAAAATTTTTAAGCTTCCTTTAATTAAAAAAATTTTAAGCATAACTTATGTCAGTTATACAACATAAAAAAAAGAATTAAAAGTAACCTGAATGCCATTTACGAATAGTAAAATATTTATTTTCCATTTTCTTAACAATAATGTTAGAAAGGTATCAGCTCCTGTTTCTACTGACAAATATGCTTCATTCTCTTGCATTTTGCTTACTAAAAATTCATTTGCTTTACGTATTTTTGTAATTCTGAAATATTATAACAACCGTCTAACGGTTACTATAGCGATTTAGTAAACATTCAAAAATATAAAACTCAAAACTCAAGATATTTGATCAGTACTTATTTAAATAATCTCAAAAGTGATTGTACTAGGCGCGTATATAAGGTGGTATGACTCCCTCACCCAGAATTTTAAAAAAAAAAAAAAACCACTAGATATTACATATTAAATTTTGGACACGACATCGGTAAAATTTTAGATTATTGAATCAGTTGACTTTTTTGCTCATCGTGAATGAAAGAGACATCGATAATTTCTGGTGTGCGTGTACACAACGGACGCAAAAAACTCCCATATCATACAGCATTCATCTCACTTCTTAAACGGTTTAAAAAATGGGAGTACCTAATTAAATGAAAAATAGAAATACAGAAAATTCATATTTGGTAGAATTTTAAACATTAGCTTTAACAATCACTTTTCCGACATTTCCTCCTTTTAAAATACTTAAAAAAGTTTCGAACATATTTTCAAAACCTTCAGTAACCGTTTCCTGATATTTCAGTTTTTCTTCTTTAATCCATTGCATATTTTGTTTGATCCCATCAAACCAATAGTGCATCCATCTACATACTATAAAACCTTCCATTTTTAATTTTTTGAAAACCATAAGCGGCTGAATAATGGTAGCTAAAAATTTTCAGTGCGAAGTTACGTTATAATTTAAGATTATACAATAAATAATTATTATACTTTTTGGTAAAGTTGCAGAGGTTTGTATAAATTATATATACGAATACTTCAATATTATCAATACACGATCAGTAATAATGTCAGTATTTCTATATACTGACAGTATTACTGATCGTACACAGGCAGCCTCTGTGAACAATTTGTTAAATGCACACAACAAGATGGGTTGCCGTATGTCATTGAAAATTCATTTTTTTCATTCCTATTTCTCTTTTCTTACTTCAAATCTTAGAGCTGTAAGTGGTGAACTAGGGGAGCGATTTCACCAGGATATAAAAAGGCTTGACGAACGGTTTCAAGGTCATTGGGATGCCGCTATGTTAGGAGATTACTGTTGGCGATTAAAGCGAGAAGAAAAAGTTAAATATTTTTCATATTTTTGTGTACAATATGTACTTTTCACTATATATTTTAATGTGTGCAAATATTTTAATGATAAGTTTTACTGTTGGTTTTACTCGAATTATAGTTTAAATAAATTATAATAATTTTTCAGTACTAACTAAAATAATGTTTATACTGAAGCGTTACTTTTTAATATTTTTACTAATAGTTATATATGTTAATTATCGCACCTAAAAAACAGTACGTGATAGAAAAAAAGTACGCAAATAGTTATTCTTATTGAGGGATGTGTATGAATGAATAAACAGGCAAAATTAAAGTGGGATGCCAAGAAAATACAAAAGGAAAGAAGGGGTACAAAAACCTCTTCGTGGGAAGAAAGAAATGGCGTCATGCTGGACAGATTCAGTCTCCAACAGACCATGACTATATTATTGAATTTACAAAAAAATTGATGTTCATAGATTTCGGTGGTCTGTAAAGATGATATTGATGAGGTGGCAATGACATTTTGAAACCTCTTATGATATCTTGAAGTAATTAATCTCTGTTGGCTACGAATGATTAAATATATACCCAATACATACAAAAACCCCATACAAAAACTTTAAAAAATGACTTACTTAGCAGATAGTTAAGACTTTAATTCAACTTATTCGTTTCTGACATACTTTCATTATTGTAACAAAGGTTAAATAAATGATATATTTCATAAAATGTGAGAATAATTTTGTCACTTTCCACTAAACTCGATTTGTTGATGTATTTCATACCAAACAAACTTGACTTTCTATTCATTCATATTATGCAGTAAAGTACGGATCATGCTTACCCGATACCAGGATCAAGTTTCCCAGAACAGGGGGCACATGATCCTTTTATAGTGTTCTAGGAAAATGGAAAAAATAAACGGAAACGCAGATGTATTTCATGATTCAATGATGCAAGAAGGTAGAAGGATATATTTTTTATCTAGTCATGAAAAAATATCCTGAAAAATGATATTACTTTATGAGATTTGAGCGAAAAATCAAAATGGGGATCACGTGTCCAATGAATATTAAATCTCATTCACACTAACAGTATTAACCGATTGATGGTCATTGACGTCGTAAGACGTCAACTGAAATCTGACTAACATAACGTACACCTAGTCGTACAATATTAACAATTCCATATAAATTGTATTAGTTGTCAAAATAGTGTATCAGTTGAGCGTTTTTTCATTAAATGGTTATGACCGTAAACCGGTTAATCTACCGGAAAGAAGTTAGCGCCGAAAGTTGAAAAATCTTTTCGTTTTTTATATGGTTAAATTGCTCCCAAATTGCTCCTTTGAAATCAGTAATTGCTCCACCTGAAACTTAATTATTTAATTAGTTATTTATAAAGAAAAAAATTTTTTTCCGTTATTTAAGTTATCAAAATCTCCCAAAATAATACTTTTTTATATAATTTCTTTACGTCACTAAATTGCTCCCAGTTTGCTCTATTTAATTTAAAAACTAAAGCTTAATTTTTTTGAATAACTATTAAAATATTTTGTTTTTTTTTTTTATAATGTTATATTTTAACTTGTCAAAATTCAATTATCCTTAAATATATGCAAACGACTTAAAGGTATAATGGATTGCCTATACGTTTTAATAATACATAACCTAATTCATAATATTTTTTATTTTAATATATTTTAATTATTATTCAGAGAAATTAATAACTAACTTTTAAATTAGATGGAGCAAATTGGGAGCAATTTTTTGATATAAAGTAATTGTATAAAAATGCATTATTTGACAAGATTTTGATAATAAAAATAGTCAAACAAAAAAGTTTTTTTGTTTGTAAATAACTAATTAAGTAATTAAGTTCCAGGTGGAGCAATTACTGATTCCAAAGGAGCAATTTGGGAGCAATTTAGCCATATAAAAAACATAAAGATTTTCCAACTTTCGGCGCCAACTTCTTTCCGGTGGTTAATCTTCTTCCTTATATGGTTTAAAAAATGGGAATATTTAAATAAAAAATATAAATGCAGAAAAATAATTTTATTAAAAGATTAGATTTATTAGATTTTTATAAAATATTACTGTAAAGTAAATTTTTCGTAGAATTTTAAACTTTAGCTTTAACAATCGCTTTTCCAACATTTCCTCCTTTTAACATACTTGAAAAAGCTTCGAACATGTTTTCAAAGCCTTCGGTAACTGTTTCGCGATATTTCAGTTTTCCTTCCTTAATCCATTGCATATTTTGTTTAATTCCATCAAACCAACAGTGCATCCATCTATGTACTATAAAACCTTCCATTTTTAATTCTTTGAAAACCATAAAAGGTTGAATAATGGTAGCTGAAAAATTCCAGTACAATTTTAAGTTACATTACAATTTAAGGTTATACAGTAATTAATATACCTTTTGGCAAAGTTGCAGGGGTTTCATTATAAGAAGATATTGATCCACAAACTGAAATTCGACCACCTTTTGACATATTTCTCATAACTATACTGCTGACTTCGCCCCCAACGTTATCAAAGTAACAATCAATACCATTTGGTGCGTATGTTCTCAATTGTTTATCAATATTTTCTGTTTTGTAATTAATTGCATGATCGAAGCCAAGTTCTTCTGTCAGCCATTTGCATTTGTCGTCAGATCCACAAATACCGATTACTTTGCATTTTTTGATTTTTGCAATTTGGCCTACATGACTTCCTACAGCACCGGCTGCACCAGATACTGCAACTGTTTCACCTTCTTTTGGTTTGCAAATTTCTAAAAATCCAAAGTAGGCGGTATTTCTGAAAAAGTCAAAATAATTAACTTCAGAACATTAAACAGTTTTTAATTATATTAAAACCTACCCTGGCATTCCTAAAACGCCGAGCCCTAAAGACAACGGGAGATCTCCAAAATCTGGTAATACGTAAACTTTACGTACATCGCCTCCAGAAGCGATTGTATAATCTCTCCAACCAAAATCACCGTAAACATATTTACCTTTTGGATAACTTTGATTTTTACTATCTACAATTCTGAAATTTGAACAATTATTATTATACTGAAAAAGTTATTTAAATTTCTAGACATACTCTGCAATTTGCGTTCCAATCATAGTAATTCCCGGTTGATGGTAAGCACTCATGTAAGGCCTCATATAGGGATCAACACTCAGGTAAAGCGCCTTACATAAAAATTCTGCAAAATAAAAATTATTTTATTATCGTTTTTACTACAACCTTTCCAAGTCGGCTTGAATTTTAATAGCAGTTAAAGTGACGAGAGCAATAGGTGATTATAAGGGCAAATAGACTGGAACCAAGTACACACTATTTATAGTACACGTCATACATGAAAAAGTGACAAAACATAATAGAGACAAGTTCGTAGAAACAATATTCTTCCTCACGTGAACAGAACGCTTCTAGCGGAGAGTAATATTCAACAGTAAAGAGCCGCTATCATCATCATTATCACTTTAAATAATACATATACTGAAAGTTATTTTACTCACCACCATCCTTTAGGGGTGGTAACTCTTCTTCAACCAGTTCGAAATCGGAACGTTTTGGTTCCCCCTGGAATGCCTTTACGTACATAAATTTTCTTGCTTTTACCATTGTGGTATTGCTTCCAAATATTATCGATGCTGTTAAAAAATTAGAATTTTTAGTAATTTTTTAAGTTTGTCGTAAGCTAAAGACGCTTGTTGCTTACATGTTTTAATATGACGTATCGATTTGTATGAATTATGAAAAGTGACAGCTAATATTTTTAGACTACGAGAAATATTCATACTAAGTGTATATTTTTCCTTCCTATATGAAAATTACATACATATTAGAATCGAAGGTAATTATTTAGAATTGGAGTTCCACCTATCTTTGGCTATAAAAATAAAACTAATGGTCAGATTTTAATTTTTTTTTAAATGTTCAGCATTACGAGGGATTAGGTGAAGAAAATACTAGAACTCGACCCCAATTCAGGAAGTGCTGGGAAACTAAAAAACGGCTTCTGTTACTCATGTCTAAATATAGAACCATAAAGAAGTAAGTGAAAAACGGACGGGACAGTACCGCTGAAACCCTATTTTCGACCAAATGTAATTATTTATAATTGGGGCTTCTGATGTGTAGTTGTTCCAAAGTTATTTAATTATCCTTTGGCCGAAAATTAGTTTTCAATGATAGTATTTCATCCATTTTTCACTTACTTTTATTCAGCAGTGCTGAGAATTAAAAATGAATAGTACCAACACCCATAAAAGTGGAATAAAAAAATGTGTGGTTTTTCAATTCTTACAGGTTTTTCACCGTTTCCAGTATTGGTGTTGAGTTCTAGTATTTTCTTTAACTAACCTCCCGTAATGTTGAACATTAAAAAAAATAAAAATAAAAACTGAACCATCAGTTTTACTTTATAGCCAAAAATAGGTGGAGCCCCAATTCTAAACAATTACCGTCTGATTTTTAATTATTTTTTTCTATAATCATAACAGAAAGTAGGCTTTTGGGCTGTGTAAAGAAAGCACAAAATATGTATTTGCCGAGGACTATCACTTTTTCCTTTAAAGCGAAAAGTAGTACTTTGTCGCTCGCTTAACGTATATTTAATTACAAATTGGATAGGCGTTGTTTGTATTTTCTATGGCAACAAATAAACAGATTCTAAAATTCGTATTATTTTTATCAAATTTCAGATCGTAAATTTCAAAATAATTACCAAATATTAATTAAAAATAATAAATAACTATAAATAATAAATAATAAGTGGATAAATAATTTTTAAAAAAATATATAGGTACATATATTATGGAAATATGTAATAGTGGCACCGATCCCTCAAACAGACCTCCAGATATTTCTGAAGCTGCAACAATTATAACATTAAAATAAATGTTAACGTCCATTATTATTTTTTCAAGTGTTCTTTAGGTCTGACGAATACATTTTACAAGATTGTTGAAAAAATTATGTGTATATTTAGAGCATAAAGTAACATTGCCGCTCTCATGAGAATGACGCGCGACGCCACTAGGCGGTAGAGATGTTATCGCGAGTACTTTTTCTCTCACCATTACTCACGCTCATAGTCGATTTTTAAAGGTCACGCACAATCATAAAAATAAAATTTAGCATATTTTTGTTCACGCACGATCACGAAGTATATTTTGCCTCGTGTCACACCATTCACGTTGTGACACAAGGCAAACGTCACTCACGTAATTTACGTATTTTTTCGTGAATGGAGTGAATCAGGTCACACGTATATATTTAACTATAGTCAGTTTATAGAGTATAGATATAACAGTTTAAATATACTGTGACATCTGCGTTAAAAATCTGTGTTTTTTTCTATGTGATTAACGACACTATGTAGACTGAAATTTATGTCGCGTAGGGTGATCTATCGTAAATATTATGGGTACAGGAGTTGAGTTTAAAACTTAGTGTTTTGTAAAACCGCTTTTTTTTTTTTGCAAAAATTATAACATTTTTAAAAGATATAGGACCAGCTAGAAAGAAAATATGATAAAAAAATTTTTCGTAAGTAGCAATACGTTCTAGCAGTCACAAAAATTCACTCCAATAAAATTTAATTCATACTAACGATTATTCACGGCAGTAATTTCATTTTTTATTCACAATCACGCGTGAGCGCTATTAGCAACATCGTGTCACGAAAAAATCACGCAAGGACAAAATCTCTACTAGGCGAAGCGCGTCAATATTTTCAATCAGGGCCGTGGAGAGAAATGGCGGGCCCTGGGAATAAAGCACATCTTTTAAAAATTTCTCCCCGAAAAAATAAGTGACAAACAAAAAAAAAAGATTTTACTTTTTCCCGGGGCCCTACTGACCGCTGCGGGCCCCTTTTTTCAAGCCGGGCCCCAGGGCTACAACCTTGGCTACTCCACCCTCTCGTCGGGTCTGTTTTCAATCGAGCGACAATGTACCACTTTGCGCTCTTAATACACAAATAACTATTAATTAATAATTTTGACGTTTTTAGAACAGAAGAACTATGGTACAAAAGCAAAATGTTATCTTTACTTGAATAAGTAACTCTAGGTGTACTACGAATGTAAGGTGTAATTCCTAGGTGTAAGGAAAATATAATTAAAATATTTTAAATAAATAAATATAATAATAAATACATCTGATAAAGAAAATTATAAACTAAAATTTAATAAATCAAACACTGCCGACCTCAGAATTTAATTATGTGCATATTTTAATGTTAATTGTACACAGTAAAATGGTGAAAATTTTCCTGTAGATAAACTAGAAATTTTAAGGGGAAATACCTACCTGTGAACAGAAAGAGATTTTTGACAATTTGATGATGAAGTAATAATTTGTTAACCGTTTAGACGCATATTTTTTATTAGACAGTGATCGGTAAGCAGCATATTTCGGAAATGGTTATATCCTTTGTTTTCTAAATTTCTAGGCTTCACTGTTACACGCGTCATGATAAAACAAATTTCATTTAAAAAAAAAACACTTTTGTAATCTTTTTTTTAAATTATTTTAATTATAAAAAAATTCTGTTAAAAATTTTCGCTCCTGAACAAGATATTATTATGGAGAGTAAGTTTACAAATTATGAAAATTATCAGTATAACCGTTTTCGAGATATTTTGCTTAGTGCTTACCTATTGCCACTTCATATAAAATATGCTTCTGGATGGATAATTGTACCTACCTACCGAATAAAAAAATGGCAAAAATTGTAAAATTTATGAATTTTCAAATGAATAAATTGTTAAAAATAAAAGTTTTTGTTATTTTAGCGAAAAAGGAATTTAAAAAATCTTTAATTTTTAGTTTACAATCAGATATTTCCCCTTAAATCAAAATTTATAATTTATGTATTAATGAATTTACTAGACATTGGCCTCTGACGAAGTTTTGTAACCTCTAAAAGGTTATTTACGTAAATTATAACAAGAATTTGGATTTGTATGCAATGAAAAATCGTTTTAATAATGCAACTACATAAGAAGTAATATTATGAAGCCACGACAGTGCAATAAACAACGTTCGTATTAATCCATTCATGGTACTGTTCTATATAGGTTTAACGTAATGTTTAATGTAATACTGGTTTAATGGTTTTTTACGGTTTAAAATTAAACACTACTGTAGCCATAACAACGCGCTAATTTTTGAATGGCACCAGACGTTAAGTGGTAGCCTCGGCTGGCGGGATTTCGATACACCAAAGGAGCTTAATTTATTGCGTTATTGTGGTTATAATAATGCTTCTTCTTTATTTATTATAAGTTACGTAATATACATTGTCAATATTCTCAGTATGAAAAAATATTTAGATAATGTTTAAGAAAGTGGCGATTAAATAGTAGATGAAGTGGTCGGAAAAACACATTTTATATTACACGACCAAATGTTATTCTAACTAATGGCGGGAATGATTCCAGGTTACAAGAATTCGATTTAAAATTAAAGAACGGCTTTGAAATATTTCTCTAATGCTTAAGAAGGTGTGGATATGTATCTGAATTGATCGGAAAACGACATTTCATATTACGCGACTAAATTTTATTCCAACTAATGACGGAAATGATTTTAGGATACAATAATTCTATTTAAAATTAAAGAATTCATACGTTTTTCATATTAGGTATAAATATAACTAACTCAGAAAAAAACTGATGTTTCAACATATTCAAATTTCATCAAAATCGATAGGGTCCGGCCGCGGGATCTTTACTTGTCAATTAAATTTTTTATTAGTTCCAATCTACTAAATGCGAGACTTTCGGGACGCATTAGCCTCATTCCGTTTCACAAAAATTTCAATGCGGGACAACAGCTGCTGTTCCGGAACTGTCTCGTAGAATCCGAGACGGTTGGCCGCCTTAAAAATAGTGCGTTATTTATATTACGGTATTTCGGTTACAAGGGTTTCAATCACAGTATCTAATAATACAAGACTACGTTCAAAAATGATTACCCGGTGACACCCGAGCGATATTTAATTACCCATAACGTTCAAAAATCACTTAGGTCAAATTAAAGACATTACCAACACTCGTTCAAAAATAACTATAATTTTAACCCAGAGTCACTTTTAATTGTCGCGGTCTAGACTGGAGTGTAGGGCTGTTGATAAAATATCGATATATCGAAATATCGATATTATTATTTAGAAATATCGATATTTATTACTAATATTTTTTTGGACGATATATCGATAGTTCGATATTGAAATGTAGATATCGACACTCGATATTTTTTTTTTTAAATAAGTTATTTTTTATTTTTTCCCGCCAGTTATTTAAACTACAACATCATCATAAACTTTAATCTGCTGTACTTTATAAGAGAATGCGACATCACAGCCCATTTCTGCTGACGTAATTTATAGCTGAAAATTTTAATTTTTTTAAAATTAAATAATGATAGGATGAATTAACATAATAAATTACTGTCTTTTATTATCAATTTTCATTAAAATTTGTTTTTATTGTTTTTCTTTGATACTGTCAAATACCCCATTACTAAGAACTTTATATTTTCATATATTTATAATTTAATTTGTTTAATAAATATACTGAATTATAAACTGTGTAAATTATTTTTGAGCCGACTTACGATTGTATTTTTACAATAAAGCCGATAAAATAAAATCGAAAAAAATATCGATATATCGAAATATCGATATTTTTTTTCGATATATCAAACTCCGATATTGATATATTTAAAAATATCGATATATCGAAGATCCGATATTTTAAAAAATATCAACAGCCCTACTGGAGTGACATAAGGTAAAAATGTTAACTCAGGCGACAGGCGCAGTAATGTTATACTTGACATTTCAACATAGTACAACATAATTATACGTGTATTTCAAACGATCTAACGGTTTATTATTATGGTATTATGTTATTAATTTTAGCTTAATAGGATTTTAAATACAAAACCACAATTACAAAGAAATATAAAACTGATAATGAAAAAAAGAGGTTATGTTGTAATTGTAATTCTCGGGATCGTTCAAATATTAACATAATATACGGTGTATCAATCTAAGGATATTCCAACAATCATCCTATCAAAACACACTTTCGGCGTGTTCGTTACTGAGTTTTTTTTCTCAAAGTGAGTTGTTGGCACATGCGCAAGACCTTTTTTTATGGAATCGTACTTCATAAAAATGTTCTTGCGGATGCGCTAACATCTCACTTTGAGCAGAAAAACTCAGCAACGAACAAGGCGTCTATCTTCACCTTTTATTTCTGAACGCAGCCCAAGTGTATATATGGAAAGGCATAAAAATTCTGATCCTAATTATAATTATCATTGTCAAATAATATATTAGTACACCTGCAAATTATTGAATCATATAAAAATACTGACATGTTCTGTTTTTTCAAGTTATACTTTAATTTTAGTGAAAAAGAAATTTAAACATATTTAAAATAGTGAATTCAAAGGTAACGTATTAAAAACTGTACAGCAACAAACATATAAAAAGGAAATTAGGATCAAAATAACAGAAAATAGATATTACCGATATTACTTTAAACAAAAGGAAAATTAGAATATTCTTTACAGTTTTATTAAATCTAAGAATATTTTAAAATTTTAGTAACTATATTAACGGTATAAATAATGTATAAACATTAAAACAAAAGAAATAGTAATATAACCTAAAATTTTTACTTCTTTCAAAAAATGCCGGTAAAACGTTAACCACAATTTTTTTACAATAAAATAGATAGCGACTATGAATTAAATATTTACAAATTTTAAAAAATACTTACTTCAAATTTTATAAACTGATCACATATATTTTTTTTAATACTTTGAATGTTTGATTTTTTGACTTTTGTTATAATAGCACGAACTAAAATTATAAACACGATCAACACAGTATGTAACACACGTAACACACAGCCATAAAATGGACAAATGAGATAAACAGCTAATAATATTTCTATCCAATATTCTTCATCGTCTCTATCACATGACAAAACTCGGTAAACGCGGTAAACGTAAATTTATAATGTCGAAGTTACACCATAAAAGTTATTCATTCACTTTTTAATGTATTTGAAATTTTTTTTGATGTTTAATATGATTTGAAAATGTATCAGTGTAGCTAGATTTAAAATCGACTTTTTACTTACTACAGAAGGAATAAAAAAAACAAACTATTAATTACTACTCATGTAACAAAAAAAAAAAAAAAAAAAAAAAAAAAAATACAACGCTATTACTACTCTCGCGGCGCGGCGTGTTCATTTTTTTTCTTTAGGACCGCAGTACTCTTTAAGCAAAATTTGGTCAAGATCCATTCAGCCATTTATTTTGGGCTTTTTTGGAGACCCGAAGATCTTAAGGGGAAATTTTAATTTCACGTCTGTTTTTTCTCAGAATATCAATAGTACACTTTTGACTTGTTGTAAGCAACTTGAAATAGAATCATATATCTTACTCTTTTTAGATAATAAAATTCGCATATACGTAAAAAGAGTAAGGCATATGATTCTATTTCAATTTTGATATTGCTTACAACGAGTCAAAAGTGTATCGGAGCAAAATTTGGTTAAGATCCGTCCAGCCGTTTATTTTAGACCCGTTTTAGGAACTAGGGTCTTGCGGGACAATTTTAACCAAGCCCTAAGCGTATGTATAAAAAACTGTGGATAGCAGTGTGTCAGAGTGTCAGATACCGCTTACGGTGACTTATTCGAACAGCAGCTGTACTGAGGCGAACATCGATTCAAACCGATTGTTTGTCATACACATTACATTATTGTCAACTACTTTCCAACAATAAGCGAATACATACATACATATGAACGAGCCGTACGTATACAATGCACTCCCCACTTTCTAGAGATTCAGGTGTGACGTATGACACACACACAAGCGTACATCCCATGTACATAGATACGAGATTTATGTAGTAACATGTCGTGCGCAGTGGCGGAGATAACGGGCCCCGATTTCTATGATTTTTTTTAAACATTCAAACGGTTTTTGAATAGAGAAAACGGAAACAAAACAAATGCATTTGTCATTTGTTTCAACAATTGTTTATAATTTTTGACTCACTGTTCTGCTCTGTGGTAGAAAAGGAAAACTATCGATAGTACTGTCAAAACTATCGATGATTTTATCGATGGTTTGCTAAAAACTATCGGCTATTATCGACAGCGCAGACTATCGATAGTTTTCCTTCTCTACTCTGCGGTGTGTTGTGAGCGAGTGACCTTGACAGACAGCTTCTATCTGTGCGCGTGCATGTTGCCACTTGTCAGTCAGTCTCTAATACAACATGTACACTGATTTCTCCCACATTTCTGAACCAATTTGCTCCATTCTTTTTTTGGTTAGTAGATAAAGCTCTCCAGATGGTCCCATAAAAATTTTATTGACATTGGTTGAGTGATTTTTTAACCATCTTCAATAATATGAATAATTAGCCGTACCCGCGACGTCGTTCGCGCAAAGGATTGTTATAAACTCAATAAGAAGTATATATGTAAGTGTAATAATTATACAGAACTTGCAAAGAGTAATAATTTTTGTGTAATGTTTGCACATGCTCAAAATGGTTTTTCTACTTTTCCGTGGGAATGAGGAATTTTCCCGGAGTAAAAAGTATCTTAAATATTGACCCAAGTAATAAGTTATCACTACACCAAATTTCATCAAATTGTTTTTGCGTAATATGTGCACATGCTCATAATGGTTTTTCCATTTTCCCCTGGGAATGGAGCATTTTTCCGGAGCAAAAGGTATCTTAAATGTCGATCCAAGTTATAAGTTATCACCACACCAAATTTCATCAAAATCCGTCCAATAGTTTTTGCGTAATGCGTGCACATGTACAAAATGGTTTTTCTATTTTCCCGTGGGAATGAGGCATTTTCCCGGAGTAAAAAATATCTTAAATGTTGCTCTAGGTAATACGTTATCACCACACCAAATTTTATTAAAACCGGTCCAATAGTTTTTGCCTAAAGTATGCACATATTCAAAATGGTTTTTCCATTTTCCCGTGGGAATGATAAATTTTCCCGGAGTAAAAAGTATTTCAGATGTTGACCCAGTTAATAAGTTATCATTACACCAAATTTCATTAAAATCCGTCCAACAGTTTTTGCGTGATGCGTGAACAGACAGACAAAAATTCTAAAATCGCTGTTTTGATATCTATGTCGATAACTATTTACAGTACCAGTACAATTTTCCAAAAATATTCCATGTACAGAAATGGTCTCGTTACAATTTTATTATATGTATAGATTATGGCAATTTTAAAATTTGTATATGTAAAATTATATACTTTAAAAACTATAGTAACATATTTTTTAATTTATGTTGATCCAATTATCCTAAAAATAATTTTCTATCAGTAACTACTTAGTTTAAGAAAATTCTTTGATGACTTGAAAAATTGGTTGATTTTTCATGGATTTCTTATTTTTCTAGTAATTACTACTTTAAACACTAGGTATGTTCCAAATTTCAAAGCAAAGTCAGTGAGTGCCCAAAATTATGATTTTTGGACACTGGTATTTTGTAAGCTATTCCACCTAAACGTATGAAGTTTGTAACTTAAGGAAAAAAATTTAAAAACCAAATAAAATATTATTGTAGGGTGGGTTGGTAAGCATTGTCATTAAAAGGTTATGAAATAAAAGCTTTTTAAAAAACCGACTTCAAAAAGTAATAAATAATTAATAGCATCTATTTCGAAGTCAGGCGTAAAAGCGTAGTAGAAGAAATATAGATCCATGGGAATTCATTAATTTTGCAAGTAGACGCATCTATTTATACCACGCCACGCCTGACTTCAAAATACGTGCTATTAATTACACAGGCCAACGACTAAAAAACTTTTTTAATACTTTAACCATATTTTTATGGATTTTAGTGTGCTGAATCTGAAAATAACAATAAAATTGCTGTATCACCCATCATTTCCCTACATTTTACATCATAAACCTTTATATTCAAAAAAATAGTTCAGAAAATTAATGCAATCAATATACTAAATATGCGAAAGCCAGCGATCCAATATCTTATAATGAATATAATATCTTATAGTTCCAATATCTTTGTTCAAAGTTCCCACATTTATCAGAAGCAAAGTTACAAGAAGCCGTCTTCATTGGCCCTAATATAAGAGAAATGATGTTTGACTCTGAGTTTGAATTACATATAACAGTGAAAGAGAAAGACGCTTGGATTGCTTTCAAGGAAGTTTTTAACAAGTTTTTGGGTAACAAAAAAGACCCAGACTATAATATAACCATTGTACCTACTATGCTTAATCGCTTCAAGAATTTGGGATGTTTAACGAGCTTAAACAGCCAGCTAGACTACTTTCTGGACAATTTAGGAGCTGTCAGTGAGGAACAAGGAGAACGTTTCCACCAGAATATCAAGATAATGGAAAAACGCTATCAGGGATGTTGGAACACCAGGATGATGGGAGATTACTGTTGGTCCTTTCACCGAGAAAGTCAGCAAGCGGCACACAGAAGAAAAAGCCACATCCGAAGCTTCAAAGAAAAGAGAGAAAGAAAATATAAGCCCATGGACTCTTAAAAGCTTCATAAAACTTAGTATTAGGAATAAAAATATATTTTATGTGTTAAAATAAAGTTCTGTTTGTCTTGTACAAGTTATTTCTTTTCCACTCCTATAGAATATTAGCATATTTCATTAAATCTGACATAGCCAAAATGTGACAAAACTGTGGGTGATACAAAATAATGAAATTCAAATTTGGATTTAGCACCCAAAAAAAAATATAAAGATCACCTATTAACATTAAAAAAGTTTTTTATGACCTTAATTTTGCAGGCCTGTGTTATTTATTACTTTTTGAAGTCGGTTTTTTAAAAAAATTCTTATTACTGCACAAATTGTTACAGATCTGCTTAGAGGTTTGTAACAGATCTGATTTAATAACTGTTCGCAAGTTACGGACCATTTATTAAAGGAGGGGTATCGATAAACTAAAAAAATTGATCCCAATATGACAAAAAATTTAACTATATTTTTTTATTTCTCATTATTTTAGTAAAATACATGACTCTAACTTAATGCTACAATAATTTAAAAATAAAAGTGACTACGTTTTATTCAAAAGAAAAATCGACAAACTGTGGTAAAAATGTTTTTTTTTTAAAAGTTCCCTTTTTTTACTATATCGAGATTTTTTAGACATGAGCGCATTTTTTTAGTATTTTATTTTTTGTATTTTTATATTTGCTGACGTCTAAAGAACAATATGTAAAAAAATCACCATGCTAAAAAAATGCTCTTGTCTAAAAAAACTCTATATAATAAATACATTTTTCCAAAAAAGCCATTTTGACCATAGTTTGTCGATTTATTTTTTGTGAAGAAAATGTAGCCACTTTTAAATTGTTGTAGCGTTAAGTTAGTGTCCTGTACACTGTACTTTACTAAAATAATGAGAAATATAAAAAAAATATAGTTAAATTTTTTGTCATATTACGGGGTCAATTTTCATAGCTTTTTTGATACCACTCCTTTACTGATCAATTGATTTTTTAAACATCCAAATATTTATTGAATTGCTCATTTTAAAACATCCAATCTGTTATTATATAAACATGTAATTTATACTTTTATGAATCCTTTTTGTTCGTCATATTATGATATTCAGTTCCATAGTACCAAATTTTCTCAAAATTTGGATTGGTCTCATCTTATAAATATAACAAGCTCAAATTGGAACGAACGGATGACACTCACTTATGTTTTTATTATGGAAAATTTCATAATGGTCTTTTATTAGTCTTGACCTTATTTTAAATTTACCAATTTTTTTTTATTTATATTTCTCAAATTTCTTCAGGCATGTAATTTCGTGTTTATTAGCTGAATTAATCTTTAAAGTTGTGAAAATTTCCATTAATCAGTGTATATTTAAGGTGAACTACTTTAATTAACGTAGTTACTCTGAGATAGTCAGGTACAAAAGTACATCTCAAAAAAAATTTCTTTTATGAAAAATTAAATAATGTATTAATATTCTTCAGTGATTATATTGGTATACCACTTGTTTTTTTTTTAATTTCCGCGCGCTTATGTTGTAGCAATATGAAAACATTGTTGAAAAAACGTGGTAAAATGAGGTTTTTAATTTATATTTTAAAAATGGCGTGGTCAATAATTTTTATTTCTTATTAAATATGGTTTGTAACTTTGTATTTTATAACATATTAAATTTTTATCAAATTCCTTTTTTTTTCGGTAAGGACTCGTATTACTGGTATTGAATTAAATAAATATCTAGAGAAGTTTCGTTAAAATCCTTTGAAAAAATCGTTTTATCGACCAACCACCTTAAACAATTTTTGCTACTAACTTTATTACAAAATATAAAAAAGAAAAAAATTAAAAATTTTAAAACCTTGTCTTCTGTACTTATGTCCTTTATTTTTATTTAATTTTACATTAAAATCTTTTAAAAAAAAAAATTGTAAGTGCAATAGGTAAAATTTTCATATTTAGGCATTCAAATGTTTATTTCGATATTAATAAGATGATCAAATTTCAAGAAGTTAATAAAAAGTTAAATTGCCTGTAATTCAAAGAATCAGTAACAAACTACAAATTTGGTTAGTATAAAAAATAGAAATTGCATGTTTAATAAAAGATTGAGCGGTAAAATATGAGCAGTAAAAAAAATTAAAACGGATTGCAAGTAATATTATATATTCTTAAATAAGCAGCCCAATAAATATTTGAATGCTTAAAAATCGAACTGGTCAGAAAAATCGATAAATGGCCAGCAATGTGTGAGCAGTTATTAAATCAGAATTGGTCTGTTAGAAATCTGTGAGTAGTTCTGTACATACTTTTCCAATAACAAATATGAGCCGTCCTTCAGTAACACACAAGATAATCCTAATATACTCCAAAATCACAAAGATTCCCATTGAATACAAAGCCTACTACTCAAATACATTTGAATGACCAATATCGAGTAAAGGACCCCGCACAAATCTTATGGAAATTTGGTCCCGGTTAATTTCTTCGAAACTTTGTAAAATAATAGTTCTTGACTTGTAGAACAAAAGTCGCCATAGGCACAAAGCTCAATAATGGACAGATTTTGAGATATATGTAGTTAAATATACGTATATTCTCTATGTAAAATCGATGACCTATCAAATGGTGTCGGCAAAAAACTTGCAGGAAAGTATAATCGATTGCCGACATCATTTGATAGGTGATAGACTACATTGAGAGTATACGTATATTTATTTAACTACATATATCTTAAAATCTGTCCATTATTGAGCTTTGCGCCTATGGAGACTTTTGTTCTACAGATCAAGAACTATTATTTCCCAAAGTTTCGAAGAAATTAACCGGGACCAAATTTCCATAAGAATTGTGCAGGGTCCTTTAATATATATATATATATATATATATATATATATATATATATATATATATATATATATATATATATATATATATATATATATATATATATATATATATATATATAATACATGTCTTATAATAATTAGATTAACATATTTGTAGGATAATTTGATCCCTAGCTGAAGGGTTTATATGGGTTTTAAGTTATCTTTCTTCTTCGATACTGTTTGTTAAAATTGTTATAAAAGTAGTGGACATAATTTTATTGAAATTTATAATCCCTACATATATGAGAGACCAATCTTTTTTATGTTACTAACCACGTCTTACTGCTAAAATTGATTTAATACTGCAAAAATTTTAATATTGACCGTCTGAATTTTTAACTCAACGACGTAATTAATCAAATGATTAAAAAAACTGCACTACACTTTGAGTAAATTATAAAATTGAACACTTTTGTACCCGCCGCCTGGCTATTACTGGATCCCCACCAAATTGCCTGGCAATTGTATTTCTGACTTCAATAAATGTTCAGAGTATCTTGTTAAATTTTCAAGTGGTATATTTCACTTTGATTTAGACTCTGTTTTTGCATTTTCAAATTATTTTTTGATTTCCTTGAGCCCGAGGTTATTAGATTATCTGTTTCTAGTTCGTAGGTGTATATGTTGTTTGTATAAAAAATCTAACTGGTATAAAACATTTCGAGTAGAGTATAAAATTTGACATTTTTTACCCACCTAGCGATAGCTAGTTCCTCACCAAACACCTAGCAAGTTTTTTTTAGCTTCAATAAATATTTAGAATATCCTGTTAAAACTATAAGCATCTGCATCTACATCACACAAAATTTTTGACGGTTTCCATCATCATAAATCCATTTAAATCACCTGCCTGTTTATTTACATAATTTTTACAGTACTCTCGTTATACTGTAATGAGTTACAAGCGGTATAAAACACTTTGAGTAAAGTATAAAATCTAACACTTTTGTACCCGCTTGGCAATGACTAGATTCCTACTAAATCCCTGACAATTTAATAATTTATTTTCTGGTTTCAGTTAGTATGTAGTGTCTAGTTCGAGAGTATCCTGTTAAAATTTTAAGCGGTTTATTTCACTCTAACTTCGGCTCTTTTTTGTATTTCAAAAAATTTGTTCGGTAGTAATGGCCGGTTGGGGGGGTTATACCGCCAGGTTGTCCATACCTGGTTCGTGGTTGTATATTATACTGTTTGTATAAAAAATTCTGTGCATTTCCACATTGCATAAGCATTTTCAAAACAATATAATTTAAATAATACTTAATAATATAATACCTACACCACCTATCTATTGTAATAGGCTAGTAGATGTATTATGAAAATTGTGTTGGTGTAATCTGATAAATACGTTTAATGATGTGTTATGTTTTATTTAATAAAAATTAAGGTGATAAGTGGAAATCTGACAGTCATTCAGTTTGGATACAAAATTATTTAATCGTTGTTATAAAGTGTAAAAATCACAATACATAATAATTAAAGACAAGGTTGTTTGCAAGATTTTTAACATATTATCCGCAAATGATTCAGCAAAAATATGGTATTCAGTAAATGAGTTGATGCTCTTTACTTCCACTGTTTTCCAAAAGTCCTATAGTATCATTTTAATCCTGAATGTTACAAAAAAATAAATGTAAGAATAATATGTAAAATTATAAATTAGTATACGAGGTTACATCTTGATTATTTTATTAGACTGTTAGAAATGTAAAAAGTATTATTTTTTGGTACTAGTTGTTTAATAGTGATTGAAAAATTATCAAACTTGATCGACTGGGACTTGAACTCAGGATTCTTGATAATTAATCAATTCAGTTTTTATAATTTTTCAATCACTACGTGATTTTGAATCAACACAATGATTTATTCATACATACTAAAGGAAATCGAACTGAAAAAAATTTCAGGTTAGCTGAACGTTAAGTGACCATTGCTTACATAGACAGAATTTTGTACGGTAAATAAATAATTTCATAATAGTCGTAGATAAAATTATTATTTATTCAATTCTGTATAAACGAATAAATTGTTGATATTGGACAATTACAATAATATATACTATTAATATACATATATTTAAATAAATCTAGCTATCTTTTAAGTTGACTGAACATTTCAGTGCAAAAACATCTAAAATTGGTGAAAGAACGACCGAGTTATGCACAAAATGAAAACTGTGTTTTGAGTCACTCCGTGGGAGCTTCGCTTCTGTTGCTGACTTCTCTCCAATAAAATTACCAAAATTTACATAAATTCTTGTTTTCAAAATTCCATCTGATGTATGAGTTATTTTACCTTAACACTATTTTCTCAATTACAGTAAGAAGCATGGGCACCCATACTCGAGAGCAATAAGGACTCTCCTCACCCCCGCCCCCCTAGCTGTTAGGGAAACGTTAAAATATATAAATATAGTGGTAGTCAAGTATTAGTCTAATATTTTAGCAACAGGATCAAGTTTTACACATACATGTAGTATACATATATAGCCAAATGGATTTGAAAAAAACGTCCCAACATCACGGTACAGATTTGGAAGTATTTTGTTCGTTTTGCGCAAATGCGACTTTTTTGGTGGTAATATGAACCAATCTGAACAGTAAACACGGTAAACAATAATTGATGCATCTGCGCAAAACAACTGAAGTGCCTCTACCCGATGTCTATCCGTCTCACTTCATCGGAACCACTGCCTCTTATAGGGATTGGCCATATAGTTATAATACATATATGGTTTTACAACATGTTATCCAAAATATTAAGAATACTCCTTACCCCCAGTTCTAGCCCCTCCCCCTACAAATCATCATATGGGCGCCTTTGGTAAGAAATAATTATTTATGTATTTATTATTTATTTGTAGTTCACTTCTCTGTGTTATCTAATAGATATTTTTTTTGAAATATCCGACCGATAGTTTTATAAATATTTTTAAAATATAAGTATTATTAATTTTTGCTCAATAGAATTTTCTGTTAAGCATTTATTAGTTAATAATAAATTATTATATGTAAGTATAATTTTGTTTGCATTTTTACTTTTATTAGCAAGGACATTTAAATGTTGATAAAGTGTTTTTAGATGTTCAAGTCTCTCTGAATGTAACAAATGTATATATAAATATGATTATATTATTCAACTACTTATTGTGAATTTAGATAACAATCATTAAATTAACCATCATTAACAGTGAATTTTTTTAATTTTGTTTTAGGACGCTTGACTTATAATGTGAGAATTATTTTTGCGATGGAATCTGCGTTTACAAATGTAAACCTTTTGTATACCTATATTGGTCGATGTAAATAAATATTATTATTATTATTATTATTATTATTATTATTATTATTATTATTATTATTATTATTATTATTATTATTATTATTATTATTATTATTATTATCTGTTTTAAAACTTCTTGTGGCTAGTGATCTAGGAAGCTATCGCGGCGATAAAGAGTCCGCAGAGCCCACGACGCGGGCGAGCCCCCGGTGCATTGGGGGCTCCCAAGGCAGAAGCGAAAACTAAATTTAAAATTTAATTTTAGTTTATGAAAGAATTATGAATTTTAATATAAAATTAAAAATTCTTTATTTTCATGCATAAAACTCTGAGAACAGCGTTGTTGCTTTATTAAAAGACTTGGTTTGTGAATGCAGTATTTTATTATTTTTTCATCATTATTCTAATTAATAAAGAAATAAAGTTTGTGAGTTTGTTAGTATGTTACTTTGGCCTAGTCTTGAGTACTACTCAATCGATTTAAAAATTTCACTGGCGGAGTCTTGGGATCCCAGAAACGATCTTTGTTGAGATCTCGGAAAAGCGAACCTAGCGTTATTAGGTTAAAATTGTCCGCCAAAGTCCTGGGACTTCAGATAGGGTCCAGAATAAGCCCAAAATAAGGGCCTAGCTAGTCTTTACCAAACTTTGCTTTAATACTATTAAAATTCAAGAAAAAAGGAACGTGAAGTTATTATTGGTTCTTCTCACGATCCTGGAAACACAAAAGTTACCTAAAATAAATTATTAAAGGATCTTAAACGGATTTGCTCAAATGCCATCTGGAAAAAGTGAACCGAATGTCAAAATTTCTCCCCATATAAACAGATATATGAATCTTACATCTTAACATCAAATACTATTGAAATCATGAAAAAAGTGAACGTGAGTTTAAAATTGTTCTCCAAAGTCTTGAGACCTCAAAAAGAACTCATAATAAGCAGCTGGGAGGATTTTGACAAAATTTTGTGAAAACTAAATAAGCTATTGAAATATGAACATTGTTACTTTAGAGTTGTTAGACGAGCTAGACTATATAAGGAATCAAAATTAAAAGTGATATGAGGTCCCAAAAAGGGAACTTAAATTATATAACAAAACGGATCTTGAAAAAATTTTGACAAAATATTTTTAAGACTTCGGAAGAAAAAACGAAAGTGTTGTTAAAATTATAGCCCAGAGCGTAGATTCGTTAAGAAGGATCCATAGTTGAAGCACGCCTAAAACTATCAGTACAGATACTTACGAAAAGATTTCAAGGCGTGGAGATTAGAAATTCTATTGAAATATAAGATGGTCACCTTTGTAGTGTTGGGTCGAAGCGACTCTTTTATGTGTGCTAGCACACATGACTCCGCACAGTGAGGTGTGCCGCACAGAGTGAGCGACTCTTTTGGAGCACACAACGTACCAAGCACACTCGCATACTGTGTTACGTGTGATGTGTGCGATTAAGTTTGAAACGAATCACAACTCTTCTGGAGCACATAGCACAGTGTTTTATTGTGGTATAGGTGTTGTGCTGTCCTTTCTTTTATTGCTCTGTCGTTTCTTTTATTGTCCTTTCCGTCCTTTCCTGTTATTGTCTTTTATTTGTCCTTTTAAGTAGGTACATTTTAAAGTCTGTATTAAATAAAATAAAATTTACTACTTCTTTACTCTGCGGGAGTAGTTTTCTGTATAATATTTCGGACATATTAATAAAATAACATATAATACGTAAAAAAATTATACTGTTCAATTCATATGAAATATTTTTAAACATTATAAACTGGAACACAATTTGTCAAATGTCAACCCAGGAAGTAGGAACCCATAATTTAGTGCATAACATGTATCTTCTTCATTTTTGAAAAAGTTGAAATCTTTTGTTTGTGCCATAATATGCAACATATGTTAATCTGACGTCCAGTTGAGTATAGCATGTACAGAAAAAAATGTGCTCAATTATGTGCCATGTGTAGTAATGGTGGACTGTGCTAATGACTCCTTTTGTAAGAGTCGCACCGCACACCGCACAGTTAAAAGAGTCACTCTTTTGGAGTGACTCGCACATGTGCGACCCATCACTACACCTTTGAGTCGTTTAGCGAACGGAGCCAAGAACTATAAATAACTGATTCCGTATAGAATTCTGTCATATCTGATTTAAAAATAATTTTATCTATAATTCAAATAATTTTACACGGGTAAAACCGTAGATTACCGTTTTAAGGAGTGAGGAGGAGGTCAATTTTTATTAAATTGATCACTGATAAGTTATAGGTTTTATTTACATGAATATGAGACATTTTTTGTCATAGTCTGTACCGATGTACACCGATACCAACAAGCCCCTTCTGTATCTACCGTTATCCCCCCACCAAAAAAAAAATTTCCACCTGCAGAAAACGGCTCCTATGAAAATTTTGTGGGCGGGCCCCAAAAAACTTTAGCGCCGCTACTTCTAGGAAGTCTGAAAGGACGTGTTAGGGACTGAAAGGAAATTTGATGTCTCATTTAAATAATTATTTTGTTACTCATATTAAAGAAACACTAGGCTATTTGACGATAACAACAAAAAAGTATAAAATATATATGGAACGTAAGCTTAAGTTGTAGAGATACACAAAAAATGCATTTTATTTTAAAATAATCAGAAATATCTTTTATTCTATTAAATTAAAATAATTATTTTTAACCTATTTTTTACCTAGTCGCAAACGCCAATCATGAAGTAGACGGCGTGTGACGTCATTAAACTCAATCAACATATGTTGACATATTCATTGTGTAAAATATTGCTTTTAAATAAAATGATTTTTTGAGTTTATTGGTCCAAAATCGATTTATTCCGAAGCTAAAACAAATCCTCAATTTACATACGTTAATTACTTATCCTTTTCAAGCTAGAATACCTCAAAAAACGGCAATTTTGTCACTTAGTGATAGATTGACTTTTTCACTTATCGTCAAAAATATAAAGCACTTTTAATAGTCTTAGGTTGATGAAATTCGACATAGTAGAATTTGAAACATAAATAAAGAGAAAAATCGAATGACGAAAAATTTTATACTATTCACCCTAAAAATGGAAGTTTAAAATTTGCATGTACAAAATAGTAAAATGTACCTAATACATTCTTATCATGAAAGTATGGTTACTATAGTTATAATAGTAATAATTATCAAAAAAGTTAAAACTCATTTTGTTGATATTTGCGTTAAAAGCTTTCGTTTAGAGATTCTTTCGAGCCTATTAGGAATAGATTTTCAAAATATTCTATTTTAGTGGGTTTTTGTGTTACAAAAGTAAACTGCTATCCAAGATTTATACGTGTAGTTTTACAGTAATTTCAGAAGATAAATCAGTCAGTAATTTAGAATATCGTTACTTTTTTTTCGACCAAGCTATTCATTGTTTGACTTTGAGCCTCTTTTATTGAACAGTTTTTGATGGAATAAATGTTTTCTCGTTATCAAATAATAATTTGTTAAAGCATCTGGCACTAATTTTTCACGAATTGACACTAAGATGAAAGCAAGTTTTTTTGCTAATCCGGGTTTTTGTTCTTATAAAATCCAGAAATGTGAAAAGAAATGCAAAAACTACACTAAGCAGTACTGGTAATAAAATCTTTTACTCATATTTTCGAAAAATCAATTATATTTAGGACACATAATTTTTAGCTTTTACTTCGTGTAAGTACAATGACGTCATTCATCTCATTTAACAGCTGGTAACAATTTGATATCGTTTTGGCGGCTAATTTTAAATCCAAATTTTTTTGTGGTTATCATTCTCAAGATGCAAGGTATTTTTAAGAAAAACATTTTTTATGGGTTTATAATAAAGTAATAAATAGGGCTCGGCACATTTCTGAAATTAGTCAAATAGCCTATTGTTATTGTGTCTGTTTGATTAAAGTAATAATAATAGATTTAAAAGGCGAACTTTATGTTATATAGACACGAGTGTATTAATTGTAAATTGTTATTTGAAATTCATTAAAAAAAGTTGTTTACTTCTTTTATAATCTTAGTGATTATTTTCTATTTTTTTTTTTTAAATCAGAGTTGTATATGTTTTTTAATTAAATAAATTTAATTTTTAATAAAATTTTCTTTTTCATTATATTATCAGCCGTGGCCCGCGGTTTCAACCGCGTAATAGATTTTGTATGAAATTACTTTTGAATCAGATATTCCGAAATTCTGTATAAAATAAATTATTTATTTATTAGCTTGGCTATGCTCGTCAACCGACCCTAAAACAACCAATGCTGTAATTCAATACCATGACTAATTTCCGCATTGAAAGACTTCTGTGTAGATATTTGTACCAATAGTATTAGAAATGTTCTGGTTTTAGGCCCTTAAGGGTACCAAAGTCCTAGGAGATCATTTAAATCTATTATTCTGAAATTTTGTACGAAACAGTTTCTTAAAGTGCTTCGCTTCGCTCACTCAATGACTCCCAACTAGCTATATATTTATATTTCGATAACATACCCAATTATCATAAAATTTTGTCAAGATCAAGAAAAGCCTCCAAAACAAACACGATTGGATGAATTGTAACTGAATTTGATTCAAATATTGTTGAGAGTTGGAAAATATGAGGTGAAAATTGCCCGTCGGAACCCTGGGACCCCAAAAAGGGCTCGAAATAAACGGCTAAACAGATCATGGCCAAATTCCGAATTCCATTACCGTGATATAAAAATTATTTTCTTGAGTTCTAAAATTTCAAAGAGTCTGAAATTGAAGTGGTCCTAAAATTATCAAAATGGATATCTACGGAATGATCTTTTGGTATGAAAATTAAATACGCTAATGAGATACGAACATGGCCACTTTAGAATTTAGAGTCGTTGGTCGAGCGGAGCGACGCACTATAAGGAACTGATTTTGTTTAAAATTTTAGAGTATCGAATTTAAAAGTACCCTGAGATCGAAATTATCCGTTTGTGTAATCAAATGTGGCCGAAATTAATACGTACGAGTGTACCGGAAAAGGATATATTCGGTTGTAGAGGTCATAAATCTTTTTTTTTAATCGAAAACGAAGAATATAATATGTACTCTTAAATTTGCAAAATCATTCTGTATTTTGGTACTTACATAATATATGTATATTTTAAAAACGCAAGTAATTATCTATTGAAAAGTGTCTATTAGTAGAAGCGATAATTAATTTAATCTATTTAATACCTAATATAGAATGCTTTATTAGTTATCTTAATAACTATGTAAGTATTTTTCAAAGTAGCTAATATTTATTATATCAGACAAGTTTGCAACCTAAGTGTAGTAAAGTAAAAATATTTAAATACATAACAACGCCGCAACTCGAAAAAAAAATGGGGGAGGGATCTGCTATTAATCCTAAGAGATAGTATTATTTTTCTTACTAAATTTTTGTAGAGCGTTTATTTATGTATGTCTTGTAAAACTCTGTGATTTTTATCCTAACATTTAGCGAAGAGAGGCAAGCTTGCTGCTAATCCCTAATCTAGCTCTAGTTCTTTTGGTTACTTATTGTTATAGATAACTGGGAGATAATCGCTCATTAAAAATTGTTTTGTCTTTCCTTAACATTTTTAACCGAAAGATTTCTTTAAAATAAATCGATTCCTCAGTCGTTGGGGGTTTTTAAATTTTTTAACGTTTGTGAATAGACAGAAAAACGATTTTTTAAAATATTGTTTTAATCAGTTCGTTCTTCATTTTCTTGATTTAAGTTGATGTCGCGGATATTGAGTAGTTGTATTTTAGTAGTTAGATACTCTTAGGGTTATAGAACCTTATTAATTCATTAAAAATATTTTTTTCTATTTAGATGTCATTCATTTAAATGTCTTTAGTAACGATTTTGAAAATTATAAACCATAACAAAACGGAAACGGAATTAACGAAGTACGAAATATATTTCGTTTAAATATAATAGTCCCTTACGGTGCGATATTTAAACGTTGGTTTTATATTTTAATTTTTGCTAGAAGTTAAGGGCCATTCATATTTACAGACACGTATCGTGCCAGACACGACAGATATTGTTTAATGCTTTTCTCATGGATGTATTTATATTATAACGTAACGTAAGCGCACAGACACGTACAGTGACAGACAGTGTCCGCACAGTATTCTCGAGGAGAAAATTTTGTCTGTGCTGTTGACTTTGCGCGGCTAGAATGAATGCATGTATCGAAACGTACAAACAAAATTCCTAAAATTTATTTATAAACTTTCATTGTATTTATTCGTTCTATGAAGTACAAACAACGAACATTTAATCGAATTTGTTAGAAAATAAACATTTCCTGTTAATTATATAGAGTGAATGCGGGAGAGATGCCGCACATTTTGAAAACACTTGATAATTCTTAAAGTATGCATTTAATTGATTTGAAATTTGCTACACACTACATTTATAAATAATTTTAAATTTTGAGTCATAAAGGATTCATAATTAACATTTTTGTAGAACCTGCAAAGCGGAGTCTCTCCCACACCTATGGGAGAGATGCCGCATCAAGGAAGGTGAGACGCCGCATAGTTCATATCAAAAAATTTGTATTTTACACACATCTCCATACATGATGCATACCATATTATGTAACCATTTTTGGCACTTTATACATTTTAATCAGTCAACTTTTTTTTTGTTTTTGAGTACTTTTCAAAACATTCAATACAGGCAATCATTATTATTTTCGTTATCTTCACTAATATGAGAGCTCTTCCTGATCTAGTAATGAATCTTTTATATTTACGTGGCATAATTTACAGTCCAAAAAAAAATTGCATAATTAAGGTATAAGTCTGTTTTTAACATGTAATATGATGCGGCATCTATACTAACTTTAAATACGGCATCTCTCCTTTTTGTTGGGATAGATGCCGCATGTTGCTATAGCAAGCATAGTGCGGAATTCTAACCTAAAATTTGATACAGTACTTTTAAAATATACCTAAATTAATAACAAAACTCATTTTCATTAAAACAATGAAATATACATTCTTAAATTCTAATGAATTAAATGCTTGATAAAATATTATGTTAAAAAACTTACTTTTCAATAATAAAAAGTTGGATAATTACTAAACTGATGGACTAATCATAAATGTTACCATATACAGCTTAAATAAGTAACTTTTTTTAAACATATAATCCATTAATGGCGCTATCTATCAATCAACGGACGAACTATGGCTACTGCGGCATCTCTCCCGCACTTACCCTCAGATCTGAATAACAAATATTTAATCGAATTTATTAGGTTATGTACATTTCTCCACAATCACACTGATAAGAAATTTGGTGATAATCAAAAGAAGTATGCAGTAAGAAAGGAATTTTTTCCTCTTCCAATAATAACGCAATTTCGGAAAAATCTTCAGTATAAAAGTCACATACCGTAACTTGGGGTAAGATTGGCCCTTGAGGGTAAGATTGGCCCAAGTCTTGGAAAAAGACAGTTTGATTTACTATTAGTTAGCAAATACAGCTATTAACTTGGTTCTTGTGGTAAATGACAGGTAGCAGCACTGACTATACTCGAATGCTAAGATTGATTTAATTCCATCTTTTGCCACTGCTCAGTGCTGCTCCAACTTCACCGTTACTTCTTCTGAATGTTTTGATGCAAACCAACTTTTGCTTACACATCCAGAACTACTTAAGATTTTTGATTGGTAAGTGTATAACAGCTTCCATTTAATATATATTCAAAATATTTTAAGTTTGTTTTTTCTGATACTTACCTTGTTTATTTGTAAAATGTGATTTTGTAAGCTGGGGTAACTTTGGCCCAAGTACTGGGGCAAGATTGGCCCACCCTGTTTTTTTTTTTTTTAATTTCCATTAAAAGAACAGTATATTATGCAATAAGTGCGGGAAATTGTCGATTGCCTCACTACGATCGTGCGCTCATTCGCTCAAGTGGGCAATCGACAATCCTGCACGAGTTGCATATACTATTTTTTATTACGTATTTCACATGCTTTTTTCATTATTATTACTATTTTTTATTCCTTTTTAAAATAATATTATTGAGTGTTTGTCTTTTTTTTTTTAATTAAAAAAAAGTTTAAATTATTTTGTTGGTGATTTCTATAGCAATAATTATGAAATATTTATTAAATGAAAAATCAGGAATTAAATGAAAAAATTTACAAAATTACCGCCCCGGGCGAATGCCCGGGTTGCCCGCCCTTGGAGCGGGCCCTGTCCCTAACATATTGTACAGTATCTACTTACGTACAACCACAATTAAAAATGTCGAACATTGTCCCAAATAATATTTGGCATTAATTACTATGACATTTTGTATTTGGGACAATGTTACCCCAAATAAAGGTAAGATTGTCCCAAATTTTCAGAACATCTTAAAATAGAAATTAAGTAAGTTCTGAGCTCTAGTAACTAGTCAATGTATACTTTGAAATATGCAGAGTTCAATAGCTAATAGTAAGAGGAAGTTACCTAAATATATATGAGAAATATAAGGCAGTTTACGTAAAAAAACGCAAAAAATGGGCCAATCTTACCCCAAGTTACGGTAACGTTGTCAGATTTATTACAATTTCATTTCTGTAATGGACCATTTTCTCAAATATGTAGCAATCTGTCACCAGGGCGGCGACACAGGTATTTGGGAATACATGTCTATAATCGAGATATTAATTTAACTAACCAAAAATCACCTTGTTAATTCCACTTTAGCAACGAAATTTTCCAATTCGGTTACCTAGGTATATTGTTTATTTTTTAGAAATTAATATTCCAACTATAGAGATGTAGTTCCGAATAACTCGTGTCGCCATCCGTGTTAAACAATTTTCTCATGCGGTTACATAGCAATTTTTAAATTAAAATTTCAATCATAGAGATGTAGATATTTTGAGAAAATGGCTAATTCACTGATACATACTATACGTGCTATACGTATAGTATCTACCGTATCTACTGTCTGTGTCTGTTTGCTAATTGTCTGTGTATATGAATACTTTTGAAAATGTCGTGTCTGCCACGATACATGTCTGTGACGCTCAGTGTCTGTAGATATGCATGAACCTTTATTTTATGTCCACAGTTCATCACCCCTAACTTATCGTTAAATAAGTATACATAATTATATTAGATTTGAGTGACGTTAGGAAAAAGTAAATATTTTATTAAACTATTCGGAGAGAATCAACTAATTAATTTTAATCCAATAAAAGCAATATTCGATTTGAATTTGCTGTTTTTACCACTGCGATTAATACCATTAGCTATAGAACTGAAACAGTTTCTAATCAGTTCTGGATCCTTTTTACTTTCCCGTCTATACCTATAGATTATATAGCGAAGTTACAGTTCTACAAAAAGGAAAATTATGGTAGGTAATCAGGCCAATTTGAACATCCACGGTTTCCACTAGATCTTGACGTTTTAGAGCCTACAGAATCCAAAAATCATGTGTTAATATAATATGTAAGTATGTATGTTCGCATTTGAAATAGAAGTTTCACATTTTAGAAATTTTAATTTGCAACAACTTGATTTTCGGAAACTTCATTTAAAAATACCTCGTTTCCCTTAAAAAAGCAAATAAATTTCGCAGCCTTTGAGCGAGATGAACTTTTTCGTTGGGGTCGCTTTGACTATTATTTATAAATGGTTATATTATATTAGTCCCTTATCGGTTATCGACTTCAATCCCCACCCCATAATACGTTTTAAATAAAAACAAGATGGGAATATCCTACAACGCGGCTAAATTGATGATGTAAGCTACTTTTATATTTTTATTAACATTTCTTTCCGTATATAATTATCTGTACATTTTTTTCGTAAAAATTGTCGTTATAAACGAAATTAACCGTTCATTAAATCACGAATATTGCAAGTAGTATTCAAAAAATTATTCCATAACTTGCGCCGGTAACATTTACTTCTAATAATTAGTGTGCAATAAATATTGATACAAATGGCATTGTTAGCGACAAATGGAATACCACCACCACATTTTCCAGGATCATTTTCACCAAATAATCGTATTTATTTTGGTCGTAATGATAAAGATGATCTCAGTGAGTATTATCATCATGTCGCGGCATTTGGCGGTCAAAAACATCCAATCCAGGATAAATTTAATTATGTGAAGAATTTAATTAATGAAAAGTAAGTGTTTATTTTAACAACAATTAAGGTGTCTTTGAGGTGGTTAGTTTTTTTTTTCTAAAAGGGTTGGTCCATATCAAGTCAATGTTTTTAAAATGCATGATATTTGGTGAAATCAGTGTGACTAAAAATACCAAATTTTATATTTTCCTGAACATTCGTATTTGAGTTATAACAATTTTTAAAATCCAAAACCCGCAATTTTTAGGAGCGCTTTGAAATATTTAAACACATGTTCAAGCACATGTAGATAAAAAAAAATACGTGTCGCTTATTTTTTAGTGTTCTACAACTTATTTAAATTTCACCAAAATCGATAGGTCCAACTTTGGGATCTTTACTTGTTAGTAACATGTACTGTACTAAATGTATCAGATTTCCATGTCTTACTTCAGAATAAAAATTATTTCAGTGTGATATGCTTAGAATACCATCATGAAACTTTGTATACAACTTACTTAAGAGGTTGGGTAAAACACATTTTTTTTTTTTTAAATTAAAAATTCCAATTTTGGATTTTTTACAAAAATCAATCTTTTGGATTGTGGAGAAAATGTTAAATGGGAATTGCATTATCATGTTATATGTCAAATTGAAGCCCTTTTAATTCTGAAATTAATGGTGCCAGTATTAGCTTTCTAGGGCAAATAGTTTTTCAGCTACATGTGTTTAAATATTTCAAGGCGCTAATAAAAATTGCGGTTTCTGGATTTTAAAAATTGTTATACCTCAGTTCTGGATTTACCCATAGGCAAATTAGGCAATTGCCTAAGGTGCACTTTTTGGAAAGGCGCATTTATTCAAACTGGAAACATTTGATGCAATTATTATTCAGAATAAAAACATTTTTATTCATACGAAGTTTCTTCAAGTTAACTTTTGTAACTTATTTTTCAATTATTTATAACAATAATTGGCAACAATTTATCTGTCATGCCATTTCCAATACATGCGGGGCTAGTGCCCAGGGCGGCAAAATTTGGGACACAATGTGGCAATTAGGCTTTTTTCATCTCATCACATATTGTTTGTAGCAAAAGTAAAAAAAAAGAATTTTTTTTGCTCGTCACTTTTTTTTAGTGAAAATTTGATACGATTTTCTTCCAGAAGAGGCATTTTTCATGCCCAGGGCGACACTTAAGCTAAATCCGGCTCTGTTATAACTATAAAAATAATGGTAATAAAAAGATACAAATTTATATTCGTTACTTTTAAAGCAAGTACTACCTTATAAAAAAATATTATAATGATTTGAAGACAAAAAATTTTGAGCATTGGTGATTTTGTATGGACTAATTCAAAATTCTGTATTGAATCCTTAATTCACCCTTTTCTTTAATTTTAGAATTCATAAAAAATTACATCGAGGTGGAGGAGGTGGCTATTATGAACATTCAGGACATGAAAGTAAAGATCAAAGTGCTGCAGTTTCTGCGTTAACACTATTGGCATTTTTATTCTTCTTGTACATATTACAGAGTTGTATAAGGGAGCATGTTAACCAAATAATGGCAGCAACGGAAACCACTGTAAGAAATTTTAGGCATAACTCGACCTATACTTAAGTTATATACACCGCTTACGACCAAACTCAAGTTATAAATTGACCAAGCTCATATATATCAATATTAAGATGTAACATTTCCAAATGTGTCGCAAACCTTATTATTGGTGGTAGTCGCTTCTTGTACGCAAAAAATTATATTTAAATACTGTTGCCTTATGTTTAATACGTAATTCTATGCGTGATTAGTACTAAGTACTAAGTCCGTTTAAATAAGGCCTTATTGTTACGAAAACAGTTAATGTTATACTCGAAACTTACTCGTAGTCATACTCAGAGTCGAATTTACATAAAAGAATTTGAAGCACGTGCTTCGAAGTCTACACTAGAGATGTCGATTCTCCAAAAAAAAAGATCGATTTTTGGATCGATTTACATCGAAATCAAAAAAATCAATTAAAAAAAAAATCGGCTAAAAAAAAAATCGATTCTGTGAGATCGATCTAAAAATCGAAATTTTGAAAAGTTTAATAAAATTAGCTGATAATTTTTGTTTAAGGGACTTACTTGATAGCACATAGGTAAATATCGATAATATCGTGTAAAAACGCTTTGTAAGGTATTATATTTGTAAAGGCCATGAGTGAGTTAACTTTTCAATTATAATTATAAAAAATAAGGCAACTGAATATGTAGGACGAATACCACGAATTGAACCAAGTTTATTCAAAAATTTCAAACAAATTGACAAAAAAATGTTTTTTAAATAAGTCGCTTTTGTGGGAAAGGGATCGTCATTTGCACAGATAGGTGGTCGCTTCCTTCCTTTTGTAGTAATAGTCTGACTTATATAGAGCCATAGGAGGGGTTCGTTGATATAACGAGTAAAAAGTGACAATTAACAATAGAGTTTTTGGTGTTTCATTTTAACACATGTTTTTTTGTAGAATTACTATTAAAATGAAGTTATTTTTGAAAAAATCGGTTATCGAACTCTTACTTTAAATAATTGATTCATGAATCGATTCAAATGAGAAAAATCGAAAAAAGAATCGATTTTTTAAGCTTCGATTAATCGATTTAAAATCGACATCTCTAGTCTACACACAATAAGGGCCAAAACGCTCAACTCGTACACCTATTTTGACAGCTAATACGCTTTATATAGACATCGTACAAACGTGGTGTGTGAGTTTTCCAAGTTTCATTTGACATCTTATGATGTCAATGACCCCCAATTAATAATTACAATTAATTTTATATTTATGTATATAGGTATACTTAATACTTTTAGTTTATACGGTATTATAATTTATAAAAATTTATACATGCTATAGTGTTAATATAGTTTGAGTTTGGTTGTGTGTAATGCCTATATTACGTTAGTATATACATATCAGGGGTGGGCAAACTTAATACTGGTATGATCGACATTAATTTTTATTATTTATGCGCGATCAACTCTGAGATATGTGTTAAATTAAAAACAGATAAAATATTTTTCATATCAAGTGCCCATTAGGGAAATATCGGGTTACCATAATTCCAAATTTTCATTGTAATAATTATAGTATCTGACCGAAATTTCGGTTTCGGCCAGTTTCGGCGAAAAATTGGAGTTTCGGTTTAGTTTTGGTTTCGGCAGCAAAAAAGCCGAAACTACGACCGAAACCAAAACCCCGTTCGCGAAATGATCGGCATTATTCGGACCATGTTTTTTACTCTCAATAAATTAAGTACTATAATTATTTTATTAATCTTGTTAATACTAAAGTTTACTTTTACTATGATCTGTTGGAAACTTCATGACAATAATTATATACACCGCTCAGGGCCGGATTACCGAATAGACAAATGAGACAAATGTCTAGGGCCCGATTCTTTAAAGGGCCCGGTTAAACTATCTAATTTGAATATTTGAATCAATATTTACGATTTGTTCTAGTTTTTCACACAATCAATAATAGAAGCCGCACAAAATGATAATGAATCTCTCAAAACAGGAGTAGAATAGAAATAATAAATATTTTCTTTTTTGCTCTTCTATTCTACTTTTCGGGGAAATTTTGACAAAAGTAGTAGTGAAAATTTTTCACCTGGGAAACGCCCCATAGGTAAATCCATAGGTAAATCCGGCTCGGAGGGGAGAGAAAAGGGGCCCGGCAACAAGAAATTTTCTAGGGCCCAAGACTGCAAGGGCGCTCATACTCGGGGCCAAGAAGTCGCGGTCCCCTAGCTGGTCATGGTTGGAAAAAAATTTCAAAAAAGGAACTGGAAGGAAGCAAAACGACGTTTTTTGTGTGCATGAATGCTATTTTTGTGGAAAATACGCACTATTCATAATTCGCCCTCCCTCCCTAGTTGGTTATGTTTGCTGTAAAATTTCGAAGAAAGGGACCCGGAGAAAAGAAAACGACTTTTTTTTTATTTGCTCGTCAGTGTTATTTTTGGGGAAAAATTTCGGAAAAACGGACCCAGAGAAAGGGAAGTGAGGTTTTATTTGCTCGCCTATGTTATTTTTGGGGAAATCTGGGGATTTTTATGACTACTTACAAATCAGTTTTCGTCATTCAATATTCCTTATCCAAGTTCCAGCCCGTCCCCCCTACAAATTATCATATGGGCGCCCATGCAAGAGAGGGTTAATCCGGCTCTGATCCGAGTCACTTAAATAAAAAATAGCAATTAAAAAAAATTTTTATGCATTAATTTTTCTTTATTTTTATTACATAACTTATTATTACTCAAATATGGGCTTTTTAAACACATCGAAATTAAAATAAAGTAGTAAGAAATTGCCTTAAAAGAAACTTTCGGTTTCGGTTTTGGTGTCAGCCGAAGCTGAGACAGCGACCCGCGACCGAAATTCGGTTTCGGTTTCGATTAAAAAACTAGTTTCGGTCGGACGGAATGTAATGTGCAATGATTAATAAATTTCTGGGATAATTTTTTTTTTTTTTTTTTTAAGAGTAGACTTTTTTTGGAGCGACATTATATTTGGCTATTTTTGGGTTATTACATAAATAATTTTGCTATTTTTGGGCTACTCGAAGACCACTCATCGGAAATTCATGTTTCATCGTTTGCTAAGTTTTTAGTACATATTTTAAATTAAAAGACTTTAAATTAACTTAGTAAATTACTTAACATGTCTGGACCGTTTGCCCACCCCTGGTATGTATCTATAAGTTGAGATAATACTTGTACCTATTTAATTTTTTATTTTATTAATATTTTGTATATTTTATGTTATCGTTGTAGACCGTTGCTCCAACGGCAGCATTTCGTGAAATGAGACAACAGAAAAATAAAAAAGGTGAAATTGAGGATGAATATTTTTATTCAGACGAAGAATCCGAAGAAATATCGGTAAAACCTCCTGTGAAAATTCAGCCACGTACTACACCCACGACATCTTTACAAGTATATGAAAGTAATACTAATTTCAATAAGTATTTTCATGAGAGAAACTTGGAGCCTGTACGTTTGATTACAAAATCATGAACTTGTATATTGAAATATTGATTAATATTGTTTTTACTTCATCTAAAAATAGAGTCTGAAATATTAAAATTTGATGATAATGTTGTATTTTTGTATAAAAATAGAAAGATAAGAATATTATTTATAAAAAAATTATCTTTATTTCTAAACTGAATTTTACAAAGTGTTTGTGATATTTATTTTACAGTGAAAATAAATTAATTTAGTCTAACCATCACCAATGTACCCAGATTTTAGATATCGAATTTTGTTTTATTCGTAAAGAAAATTCAGACATCTAAAATTTTTTTTCCATTTCTTCGCTTTATTCTAACTACACATAACTTACATTAAGTAATCAGTCCATACGCTGTTAGGTATTTTAATTTTACGAATTAAAACTGAAACAAAAGAAGGAAAAATTGATTAAAATCGTTTATGATTTATATTTATTTTTAATTAAAGCTAATTGCGTCTAAAAGTACTGTGATATAGTTTTAATATACTAGTAATAACTAATTTAGGGAAAACTCCTACTAATGAAAGTTCTAATTCTGAAAACATTGTGAAAAAAAAAACTGTCAACTTCTGGATATATTTATTGCATTTTCATAATGTATTGGTAAATTATTCATAGTTATTTGCAAAGATTCAATTTTTTTGTGGTAAGACGCAGCGGAAGGACGTACCACGTCTTGGAGCTGGTCACTTTGTTGTTGAGACAAATTTTTTCAGTAACATTTTTTTGATTATTTGTCGTTGGAATATAGTAAATGGTAATTTCGTGCATATCTGTATTATATATTGTGAAAAGCTTAAGAATCTTTTGAAAAAGTATTTGTGTAAAAATATTTATTTCCATGATATTTTAAATAGATTTTTTAGCATTCTTGTCATTGTGGGAGCAATTAATGTAGTTTCCGTGATAGTGCAATGACTCGGTATTTTGCTATGCACTACACAAGTCACAAGTACCACTGTTTCTATCCTTTTCGGAAGTAGTACAATCGGACTAACTTAATAAAACAGAGACGGGCTTAAGCATGGTCTTTATAAACGGTAACTTAAGAAATAAAAACAATTAAATTAACAATAAAAATTTTTATAAACTGTACAAAAATTTTTGATGTAGATCCCCAAAGCTGCAGTCCACTCCTATACTTGGAGATTTCTCATCTAGTTTTTTTCTAATACCTAATATTGATAGTAATATGTTGTTTACTTTAACTTACCATTTAGCTATACTTATATCTATACAGGTTCCAGCTTCTCTATCGTATGAGGTATTAGATGGACAATAAATTTGTTCTATAAAATCGCCTTTACATAATCCAACAGCAGTACAGTCAGATTTTATTTTATACGCACTTCCTTTTGGGCATTTTGTCGGATCGGTTATAATATTTAATGATTCATTCAAAATTGCAGGTTCCGCATATTTAACGTATCCTGAAGTTTGGCCAGGTCTTGTCGGTTGAACCGGTCCAGCTTGATCAGGTCTTTGAGGACGCCCACCTGGTACATAATTTCCTCCTTGTGTGCCACCTTGTCCACTTCCCCATTGATTACTTCCACCTTGTCCACTTCCCCATTGACCGCTTCCACCTTGTCCACTTCCCCATTGACCACTTCCACCTTGTCCACTTCCCCATTGACCGCTTCCACCTTGCCCACTTCCTCCTTGCCCACTGCTAGTCTGTCCACTTCCACCTTGATTACCCGGACAGGAAACTTTATATGCATAGTCACATACCTTCAACTCCTATGAGGAACATACATAATAATTCATGGTATTGAAAATATTAAATATTATTTGCAGTGAGTTATATTTTACTTACTTCACTATATAAAGTTCCCTCGGGACATGCAAATTTAACAGGCATGCCAGCATTACAAATGAAAAATTCACTACAGTTTTGTGGGTTACGATATGTACCATATCCATTTTCACCACACTTTGAAGGTGGTTTAGGTGGTGATTGACCGCCACCTGTAATTTGCAAGTGAATTACCATTAGTCCAAAGTAAACCGAAACAAACTGTAGAAACAATAAATTTTAAAACGCTCACCAGAACCACCACGACCAGTACAATCGACGTTAGCTGGATAATCACAATATGGTCCTTTATCAGAAAATACTAATCCAGCTGGACACTGTTGTTCAACAACGTAATTATCCCAGCAATTAATAAATTTATTACATGAATTTGGGCTTGGGAATTGTCCTCTGTTTTCTTTACAATATTGTTTTAGTTTATCTAAAAATAAATCATTGACATTATTTTTACATAAACGATCAATAATCGATTTAGATATTTATTGAAAATGCATACATACTGGAACTACTTGTTGATCCTCCTTGGCTTCCTCCTGGTTTTGGCCGTGGTCTATAATTGCCACCACCTTGTTGGCTAGATTGACTACCTCCTTGAGACACCCCTTGTGATCCACTTTGTGATTGTGAACTACTTCCGCTTTGGGAACCACCTTGTGAACTCCCTCCTGGACTTCCTGGTTGTGGCTGGTAGGTACCACTGCCTGGCTGTGTAGGAATCGGTTGTGGCCCAGGTTGAGGTCTATAAGTGCCACCACCTTGTTGATTACCTTGACCACCAGATTGGCTGCCTCCTTGAGATCCCCATTGCGATTGACTGCCCGATCCCGAACTACTTCCACTCTGAGAACCACCACTACTTCCTCCTTGACCACCTGGCTGCTGACCCGGATGTGGTCTATAATTACTACCACCTTGTTGATTACCCCACTGAGACTGACTTCCAGATTGTGAACTGCTTCCACTTTGTGAGCCGCCTTGTGAACTTCCACCTTGATTTCCAGGTTGTGGTCCCGGTTGTGGTTGATATGTGCCTCCACCTGGTTGCGATCCAGGTTGGGGTCTGTAGTTCCCTCCACCTTGTTGACCAGGTTGGTTACCCCACTGTGACTGACTTTCTGATTGTGAGCTACTTCCGCTTTGAGAACCGCCTTGTGAACTACCTCCTTGATTTCCTGGTTGTGGTCCTGGTTGTGGCCTATAGATACCTCCACCTGGTTGATTACTTCCTGGTTGTGACCCTGTTTGCGGTCCATAGTTACCACCTTGTTGACTAGGTTGATTACCCCACTGGGAACCCCACTGTGATTGGCTTCCAGATTCCGAGCTGCTACCACTTTGAGAACCTCCTTGTGCACTTCCTCCTAGATTTCCTGGTTGTGGCCCCGGTTGTGGTCTATAAGTTCCTCCACCGGGTTGACTAGGCTGGTTACCCCACTGAGATTCCCACTGGGATTGACTTCCTGTTTGTGAGCTACTTCCACTTTGTGAGCCTCCTTGTGCATTTCCTCCTTGACTTCCTGGTTGAGGTCCTGGTTGTGGTCGATAGGTACCACCGCCTTGTTGTCCAGACCCTGGCTGTGTTCCAGGTTGAGGCCCGTAATTGTTGCCACCTTGTTGACCCCATTGAGAACCCCACTGTGATTGACTTTCTGATTGTGAACTACTTCCACTTTGAGAACCACCTTGTGAACTTCCTCCTTGACTTCCTGGTTGTGGCTGATAGGTACCACTACCTGGCTGCCCAGGAATCGGTTGTGGTCCTGGCTGTGGCCCGTAATTGCCACCACCTTGTTGGCCAGGTTGATTACCCCACTGAGAACTCCATTGTGATTGGCTTCCTGATTGTGAACCACTTCCGCTTTGAGAACCACCTTGTGCACTTCCACCTTGACTTCCTACTTGTTGGCCGGGTTGTGGTCCGTAATTACCACCACTTGGCTGGTTTGGTCCTGGTTGTGGCCCGTAATTGCCACCACCTTGTTGGCCAGGTTGGTTACCCCACTGAGAACCCCATTGTGATTGGCTTCCTGATTGTGAACCACTCCCGCTCTGAGAGCCACCTTGTGCACTTCCACCTTGACTTCCTGGCTGTTGGCCGGGTTGTGGTCTGTAATTACCACCACTTGGCTGGTTTGGTCCTGGCTGTGGCCCGTAATTACCGCCACCTTGTTGGCCAGGTTGGTTACCCCACTGAGAACCCCATTGTGATTGACTTCCTGATTGTGAACCACTCCCGCTCTGAGAGCCACCTTGTGCACTTCCACCTTGACTTCCTGGTTGTTGGCCGAGTTGTGGTCTGTAATTACCACCACTTGGCTGGTTTGGTCCTGGCTGTGGCCCGTAATTACCGCCACCTTGTTGGCCAGGTTGGTTACCCCACTGAGAACCACCACTCCCGCTCTGAGAGCCACCTTGTGCACTTCCACCTTGACTTCCTGGTTGTTGGCCAGGTTGTGGTCTATAATTGTTACCACCTTGCTGATTACCCCACTGAGATTGACTTCCAGACTGTGTCCCACTGCCACTTTGTGAACTTGCTTGAGTACTTCCTCCTTGATTTCCTGTTCCAGGCTGTGGTTGATAGTTGCCACCTTGTTGGGATCCCCACTGTGAACTCCAGTTTGAATCAGTTTGTGATCCTGATGCTGATCCCCAATGTGAACCACCTTGAGGCCTTGATCCACCTGGTTGAGAGCCAGGCACGTAAGTTCCTCCACTACCTTGATTGTTGCCTTGATCAGGCAAATAACCACTTTGACCAGCTATAATTCCTTTAATATTTGAGGCTTGGGGTAGTTGATCTTGTTTTTGTAGTACAATGACTCGCTTTGTTCCCTGTGGATCATTTGGCAGTGGCTTAGGAATTTGGATCAATACAGGTTTATCCACGTCAATTTGTCTACTTAATTCTTCTGCAATTAAAAAGAAACATGCATTAGTTGTAAATATTTGTATTATATTGCTGATATCGTACGTATCAGAGTCATTTAAAATTTTTTTTTTTACTTATTTATTAAATAGGTTTGTTTTAAACTTGAATGATTTTTAAAAAATGTTTTACCCTAAAAGTTCTTTGGTGTATAAAATTTTTAGCTCTGAAAAAATATCTTGCAGTTCCCATAATGCCTTTTTTCAAATGTTGTTTTTATTTTGGGCACATATTTATTATTAATCATTAATCAAATAAACTAGGAAAGAAGTGATAAGAATGGTGACTGAATACGTGTTACGTATTCAATCACCACAGCATAACTATTATGTACATTGCCTAACTAGAGGAGTTGATCAGTACTATAGAGGATCTGTTTAACATTTTTTTCTTGTTTAATTTTATAGAATTGAAAGTTAATATTCACTATGGTACAAATACGATTTGACGAAAGCATAAAAATCGGGCAAGGGCCGTCTGGTGGTACCGCATGTCTATGAATTGAAATTTATGCAAGTGTATATTTAAGGGACTTCCAATTGAGTTAGTACTGAAAAATATATGAATCATAATCGGAAAGTAAAAATTTACATTTTAATGATGAAAATAAACATAAAAATAAAAAAATATAGAAGGTATTTGCAATCAATAATAATGCAATATAATCTACCCTATTTTTTTCCTCCTTATATGGCTTGGATACCACACATATTTCGAAAAAATGCAAAAACACGTAGCCCCTAATTTTTGGTGCTCTTTCTATTTATGATGGCAAAAATTTGATAAATTGAACCATTCAGGCTGTATAAGAAAATTTACCCCCATTTTCACCCCTCAAAACCCTCTTATGAACCCGATCCTGGTTTAGCCTATACAGGTGAATAGGTCTTTCAAAGAGTAACATTTCATCAATTTAAAGTTTTCCTCTATTTCTTATAGTTTTCGAGATATATTAAGAAATACGATTTGAACCCTCAACTTTAGGGGCTGGTTTCATCCTGTAAACGTGGAAGATGGCCGATAAAAAAAATACGAGTCCCTTATTTTTGCCTATTCTACACACCAGCGAAGTTTCATCAAAATCCCGAATTTCACTCTGGATGCATTTCCTTGTTAGTAATAAATAATGTATTGTAAATAAATATATTTCTTAGATTTATCATATTATAATAATTAGATTTCTTAGTTTTCCCGTTTTCGATAATGAAATGTAAACATTTTGTTCAAGTTTGTAAGGATTTATATGACAAATTTTGAAATAGTGATAAGTTTTATTTTGAGATCATTATGGGCGTTATATGTAAAATTAATCGCATTTACATATTCATATTTGAGCATTTATTTAATTAAGTTTTAACAATTAGAGCTCTATTGAACCCAAGAATTTTAAATCTTGTAGCAATAATTATTGCTACATGTGATCAATCAATTCAACATTTACTTTGGAAATCGATAATAAAACTTTAATCTAATTAATAAATAATCGATATGTAAAAATGTCAAAGATACTGACATCTAACATTTATATTTGAAATTAATATCAGTCCAATATGTCATCTCAAAGAATTCAAAAAAATCAATTATATATGTATATGTATTAACGACATCTACTGTTATAGTTTCAAATTGATATCTAGGCACAATGTAAAAAACTAATTACACGTTTGCAGAAATCTGAAATTTAAATTTATAACAAGTGCGTACATTATTTAATTAAACATTTATTTTTCAAAAAAATATAATTAACAAAACAAATTACATAATTAAATAAATAACTTATACAAATTAAAAAATGACACAGATGGTTAGTTACAAGATAGTTAGCGAGAAGTTCTCTTCTCGTGTGGCCTTCGGGCTGCACACATCAAAAATAAAAAAAATAAGTGTATTTTAAAATTAGTTTAAGTATTATTTATTTAAATGTATTGTTGAAGATTGCAAATTCTTCACCGTTAAGATAAGTATTATTTTACTGTAACATATTTGGAAATTTACTTAAACATAATCGAAAATTAATTTATATTTAAATGATTAGGAAATAATTAAACGTAGGCGTGTAGGTAAAATTTAAAATTTTAAGAAAGAAAAAATCGTATAATTAATTTAACACGAATATATTTGGAAATTTATTTAAATTAAAATAAAAAAAAAAAATAATATATATATATTAGATTGATAAAAGGAAAATAATTAAGTGTAATATGTAAGAAAATAATTTATATTCAAATATATAACGTCGTTTGTACTTTCGCATTCATTCAGATTTCCAAAAGATTTCTGGGGATTTAGCAAAAAAAGTCTGCGACTAAAAATTTTAGATAATTTGTAGTTTAACAATATAGATATATTTAGTTAATTGATAAATTTTTTGTTTTAGATTATCATTAAGTAAATTCTCTAACGTTAATTGATAAATTTATGTTTTAGATTATCATTAAGTAAATTCTCAAACAAATATATATTGATTGTGTGCATAGTTTAATTATTATCAAATCACATAACTATTTCCGGTTTAGATAAACAAAATTTAGAACATGTGCAACTTTACGATTTTCTCGATATCTGTTTAAATCTTTTAAATCATGTAGCTTATTATTAATATTTAACTTGCAACGTAATTTTCTAAAACATTTCAATTTTAATCTGAATTTATTTTTGCCATTTATAAATTTCTGAAATTTCAAAAAGGCGTTCAATTGTGTCGGGACTGGGGTAAACGCTGGCAGGCTAAATTTAATTTAGTTTGTTCCCTTTTATGAAATCCGACACGTGTATCATAATAAAATTTTGCAATACTTTCTCGTCGTAAAAATTTTCTTTCCGATTTCTCCTCAAGAAATCGAAGGAGCACGTTTGGGTAAAGGAAGCCGTATTTTAGGCCCCACTCGTCTCGTGTTTAAGCGTGACTTAGACACTTTAATTATACCTAAAAAACAATTATAGATGTAAAAGAAAAAAGAAACCAAAAAAATAGAAAAAAAAAAAAAAAAAAAAAAATTTAATTAAGGAACTCGAACAAATTAATATCGACTAATTTACAAATTTCATAAAATTTGATGCTTATAAAATACTTATACGGGTTATTCTAGTCATAAAATTTAAAGATACAATTATAAACTTCAAATAGTGACATCAATTTAATTTAATTAATAACATATCTTTAGAAAATATATTTTATAGCAATATTTAAAATTGTTCCATAAAATTCGAAACTTCAAATTTATGTTTAACCCAAAGGTGTATAAATTTATAATTTATAAATTTACCAACTGATGTGGTGATACATTCCCATAGCCAGTACACACTATATACTTATATCGTGCGTCTCGGTTTGGAAAGTATGACCACACCAAAGACTAAGATGCAAATTCTATTTTAAAACATATTATGTAAATTTATTCCAATCTTGTAATTATTTATTGTAAATTCAAAGATTCCAAATACTGTAATTCAAAAGTTGTTTCTAGTTACCTTCATTGTAATAAAATTGTTATTTATGAATTTTCGTATTTCTAATTTAAAAACCACCCTTTTGGTAGTCGAAAGAAAATTTAGGTTATTTGGGGATCTCATGGTTTTGGGAAAACGATCTGCGACCATAGCCTTCCACTGCCACACACCATCTTGTCTCCATAAGACCTAGGAGAAAACTCTGCTGATCGTAACCCCAATCAACCCGAAAAGTAGCACTCAAGTTTAACCCCTCAATAAATAATCAACAATTAATCAATAAATATAAATATAATAAATAATAATATAATTTAAATTTTTAATTTTTAATTTAATTTTTTGCTACATTAATGGTAGCAGATAAGAAAATTTCCCAAACTTGTTATTATTAATTTATAATTTGCATCTTGGTTTCCATCTTTAACATTTAACATATATTTTAAATATCAATCTATGTAACAGGAAATATATCAAGAAGAAGTTTAGTTTATATATACCTTATTGCTGGAAAAGTATCAAACCATTTGAGGCAATTTGACACAAGCGGCCAATACCAAAAAAGATTATATATGGAACTTTAAATATCATATTTGGGATTTCAATCAATTCAAGACACTCAAATCTACAGATAAACAAGATAAGTATATTCCTAAATCTATACACAAATTCCACATACATAAATCCTACAACCATCAATAAACCAATCAAAATACATTCCCAAACGATTCTCAAAGCCTTTTGCCAAATTTCACATTCAAAAAAAAAAAAAATAATTCTCTCATCAAATTTTTAAAATCAAATAACATACAGATATCGAAATTAATATAATTTAGAACAAATATAAATACCTTTGAATCAAATAACATACAAATATTGAAATTAATAAAACTTAGAACAAATATAAATACTAAATGTAAATAATAAATAATATCGGAAATAATTAATAAACAATACAAAATAATTAAAATCAAAAGATAATTAAATAAACTTAAAAAAAAAAAAATACTATACAAATGAAAATAGTTTATACATAAATAATCAAAAATTAGATAATATGCAAATTTAATAAATAACATAAATTTTCACCCAAATAATTATATGTCTACCGAGATCACTCGACAGAGCGACCCATTTACGAAAACCGAACTCCAGCGAATACGAGCTGGAAATGTCGTTAATAATTTTCGTATTCGGGAAGATTTGTTGATACATCTCTTGACAAACAAAAAAAAATAAATCGTTTTACCAAAATCAATCTTACAGTATGTATTAGATTATTTTCATACATCGATATTTTCTTCTTATATTGCAATTATTTGTACGTACCGTAAAATACTTAACAGATTTCATTATCCCAATTTATATAAAATTGTAAAAGAATATGTAAACAATTGTAATATTTATACAGAGTAAAATCTAGTAAACAAAATTGTAATATCGCTTTCCAAAGTTACCCCCCAAAAAATATTTCAAAAAATTTTCATCGATTTCGTACACTCAATTATAAGAACTCGTGGACCCCCAGAGGACAGGACTTCAAATATATCTTGTGATTGCAGATTACTTCAATGGTTGGATCATTGCTATACCTACAAGGAAAACTTCATCAAAAGTCGTTATAAGTACACTAGATAATCGTTCACCACATTTGGGATACGGATCAACAATACCATCAAATTACCAATCAGTATTTCATAGTGAAAGATACAACAACTTCTGCTTCGAGAGAGCGATTCACCAAATTTACTCCGCTCCATATAATCCAAGGGCAAATGCACCAGAACGTACTATTAGAAATATAAAACTAAAATTAACCACAATGATTTACAATATTCAATCAATCACGCAAATTGGGATACCTTTCTAAAGTACGCAATCTTCACCATCGGCAATTCGTATAATTCGCTAATAAATGCATCTTCAGCACAAGTATTTCTTAAACCGCCAGATACTAACTCCAATAAACGTAAATACTGAATTATCATAATTTTACAAGCTGAGAAACCCGATCCACAAAGGTTCAACATGCAATAACAAAGCACATAAATGTATTAAAAATCTAACACCAAATCGTCCACCAATATCGAATTTCGCAGTTAATCAATGGGTCTACAAGAAAATTCTACAACATCTTCCACCGTCTACCGCCATTTTGCAAGATCCACATACTTCCGATCAGTATATGTCACATAAGGTATTTAGAACCAACATAAATTTACGTAGCGTTCCGCTTTTTGCAAACGGGGTGAAATGTAGCAATAATTATTGCTACATGTGATCAATCAATTCAACATTTACTTTGGAAATCGATAATAAAACTTTAATCTAATTAATAAATAATCGATATGTAAAAATGTCAAAGATACTGACATCTAACATTTATATTTGAAATTAATATCAGTCCAATATGTCATCTCAAAGAATTCAAAAAAATCAATTATATATGTATATGTATTAACGACATCTACTGTTATAGTTTCAAATTGATATCTAGGCACAATGTAAAAAACTAATTACACGTTTGCAGAAATCTGAAATTTAAATTTATAACAAGTGCGTACATTATTTAATTAAACATTTATTTTTCAAAAAAATATAATTAACAAAACAAATTACATAATTAAATAAATAACTTATACAAATTAAAAAATGACACAGATGGTTAGTTACAAGATAGTTAGCGAGAAGTTCTCTTCTCGTGTGGCCTTCGGGCTGCACACATCAAAAATAAAAAAAATAAGTGTATTTTAAAATTAGTTTAAGTATTATTTATTTAAATGTATTGTTGAAGATTGCAAATTCTTCACCGTTAAGATAAGTATTATTTTACTGTAACATATTTGGAAATTTACTTAAACATAATCGAAAATTAATTTATATTTAAATGATTAGGAAATAATTAAACGTAGGCGTGTAGGTAAAATTTAAAATTTTAAGAAAGAAAAAATCGTATAATTAATTTAACACGAATATATTTGGAAATTTATTTAAATTAAAATAAAAAAAAAAAATAATATATATATATTAGATTGATAAAAGGAAAATAATTAAGTGTAATATGTAAGAAAATAATTTATATTCAAATATATAACGTCGTTTGTACTTTCGCATTCATTCAGATTTCCAAAAGATTTCTGGGGATTTAGCAAAAAAAGTCTGCGACTAAAAATTTTAGATAATTTGTAGTTTAACAATATAGATATATTTAGTTAATTGATAAATTTTTTGTTTTAGATTATCATTAAGTAAATTCTCTAACGTTAATTGATAAATTTATGTTTTAGATTATCATTAAGTAAATTCTCAAACAAATATATATTGATTGTGTGCATAGTTTAATTATTATCAAATCACATAACTATTTCCGGTTTAGATAAACAAAATTTAGAACATGTGCAACTTTACGATTTTCTCGATATCTGTTTAAATCTTTTAAATCATGTAGCTTATTATTAATATTTAACTTGCAACGTAATTTTCTAAAACATTTCAATTTTAATCTGAATTTATTTTTGCCATTTATAAATTTCTGAAATTTCAAAAAGGCGTTCAATTGTGTCGGGACTGGGGTAAACGCTGGCAGGCTAAATTTAATTTAGTTTGTTCCCTTTTATGAAATCCGACACGTGTATCATAATAAAATTTTGCAATACTTTCTCGTCGTAAAAATTTTCTTTCCGATTTCTCCTCAAGAAATCGAAGGAGCACGTTTGGGTAAAGGAAGCCGTATTTTAGGCCCCACTCGTCTCGTGTTTAAGCGTGACTTAGACACTTTAATTATACCTAAAAAACAATTATAGATGTAAAAGAAAAAAGAAACCAAAAAAATAGAAAAAAAAAAAAAAAAAAAAAAAAATTTAATTAAGGAACTCGAACAAATTAATATCGACTAATTTACAAATTTCATAAAATTTGATGCTTATAAAATACTTATACGGGTTATTCTAGTCATAAAATTTAAAGATACAATTATAAACTTCAAATAGTGACATCAATTTAATTTAATTAATAACATATCTTTAGAAAATATATTTTATAGCAATATTTAAAATTGTTCCATAAAATTCGAAACTTCAAATTTATGTTTAACCCAAAGGTGTATAAATTTATAATTTATAAATTTACCAACTGATGTGGTGATACATTCCCATAGCCAGTACACACTATATACTTATATCGTGCGTCTCGGTTTGGAAAGTATGACCACACCAAAGACTAAGATGCAAATTCTATTTTAAAACATATTATGTAAATTTATTCCAATCTTGTAATTATTTATTGTAAATTCAAAGATTCCAAATACTGTAATTCAAAAGTTGTTTCTAGTTACCTTCATTGTAATAAAATTGTTATTTATGAATTTTCGTATTTCTAATTTAAAAACCACCCTTTTGGTAGTCGAAAGAAAATTTAGGTTATTTGGGGATCTCATGGTTTTGGGAAAACGATCTGCGACCATAGCCTTCCACTGCCACACACCATCTTGTCTCCATAAGACCTAGGAGAAAACTCTGCTGATCGTAACCCCAATCAACCCGAAAAGTAGCACTCAAGTTTAACCCCTCAATAAATAATCAACAATTAATCAATAAATATAAATATAATAAATAATAATAATATAATTTAAATTTTTTAATTTTTTAATTTTTAATTTTTTGCTACAATCTCTAAGTACAAATTTTAAGATTTTTATATCTTGAATGGATTGTGTTGAATGGATCCCTGTTGTTTGGGTCAGTTTTATTACGTTCAGTTCTTTTATCGAATAATTGAAAAAAGCCTTTACAAATTCACTTGCATAAATTTCAATACATACTTATTATATACGCGGTACCACTAGACGGCCCTTACCCTAAAAATCTTACAGGTTTGTAATTTCTGAGCACATTATTTCTACTACAAATACGTAATATTATAGAAACAGGTTTACATCCATGAAAATCCTAGAAAGAGTATGGCGGGGTAACTATGGGGTAGCGGCCCCAGACGTGTTTAGGGCTGATCTTTTTTTATAAGATGACCTAATCAAATGTAGCTTTTTCCTACATTTTCAGGTTATTGCACGCATTACCTTCTTAGAAAATAATACTAATAATTTTTTGAAAAAAATTTTTTTCTTTAATGGCTTTGTAAATCTAATTGGTTGTGATATATGTGTTAGCTAAGGTAAAGTACTATTATATTCTATATTCTACAATCTACACACCAGCTTTTAAAAAGAAAAAAATAATATGACTATTTCATTTTTAAAAAAAAGTCTTTTCCCCGCTTATATGCCCCGACACACCAACGAAATTTTTTCTGGAAAAACCTCTAACAATACACTAACCCGTGTATTTTGTTCGTGCATTTTGTTCCACCCACACAAAGATTTTTCGTGTGGGTGGAAGGGGATAAAAAATTAACAAAGCTTATAGCCGGGTTTGCTCTCAGTAGTAACTCATAGCAGTAACTAAGTGTACTAATGGTATGGTAAAGTTATAAGTAACTGATATCTACAACCTTCCCGGCTAAAGCCGAGTAGTTATGGAGATAACTAAAAAATAATCCAAAAAAACTACTTTCTTCAAAAATTTTTTTCTTGGTAACTACTCAACCTAGGAAATTAGTTCCAAGTCCACATGAAAGCAAATACTATCGTTATCGAAAATTATCGATACCGAAAATAACGACATTTTCAAAACAAAATGAGTGGAAACCTAGTAAAAACCCTACATACGATAGCCCAACTTCAGAACCACTTATTGTGACATTATTAACCACTGTCAGTATGTTAATAGTAAAAATGAGTGTATGTAAACTAGTATGTAATTTCAGAGGGGTGACTCACCCCCTCTCCAGTGTTGCTCAAACTAAATTTTGAAACCGAGTGTATCATTTCTAGGTTATTCTAATTGTCTTAAACTTTTTTTTGTGTGAAGAAGAACTTCTTGAACTACCCAAGTAGTACGACTATTGGATACAGTCACCGCCTAGTTAACTACCCCTAAACTTAATATTAGGACATTGAGCAAAAATAGGTCAATTAGATTTTTTGACGTAGATTTCAAATCTGTAAATGACATTTTTATATTGTTTATTTTTCACCCCCTTTTTGCAAAATGAACCCCCAAATTTTAACCCCCAACCACCCCTGTTGATGTAAATTGAACAAATTGCATATCAATAGATTGGTCTTTAAAAAAGAGCAATATTGTCAATTTAAACTTTTGCTCTAATTTTTACTGTTTTCGAGATATTTGTAAAATTAAATTTTTATCCCAATTTTTAAAGGGCGATTTCATTCCTACAAACTGATTTTCTGCCGATAAAAAAATACGTGTCCCTTAGCTTTTAGTGTTCTACAACATATTTAAGTTTCATAAAAATCGATAGGTCCGGCCTCGGGACTTTTACTTGTTAGTTATTGCTATGAGTTGCTACTGGGAGGCACATTGCCCATGCAAACCCGGCTATAACCTTTGTTAATTTTTGACCCCCTTCCACTCACACAAAACTGAAAAAAATAACCGAGTTGGTGTATTGTTAGAGGTTTTTACAGAAAAAATTTCGTTGATGTGCCAGGGCATATAAGCGGGGAAATTTTTTTTTTTTTTTAAAATGAAATAGTCATATTATTTTTGTCTATTTAAGAGCTAGCGTGTAGATTGTAGAATATAATAGTACTTTACCGTAGCTAACACACATATCACAACCAATTAAATATACAAAGTCATTAAAGAAAAAAAACTTTTTTTCAAAAGATATTTAATATTATTTTCTAAGAAAGTAGTGCGAGCAATGACCTGAAAATGTAGAAAAAAGCTACATTTGATTAGGTTATCTTACGAAAAAAATGTCAACCCTATACGCGTCTGGGGTCGCTACCCCATAGTTACCCCACCATACTCTTTATTTAAATTTTTATGTTTATGAAAGTATAGATTTGGGAAAACTAAAAATGTACTTATGAACTTGTGTCCTGTTTTAGGATTTCGGCTTGGCAAAGATGAAAGAGACAGTAAATTCTTTGCTAAAGGTATTAATAATAACTATTTTGACTTCATTCGACTGACTAATTCCAAAAAGGGAATCCCGCCTATTCTCATATTTTTATACACATATACAAAGCATTAATTTATATTAATGGTTTTCTGTACAGCGAAAATTTATCGAAAATCGTTATACTCTTTTTGTGTTAACCGTAAAAAAAGTTTCCGAAAAAAAAAAAAATATTCAAAAACTTCATGAATAGCTATAAAAAGTGTAGTTCGCTACAGATTGTAAGAAAGCTTTTTTTATGTGATGGATCGAAAGCATATTTTCATGGAAAATACATAACTCAAAACATCGCGATTTTCTTAGAAATTGCTTTTTTAAACACGATAAAGGAATAATAAATTTACACATATAAGGAACATTTGTAAATATTTTGTTTAAATTTTATATTGTTGCAAAAATTGCAATACCTTCATATGTAAAGAAATTGAATGACACAATAATTTATAAACTTATGTAGTATGATGATAAAATCCGTTAAGAAAAGTCAGGAACAGACTTTGTCACAGGATTGTCACAAATTAATGTTCAAATTTCGTACTTTCTATTACTTTTTATTCACATTATGCAATTTAATGGGCATTTTTTTATAGACCGCATAAAAAAGTCGTATAGAAAAATCGCACTTAAAAAAAGGTTATGCTGTACTAATTTATATTAAAATAGTTAATATGTATTAGAGAAGAGATCCAAATCGCTGTAATCTTTTATGCGTATTTTGAATTATGCGATCAAGTTATGAAAATTTTGGTTTTCTTCGATTTGCAAGGCATTTTGTTTGATTGGTTTTCTAAAGCACGTATAGGTGTGCATTTTTGGGGAAAATTTTGTGTTGGTGTTTCAGATATCTCTTCTTTACATTCGAAAATGTTCAATTTAATATTCTGAAAATTCTGAAATTTGAAATTCAACTTAATTTAGTTATTGTATTTTACTAATACGTGATAATATTTTACGGTTTTTTGCATATGTATATTAGCGTCCGTCTAATTTAGCGACGTTTTATCATTACTGACCTTTGCCAGAAAATTTTGTTAGACTAACGTTAGCTTACGGAGCTTGCACCGTTGCAAATCAGAGGGCTCTGATTAAAAAATTAATGCACGTAAAATATTTTTTCATAGTTTTTCACGATGTAAATACCTACTTGGCTACTTAAATTCTGAAGTACAACCACATTCAAAAACTATGGAATAAAAACAATCGGTCACCGTGTTAGAAATTGTTGTTTTAATATCTAAGGCACGCAAATTTTTTGAATGCAAGCCGGTTGGTTTGTAAGCTCCGTTAGCTAACGTTAGGCTAACTAAATTCTCTGGCGAACGCCAACATTGTTACAGCGGTAATTACGTTCCTGAGTAATTAATTCATGGTAAAATTAAATCATTTAGAAATAACTTTATTCGGTTAAAATTTAAATAAAATGAATCATCAAATAAAAAATCCAAGAGCCGAGAAATTTGGTTGAATTCTTTTAAACCACAATTTGCAACACTATTTTTTTGTTTGATTAAAATAACTTATATCAAAAAAACTTTGCTGCAATCGTTATTTATAATTAATATTTCTTGGAACTACTCTTCAATCGGACTCCGTAAAATGTAATTTTGTTGTTTTTTTTTATTTGAACCGGGCGTATTTTTATAATGCAATCCAAATATGTATACAAAGGTTAATGAAAGAGAAAAAAAAACGACGAAACAAAAATACCAGTCCAAAATAAGAAAGACAAGTAATTTACTGTCCAGTTTAATAATTTTATTCAACAAACTGGTTTCAATTACTAAATTCACGACCAACGGACCAAATTACAAAATCTGGTCCTTTATAAATTTCATTTTATTAAAAAAAGAACAAAAACACACTGTCATTGTCTATTATCTAATTTCTTATTACATATATTATCAAGTTTTTAAATTAATATGTACAATGATCAAGGTCATTTGTTAAATAATTGAATTATCGTACCCAGTATTGAGTATAATATAGAGAATAGGGTAGCCGTTATTTTAACAATTTCTGTATTTCTTTGTGCTCAGTTCAAAAAAGTAATCAACATGTATTGAAAATACATTGTCAATAGGCGGTGAGACAAAGCTTCTTCGTACTTAGAATAATTTTATCTAGTCTTTAAGTGATTTTGTGCTTATATTGGATCATTATTAACGTTATGTCTGAGACAAGAGTAACCTTAAGATAAGAATGGGGAATGGGCTGAATTATTTATAGTTATTATATAACTATGGAAATTCCGAAAAGATGAACGGCCTGGTCAAATCAATTCGTAGAAAAAAATTAAAGAAATTAATAAACATTATTTAACGTTCGAAGAGTCAAATAATTGTAAATATTAAAATTAAGAGTTTTTTGTTTTCATATTAACAAGACAAACAAGGAATCTATTCTATCACTTTGATTGTAGGTATTGAAAATTGTAAAGGATCATATATGGCCTTACGCCCAAATACTCTCAGGATTTGAGCGAAACTGAGTTAGTGGTAAAATATTTACATTTAATGGGATTTCACGGTAGTATCGTGGTTACCATTACCTCGATTGCGATGAAATTCTCAGGGATCGGTCTAGAAACAAAGCCACTGAATTTCTAAAAAAATTCATCAAAAACGACTAAATGGTTTCGGAGTTATGCCACTTGGAAGGATTTGTGGCCACACAGGTGGACAGTTAGACGGATTAACAGACTACTACTTGAACAATTATACCTGCCAGATTTTCTTTTTTAGTCGAATTAGTGATTTTCGTAGATCTTTTTTCCAGCTTCTCGAAGCTTTTTGACAATTTATTATTTGTACGATTATTTTTATTCAGAAATTCAGACAATTATACAAACTAAAGAAAACGATCTTTATTTTAATTAGTTATAACTTTTAATGTGTAATAGAGGATATTATATTGAAAACGATGGTTTACATTTTTAACATTAACATTTTTATTCACAGTAATAGAAAAATTATCGTACACAAAAATGTAGTCACAAAACTGTAGAATGTACACTTTTATGATTTAAAAAAAAAGGATTATAGAATCGTGCAAGTAGTAAACTAGAAAAATATGTTATCTTGCATTTAAATTTTAATCGCTTTAAAGCACAGAGAAGTACTATCTGAGCATCTTCACCCTGTGCACGGATTTCTTTTATACATGTTGATTACTTCTTTGGATTAAGAGCACAATAATTTAGATATTGTCGAAATAACGGCTACCCTAGAAGACGCGATATTTTTCTGTATTTTTTATGTTTTTATTTAGAATATTTAGTATTAGCGGATGTTGGTAATTCTGTTTGTTACGAATCGGCTCAATATTTTGAATAATATTACCTTTGAAACGGTAAGTGTGTTCAAGACACATAAAGGCTTGAAAATTTAAAATTAATTTCGGAAATATGTAGGCCGCAGAGACAATGAATTCAATTTTTTGTCAGCTTTATTTATTTATTTTTTTAAGCAATTTTAGTTTTCTAAATATTGTGGTGGAGAAACCGGCAGGGCTGGGAATGATTTAAAACGATTTCATTTTAAATATGTATTTAAAATACAAAATGCATTTTACATTTTCTATTTTAAATAAGTTCGGTCAAACAATTTTCCATTTTGTATTTAAAATGAAAATTTGACCCATTTTACATTTAAAATGAACAAATTTATGTGTATTTTATAACTCATATTAATTATAGAACTCGAACTGAACGACTTGAAGTCTAACAAATTGTAAGTTAAATGTAAGTTAATTTAATTGACTTAAATTTTTTATAACTCAGGTTGCAATGTCACTTAATTTAAATTTGTTACTAGAGTTGCAGTTCTCTTAAATCAAACTTTTTTGACGTTGTGTACTACCTTTTATCTTTAAGACACGTCGATAAGAAATGTTTTGGTATTTCGAGTAGATGATTTTCATAATTTAGAAGTTGCAGTTGTAGCGTAGTCAAGGTTTGAATATGTCAAGACAGAATTAAATTTTCCATTTTTAAGTAATAATATTTCAAGAGTTAAACTTCGTTTTCATATCATGCAAACTTTAGAAAATTTTCTCAAAAGACTGCCTATATTTAATTTCAGTACGTTTGATATTCTCGTAACTCTTTTTTAAATGAATATAATTAATGATAAAAAATTTATAGAATAAATTTAAAGTAAGACAAACATTTTGCATTTTATAATCCATTTTAAATAGCTATTTTCCATTTTCTGTTTTAAATATATTCAGCAAAACCATTTCCCATTTTGTATTTTAAATGCATTTTTTGAAACCATTTTCCATTTTTTATTTTAAATGGTTTGTATGAACCATTTTCCGCCCCTGGAAATTGTACATACATACGTTTTCTTGGATTATTGACTGGAAACCTACAAAATACTGAAAAAGTTAATTTAATATACCTAAATGTATACCGGGTTCAAAAAAAGGAAAAAAGAAAAAATACACTTGTAAATATGCATTACTTTAAATTCATAATTATCAGGCGCCCTAAATAATAAATTTCAGTAAGTTATTTACAAATTGGTATTACTTTTATATTTATAATAATATGTATATGGACTTCTCATGGATCTCGCATGCATTTATATCAGTTATTTGAATCAGTTTCATACACAGAATATTTCCTACATAAATGCATTAAAGTGCATATAGCTCTAAATACATAACAATTTAACAAGTCCCGTTACTGTTATGTGATATGTATATTTAAATTGAAAATTTGCAACGTAATTTGTTGACATTAACATGTAGACTTTAAAACAATATTTGCATTGTAAATGTTTTTTATAAATATATATTTTTAATGTGATTTTTAAATTTGACTTATGACTTAGAAATAACAATTAAAAATACAAATCAGGAAGGGTTGGAAATGGGTGCTTTTTCTGATATGATTGAGTAATACCAATCTTTTAAGAGAAAACGTGATGATTTTCGACATGCTGTCGGCATGAAAAATCAATAGAAATAAATAAGGACACGTGGCGATTCAGCAAGAAGTTTTTATTTTGTCGTGTAGTGTTAGACGGCTGTGCTTTTCTCTAGGTTTAAAAGAACTTTTTTTGTCAAGGGACTAATGGGGAAGATCAAATACACAGGTGTGCGTAATCAGGTTTTCCGCATGGGAATTTCGTACATGATAAGATATTCAGATTTGGTTAAATTAGATAAATAATATAGAAGCATAAACTGATAAAATTTCATGCCCACCGAAATTTCAACTTTTTTTCCTTCCAGTAATTTTTTACCGGCAAAAGCTATTGTATTTTTATTTACACATTTTAATAGATTGTTATTACACGAAATTTGAATATACTTTTATAAGAAAAATAAAAATTTCTAGTCATAACTCGAAAAAGGTTAGCCATAGAAAAATTTCAAGAAGATATTTCAATTTTATATAAAAATGTGCTATCAGAATGCGAAAATAAGATTAGGTACTATAGTTTTTACCAAGGAGTCATTGAAAGAGAAAGAAAGGAAATATAAAATTTTTAGTTATAACCTATAAAAGGACCCCTAATTAAATTTTGGAGGTATACAGACTGCATTCTACTCGTCTAACTCTTATGTATAATTCATGTAATTTAACCGAAATTGTATCATTCACCATTTGCGAGATCTTTATGCAGACAATTTTATTAAGGACACCGTGTATATTTGATATTACCACATGTGACCTTAATCAAATAGTTTTAATTAATTAATTTTAAAGTCAATAGTGGTTATTATACTAACTATTTACTTGTTATATAGTAGTAATTAATAACTCAATTACTTTAGATTCCATAACAATATTATGCTGATTGGTTTTACGTTTTGTTTTATCCACATATTTTAAGAGGTTTTTTATTTGTGAAAAAACCCACAGTCTTAAAGAATATCAAATTTAAAATTCTATTAGATTGAGGAAACGTTTCTTTTCTTCTAATAATAAAAGCTAATTACTTTTATGGCGAAAGCGCTGTGGAGGTTAAAATTATCATTTAACTCTGATATCGCATGATATACTCATTAGGAAAGGAACATTTCCTTTCCTAAAAAGGAAAGATGTGATAATTATCAATTTTGATGAAACTTAGTCAGAGGCGTAATTACACTGGAGCAAGTGTATGACAAAAAAGGGCACAACAGGGAAATACGGGCGCGAGAAACGAAAGTAATTTTTTTTCGATACACGTCAAGTTCAACAATTCAATATATTTAAAAAATATAGTGTATTAAAAGAAGTCGTATTTTTGGGTGTAAGTGAACTTTTAAAACTTTATCTGATAAGTCAAAATCTAAACACAGTTTTTATATTTTAATAAAATACACATAATTGTTGATGCTTTGTAACCATCACGTGCTTGGCTTTACATAATCAGTTCAGTATTTTTTGTCATATTGGACATATCATTGCCTGGGGTAAGATTAATCACATACATGGGGTGAGATTGTTCAATTATTATATTGAAAGATTAATTGCGTATAGCCGTATACGATCAAGGCCATAGAGAGAAATGGCGGACCTCGGGAATAGAGCACATCTCTTAAAAATATCCCCCCCAAAAATATGCAATGAGCCAAAAGAAAGGTTTTTACTTTTTCCCAGGCGCCATTTTTCTGCCCGGGTCCCGGAGCTACAACCCCGGCTATCCTACCCTCTCGTCGGGCCTGTATACGATGTATCTGACCATGTTTTGTACTCTTTAAAACTGTTAAAATTTATTATAAACATCAAAAAAACTTTTTTACAATAAGAATTTTTTTGAAAATTTAAAAAAAATGGTGGTTAAACAGTTTTTATACTCTTAATTAGGGCCGTGGAAAAAATCGCGGGCCCTGGGACAAAAATCGTATTTTTTAAAAATTTTCCTTCCCAAAAAATAGGCGATGAACAAAAAAAAGCCCTTAACTTTTTTTTCTGGCTTTCTACGGACAGCTACGGACTCCCTCGTTAAGCCCGGGCCGCGAGGCTGTAATCCCGGCTACACCACCCTCTTGTCGGACCTACTCTTAATGAAGAAAGTGCGTTTTCAGGGCTGCGAATTCGTGTGAACAATGTCACCCCATAACGAGTATGAGATTGTTCATGGCTTGCTTGCTTCCTGTAGACTATGTTTTGACATGTAAGGAAACGACATGTTGCAATAATTGCAATAATATTGCAATAATTTTGCAATAAGGTCCGTATTACCATCGTCTATACATATAAACCCATTTTGCTCCGATTGTGTTTTATTTCTATAAAATTAAGACCAAAATATGTTTTTTTTGATCAATTCCACCCCAAATGACGGTAGTCGGTAGTTCTTAGGATATTTATCAAAACAAGAAAGAAGTGAGAATGACTTTTTTACTCCATCATTGTAATATTTCGTTTCTTTTTTTTCTTTTTTTTTTTACTCGTGAGTCATTTATTTTTTTGGGGGAAAAGGGAGGGAATGGATTTTTCAGAGGAGACGCTTGATTTAAAATCACTTTATTTGTAGTTATACCTTTGAACTTGGTGTATTAGTACCTAATGTCTATAAGCTACGTTCCTTCGTTTCGATAAATTATTAGAATTGTCAAGGAAAATTCTACTGATATCACCTGCGGTTTCGTTTAACCTTATAAAATTAAGACAAAAATAAAGTTTTTGAATCTCTTCAAAATCCAGAATTATGTTGGTATTACCATTCTTGTTCTTTATTAGGAAGACCTTTCTATGTTAACAATTTTATAGAATATTGTATATAATTTGCTTATTAACAAAACTAAGAAAATTTTTGGGCAACCTAATACTGCCTCTCAAGATTTAATTAAGATTATGGCAATTAGTATTTGACTTTATCATGAACATAAATTACGCTTCGATTACGAAATTTCCATTTACATAAAGAATATATTATCTACTCGTAGGTTTATTTAATTTTAATTAGAAAGATATTTTAATATAAATATGTAAATTACCTCAAGATCTAATAATTTAAAAATCTGTCAGTATCTAAAATATTGTTTCTCAATTAAAAATTTTCTAATAAAACAAATACTGGAAATTAATAATTGAAGCGCCTGGCTGTAAAAGTTTTTAAATGATAAGATCTGAGAAAAACGAGTTTGAATAAACTGATGAACATGTTATCAGAAGCAATTTTTTGAAAATTGTATATACCTATAAGTATTTGCCTCGTTTTTTCTTAACGACAAACGCCTCAATTGTATTAGTACAAAAGTATGTAACAAGTTTAGAAAATAAATAATAACATTAATAATAATAAATTTTAATTAATATAATAATTTCAATATTTGACATAAATTTATTTTTATTTTATTTATGATTTTTTTTATAGGTATTGACAAATTACCGGTAATATAATATGTATAACATTTTTATAATTTTGATTTAATTTTAATTTGTATACACTTATACAGTTATTTACATTGTTTAAACGAAAAGTGTACCAGCAGGGTGAATAACATGAAAATTGAAACGCCAACTACTTATTTATATTAACTAATTTTCGCCCACAGTTTTGTACTTTTTATTTAAATATTTAAGTGTCATATTTTGGTTAAGAATGTATATAAATATTTGCTTTTGATGTAATTTACAGTTTATATATAAATATTTTACCAGTAGAAAATATGCATGCATTTTTTTTATTGTCTAAACCCTCGTAGGATAGTATTTTATACACGAATGGACTAAATTGTGACTTTCAATCCGAATTTGAAGTTTGTTCCTATAAGGTCTGTAAAAGCTGTGGAGGGCAACGACTTATACGAGTCTGTTTGTCTTTATTTACAAGTTTGAATTTGTTTATATTTTTAAATAAGTAGTTGATTACTTAGTAATGCTATTTAACTTAAATTTAGCTTGTTGATTGATGACTTTCTATATACACCATTTGCTGATTGGTTTAAAAGCGGGAGAAAAAGTAATTTTAATTCCTTGGGGTTAAAAGTGGCATTTTACTCCCTATTATGAGGCACTAAAGTGTGTGTCTCATAATAGGGAGTAAAAAAAAATCATCTAAAAAAATACAGCAATCCCCCGAAGAACACGATTAATTTGTTCCGTGTTCTTTGAAACCGTGTAGTTCGAGACCACCAAAAGATAGGCATTTTTATTACAAGGGTGAAAATAAAAAAATATAAAAAAATACATTCCATTTAATTTGCAAGTTGTGGGTATTCCAAACATATTGCGAATGTTAAAACCTACTTTTCGTTATCGAAAATTATCGATAACAGACTACTTATCATAAATTGGTTATAATTGTTTAATTTAAGCTCTATTAGTCCCTCTGATTTGGTTACCAATAGAATATTTTCGAAAAAATTAGTTTTCGATACTTTTCGTAAAGTTACGAAAAATATCGAAAACTAATTTTTTTCGAAAATATGCTATTGGTGACTAAATCAATGGAGCCTAAAGAAACCAGTCATAACCAATCGATGATAAGTTACGTGGTATCGATAATTTTCTATAACGAAAAGTAGGTTTTGACAGTCTCAATATGTTCAGAATACCCATAACTTGCTTCGCTTAAGCCTTCAAAAATTTCGTTATTTTTTCGCTACGACGCACCGTTTACGAGATATTTATGATCAAAAGTTTACGTAGACGTAACCTTTTGATCGTAAGTATCTCGTAAACGGTGCATCGTAGCGAAAAAATAACGAAATTTTTGAAGGCTTAAGCGAAGCAAGTTATGGGTATTCCGAACATATTGAGACTGTCAAAACCTACTTTTCGTTATCGAAAATTATCGATACACGTAACTTATCATCGATTGGTTATAACTGGTTTCTTTTAACTGCTAAATTCAATCTGCATTATTGTCGCGAAAACCAGGTCGGTATAAGAAGTTTCATAAAAGCTAAAATTTTACAGGACAATTATTTACTTAATATAATATATATGATTTATTCGCAGTTTGGCCTCATTTTATATATTAAGTAGACAATCATCCTGCAAAATTTTAGGTTTTATGAAACTTTTAGACCGGCTTCTTTTTCTAGACAATATTGCAAATCGAATTTGGTCTAAGCAACGTCTGGGAAGTGCTGATTGGAGCTGGCTTTGCCATTCAGCGGTCCGACTGGTGGTTTTTACTTTCTTACTCCATAGACTATGTCCTAGATAAATTTTCAACCTTTATAAAACTCTTTGGTGATACCACGTTTCACTATAACCTTGAGGATACACCGATCCCACGTGTCCTCGAACTAAAAGTACTGGCCATAATAAATATAGTGATGTATACATTGAAAAGAAGTAAATATTCGAATTTCAATCTTATAAAATTATTTGACCTCGGGTGTCATCAGCTCTTCGGATACAGGAAGTTTAATTAATTATTAATTTTTCGTGTAGACATACATATGTAGGATGCGTCTATTGCGTCTGTGCAAATTAAATTCTTATGTTAATTTTAATTATCAACACTTTTCAAAGTCTCGAAAGGAATGATTAAATTTTGTCTGTTAGTAATATATTAGTCTTCAGCGTCTGTCAAAATGTACATGTTAAAATATAACTATACAAATTTTGTAATAAAATTATGTGTAGTAATTTTTTATAAAATTTGCAATCGATTAATTTTTTGTTTATTAATAATAGTAATACGAATTTTTTTTACAACGACCCCCTATAAAGTTACAGGTTTAAAATGCAGAGGTTTGTTGTTATTATGTTATGTACATACTTGTCTTTTTTCCAAGCGATTATATACATCTCTTTCTCTCTATAGTATTTTACATTGAGTTGATGATATTAACTTGTACTTATTTGATTGTAAGGTGTATAAAAGATATAATCCTAATCAGAAATGTGAACAAAGTAATAAGTTCAGCAGTTACTTAGAAAAAAGAAACTATTAAATAATTTTATTATTCAGAATTCATCAAGTAATCATTTCTCATTAATGGCGGCAGTGCCGTGGAATAAATTTTATATGTTGAAAACGTAATAGTTTAATTAATTACAGTTTGTGTGATGAACCCACAATCATAAAAGTACTATTCAAAAAAATCACCTTTTTAGAGACTTTAATTTATTTTATGACTTATTTTGGTAAAAATTATTTCATCACTTATTATTACACGAGAGGTTTGTATTTTTTCGAATAAATTTGGGTTTATATATAACGAAAATTTGTTGGCTAGCAATTTAACAAGAAGAACTGTCAACTATGAACTAACAAAAACGCCACAGCTAAGCTGAAACGTTTTTGGGTTCATAGTTCTTCGAGTTAAATTGCTTCTAGGCAAGAAATTCGAGTTGTAGAAAACACAAATTTTTTCAGAAAAAATATAAAACTCAAGTGTAATACGGTAAGACTATTTAACGAATAAAATAAATTAGTATAATTCATATTATTATTTAATACATTGTTACTATGGTTCTGAAATCAGTTAAATTTACCAATATGAATTTTTGTTTCATTTTTATCGGGTTTATCCACAATAAAATGTTTTGTAAAAGTGAAAGAACTACAATATTCTTATGGGACTTTATACACATGAGTTAAATAGTCGTCTTAAATTTTTAAATGTTTTTAAATTGATTAAAAATAATTTTAAGTTCTGTAACTTAACTAAAAGTTAATATTATAAAAATGTGTTGAAATGATTTTAAAAATTTGCCGTGAAAACATATAGCAATAATTTTAATAATAAATAGGATAGTTTTATTCTGATTGAAGATTCCCGGAGGATACAAAACCAGTTACTCAATCCCATTCAATTAACTAAGCCGAATTTGGTGAAATTTGGTACATAGACACTATGTATCTTGAGTTAACACATAGGTTAATCTTATCCCGATTGAAGGCTCCTATGGGATACAAAACCAGTTAATTAATTACAGCGAAATAACTGAACTGAATTCGATGAAATTTAGTATACATACACTATTTCCTATATGAATGCATGCAGCAATAATTTTAATAAGTCATAATTTTATTCCGATTGAAGGTTCCTGGAGGATACAAAACAAATTGCTCAATCACGTCCAACTAATTAAACCGAATTCGATGAAATTTGGTACACAGACACCATTTACCCTGAATTAATACATAGGAAAATCTTATAGTAGAGCGATTTATTATAGGGTTCGTTTCAAATAAGTTGGCTACTTTTATTATTTAATTCACATCAGAAAAGTGGTCAGTTATTTGAAATGAAATCTACCACTTTTGGAATTGTGAAGAGAAACTACTCTAGAAGAAAGAAACTTTTACGAGCATAATTAATCGTGAACATCGAATTCTGATCTATTGTAGTCCGAGTATTAGAGACAGTATATTTGGCCCCGTAACTGGATTCTAATACATAAAATTTTTGAGCAAACGATTTTATAAAAATTATAAGATATATACTTCGAAGAAAATGAACCGATATAACTTTTGAAGTTACAAGTTTAGTGTTGGTTTGGATTCTACTCATATTTTTTTTAATCTCAACATTTCCGCATTATTTTTATGTTTTCAATAACAGGTAACAACAGTAAAACTTAATTTGTATATACGTTCGTGAAAATTGGATAATATATGATTTGTCCGACTATGTTTCCAAATGTCTTGTTTCGGGGTGTGTTTGTAGTATCCATATTAAATTATGTGAGTATTTTTGCGGAGATATAAAATGTATATTCGAATGAATCATGAACTTTTAGTAGATTTGAGTAGGCAGATGGAGTAAAGAAGACTTGAGTTTCTATTTATGGAAACAGATACATGCTCTTCTGTCTATAAGTTTTAAAAAAGATTGTTCTTAAGACCATTTTTTGGATTATGCACAAAAGTATGGTAATAAGAAGTTGAGAAAACGTTATATTTAACGAATATTTATTAACAAACAGATATTTAACAAGATAAACAAATATCGCCTTTTTTGATAGTATTTTAATGAGTTTGTTCTAACATGAAATCAAAATGAAACTTTATATAAATAAAATCGGTCAAGAGTGAGTCGGGCTTCCAAAATTAGGGTTCCGTACAGGGGCAGTCAATACACCAAATTAAACTACTTTTATTTATTGTCAGAGGCTACCTACATTACAGGACTAAATTTTCTCAGGAACGCTGAGGTTAATAGAAGCAATTTTCCACACCAAATTTCATATGTTGACGTGGAATAGTTTCCAAAATGCTACTGTGCACAAAATCGCAGTTTTGGAAACTTATTGACTGACCGACTGACTAAAAGTTTATAAGAAATCTAGGGATTCTTATAATATTTTTAAAAAAGATTATAAAAAATCACGGCTCTGTTGTTATTTTAATTTTACAAATTTGTTGGCCGTTGACATATCAGTTTCATTATAAATAGGTGGCGCATATTTTTAGATAATTTCTGTCTGCAGCTACTTAAATCATACTTTTTTATTTAAATTTTGGTATTATTAATGATCGTGGCACACATAGGTAAATGTACGATAGATTTCAAAATAAATAAAGCAGCCGAAATGAAAACTTCTCATATTAGAATTTCCATAGCACCTTTACTTTTACTTTTACTTTTACTGTTAATTTGCTTTCGTAGAATGTGTAGAATAGAGATGTGCTCGTGAGTACATTTTTACTCACGATCACGCACAGTCACGAATTAGTTTTTGTACTCACGCCCAATCACGAACGAGAAAATTTATTTCTTTTCACACTCACGCACGACCACGAACAAAAAAATTTAATACTTTCACACTCACGTACGCTTACGAATTAAACATAAAAACTTTTAAATATAATAGTTTGAATTTTGAGTAAAAATCACTAGCGTTTTAACAGTCAGTAAAAATTATGTCCTCGCGATAAAATCAGAAATACGGTTAGTACGGTTCACTGAGAATAATATTTCCTTAAATATACGAAGAATATTTCCTTAAAATTAACCCATATGTTCTTTATATTATTCCTTCATAGAATGATAGATCATACTACTGAAAGCTGTAAAACTGACCTTGTAATATTTTCAAATATACCGATTGACTGAGACCGAATATATGTAGACAGGCCAATTTTAAGAATTTAAGGAATTATTTAAAAACGGAAGAAATAATCAGAACAACATCATAAACACAGTTGGACATTTCTAAATTGTAAATCATTTTGTATACACTCCAAGTATCTCGGTAAAAAACTGGAATTTGTTAGTACAAAGGGTTCTTGGATTTCTACCTACTTGTACTCATAAAAAGTACCTAATATAAAAGAAACGTTTTTTTTGTAGTTAAAAAATCAAATTGGTTTAGTTAATATTCCCTAAAATTGAAAAAAATTATTTTTAAAATTTTTTTATTCATGGTCTTTAACTTTTCGTGACTCACGAATTATTCACGGCAAGAAATTAAATGTCACGATCACGCCCACTCACGCACGATCATAAAAAATTGTTCACGATCACGATGGGTCACGCGTGACCCGTCGGGTCACGCGTAAATTCACGAGTTTGGCACATCTCTAGTGTAGAATATAAGCGCGGAATGCATGCGGATCCAGTAATTGGTTCAAGTACAATTAAATTTTTTATTAGTATATCCACAATATTTTCTATAACTTAGGAATTCAGCAGTAATAGTTTAAAAACAAAATTTTTTTTAATTTCTTTATCTTAAAGTAATTCGTCGTAAGTACTATTTTAAAGATATGTTTAAACTGAAAAAAGTTTTTTGATGGAAATTTTTAGGTAAGGCAATTACAAGGGTAATATTACATATTTTGTTCCCCTAGAAATATAAAATAGTTTATTTTCTTACTTTGTGATGTAAGTATCTTGGATGGAATGGCATCATATACTAATATACTATGTATATATAGCAAGTATACAATATGTTTCACAGAGGTAAGAACGTACAAAATTTAACATGGGAAAATATAGTATTTTTAATTGTAAAACGGTATTTTTTAGAAAGAAAAGAATAACCACAATAAATGTATTATTTGCCCGGGAATTGAAAGCATTCGATTCAAGACCGACCGAATTTGAATTTATTTTTGTCTATGTCATTAATTAGGTAACTTAAGAAAGATAGGTAATAAAGAAGAGCCCTTTTAAAACTTATTTAAAAAAATATTTAAAAAACTTCTTATTTAAAAAAAAAAATATCTGTAGGTGAAATTATCTGAACTTGGACTGACGTCATTAAACAAACATAACAAATTCATCAAAATTAGAGGTACCCAAATTTTTTTGTTTCTTTTCCTTTTTCTTATTTTTGTATTAGAGTAAGTATAGTATTACAAAATTGTACGACTAATTTTATTTCATTTGTTAATGACGTCAGTCCAAGTTTAGATAATTACACCTATACATTTTTTTTTAAAATTTTTTAAACTTTTAAACTGTTTAATTTTTTATGAAACTCCGTATACATATATTAAGAGCGAAAGTTATTCTCCGATAATAAATCATGAGATGCATATTATGTTTTATTTTTTAATACCTATCATATTTAAATTTAATAATAATAAAATAATACCTGTATTAAGACAAATACTTATAAAAAGAAGATTTGTACGTTTTAACAGTAATATTAAGTGTGCGTTAAAGATAGTGTCATTAAAAACAATTAGTTAATTTATAATAATTATATTTATATCGAATATTTTATTGTTTAAATAGATTATATTTTTTGATTTATACAACAACTTAATTTAACCGATTTCAGTTTCATTTAACAATTTATTTAGTACAAATGAAAATAAAAGTGATTAGATTAGACAATCGTGTATTTGTGTTGTTAAACTGTGATAGAAATATTTATTAGTTACTATCGAGTTATTGTTTTTATATTGTTAGAAGTATTGTGTAGTGAAATTTGTTTATGTTTAAATATTTATTTAATTAATTTCTCATTGTTGATTATATTATATATATTAAATATAATTTTTTTCGTAGTCTTAAAAATGTCTTTTTTGCATGGTAATTTTGGTATTTGTAGCCCATAATTTTAACATAATAAAATGAAAAGAATCTTTTCAGTGATGGAGGGGTCTCGATAAAGCCCTTTATCGCCCGAATGAAATTTTTTGAAGTTTATAATCGAGTTCATCTTTACATATTTTTTTTATAATGTTAAAGATATAAGGTTTTTAAAAATAGTTATATATTTTTTGTGTTATTTGATTGGACTTTTATGAAAATAACTGCTAAACTTGGCTTCTTTTGCAAAAATACGCTAAAATACGCTATATTTATAATTTTTGTGACACTTATTTAATTTTATCTTTCATAGAGCGCAACCAAGTAACAAAAAGATTTTCATATATATTGTAGCTTATGCACTCGTGCATAAAAATCTTTTTGTTACTCGGTTGCGCTCTATGAAAAATTACTAAATATAACGTAAAAGCCCCTATACCGGAACACTATTTTTAGGTGTGTAATAAAACTGGGTTATAAAAATTGACAAATAAATTAAACACCCATTTTTTTTCTTAATAAGCATGAAATAAAGTTTTCTTAATACAATGAATATGTTTTTAAAAAATTTTTTATTTATTGTTTTTCTTTTACAAAATGTCGATATCTATATCCAAACAAAGAAATATTAATGACACTAGGAGTTGGGAACCGATATACAAACAGACGTGCAATATGAGTAATATGACACATAGAGTGACATCTAGACGTCAATGTAGGAAACATAGAATGGTTTAAGTATCAGACGTAAATAAAGGATCAAAATAGGTACTGTATTCAACAAAAATTTCTTAATATATATATATATATATATATATAGGTACATATATATATATATATATATATATATATATATATATATATATATATATATATATATATATATTTCTTTAATTAAGTAAGGAAACATTAAATGCAAGGTGAATTTAAATTGAAAAATAATCATTCTATTGATAATCATTTTTGTTCTCAGAGGTTTCTGTCAGAAATAACTTCATTAATATATAAATGTCAAAACTGTTCCAGTATTGGATCGCGTTCCGGTATAGGGGCTTTTACCCTATGTCACAAAAATTTAAAAAAATAGCGTATTTTTGCAAAACAGGCCAAGTTTTGGAATTATTTTCATAAAAGTCCAATCAAATAACACAAAAAATATATATGTTTAAAAACCTTACATCTTGAACATTATTAAAAAATATAAATATGAACTCGATCATAAATTTCAAAAAATTTCATTTAGGGTGACCAATAAAGGGCTTTATCGAAACCCTCCCTTTAATGATAATTACTAAATTTACTCCTTGCCCCTTCAATTATTACATGATTGAAAATGTTATGAGACATTTTTCAAAAACTCATATTTTTGAGATCCTACGTTGAAGACTATCGTGTATTAAAAATTTTTGGTGTCGTAGAAATTCAATAATAAACATGTGTTATTGCACAGGAAGTACAAAAAAAATTGCAAAAAAGTCACGTAATGCTGTCATTTATTTCCCGCTTGAATTAATAGATTCCAAATTTTGAACAATTGGGAATGTACTTTCCGGGATATTTTTCAATGCTTTCACTGGGATATTTTTCCTTAGATGGTATCAGAAATGCGAGGCAAAAATTCGAATTTGAGTGTCTACTTTCGAACTAAACTCTTTAGTCAAAATATTTAACTGCTTCGTTGCAAAAAAAAAAAATAATGTTAACAAAAAATTAAGCAAGTATTTATACTTTCGATGTACTGTGATTTTTAAAATATTCACTTGTTCAAGAGCCATATAAAGCTCTTAGCCTCCAAAATTTATGTAATTATACGTATTTTTAAATTTAATTTGTTACAGAAAACTAACAAGCTAAACGAGCAGTTAAATTTTACAAGCTAAGAGGCAACTTAGTGTGCATTTTAAATATTTTCATACATAAGTTAAAAATATTTTTAACTGAAAAAATTTTTTCCTTTGTGAAAAATGTTTTTTTTTTTTATACTTGTAAGTATATAATAGATTCAAGTCACATAATCAATAATTATACAGGAAGTTTTTCAAGCTCAATAAAATTTGTCTACTGCTACTTTAAAAGAAAGAATTACTGTCTCGGACAAGGTTATAATAATATGTAAATGTTATTTAAGACGTGTATTAATTTTATTGACTGTTATGCTAATTTTGTTTATTTTATAATTTCAAAAAAAAAAAAAAAAAAAAAAAATTAATACTTGAATGTTAAATTCAAATATTTGCGATAAACAGTTTTTTTTAAGTTTTCGATATTCTAAGTATAATTTGAATATATTTTTACGGATTTTGTTCACGAAAATTACAATGTGTTCTGAATAATTTTTTAAGGTGAAAAAATTTTCTTAGAATAAAACTTAAAACTATATTAAAATTTTAATTTGTTATTTTTCTGGTCAAAAGATACAAATTTGCATAATTTTTTTTTTTATAGTTGTTATTTTAAAAATTTTTAACTTATAACAAACCTTCATTTTCCTCGCCCTTTTCCGTCACAGCATCCGTTTCATTTTGTTTCAGCGCATAATCGTCCTCCGATAGTTTTTCTACATTTGGCACTAATGGTTTTTCCGTACTCACAACATTATCCGTAACCGTTTCATTTGACTTTATTTGATTTATATTTAATAAAAATATTAGTCCAATCAAAAATGGCACCCGTAATTGTATAAACATAATTACAAAAAAAATATCACAATTAAGACGAAAATTAAAAAAATCAAGTTAAAATTGGAAACTAAAACTTTTTTTGAGTTCCACTAATTTTGCATTTTGACGACGACCTTAGCGTTTGTCGTTAGCAAAATGAGATGAATGTCACGGTCGTTGGTGATACTTATAGGGTTTACATGGTCCTGGATTGCGGGATGCGAGAGGTTTGGGAGGAGCCCAGCCGATGCTGCAATCTAAATTTCAATGTACTTTAATATATTGACTGTTTTTATTTCGCAACTTAAAATTTAACTTTAGTTTTGTACGATATCGGTCGATGTTAGACTAGAAAAGTCGTTACGTACGTAACATACTGTATTGGATTGTTTGGTTGTCGGGGAGTGTGAACCACTAACAACACAATTTTAATACTAGGCAATACACCATAAAAATAAAATTCTGAATAAAGTTTGATAATTACTTACATTAATTCCCAAAATTTTATGAGTCGCGACCCACTATCATAGCCGTTAATCCTTTTACAAAACCTGATAATAAAAAGTAATTAATTTTAACATAATGCCAAATTTATTTTATTACCCTTTTGTAGCTATCATCTAGATATTCCAGTGATTATTTACATGTACGAGTACGTCCTTTGTATAACTGTACCTACATATAATTTTTCAATTGGGAAAAATCTGGGATTTTTGAAAATTCCTATTCCGTTATTTTTTTTCTACCAATGAACGAAGGGTAGAGTTGCCATATATTATGGTAAAATTGGAGTGAAAACACACAAAAAAATAATTTTGTATTAATAAAGTCTGAACAAATAATTCAATTTTTTGTGTTGTGTAATTATTTTTTTTTATTACAGGGTGTTTTTAAATAAATTATAATTTAGTACAGTGTTTCATGCGATACGAAAAATAAATAGTAAAATAGTTATGTATCTCAGATTATTTAGTGATTCGCCAGGATGCCACAACCCACACTTTGGGAACTCCTGCTCTGCAACAATTTTACTACTATAGACATATTTGGCTTTATTTTCGTCGAGTATACCTACTATTTTTCCAGCATTATGAAAAGAGTCGATAAATGTACACACTCTAAAAAGTTGTCTTTTTAAATGATTGCCGATTTACAATGATTAAAAAAATCATTTTTGAAAATACTAAACCAAACGTTTTGAAAACATTTAGACCTGCCGATAGAAATAACTCGTAAATGTTGCTAGGTTGAGTAATGTTTGCATTAGACCTGCCGATAGAAATAACTCGTAAATGTTGCTATGTTGAGACATTTGGCGATTATTTCATGTGCTGGCAAAAAGAAATAAGGTAGAAAAAATATTTCAAAAAAACAGTGGTAACTTTAAACATGATTATTATTTGGCAAGCATAAAAAAGTATCTATTCCTAATATTCCAATACTTACAGGAAATATGTATCTACTTTTCCCTAACAATTTCCTTCTGGCTGCTTGCCATACAAATATAAGTTGACAGTGGCGGTATGAAAAACCTATTAAGAGTGTTTTATTTTTTAATTGATTTAAGGCTCTTGTTATTTTCATTTGAGAAAGAATTAAAATTTTTTTAACATTCTTTAATGAACTTATTTAATTCTAAGTTCAATAATTTTAATATTAAAAATACGTATAAAATCTTTTTTCTTTGTTACATAAATGTAGGTATTGAATTTATTTGAATCATTAAAAAGTCTTTCAATTTCGATGTACATATTATATGCTTTGACATTGACATTATGATGCGTAGGGAGATGACCTGCACGTGTGGACGCTATTCTTCGTTCGTCAAGAAGAAGTCCATCCATCGCAATAATTTCCACCACTCCTAATTAAAAAAAAGAAAAAGAAAAAAACCACCATAAACAAGCTTTAATACAATCATAACACACCAGCACTGGCTTGTCCGCCAATTAAAATGGATACATACAATAATTCTTGATAAGTCGTCTATACATATGTTATACGCAAGAAAAGCTTAATTTATAACAATAATTGTTACATTAGTCCTAGAGGAAAATGATGCGGGTATAATCAAAAAAAATAATTTTTTAATTGTTTGGAAAAGTGAATTTTATTTTTTTTAGTCTTTTTCGTTTTATTTTTCTTTTGTTTTTGTTTTGTGTGTTTTCTTTTTTTTTTAAATATTTCTTTACTTTATTCTTGTGTTTTTCTTTTATTTTTGTGATTCTGTTTTATTTTATTTTGTGTTGTAATTTTTACACTTAATTACTTTTAATTTAAAGCTACAACATTTATTTTTGTAAATTTTTAATGTTAAAAATAATAAAAAATAATTTATATGTATTTTAATTTGCTTTAAATATATGCATATTATATCAGCAGTTGTGTATTAATTTCCTTTACCGCAGGTTAATTTTGTGGTTTGTCAAGTATTTGTATCGCTATATACCTATACAAAAATGCAATTTTTCGGTACATCATTTAAAAATATTTTTTTCGTTTCCGTGTATTTCCCAAAGTTTTAATTTTTTTTTACAATATGTTTTCAATAATTCTTTACATATTAATTTTTATAAATAATAATCTTGATTGAAGAGAGTAAAATAAATATAAATAAATCTTTTAATCAGTGTTAAATAATCAATTTATAAATTACAGGAAAAAACTTTATTAAAATTTTTTATTTACGTAATTATTTATTTTCTATATAAATATTGAATTTGCATATTTATTGAAGATATATAAATTCATATTTTCTACACATAATATTTTATAATTTTTTTTTTAATTTATGCAAATATTATGGTCCAAACTTCATGAAATACGTAAATTTTGTTTTAAATTTATTGATTCCTTGTAAGTTCTGTAACTTACTTTTCAGCTGTGAAACCTTTTTTGTGATGGAGCTCTTTATTTACTCATCTCTATTTACTATTGCTATTGCTTCTTTTTTCGCGGTAACTGCAGTCAAGCGCGATAAGAGGGAGAGTTGTCGGGGCTCGGGTTTGAAAAGGAGGCTCGAAGCTATTGGAGCTATTAGTAAAAGTGATTTGCCCAACGTTTATTTCTATTTTTTTGTGTGTTTCTGGGGTCTTTCGTTTTTCTCCTCTGCTCTGAATGCAATTGCTTTTAGCAGTTCATTTACTAAAGTATTTTTTAAGTAAACAAAGAAGAAATTATTTGTGGTATACTTTTATAATATACATACTTCAGCATTCGTACGTGCTTTAATAATTCAAAATTTATTCTGTTATTGACCTCAAAATATATTTTAGCAATAAAGAAGAGTAGATAGTGCAATCCTCTCCAAATTATTTTGCAAATTAATTCACGTATTATATAAGAATTTTAATGTGGTATAAAATATATTTTTCTCAAAAACATAAATTAACATTAAAAATGAAATAAATTTTTATGAGTAATCTTGACTACCTACATAACTTGTTCAGAGAAATAAACAGAACAAAATAAAGGAATATGCCTATTTGAATTTTTTATTTTGAAACACAGTGTAAGTGGTTAAAAGTAATTTATTATTCGGAAGAAGTTGATCCACCAAATTATTAAAAGCTAATCTAAGAACCTAAATCATTTCGTTAATTATTTTGTCAAAACTGATTTATAGTATCTTATATAGTTGGGATACGTATCTCTTTTTGCAAATATATTTTAAAATCTAGTAAGTAATTTTTTATTTTGTTCTGCCCTTCGAGTCCTTAATAATATGTTTCAAACAAAATTTTTTCTTAGATTTTTGCAAATTGTATAAAAAATAAATTCATCATAATACCTTAAGGCCAAAGTCTCGTTTGAATATTAGACCTTATATATTATACCTATGTGATTTAGTATTCTGGAGTTGTAGCTTTCAGTAGCTATTTGGGGTTAAAAGTTGTGGAAACCTATGAATTTTAAATTACTGTTAAAACAGTTTGGAATTATTAAATACATATATAAAAAGATGAAACCTTATTTTACGATGAAGACAAAAAAGGTAAGTTGTTTTATAAACTTTTTTCTTTATTAGCGTAATAATATTATGCAGAAGTAAAATTTTTTTATTGCTATTTGTTATGAATGAGTTTTTTATTATGAAGCTGTGGAATTTTTTTGCTACAGTTCAGTCAACTTTCCTCCTTCGTTTTGAAAATGAATTTTATGACGGTGCATATTATTATTATTATTTTTTTTTAAATATGAATTTTAAAATATGGAAATGAGTTGCATATATTTTAAAGGTAAACAAAAAATGTAAACATTTTAGTAAAAAATTTAAAAAGACAGCTTGTGTTTTTTACAGTTACGTTTCCATATTAGAAAGGTTTGCAATTTTTAAAGTAAAAATTTTGTTTAGTTCACCTGGCATTTTTTGATGGCATAAAACTTGTGCGTTTGCGTCACGTTACGGAGCGTGACGTGCTTCGAGTCGACGTATATTCAGCGAATCTACTCAACAAAGTACCAAGTGTACAAACGTAAGAGAAAAACATCCTATAACTCCCTTTTACACTTAAAAATTTCAAACTTCCAGTCAGGGGCGCAACAACTACAACTCTGCAGGGAGGTCCAACAAAAATTTAAATAACCCAATTTTTTAATAATGAAATTCTCCGATTCGATTTTCAAATAAAAAATCAGTAGACCACTAAATATTTTACTTTTTAATGTACGTATAAATAAAATAAAGAAAAATTTACTTAATCTTATGAGGAATTCATGTATTTTTAAGGGGTTTGGACCTCTTGAACCTCCGGTTGTTGTGCCCCTGCCCCACCTAATTTGAAAGTTGGATCCGTTCTTGATTGCGTAATTTATATAATATATAAAGGCAGTAATTTTCTTTTCTTAATCAAAAATTCTTTTCTTGCCCATTTTGTTGTTGCAGTGGCATGGAATAGAGAACTGCAAGCCTAATACACAAGATTTTAAAAAGGTTAATTTAAACAGCAAAAAAATCACATTCATATCTGTTTTTGAAATTTTGGCACTTAATACCTGCATATAACTATTATATCTTTCTTGTAATGTCCAAAATGTTTATTTCATATGATATGTTTGCATTCACGTTTACTGACAACGTCAAATTTGAAATGGGTTTTGTGTTAAAATAACTAAAATTTCCAAATTGCATTTAACTCAAAACATACATATACACATAGACAATCAGCACTTTTTTTGATAAAAGCATTATATTGGTCCAACAATAAACGACTTAAAATTAGCAATAATTTCTTTTCGTATTATTTAACCAAATTTAATACAAAGGAATGTCAGAGAAATGATAAGAGTAATGTGACAAATAAATAAGCTAATGGAGTAAGGCGCTTTAAATTATGGAATCTTTAGATAGGAAGACAGAAATTAAAAAAGAAATATTACTTTTATAATATGTCTGAGTGTATGATAAATCCTTTTAATATTTCTCTTTTAATGTTGTAAATGTTTACTGGCTTCATTAGGATTTTGTGGCAATATTTTTGGTATTAATAATTTATTCATATGCTAGCCGTATATACTCACCCGATGGGATTTATCATCGGCAACATGTCAGGATGTCAGTCAATGTTAAAGATTTAATAAATATTATTTATTTTAATAGTATAGTAACATATTTTTGTATATCTCTAACTTCAAAAGTGACGAATTTCCAATTTTCATTCCTTATTTACTCACTTAGGGGACGAAATTTAAAAAATCCTTTCTTGTGCTCACTTGCGTTACGTGAGGAACTCCTGTGCAAAATTTCATTCTTCTAAACTCAACGGTTTAGACTGTGCGTTGTCTGTCAATCAGTCAGTCAGTGTTAGAGATTTATTAAATAGATTTTGATTTTATTTATATTTTAGTTGATAATAGATTACATCAGTAATGCCATATCAATTAATAGAGGCCGACAAACCAGTTAGTTAATATGTGGTATGTCAAATATTGCGGGTAAACTGAATAATAAAATACTAGAAAAGGAGTCAATCATAGTATTCAAAATTCACGTATTTTTGACCGATCCCTCTTTCTTTGTCAAGCTGTATCATACTTTTTTTTTCAAATCTCTACTTAATAATCCCTACTTAATAACAAAATCTGGATCTCGCCTACTCAAATGAGTGACTGTTAGTTAGTTACGTGGTCTTGAAAAACCACGTAACTTATGCATTCACTCATAAGTCTTCATAAGTGATCATTAATTTCCTATACACATCGGTGGCGCTTTCCACTAAAAAAAGTTAGGCAGTGAGATATTTTTCATTCAAACGTACATTATCAGTGCACCACTAAATCGTTGTAGTATATTTGCTCTTGAATTATTTTTAGTTAAAAAAATTACCCATCGTTTTTGAACGGATTTTGGTGGCAGCACGTGATGGTAAGATATATCTCATTAAAATCCATACATACCAGCATACCTAAATCGATATTATACCGACACAATTAGACCTACATACCGACGCAACGAGATGGCACTATATGTATACAATATAGATACCTGTATTATATCAGTCTATTTTTGTGTCGTTATTTAATGGTTTTCTACGGTAGACGGCAATACTACCATCTGTATACTATTTTGACATAATTGAATGCAGTACCCTCGTATCTCACAAAATTAGACAATTCTCTGTTACTTTAAAAGTTTTCATAATTACAGTGGAAGTAATACTTATGAATGAATAAATTAATTCAATAATTCAATAAAAAAATTAATAAAATTAGAATTAGAATTTTTATTTTGTTTTAAGCATCCGCTTATACAAGAGAGTTTGGTTACAATTATCTTTCTTTTTTTATAAATTGGTACTATAATAATAATAATAATAATAAATTCGCCAAGTGCGTGCCGGACACGCATTATCAAAGTTACGTGGTCAACAGCTAATCTTTTAAAATTTTTAGGATCAAATGTAGGGAATTTAATAGTACGTATCGACGGCTTACTGCTAGAATCACCTATGTCGATTTTTCACTGTTTTGAGATCATTAGATATAAATGTTTAGAATCACCTTATACTGATCATAGGCTAATAAAAATCTCATTTTCTTTTATTTATCAGAATGAAAGTTATTTAACAATAACAAAAGCTCATATCTTCAAATTTCAAATTATGTCATAATTTAATGGTACGTTACTATACGAGGGTCGACACAGAAGTGCTCAGTCGTTTAGTCGAATTTTTCACAGAAAAAATTAGAACAGTCTATACGATAAGAACGGGACGAGGCGAGAGTAGGGGCGCTATCCGTTTTCGGACCCGTAGAACAGGATTCTGAAGAAAAAATATCTTATATATATATATATATATATATATATATATATATATATATATATATATATATATATATACCTACACATGCAAAAAGGAGCCACGAATTATATATATATATGTATATATATATATATATATATATATATATATATATATATACATATATATATATATATATATATATATATATATATATATATATATATATATATATATATATATATATATATAATTCGTGGCTCCTTTTTGCATGTGTAGGTCTCCCTTATGAACGAACTGAGCTGAAATTTGGTAAGTGGGGCTGACAAAATGTGGCAACAGTACTATAAAAGTAGGGTCAAATTTTGGATCCGACCTAACCTTTAAAGGGGTGGTGGGGTGCAACTAAGCAATAAAACTTTTCCGAACCGGTTGAAAATAATGTTTCGGTCAATTATCTCAAAACAGTGAAAAATCGACATACGTGGTTCTAGTAGTAATCCGTCGATACGTACTATTAAATTTCCTACCTTTGATTCTAAAAATTGTGAAAAATTAGCTACTGACCACGTAACTGTGATAATGCGTGTCCGGTACGCACTTGGCGATTTTCTTAATTGTTAGTAACATGTAAAAGTTATGTTAAAGAATAGAAAATCAATACAGTAATAATAGACGCAACGGAAAAGTTCTTCATAACGCAACTAACAATAAGAGGAATATAAGCTATAGTTTTTAAAATAATAAGTATTCTTTCGATCAGAAATGGCAACGTGAGTGGAACAACCTCACGGCGAAGCTCAAACAGGTGAAACCTGAGGTCCGAAAAACTCCGGCACCTGTAAATCTGAGCCGGCGAGAGAGTGTGGCCCTGACGCGTTTACGCTTGGGCCACACGGCGTTAACACATCGTCATCTTCTCGCCGGTGAGGATCAGCCAAGGTGCGCCGCCTGCGGGACGGCGCTGACCGTGAGGCATATAGTTGAGGAATGTGTAACCTTTGAGCCATTGCGCCAGAGGTTGCAGCTCCCCAATAATGTAGCCGAAGCGTTATCTTATGATACTGTCTCTGAAAGAAAGATGATTGAATTTCTCAGAAATTCCCATCTTCTTCAGAGACTGTAGGGGCTTTACATCTCTGAATTTTATTCAAGTCGTCTCTTGACTCTCCCCCGACAGTTATATTTTTATTTACAGTGTCGTTTTTTAATTTATATGTTTTTCGAAATTTCTTGTGTTGTCTTATTTATTACCTATACCCTGTTCCAGCTGGTCTGGCAGGGTACTTTTAGTATTGTCGTTATGCCACTAAGGGCCTTTTACACCCTTAGTGGTACTGTTGTTATTTATACCTGTTGTTTGTTTTTGTTATTGTTTTTTATCGATGTACCACCGAAGGCCTTTTACACCCGAGGTGGTACATCACTTGTTTTTATTTATCTGTGATATTTTGTTATGCCGCTGTGGGCCTGTTGTTATGGCTCCACAGCGGTATTGTTTTAACTCCTTATTGCGTCGCTGGTCGGCCTGTGGCCTCCCAGCGACGTAATAAGTTTTATCTGTGATCTATTGTGATAATTGTCTGTGATATTTGTGTATTTCTAGTCAGGTTCCTCCACTCCGAGGCCTTTACACCTCGGAGGGAGTCGCAGCGATGGTCTTCAGGCCTTGGTGACCGGACGCTATGTCTAGTACTTATCGTACCGTCACCAAGGACTGTCCGCTCTTTTTAAGCCCTGGGATGGCAGGGCCCATCGATGGATTTTATTATTTGTATGTTTGTCCGTTGTCTAGTGCATTTATGTGTTCCTGTCTTTACGTGTTGTTTTTATTTTTACTGTTTGGCGGCGCATGCCCTTAGTAGGCGATGCCGCCGGGTGCTGCTGACCGCGCCATCCACCGGCAGCAGTACCCCAATTTTAACTAAAAAAAAAAAATAAGTATTCTTTTAATCATTCAACTTTTATTATTTGACGATTGAATTAGACATTGATACGGAAATCGCTTTTGCAGAGAAACTAAATTAAGTTAGTTAAGGTATAATTTTGTAAAAAAATATACACTGAAAATTCTTTTTTAAATAATGATATTTCAAATACTTTTGCAGCTAATTTTTTTTAATGGTGTTTTATATTTTACTTTGGGCAAAGAAAAGTGTAAAATCCATTCCTTTATGTATTTAACTGTACTAAGCATAAAAAACACTCTTAATTATATTTAATTCACTCCTATCCTAATTAGAAAATTTTAAATTTGGGGGACAGGTCTACCCACACTGTCAACTTCCCATTGGGTGTCCTTAAAGACTAGAGACTACTGTACATAAATAATTCTTTTTTCATTTTAGGCTCCCCTTCCCTCCCCGATAGAGGCTTTGCCCCTTGCACCATACTGGGAGCTTCGCCTTCTGTACCTAAGAGTGGGGGCTCCACCCTTATCAAACAAATGATAACATCATTTGTTCTCAAGATATGCGAGACAAAATATAATTCAAAAAAAGATTTATATTTCGTAGTTTATTTTTATTTTTTTTTAAATTTATAATAAAATACTTGCGTTTTAAACATCAAGGAAGGTTCTTTGGCCATTATATAATAATGTTATGGTAAAAAATCCATATAATCTATGTTATCTTAATAAAGTTAATTCCGTTTTTTTTAAACAAAAAACAAACCGCTAATCCGAATTTGCTGAAAACTTGATCCGGTTATCCTTCATTTTTTGATTACGCATCTAATGAAATTTGTCCGGAGTTGATATCATTATTTGTTCTCGGGACGAAAAAAAATTCACGAACGAACGAACGAACTAACGGACGCACACACAGACATCACGCTAAAAACGATGGATTCGGATTCTAGTGAACTTGAAGAGTGGAGATATGTCAAAATTAGCGATTTGTAATATCGGACCCATTACAATAACTTCCAATGGGAAGTTAATTATATATTCCTTTTTACATCTATTTTTTACTTAAGTTTTGTTTATGCATGATTATAATTTACACATTTTGAAAGGAGTGTTTAAAATATTTATCTATCGAATCATCTAACAATTTTATTTACTTTGAATCAGCCGTATAATCGAACATCAAATCGTTAATCGATCGACCAGAATGTGAATTAATTTTTCCATAAAAAAGCTGGTTTTTATAAATAGGAATTTTGTGAAAAGACCCTATTTCACGAAATTTCTATGTATAATTTATTGTACGACAGACACATCCTAAGCTGCTGCATTATGTGCAGGCACGATCGACTGTCAACAGTTATCGGGATCTGTCAAATGGCGGTATGACATCTGGTGTTGAAAAATCAGACTATTCTTAAAGTTCATCGGCTGAAACGTCATTTATGAGCTGAATTTTGTAGATCTGAAAATGCATACAATTGATTTGATTTTTCCATTCATTTGCAGTTCTCCAGTTATTTTATAACGTTTGCTATTTAAATTTGACGTCTGTATACTCTAAGTTGTAATATTCATTAACTCATTCACCCATTTTTTTCATATTTTTACCACATTTTAACTGTTTTACAGATGTAAAATTTCCTCTCCTTCAACAAAATCCTTTTGCTTCGGACTTGTGTCAACCCGTTCTAATAGAAACTGTTCTAATATTTATCATGTTTTCTTAATATAACACTAATTACTATATATAAAACTAGTTTAATGCACTTTTTCGTCAGCCATTTTTCTTAAGCTCCACCTATTTGACAAATCCCAATACAACAGTTAAAAATCATATGGGCTAGCGTACTCTGATCCTAAAAATTTGATCTCATGTTAAAATTAATGTTCTTACTTTTTTGAATCAGAGTGTATTTATACATTTTTATGACAAACTCTAAGAAACATATATTTACTATAGTTTGCCCCGTAAAATTGCAACAATTCTAGTTACAAGAGATTACCGTATAGGCATGCTCAACATCGTTTTAGCCGTTTTTAAAATTATAAAAAATTCGTCAAGTGCGTGTTTGACACGCACTAAGTAATGTTCCTCACAATCAGTGGTCATAACTAAAACTTCTTAACCCTAGAATCATACGTACACGTCAAAACGACGTACGAACTTCTCTACCTGCTCCAATACTACGACTTGTTGTTACTTGTTTGCTGTAAGATTTCTGTTATCTAACTTATTTGTTATTATAACACACCACATATATTTATTTTGTTTATAGTCATTGTCGTTCTGTTTGTATTGAAATAGTGTCCGTCAAAAGGACGTCGATTTCGTTTCATTTACTCGAATACGCCATTTATGTAACCATTCCTGTATTCGACGCAAGCTAGATTGTAACTTTTGTGATGCAACATTTGGATCTTCATCAGTAGCTAGGATAGCAGTATCATCAGCAAATGTTGCAGTAGTATTTTCTTCATCAACCGGCAGATCTGCAGTACATATAAGATAAAGAATAGGCCCTAGAACACTACCTTGTGGTACACCGGAACGGACTGGAAACATTTCTGATATTTCACTCTGAAACTTTACATGAAAGTAACGATCTGACAAATAAGATTTCAGTATTAAGTAGAATGATTCAGGAATATTTTTCCTTAATTTATACAATAAGCCAGTATGCCACACTTTGTCAAATGCTTGACTCACGTCGAGAAAAGCTGCTGTACAATATTTTTTTTCTTGAAAAGAGCGGTTGATCGTATTGACTACACGATGAACTTGTTCGACGGTTGAATGTTTTGCGCGAAAACCAAACTGATGATCTGGAATAATTTTAAGGTCATCGAGGACTCGATGCAGTCTTCTGAGAAATAACTTTTCGAACATTTTGGATAAAACGGGGAGTAAACTGATTGGTCTGTACGACGTCACCTCATTTACTGGCTTCCCCGGCTTTTGTATTAAGATGATTTGAGCTAATTTCCAAACAGCAGGGAAATATTTTAGCCTTAAAATGGCATTAAAAATTAACATTAATGACATTTGTGACAGTTAACATTAATGACAGTTAAAACCGTTAAAATATATTTCTCGTAGTTATATGTACGATATGTACCAGCGGTACCAGCCGAGATAAATACAAATCGATTGTAGATCGTATATGTACATCATGGAAAAGTAGGCTTGTACATATTATCCATATTATTATTGATTAGTATGTACGGCAGTATGTACAATATGTACGAAATGTACCGTATGTACATTATTCTGTGGTATGTACATTGTATATGTATACATGAGTATATGTATGGCTAGCTAGAAAAACAAAATCGAACAGATCGGATCGAACATAACGTTTTTTTTTCTTTGTTTTCTTGTTTTGAGTTGCAAACGCTAGTACTATAGCTAAACACGCTTCTTCCATAATAATAACAATTCCAAAATTTCCATAATAATAAAAATTCCAAAAAATTAAATTTGACAGTTTGTTTTAAAATACAGAAGAAAATAATGATAGTGTACGGTATCATAAAAATACTGAAGTAATAAAAATAATGATTCATTATTTTTATCAGTAAATACTGACAGTATTACTGATCGTGTAAAGGCAGCCTAAGACGTTTTGTGACGGTTTTTTTTCCAGAAAATTGATTACCTAGTTAAGTTATAACAATTTTTCTAGGTTTTTTTTCGTTATTTTATGATCTTGACAGTAAAGTCTGATCCCAGTATGCTTATATAATTTACTGAAATAAATCAATGTTTTTAAGTGCATGTACTTACCGGATTTTTTTTTGAAAAATATAATAGTTTGTAAAAAGAATTTGGCTAATTATTATTTCAATATCTTAAATATATGATTTACATTATAACATATATATTATAATAAAACGAAGACCTTTTTATTCATTTTTATATATTTTTTAGATCATAAAATATTTTTATTTATTTATTAAAAAATGAAATAGTATTTCGATTTATTACATGTTCATGAACACAATATACAGTAAATAAACATAAGACGAATGACACTATGTTACAGTAATTTCCCGCTAAAGCATGCAAATTTCCCGATAAAATATTCATTAATTTAAATGTATTCTCCCAGATGGCGGTAATTGTGACAGTCTTGTCATAACTATATCGGTCACAAAACCGTTTTGTGACGGTCAAAAGTGGGTAAAATTACTCGTCACGAGACCAGTGCACATCTCTAAATATGGCCCTATTTTTGATAGGATTCTATATGTATATAATTTTTTCTATGAATTATGTGGACTGGTCGGCAAGTATGTAATTATCACAAATACGTAAAGATGGCTCTCTGTGTATTAAAATAAGTTATTAGACAAAGATAACAATTTTTAGAATCTGTTCCATTATTAATAATTTTAAGAAAAAATAGCGAAAGAAAGAGATAAATATATACACGCTTCTATAAAATAGAAATAGAAAGAGAAATTTTTTTTTTATTGCAATTTTGTGTACAATCAAGTAAACTTGATTGTGCATTGGCCACCAAACCATAGAATTCACAGGTACATGAAATACATACAATACATAGTCCTCTTGCGTATATTCAATATATGAATGTAAAACTCTATTATTATTTACCATTTGTTCTCTGATTTATTCTCTGATTTACCACTTCTCTCAAATTTTCGGTTACTCACCAATCTTATAATGTTCCGAACTTACACGAAGGTAGTTCGGAACATAAAAACACAAAGTGTGATGTTTCCTAAATTAAAAAAAAAGAAAAATACCTCTGTCGCAGCATCTGCATAACATACCGAATTTCCTCCTATTAACTTATTTTAGTTCAAAAAATAATTTTTCAAAAGACTACAAGACATACTTAATAATTAAAAACAGTGAGATTCTACGTCCGTTTTTCAGACTTTTGTCTAATAGAGACGCCACTTAGAATTTGTTTTTGATCTACAAAAACATCAGTCTACAGAATTCAGTTTATTACTTAGGAAAATGATTCAAATATAACTAACAATAAGTGTCTTAAATGAGTTTAAAAAATCAAAACGATACTGTTTATTAAATTGCGTAAGATCTGACACTGACTATTTAAAAGTGGTCAAATGGGAGTAAGCTAGTAAATGCAATGACAGGTATGTTGAATTTATAAGGATTTTCTTGTACTACAAAAACTTAAAAATATGGGAAGGCGTACTTTTTTTTCGTTAATTGTGTTTTACTTTTTTTACACAAAACTTTAAAAATACTTTGTTTTCTTAAAAAACGGTGGCAACTCTAGTCACAGATATACCTATGAAAAGTTGCTTTACTTACTGACTGTACACATATATATTTTTTGTACATATCAACATCTAAAAACATTTCAGTCCCTGGCAAAACTAAAACACTTTTTAAATTTTTTTTATTGTTAAAATCGAAATGTTCTTCTAAAGACGGTTAAAATTACCATATTTTACATTAAAATGTCAAACAATCACTCCCTAATTAACTACCCTTAGACTTAATATTAGAAAATTGAGAAAAAACATATCAATTAGATTTTTTTACACATATTTTATTTGTTATGATTGAGTTATAAAATTCAAAAGGATATTTTAAAAATGTGTATGTATGGCTTTCATTAAATAAATTTAAGTTTTTCAATATACAGTAGACTCTCGTTAATTCAAACCTGCAATAATTCGAAACTCTCTATAATTCAAAGGTATCACGAGTTCCCTACAAAATCTACATTTTGAACTAAAGCAATACATTTTTATACACTTGGTAATTCGAACGAAAAAATCATTGCTACGTAACAAAACGACGCGTTAATTTGAACTCATCGGCGTCAAACACTCGACAATTCAAAGTTGCAGAGAGAAAGAGACAGAAGGATTGTAAGTACATTTTGAGACAAATTCAAGTTCATTCATCACAAATGCTTAAAAAATTAAAATTGTTACCTGCGATAATTCGAACCTCTCTATAATTCGTAATATTTTAAGAGTCCCGCGAGTTTCGAATTAATGAGAGTCGACTGTATTTTCCATTCAATTTAAAATAGTAGAATGTCCTGAGCGAATTAGACGAAGATTTTCTTCTAAAACCAAATTTAATAATTAATTAAAGAAATAAAAAAATTGGTGGATCCCTTACCTTTCAAATACAATTTTTGTTGTATGTAAAAATTTTATTATATTTTTTCAAAAAACTGTAAGTAAACTGTAAAATTTTCTTTACACATGTGTTAAAATATATAAGTGTTTACTTTAAAATTATTAATTTAACTCTTTTTAAATGATACACCTTAAATTTTTTTTAATTTTTCCAAAATAAATATAAATGTCTAAAATGATGTGTCAAAATTAATAAAAAATTTTTTCTGTTGTCAAAAAAAAAAAAAAAAAATTGAATGTGCAAATTTATTTACGAGTAAAATTCTGTGTTTACACATTCTAATCATAACATTATTCTCAGTCGGATAGAAAATTACGTAAAAATATTATTGTTTCAATATGGTTTAACGTAATTTTCATTCATTTGTACCACACTCTTAGTAATTTTATTACGGTGTAAACATAATATAAATTCTAACCATATTACATAAAACAAATATTCTTAATAATTTTTCTATAAAAAATGGAATAGATATATTATAAAAACTTATACAACTGAGAGAAATAAAATATAGCTCAATCGTTAAATTGGATTAAAAAAATCATGACACGCCACTTATAAAGCCTTTTTTTCGAATGTAGCATCGCAAAACATGAGATAGAAAAAAAATACTATGAGTGCGAGTGTAATGAAAAACGATTTCTTCCAACATTTTTTCTAATTTTTCTCAAAAAGTAAAGAACTTAGAGCAATGGTCCAAAAACATTTTTTACGCATATTGTCTTTTACTTTCTATTGGTGTAAAGAAATTTTTGAAAAATTGCCCAATTCTGGCAAAAAACTCGTTTTGTTGACAAAAAATGCCCGAAAAACCTACTTTGGGCATCCGACGTGTCTGGTTAACGAACTCATCTGGGAAATCGAATTCGCACACATAAGCATTAAACGTTTCGTTCGAGAGTATATATATATATATATATATATATATATATATATATATATATATATATATATATATATATATATATTTATGCGTGTAAATTACGATGGGGCGTGGAAAAACACTTACCCAGGAAGAAGTTGGAAAAATAAAGGCGCTTAAAGATGAAAACTTTTCTAATAGGGAAATTGCGCGAAGAATAGGAAGACATCCGTCCACAATCGCCAGTTTTATAAGAGATCCCGAAAACTATGGGAAACGACGTAAAGGACGAGTGGCAAGGGCTACAACAGAACACGAACGAAGATTAACTTTGAGAGAAGCATCAAATTCTTCGCTATCTGCACGTCAAATAAAATTAAAAGTGGGAACATCGGTAAGTGTAAGGACAGTCCGGCGTATTATTAGCCGAAGTCCACACTTACGACGGCAGAAATTAAAAAAAAAACTTGCTCTTCAAACACATCATAAAAGAGCTAGGTATGAATTTTGTAATAGAAAAATTATGGAAAGTCTCAACTGGAAGAAGGTGGTGTTTTCCGATGAGAAGAAATTTAATTTAGATGGACCCGACGGATATCGGTATTATTTTCATGATCTGCGCAAAGAAGAAAAATATTTATCAAGGAGGCACTCTTCACTGGGTTCAGTTATGGTATGGGGGGCGATATCGTATAACGGTGTTGTTGATCTGGTCCCAATTGATGGAAAGCAAAATTCACGAAAGTATATTGAGTTATTAGAAAAAGAAAAAAAATAAAATAAATGAAGTTGTTGGTGGTGAATCTTGGATTTTCCAACACGATAATGCTGGTTTTCACAATGCTCGCACTGTTAAACAATGGTTTGAAGATAACAAAATTGAAGTTTTGGACTGGCCAGCTTTATCACCTGACTTAAATATAATAGAGAACCTGTGGGGTTGGTTATCGAGGGAATTGTACAAGGAGGTAGGCAATACACCAAGAAAAAAGAATTAGAGACAGCATTGTTGAGTGCACGGGAAAATATTCCTTTAAATTAAATTCAAAATTTGTATAATTCAATGATAAGTAGATGTATTGAAGTTGTTAAAATAAAGGTGGACATACTCATTATTAAAAAATAAAATTCAATTTGTTTCATTGTAAATTTTATTCCTGCCGGTTATCAACTGTCCCTCTTTAAAAACCCAAAAATTTAAAAATACGTATTATGTATTCTACCTGATCGGCCTCAGCTTGTGCCATAAGAGCGGGCCTAAGAGCTGAATTTCCAGTTGTGGAAATTCGCTAAAAACAGTAATAAATAAATAAATAAAATAAGTACCGTAATTACGTGTATTACTTTATAAAACTGAGATAGCAATTGAAACATCAAAATTACATTGTAAATACTGGTAATGTGTTATAAAACATCAGTTTTATTATCGCATCATAATACAAAAAGTTTAAAGTTAGTAAGAGAATTTTTTTTTAAATTAAAAAAAAAATTATTTATTTAACGTGACCAACCTACACGTTTCTGGTGTAAGGTACATTCCAGTCAACATCCTGAGTGATAATGAATTGTTTAAATGGTTACTGAACATTTTAGGACATACATAAAATTAGATATATTTGATAAACAATTTTTTAGAGTAATTTGAATTTATAATAACTAATGATGATTTTACTGTGGACTCGTTGTAAATTCGACTAAATTATCCTCAAACGGACAAGAAATAAATAAAACAATATTCCTTTAACTTCTCACTTATATTTTGGATTACTTGCAATCCTTATTCCTTCTTCATGTGAGCTTCGTCTATATACACGTGCAATAATATTACAATGTATCACCAAATTTTTCAAACACATTTTTTATAATAAAAAATATAAACAACAAAATGAACTGATAAATAAATTTTTATGACGTCCTTAGAAATACTAGATCTAAAGTATCTAAAGAAACTGACAAAAATTTTTGAGTAATTTTCTAACTTGAAATATTATGTATTATAACGTAAAAGCACCAGTTATGGACAGTTTAAGAACACATCTTTTAAGTTCGATGTTCTATCGGGTAATTTATTTTATTTATAAGTACAAACGTTGCTGCAAGTAATTGAAGGATATCTTCTCAATGATATTATCTGTCTAAAATTTACGTGATAACATAAAATAAAAAATTATTCCCAAAAAATAAGACTCTGTCAGAAAATCTAGTTATGAACAGTTGAAATCCAGTAATGGACATCCAGTTATGGACATATTCCCATTCTTGAACACCTAGTCATTTTGTTAGAGATCTGGCTGGATCAAACTGTCTATTTTGAAAAGATTTGTAGGTAAGATTGTTTAAGATATATATATATATATATATATATATATATATATATATATATATATATATATATATATATATATATATATTTTTTTGTTTGTTTGCTATATTTCTTGTGGGAGAGGGAGGGGCCCGATAAGGAAATGTCGAACCTCAAAGTGGATTAATTCGGCACTCGTCAATGTGTGCGTCTTTACTTTCCTGATTTTCTGACTCTATTTTTATGTCAACGTTTTCTATTGTTAAGCTGGTGTTTGAAATGTATTGTTCTTCCTTCTTTCTTTATTTTGCTTGCTCTTTTCTTTCTACGGCTTTATTCTTACTTTCTTTTAAATTTTTTGTTTTCTCGCCTTTTTCTTATCGGTTTTTTTTCTTCTTGTTTTTACTCCTTTTCGTTTTCTTTTTTTTTGTTATATACGTTCTCCAACTCTCACAAGTAACAGCTCAACGTAATTGGTCTTTTTCGCGTCATCTTTTAATTTCTAATTTGGGCCAAAATAAAGCGTGTTTAAAAGATGATGGAATCCTCGTGTTTCTAAAAACAGCTGCAGAAATCGCTGAATAAGATCCTAGACAATTTGAAGAAGTAGATGGTGTACCACATGCAGTTGAACAGATATTTTCTCGAATGAAAGGAAAAATGGAACTGTAATCTGGCACTACCAATTGTGGACAATCATTCATAAACACTTGTGTTCATTACTGGATTGGATAATATTTTTAAACAATCGCCAACACAAAATGAAAAGTTATATAACCTATAACTATAAAATACCAAAATACAGAAAACCAAGAAAAGAGGAAAGAAAAAATCAAGAAAAAAAGAGCTTTTGGTGGCTCTTTGGAAAATCAAGCGCTGAATTAAAAACTTCGAGAAAACCACTGATGTTAAGTATGCCTTTTACAGTTCAATATACCCACAAAAACCCCACTGAGTTTAAGTTTAATCCATCCAGCCGTTTTTGTGTTTCATTCGATTGAATTTTTGAAAAAATTAAAGGATCATTTTTTTGATCGTAAACTTTCATAATCTTCAACAATATGAAAAAAAAATTTTCTCAGCTTTTTTCACACTTTTATCAATAACGGTATTTAAATTTATAAAAAAAAGAAAATTTTCTAAGAAATTTTCTTTTTTTTATAAATTTAAATACATCTCATGCTCATTAAGAAAAAAAATGGGTGTTTAATTTATTTGTCAATTTTTATAAGCCAGTTTAATTACACACCTAAAAATCCGGTATAGGGGCTTTTACGTTATATGTATTTTATTTTTTTTCAAAAGAATTACTTAAAAATCGTGTTCTTTGAAAACGTGTAATTCAAGGGGAGGTACTCGTGTTCTTCGAGACCCGTGTTTTTCGGGGGTTTCCTGTATCTCTTTTTCTCTCTAGGCCAAGATCTGATCGTTTTGAAATAGAGAATCACAAATCCATAATAACATTTGTATAACTTCCACCTGATGCCTTGTTTTAAACAAATTCCATCACGTCCATACGTTTCACATAATTTTTTTTTCTTCAGCCGATATTTCAGACCTAACTATATTTTGTTTACTGTGTTTGGAATATGAATCTGTTCTGTAAAACAGAGAAGGAAATATGGTGTTCATATATATATATATATATATATATATATATATATATATATATATATATATATATATACCTATATATAGCTTTTTATTTTGTTTGGAATATGAACACCTGGAATGAACACCACATTTCCTTCTCTGTTTTGCAGAACAGATTCATATTCCAAACACAATAAACAAAATATAGTTTCATCTATCGCCGAGCTCCAAAATCGTTTGAAATATTATACTTTTAATGACAAATCTTGGTAGACTGTATAATAGTGATTCCAGTAATTTAAACGGATCATTATTTATTTTTAGTTAACCTTTTTAGGGTCAGCTGTTGAACCGTTACTCATTTACGTGCCTATGTCTGTATATTGATTTATTAACAAAGGCGTATTATGATTTTTCAAAATTATTGATTGATTAAGGATGAAGACTGGCTATTGTTAGTTTCATGTTTAATTCCACCCAAACAGAAAATTAACGATATTCTAATGACCTTGCATTAACACCATTGTTATTAGTAGGTATGTATAAAATATTTTTTTTTTTACTGTTATTAATATTATTTTAATAAACAAACACCTACTGATAGAATAGGTATGAGAAATATATAAATAGTTTATCATCAAAATTTAATAATTCAGCTTTGCTAGCTATCAAAAAAGAACAAATGTAACTTACAACAATTCCCAGAATTGACGCATCTTAAAATTTTTGTTTTGTTTTAACAAATAACAAGTGGTTGACTTTACTCCTTGTTAAAATCACAGAATACACAGAAACAATGTAAATAAAAAAATCTGTCGTTCGTCTGGTGTCGGTTAGATAACCAGCTCACCAGTCGCAACATTGCTTGTTTTGTCATTGTTTTTCTAATTAAATTTTGAAATTTAAATAGAAAAAAAATATGAAGTGTATCGTACCGTACACCAGTACCGTACCACAGATTGTGTAATATGACGTACACACATACACAAGCATAGGTCCGTGTACATTTATGATAGGTTTATGTAGTAATACGTTGTGTGTACCATATTCGTTTGGCGGAAAGCAGCAATTTTACGTCATATTTTGGCTACAAGTGAATTGCGGCATAGAGATAGATAAGTTGGTATCTACATAATTATATATTTGTGGTTAAAATCATGGTTCACATTAGTGATGGGAATAATTGGATGATTTCAATAATCGATTATTTTTAATCGAGTGATTTTAATAATCGATTAATCATTCGATTATTTTTGTCGATTATTTTTATCGACTATGTTTCATATGATTATTATTATCAATTATTTTCTTTCGATTATTTCTAACAATTATTTATCGATTATTTTTATCGGTTATATTATTCAGTTATTGAGATGCGATAAAAAATTTAATTTTGTAATTTTTCGGAATCCTTTTATTGTTATTTTTATTTTCAAATTCAAATCTATATAATACAATATTATTTACTTGTATGAACCGTATACAACCATAATCCACCTTTCAGTTCTTTTGTTTTTAGGTGGTTTATCATATTATTTTCAAAAATCTATTTTTTATAATATTACTGTCCATTAGTGATTAAATCGTTACTGATTATGTATTGTCGGTTTTTCAATTTTAATAGTTGGCACCTTAACACGTTGATGGTCATAATCTATAATGACGGAACACCCCACTAGCACAGTATTTTGACAATTAATACATTTTATATATAGAATTGTTGATGTAGTACAGCGTTGTGTCATAGTTAGTTAGGTTTTACTTGACGGTACACATACAGCGCTCACGACCATTAACGTATCAATAAGGAAGCACCTCTGCTAGGTTGTGCTATTCATCTTATGCAAAACATCGCCAAACATAGTTATCATAAAACCTTTTTTTTATTTAAACTGTTGTCTGTTTTCAATAGATACGACGACCCACCAAATAATTATTGCCTGATATCTTGTAGGATCACTTAAAAGAATCGAATTTGTTTTATCTCGAGATATTTTTAAAACTGTTCGATTGAAAAATAATCGAATGATTTAATATCTTGAGATATTTTTTTAAAATCATTCGAATGAAAAATAATTGAATGATTTTATTATATCTCGAGATATTTTAATAATCGAATGATCGATTAATTTTCATTCGATTATGCTCATTACTAGTTTACATTTTTTGATTTTTCCTTTGATGATTAGCTCATCATACAGGCAATGTGTCATATGCGTCAACATTTTTTCCGGTTTTATCATCTTAGAGGTTCAAATAAACATTAATGACTTTTTAGGATTTTGCAAGTGACTTTTGAATTACACTAATTTAGGAGTGAAGATTTGTTTTTCTAATTAAATATTGAAATTTGATAAGTTCTAAAAACATTGTAGAATTGATTTTCTAAAAATACGTTAGTATGATTTCAATTACGAAATTCTATTTTCGATAAATTTTATCGCCATAATAATAGTACTTTTAAAAAGCAAAAGAGACTCCGAAAATCTAAAAAAATTGTTGAACATTAAGTATTTGGTAATTGGTATCTACTTAAATAATTATAGGTCTTCTAGATGAATAAAGGAGTGACTGGCGAGTACGTCCCAAAAATTATTGAATTTATTGGTTCAACCTTTTTGTGAATACCGAATTTTTTACCGGCTTTTAAAATAATGATTCTGTGAAATTTATTCTCGTGCACCCCATATAGGGTGAATGCGGGAGAGATGCCGCACATTTTGAAAACACTTGAAAATTCTTAAAGTATGCATTTAATTGATTTGAAATTTGGTACACAATAAATGTAAACATTGTTCTTTAAAATTATTTATAAATAATTTTAAATTTTGAGTCATAAAGGATTCATATTAACATTTTTGTAGAGCCTGCAAAGCGGCGTCTCTCCCACACCTATGGGAGAGATGCCGCACCAAAAAAGGACAGACCCCGCATAGTTCATATTAAAAATTTTGCATTTTACACACATCTCCATACATGATGCATGCCACATGTAACCATTTTGGGCATTTTATATACATCTTAACTAGCCAACTTCTTTTTTATGTTTCTGAGTATTTTTCAAAACATTCAATACACAGGCAATCATCATTATTATTGTTATCTTCACTAATATGAGAGCTCTTCCTGACCTATTAATGGATCTTTTATATTTACGTGGCATAATTTACAGTCCAAAAAAATTTGCATAATTAAGGTATAAGTTTATGTTTTTAATATGTAATATGATGCGGCATCTATACCAACTTTAAATACGGCATCTCTCTTTTTTGTTGGGATAGAGGCCGCATATTGCTATAGCAAGCATAGTGCGGAATTCTAACCTAAAATTTTATACAGTTCTTTTAAAATATACCTAAATTAATAACAAAACTCATTTTCATTAAAACAATGAAATATACATTCTTAAATTCTACTAAATTAAATGCTTGATAAAATATCATGTTAAAAACTTACTTTTTAATAATAAAAAGTTGGATAATTACTAAACTAATGCACTGATCATAGATGTAACCATATACAGCTTAAATAACTAACTTTTTTAAACATATAATCCATTAATAGCGCTGTCTATCAATCAATGGACGAACTATAGCTACTGCGGCGTCTCTTCCGAGGCGGCATCTCTCCCGCACTTACCCTATGTAGTACGTAACTATTTGATAAAATGATGTTTTTTAGTGCCACAAATGTAATAAATTCCATTACATAGCCATTAACTTCTGTACTTTAAAATATATTTATGTAGTTACAAAATATTAATCTGATAATATCATTTAGACAAATTGATTGTCAATAATTTTTATGATTGATCGATTAACAATTTAGAATTTTAGATCATTGTTTAGATCATCAAACTTTTTAAAAATTTCTCATGTTGTTGATTGATATTTTAGTAATTTGAAATAGAAGTTTCAATAAAATAAATAGGAATTAGATTAAAATCTTAAATTAAGTACAAAAAATAGTTAAAAATTCGATTCGATATTCAAAACAGCAAGAGAATAGAGGGAATTTCCCTTTTTATATTTTAACCAATCATTAATGATAGATTTGTGTTTTTAAGTGGACTATAATAATAATATAAACAACCATACAAAATTTTGAAAGGACCTTAGATTGCAATGTAAAATTATTATTATTATACTTCTTCTTTTTTAAAAACGTTGTAATCATTAAGGATCTTTATATTAAAAGTTACAATCACTAGTTCGAGATAATATGTTGATTGATTATACATATATACTATATTTAATATATTAGGTATATGCTATGTTGAATTTGAAAACAAAGAAAAACCCTTTTTGGTTTAGCTAAAGAGAATGATAACTGATAACTAATAATTACATAGCTGAAGTTGTAAATTGCATATTACACGCGAGAGAGTGTGCATAATTTCGAGAGCGTGTAATAATCCTTAGACCGAGCTTCATACTCTACTTTATCTACGACTGACATGAAATTTATACTAAATAATATAAATTCAATACGAATACAAATACCGTAAAATTATGTAGAACTTGAAATGTATACCTATTAAAAACAAATGCCAAACATAAATCCTTGTCTTTGAGGAATTATCGAGGGATGTCATAGGGGAAAATATTTATTATTGCTATTTGAATGAAGCAACGATTGGAATTTAGTGATTATTTTTGTTTAAGTGATAAAATTTTGTACATTAAATTCGCCAAAAAAACTTTCAATTTACTACTGCTGTATCGCGGGCAAATAAATTTATCACTTTGTGACATGTTCAACTTTGTTTCTAAGAAATTTAGCGATTTATCATTTGCAAATCAAATAATTATCATTGTTATAACCAAAAACTTGTTTTCGTCGTGTCTTATCTGACATATGTGTCTATATAACTTAAAAGAAAAAAAATTTTTTTAGCAATATATGTACAGAGAGTCTCAATTTTGAGAATTTTGTAAATAATGAACATGAAGAAATTGTGCTGAAAAAAACCTGAAATTGTGGTGTCACCAATTCTGAAAGACAGCATTTTTGTCGGCGTAAATACGTTTTAGCCATAACTGAAAAATATTGAGCGTTGAGTTGCCGAAAAGTATACCTTAAAAGCTTTTTGATGGTGTTAGAAAAAATTATGACTTTCACTGGTCCCTATCTCCCAGAATTGACCTAAGTTTCAACCACAATTTTTAATTTTAAATTTAAATAAAAGTGTTTAATGAGAGCTTTTTAATGGTGCTAGAAAAATTTTGGGATTCCATTTGAAAAAACAAAATAAAATGTAAGTTGGGTCATAACTATCGTACTACGCAAATCTCTATATAATAAGTCCCTTATATAGCATGTTATTCTCAGGTATAACTCACTAAATTCACAAGATGTATTTAGAATCCAATATTGGACTTACTGCAGATGTTGGTCATCGAGAGGCTTGTAGATAGTTATTGGTTGGACTCCAAATAATGACTCTAATTAATCTAAACATACTTGAATCATTCATGTATGTGAAGAAACATTCTTAAAAAAGGAAAAATATTTCAGACTCCCTTTATTTAATAGTATTTAATACTAAAACCTTATTTGTCCGATCGATATTATCATACGAAATCTCAAATTAAACTATCATAACTGTTTCGAATTCGTTCCGGTGTATCGCAAGGTAATGTTCTAGGGCCAGTTCTTTAATTTTATATACTGTAGATCTGTCAGTCATGAAGAAAATTTTATTGCAATATTTGTTGACAATACTACCATGTGAACGAAACCAAATCGGTGCAAGTTACATTTACCAAGCGAAAAAGGGCCTGCCCTACAATCGGTTTGAATGACGTTGTGTTACTTTTAGCTGTTGAAGTTAAATATCTATGTATGCATCTGGACAAAAAACGAATATGGAGTGAACATTTTTGGACTAAGCGAATGTAACTAAATTACAGTTTAGGAAACTTGATTACTTACAAAAACCTCGAAAATGGAACACTCTGTGCAGCAGCATATAGAGCTATTGCATATGAATATGATTATAGACCTGTATATACATAATATGTCGTTATGCCAATATTTTTTTATTTTTATTTTTAATTTTTTAATTTTTTATTTTTTCTTAATGTCGTTTAATATAATACAAGTAAAACACTTGGTTTAAGATGCGTGCTTATAAAATAAAGGATAGTATATGCCAAAATGGCGCCAGCTTATTCACATTTAATTTTTATTTATGTAAAACTAGTATTTACCCGCGGTCTCGCCCGCGTGCTGTTTGAAATTATGACATCAAGTTAATACGTATAGAATATATTGTGCTACAATTGAGGGATGTTATTTTTTTAGGTAATTTTTTCACGGAAATAAAATGTTTTTCCGGGGTAAAAAGTAGCCTGTATACTTTTTTGTCCCTTCTGTTAACAATATACAAAATGTTATCTTTTACGCGTTTTTAATAATAAACTGCTATAATTTCATTATTTCGTTTTAAATACGTTTTTCGTCGGAAATGGGATATTTTCCCGAGGTAAAAAGTAAACTATGATTTTTTTGTCCTTTTTGCTAACAGTATGTAAAGTTTAAACGAAGTAAGTGAATCTTTTTTATAATATTTAATTTTAAATATATTTTTCCACGGGAATCGGATTTAAAAATTAGCCTGTGTTTCTTTACGTCCCTTTTGTTAACAATATGCAAAGTTTGAAGTCAGTCATTCGTTTTTTTAACAGTCAATTGCCGTAATTTCATTGTTTCATTTTAAATACATTTTATCCTGGGAATGAGATACTTTTCCGGGATAAAAAGTAACCCATATTCATATCCGTCCTTTCTATTAACAATACATATGCTAAGTTCGAACGAAATAAGCCAATTTTCTAATTGTTTCATTTAAAATACACACCTACATTTCTCCACAGGAATGAGATTTTCCACAGGGTTTAGATGGTTTCCCGACTTAGAAAGTAGCATGTGTTCTTTTTCGTCCCTTATATTAACAATATACAAAGTTTGAAAGCAATCATCCGCTTTTTAACAGTGAACTGTCATAATTGAATAAGTTTTCCTTCGGGAATGAAATATTTTTCCGGGTTGAAAGTTGACCTATAACCATCTCTGTCCCCCAAACTATGTCTGTGCAGCGAGTTTCAACCTAATTGCTAAAACTTTATAATATTAGTTAGGGTGCTAAAGGTCTCGTGGTTTAATTTAGAGGTTACAGTCTCTTATCTGGCTTCACATTTCACACTTCAATAAAAAAAAAAAAATTGACCTTTTTCGAGACCGTAATAAATTTTATGACTTTTTTTGGTAAAAATATTTTATCCTTTTAAATTTTTCAATATTTTTAAATTAAGTTAAAAAAAAGTTTAAGTTCAATATGGATTTATATGTGACGAAGCAAAAAATCATAGATCCTTGATATTGCTTGCATTAAAGTTGGGAATTTCAAAATGCCAATTAGATTGTGAACTTTATTTTATCGGCTGATTTTTCTGACATAGTAGTAATTTTATTAGGTAAATTTAATAATTTTAATAAATAATTTTTTCTTATTTGAAATTGAATTAACTATGATAAGCAAACTAAGTAAATAATTTATGATAATTTTTATAGCGTAATGATTTCCATAACAGTTATACAGACATTACAGACAGTTACATCATATACAGACATTGACAGACAAAGGACTAGTAGACAGACAGATGGGACCGACTGACAAACAGACAAGACCGATTAACAGACAGACAGGACTGGTAGACGGACAGACAGGACTATTATACAAGACAGACAGGATAAACAGGCAGACAGGATTTGACGGGCAGACAAAAAAGACAGCCAGACAGACAGGATAAAATTAAAATACAGACAGACGAACAAGCAAACAGGAATGACTGACAGACAGACTGTAGACTAAACGGACAGACAGACACAGAACATACAGCCAGTTAATAGGACAGGACTGACATATAGACAAGACACACGGTAAGACATGACAGACAGACGGGGCAAATAAACAGACAGACAGACGAGGAAATTTTATTGTGGAAAAAAGTATTTTATTGCTTCTATATAATTATAAAACAATTCTTCTGAGTTAGGAATCATGCTTCTCCTCTTCAGTGAGCACAAATGTACCCTGTGACCGCGGAATGCAATTCATATGTTTTTTTTTACGTCCGAAATTTTCAAGTCCACACTGTAGGTAATTATTACAGACAATTGCAAATCCCTAAAAACTAAGTATATATGTATAGTTTCAGGTAATATTTTTCTGAGAATTTGAATATAGCGGAAAAATCCAATTTTAATCCAGTTATAGGACAGTAAATAATTACTACATTCATTCTTTGGGAAATAAATTAACTATATAATTACGAAAATATCGAATATTATTAATTAAATTCTGCCCCACCTCCGTTTTGAAAATATGGCTATGTAAATTGTTCAAAAATGGTTTAAAATCGCACTACAAGTTTTTCAAATTTTCAAAGGATCAAAGGATCTCTGATTTTTTGCTGTTATTATAATTAAATAATATTGAATCCCACAGGAACATTTAATCGGGATAAGATTACACCATGTGTTAGATCAGGGTAAACAGTGTCTCTGTGTGTACTATAAATTTCATCGACTTCGATTTAGTTAGTTGGATGTGATTTAGCAGTTGATTTTGTTTCCACCGGGAACCTTCAATTGGGATAAAACTATCCTATGTATTATTATTGCTATTGCATTCACTATGAATTTCCATAATCATTTCAACACATTTTTATAATATAACTAAGTCTGACCCGCGGCTTCACCCGCATTGAATTAAGCCCCCCCCCCCCTTGTGTCTCCCCTTCTTCCCCCGGAAACCTTCAATCGGGATTAAACTATCCCGATTGAACTAAAATTATTACTATATATGTGTTCATAGTAAATAACGTTTGTATATTAAATTTTATCAAATTCGATTCAGTCATCCTACAGGAACCTTTAATCAGGATAAGATTAGCCTATGCGTTAATTCAGGATTAATCATGTCTGTGTACAAAATTTTATCAAATTCTGTTTAATTATTTGGACATGATTTTGGAATTTCTTTTGCATCCCCTGGGAACATTCAATCGGGATAAAACTATTCTACGTGTTATTAAAATTCTAGCTACATGTGCTCATAGTAAATAGTGTCTCTATATTTTATTTAATCGAATTCGGTTCAGTCATCCTACAGGAACCTTTAGTCGGGATAAGATTATCCTATTTGTTAACTCAGGATAAATAATGTCAGTGTACCAAATTTCATCGAATTGAGTTTTGTTTTTTGGGGTGTGTTTGAATAATTGTTTTTGTATCCCTCAAGGACTTGCAACCGGGATAAAATTTAAACATCGAACAAATTTAAACATCTAAACATCCAAACTTTCACATTTATAATATTATTTTTAGATATTAATTTTTGTTAAGTTACATATAAACCGATATAGAACTTAAACTTTTTTTTTAACGCAATTTAAAAATACTGAAAATTTAAAAGGATAAAATATTTTTACCAAAAAAAGTCATAAAATTTATTACGGTCTCGAAAAAGGTCAATTTTTTTTTTCTTTTATTGAAGTGTGAAATGTGAAGCCAGATAAGAGATACAAGCCAATTTAGACCCTGTTTTTTACCTTGTTGAGTTTGAGATTTCTTAATGAATGTACTGTTTAGTGCATTTTCAAATATTGTTGTTTCACCGTCCCCAGAATATTTTACACTTTATAAGAAATGATTGATTTAGCCTTAAATTCATAGTATTTAAGGCTAAATCTGACAGAAGGTTAAACCTTTTAATCTATTGTTGTCTAATGTCTATGTTAAGATCTAAAGTTGACTAAATAACATATTTCAAGCTTTTCTTTTTTTTAAAAAAACGAAAAAATGTAAAATTAATATAAAAATTGAAATGATTTTATTATAATGTAATGAACCAGTTTAAAGTTTAAAAACATGATGAGTCTCAAAGATATTATTTCAGCTTATTTGAGTATAGATACTAACACCTGTATCATCATTAAACTACTGGTCTTTTTTAAAGTAAATAGATATTAAAATTATATAATGTATGTGAAAGGGTGTAGCTACATAAGCATAGGAAAATGGCCCCCATGGCCAATGTCTGTAATAATATATGTAGTGACATTGGTACCCCAAGTGATTACCAAATACAGGGTCATTGACCCTTAACCTTGACTTGTCCTTGAGATATTAACCAAAATATGTTTTAGTGCTGTAATTTTTCAAACTCAATTTTCTCGAAAACTATAACACCTAGAAAAACAAAACCGACGCCAAAATTTAGATAATATTTGGGACTATATTATATATTTTTTTGACATTTTTCCCTAAATTTTAAAAGTTCAAAATAATTGCATTAAAAATATTTTTTATTTTTTACTATGGTTGTGGTAAACTTACACCTTTCAAAAAAATACAGAATATGGCTTATCTTATCTACTTACACCATGCCAAAATTCATTAAAATCGAAGATGCGCTTTTTGAGTAATAAATAATTTATTGAGTATATGTTATGTGTTACGTTAACCGTAGAAGAGAATGATTAAAATAATTGTATAAAAAATAATTATTGATTTTTTTGTACAGTTCTAGAATACTTACATCGTTCAAAAAAATATAGTATATAGCTTAACCTTTCTACATATACCATACCAAGGCTCATCAAAGTCGAAGAGGCGCTTTTTAAGAAATAATTAATTTATTGAGTGTATGGTAGGTGCTAACCACAAAGGCAACATTTTCTGATTATAGAAACTACATATTTTTATTTTTACCTACTGATGATTTCAATCGTCGTCATCACTGTTTTCATTTATGACCACATTAATCGATTTATTTAAAAATATTTTTGATAATATTTCAGCTGGTCGTACAATGCGAGACAAATATCTCGCAAATATCCTAAATAATATATATGACACCTGCAACATGAGCACAGCATCCAACCGTTCGATTACCATTCGGACAATTGTAACAGTACCGGCGAATTAGTAACAGTACCCGATAATATTTATTGTTTATATGCCGTGACCCAACATTTAACTTTATAATATTTGGAATTTGCGTCGTGTAATATTTTAGATTTTACCAGATTAACTGAAGTACAATTAAAAATGTTGTTTACAAGTTCCTATCAGTTTTCATTAGCTGTTTCATACCTGGCTGAAATAATGGACGACAAGAATAACGTTTTGCATATATTACAAACGAAGCAAACTCCAAATATTATAAAGTTAAATGTTCGGTCACGGCATATAAACAATAATAATTATCGGGTATTTATTGATTATCTTCCTAATTCTAACAATATTGAAGGAATTCGCCGGTACTGTTGCAATTGTCCGAATGGTAATCGAACGGTTGGATGCTGTGCTCATGTTGCAAGTGTGATATATTATTTAGGATATTTGCGAGATACTTGAGCCTTGGTATGGTATATGTAGAAAGAAAGGTTAAGCTATATACTACATTTTTTTGAACGATGTAAGTATTCTAGAACTGTACAAAAAAATCAATAATTATTTTTTATACAATTATTTTAATCATTCTCTTCTACGGTTAACGTAATACATAACATATACTCAATAAATTATTTATTACTCAAAAAGCGCATCTTCGATTTTAATGAATTTTGGCATGGTGTAAGTAGATAAGATAAGCCATATTCTGTATTTTTTTGAAAGGTGTAAGTTTACCACAACCATAGTAAAAAATAAAAAATATTTTTAATGCAATTATTTTGAACTTTTAAAATTTAGGGAAAAATGTCAAAAAAATATATAATATAGTCCCAAATATTATCTAAATTTTGGCGTCGGTTTTGTTTTTCTAGGTGTTATAGTTTTCGAGAAAATTGAGTTTGAAAAATTACAGCACTAAAACATATTTTGGTTAATATCTCAAGGACAAGTCAAGGTTAAGGGTCAATGACCCTGTATTTGGTAATCACTTGGGGTACCAATGTCACTACATATATTATTACAGACATTGACCATGGGGGCCATTTTCCTATGCTTATGTAGCTATACCCTTTTGTCAGCAGGCCAACCGACCAAACAGTGTAATTGTTTTCGCTAACAAACCTTTAATTTTATGACTACTACTACCACATTAAGTGTTATATATGATACAATGAAAATTCTTTATAATGAAATGTAAGTGAAGACGGAACTGTTTTTCTAATTAATGTACCTATGACTCCTTGTAAAAATGACTTCAATGACCACCACAAAACAGAAAAATAGCAACAAAACAACTTCACTTTAACTGCTCAGATGTATTTTGGATTACTTGTAATCCATCATCAACGTGAGCTCCATATTATTAGATTACTCCAGATTACGTCCAAAGAAATTTATGTATACGGAACCGTTTTATAAAATAGTTTTATAATGAATGCTCTACTCGACCGTTGGTGGAATACTGAATATTTGATCAGCTATATCTGACCGAATATTCAAATACTATTCGATATTTTTGGCGCTTAAAAAATTAACAGTGACTGCTTAGCACACTATTAATTCCCCTCTATTTTTGTATAGCACACTATTAATTCCACTCTATTTTTATATAGCACACTATTAATTCCACTCTATTTCTGTATATTTCAAAATGCCATCCTTTGTATGCTATTTAATATTATAAAAATAAAAAATAAAATTGTATTTCATATAACAAGATCTTTCAAACAAAAATCCAAATTTTGTTATTTCGGCTATTCGGGTGCTTATGGAAAGTTTTATCTTGAAAAATGAAACAGATATAAATATTATGATTGTAATGGCAAAAACGATGAAGTATTTATCGTAAAGAAATTCAAAATTTTCTTAATTGTTCTCAAAAACTAGTCCACTTAGAACAATGATTCAAAAGCTAGGTACTTTTTAGTAACTTTTTCACTCTTTTCGAAGGTGTAAAAAAAATTAACTAATATTGGAATTCTGTCCAATTTTTATAAGAAACCACTAAAAATGACAAAAAATGGTTTGGAACTTTTGATCTTTTCACCAAATTTTGTAAAAATTGGATTTTTTCTTTTGAGAGTTATCGCGCAGACACATAAATACATATATATATATATATATATATATATATATATATATATATATATATATATATATATATATATATATATATATATATGTACCACGGACTAGGGAATATTATATTATTATTATTACTATGGACACGCAGTAACTGGGCATGTCGTAGAATCTTTTGGTATGTCGTATAAATTATGTCATTTGTACAAGCTATTAAAAGTACTAAAATGGTTTATTGTGCTGTAAAGACATGCATTACTGAAAGTGGGAAAGATTCAAAAAAGAAATCTGTAATTTTATTTCATAAGTAAGTAGTATTTTGATTGAAATTTTTAATATAAAAATTTAGTGACACTTTCTTCACCCATGAAAAACATCAATATCAGATGCCCACAAACTTAAATATGGCTTGTCCACACTATTCTACTGTCCATAATATGTACAAATTTTAGTGAAGGTCATTTTCAGTTACTCCAGGCCTCAAAACAAATTTCTGTCATAGTCCCAGACGCAAGTCTTAGGGAGCGTCCATAAACTACGTAGTTCCATTTTTGCCAATTTCGAACCCGTCCAAGTAGACTACAGGTGACTGTTACCTTAGCCTCCCCTCCCCTCTTCATAGTGGAACGTAGTTTTTTTCTTACTAAATCCAACAAAACATTAAATTAAAATAATAGCCTTTTTATTATTAAATATGAAAATTGAGGCATTTTTTACAGTCTAGCTAGCAAAATATCCTCAAAAAACATGTCCTCTGATAGTAAGAATTTTAATGTAACGACTGTGTGACCACATGATTGTATAATTGGCTTGAGGAAGTTTTGTTAAATTTCAAAATGTCCAAAATATTAAGCACTTTATAAGTAAATTAAGATTATTCATAAATTTTTTCACAGATTATTCACAAGCCAATGATTGTATAATTGGCTTGAGGAAGTTTTGTCAAATTTCAAAATATCCAAAATATTAAGCACTTCATAAGTAAATTAAGATTATTCATGAATTTTTACATTCAAATTCATGTTTTATTGTTCCAAATAAAACTACGTAGCTGGACTCTGACTCCCCCCTGCCCCCATGTAGCCCAGTAAAGTTTTTTGCATAACGCCTTCCTCCCTCCAATTAGGCTATGTAGTTTATGGACGCTCCCTTACCATGAGAGACACCGTAATAGTTGAATTTCCAGAATGGAAATTCGCTAGAATGAGTTTTCACTGTAACTACCTATAATATGGTGTTTTAGTACTATATAAGAATATAACATATTCACTCGTCATAGGCATTAGTTGACTTTGTACAATATAAATGTTGAACAATAAACCTCTTTGTTAACAGCATGAGAACTGTCAAATGTAAATAGTCATTCAAGTCGTCTGACCTCACGAGTTTCACCTATTTTGTTATCTTCTGCACAGATACATATGTTGTGTAGTATGTAGATTTTTGATAAAAATTATATATAATTGTCATAAATGAGAAAAACCTTCAATTCAGAACAAGAAGCATATTTTTTATGGTATTAATATGACATTGAATGGGATTTTGCAATTTGATATTGGGTTTGTATTCTTACTATGCGTTGTAGTCTCTTGGTTTGTGTTATTATCGTTCATTGAAATTACTAGTCATACACGTCTAACATTGTAATAAACATTACCTAACAGGTAAACTTAATAGATTCGATTCGTTTTATATTTGTTAGGGTCCCGAAGAAAAAAAATGTTAAGGTTTTTGAGGTTTTACTTTTCGGTATTTTAATGTGAGGGAAAAAATGTTTCTAGTTATTAGGTACATATTTTGTGGCATTATCTAATATTTAATCTCATAAACGAGCATAAGTAAAAGGACTGGTTAGACCAAAGCGGTCATCTTGCGGGCTAAGTGGATGTCGTATAATTATATTGTAGGAGAGACTGGGGTAAAGTGGCCACTCTAACAAGGAGATGCACCCAGAGTGAAATTCGGGATTTTGATGAAACTTCGCTGGTGTGTAGTATAGGTAAAAATAAGGGACACGTATTTTTTTTTATCGGCCATCGTCCACGTTTAGGGGGTGAAACCAGCCCCTAAAGTTGGGGGTTCAAATCGTATTTCTTAAGATTTCTCGAAAACTATAAGAGATAGAGGAAAACGTTAAATTGATGAAATGTTACTCTTTGAAAGACCTATTCACCTGTATAGGTTAAATCAGGGCTGGGTTCATAAGAGGGGCTGGAGGGGTGAAAATGGGGGTAAATTTTCTTGCACAGCCTGAATGGTTCAATGTAACAAATTTTTACCACTATAAATAGAAAGAGCACCAAAAATTAGGGGACATGTGTTTTTACGTTTTTTCGAAATATGAGTAGTATCCAAGCCACATAAGGAAAAATAACATAGGGTAGATTATATAGTATTATTATTGATTGCAAATACATCCTATATTTTTTTATTTTTATGTTTATTTTCATCATGAAAATGTATTTTTTTACTTTCTGATAATGAATCATATATTTTTCAGTACTAACTTAATTGGTAATTTAGCCATGTGTACATTTGGTTATTCATATTCGATATTTTTTATACCTATTTTTGCGAAAGTTAAAGTTCTCTGGTGTGGCTGTGTTAATGAATGCTCGACAAGAAGCAGTAATCTCTTTCGTTCACTGTTCAAGTGCTTTGTAATAAATTTTTCCATATAGAAAAGGTGGTTGACACCTAAAAAACATACAAAAAAGAATAAGAAAAGTAGTACGAATGTTGAGAAAGGAATAAACCGCGTTTATTTGGTTAAAAACGAATTTGTAAAAAGATAAAGGTAGTTGTTGAATGGAAGATTATTGCTTCTTATCGAACATTCATTAAAACTTGCAGACCAGAGAGCTTTCGCAGAAATAGGTATAAAAAATATCGAATATGAGTAACCAAATATACACATGGCTAAATTACCAATTAAGTAAGTACTGAAAAATACATGAATCATTGTCGGAAAGTAAAAATTTATATTTTCATGATGAAAATAAACATAAAAATAAAAAAATATAGGACGTATTTGCAATAAATTATATTACTATATAATCTACCCTATGTTATTCTTCCTTATGTGGCTTGGATACCACACATATTTCGAAAAAACGCAAAAACAAGTATCCCCTAATTTTTGGTGCGCTTTCTATTTATAGTGGTAAAAATTTGATACATTGAACCATTCAGGCTGTGCAAGAAAATTTACCCCCATTTTCACCACTTCAGCCCCTCTTATGAACCCAGCCCTGATTTAACCTATACAGGTGAATAGGTCTTTCAAAGAGTAACATTTCATCAATTTAAAGTTTTCCTCTATCTCTTATAGTTTTCGAGATATCTTAAGAAATACGATTTGAACCCCCAAATTTAGGGGCTGGTTTCACCCCCTAAACGTGGACGATGGCCGATAAAAAAAAATACGGGTCCCTTTTTTTTGACCTATACTACACACCAGCGAAGTTTCATCAAAATCCCGAATTTCACTCTGGGTGCATCTTCTTGTAAGACAATATATTGTTTAGTATATTTATTTGAAAAGAAATACAGATTAATAAGTATGTAGCATACACGGAGAAAAAATTCCTATAAAAATTACTGTGCTCATACTACAATCGACGTGTAACAGGCGAACATATTCAATTTTTGTACGGTAAAATTATAAAAATTACAATAATATAACTATAATTTTTATAATTTTACCGTACAAAATTGAATATGTTCGCCTGTTACACGTCGACTGTAGTATGAGCACAGTAATTTTTATAGGAATTTTCTCTCTGTGTATAGTTGCTTTAGTGCAAAACCAATAACCATCAACTTATCCACAATATCTTGTAAGGTATTTTTGCACTTTTTGTGTTTCGCAACATGTGTAAAGTGAACACTTTATCCCACTATGTTGGGTAAAGTGGCCAGGGCTACCCAATTTAATCCAAAAAGAAACCTTGAGGTAATAAACATGTTTATATACAAAATCAAACTATGCTTGTATCATTCATTATTATAAACCAACGGAAGGACAGACGGACGGACATTGAAGCCTCATCATAAGGGTTCCTTTTTCACATTTTTTCTCGGAACCCTAAAAACTGATTTCAGGCAATTCTTTTGTTTATAAAATATAAAGAACTAAATAAAAGTTCTGAATTTAATATAGTACGTTAAAATATTCTAAGAATTCAACTTGAGCAATGATTGGAGACACTGACCACTTTGCCCCATTATAAGCCTGGTCACTTTACCCCGTTAGACGCGATTTCGCCAAACCACAACATATTTCAAGAATGAATTTTCTGTTTTTAGCTATCCCAATTAAAAAATTGTATTCGTAATTAATAAAAAAATAATGAGAATACAACTTAAAACTTAGCTTACATCAACACTCGAAAATTATGAAAATTTATTAGGTATAATTCATACAATCTAGTGAACTGATCTTTGACGTTTTAACAGAATACTAATGGCTTCTCTACAAGCTAGTATTCAACTTCGCCACAAGATTGGAATAGTTTCCGGTGAGTAAAGGCCAATGGCCACTTTACCTCCACTGGCCACTTTACCCCAGTCTCCCCTACTACTTGATTTATAACCAAACATTCAAGTAGGTAATAGTTTCTGAACACAATTAAAGTCAAGTGGATTCGCATTTTCGACAAAGAAAATGTAATACGTGTTTTGGTCAGTTTGTCACGTTTTAGCTCTTGTGTCGGGTATGCAATATAATTTCTTTATTACCTTCCGGACGCCCGTCACGGTCTGTCCTTACACTATATTTGTCTACTGGCCTCTCACAAAACTTTTTATAGAGGAGACATAAAAAATTAAATTATCATGTAATTGATCCCCATAGTACATTAGTAATACTAAAGGATCCTGACTTATATAGTGCCTGACACGGACTTGGTGAGTTTTTTTTTCCTATAAAGAAAATTCTTGAATTCAAAAAGTTTTGTTAAATGAAGTTGTTGTAGAAATTATTCAACTTTTTTGGATAAATAAACAAATTTTCAGAATTTATTTGGATATTAGCATAAAATTAAAATTTAAATAAAAACTAATAATTAAACTTAAAAATTTTTTTAGTAAATAGTTAAAATATAAAACATTAAAGAAAACTAAAATTTAATTAAAATTTAAAGACAAATCAACTGATATAAAAAAATTAGGTACTATAAATAAAAATATTATGGAAACACTTTTTTTTATAACTTTTAAAAATAATAAAGAAGAAAACAAGAAACGTTCCAACTGGCTACAAATTTATGCATTACTATTAATACATCAGATTCAGAAAACGACGTATTTCAAAATAATGGTTGTAAATTAACAAATTATACCAAATAAATCTTATTATGTCGTCACTACTGACTTTATTACATTGCTTGTTCGGGAACTGAAGGCATTCGATTCAACACAGCCTTAGCTAAAATCGATCTTTGTCTATGTCAATTCAGTATGTAAGTGAGACAGATTATAACAAATAGTTCTCTTTACTCTTTTGACTCCTTTTAAAACTGTTGTGAGTTGACGTGCAAGCAATTTATAGCACCACTGATTGACGTATTAAAAAAAAAAAAATACAAAAAATCGTAATTTAATGTATAAATCGGAATTTATTAACTCTTTAATTATATTAAAACCATTTATTATTACTTTTTAGAAAAAAAAGTAATTTAAACGCATCATTAGAGATAAAATAATATTAATTAGATATATGCATAATAGTCCAAGAATCGAATGTAAAAAGAAAATTTTAGTTCATTTATTTCTCATTGATGAAACAATAGTTATAACATTAATTTCTGTAATAGTGTGTTGTAACAGAAGCTTAATACCTTATCCATTGTGCAGTGAAAATAGATACCAAAGGTGAAAACGGCTTTTTGCCAATAAAACTTTAAATAAAAAATATTAATTTTCTGACGGAAAATGTTATTATCAAAATCCTTTCTTGTAAAAGGACATAGCCGGCTAAGATAGGGAAAACGGCCCTTAACGCAAAATTGATTGTTTTTATAGGAAATAATACTTCTTAGCCCCAGATACATTCCTGCCAAATTTCAACCCTCTGAGGCTAATAGTTTATGAATACACAAACAGACAAAAATTTTCAAAAAAATTTTTTTTTTACGAAATTACTGAGCCGATTTATTTAAGTTTAATATATATTGTGTACCCACCTTAAACAAAGTAGCAAAAAAACAAATTAACGTTATATCCCTTTATTATACTAATTTTTTAAAATTTTTTAATTTAAGTAAATTTATTTTTGTCACTTACGCGTAAGCGACACCCACCATTTTTTGTTCAATAATATGTTTCGTAGTACTCTATAACATATATTTTTATGGAAAAATTTTAGTTGGTAGAACATAGTAATATTTCAATACAAATGCATGTCATGTTCGTTACTACATATATTACTTATGTATAAAAAGGACCATAAAGTAAAGCATCTGTCTGATTTCTAAAAGACTCCTCGATATGCTTGATTATGTATACTTTATTTACAGATTGTTGTGACGATACAGGTACACGTATATATCGACGTACGATGCATCTGTCTTCCGGTAACGTCGTGTGAAGGTCGAAGTCGTTCCTCTTCGTTTTGGTGAGTTCGTTGTTGTGATTGTTGTAAGTACAATGTTTGTAGGATGTTCTCTTGCGACTGTTGTAGTACACAGATGGTGATGTTGATGTCGTCTTCGCACTGGCTGATGCTTGTCCGCTCTGTGTTCTGGATTGGTACTTCGGCTTGCACTGGCCACTGGTTCGCACTGATTGATTGGTCGGCACTGAGTATTTAGCAGTGACAGTGATACTGTTACTGTTCGTTGGCGACAGACTGATACTGACTCACTACTGGTGTGCTCGTGTTGACTGCTTGGCGACAACTGATAATGATTGACTGCTTCACTGGCACTGTTGCTAGCGTATTTATAGCGGGGTGTGTGGTTCGATTCGTTTCCAATGCTTTCCACACTAGAATGTTCTCTTTAATGTGTGGAAGTTGATGATGCACTGGTGTGTTGCTAGAATGTTCTGTGCTGGAATATTCGGTTGGTTGATGTGTGTATGTTTGTACAGTTACAATATTGTGAATATTTACTCGTCGTTGCCAGAATTTTCTATTACACGTCTATGCATTTGTTATGTTGTCGCCACAGATTTATTATTTATTGTATTTCGACCAATAGAATCATTGTATTAAATGTTCTGTGTTCAGAACAATAAATGTACTATCAAAAAAATAGTTTTTTTTCCAACTAAATGTTATACTTTTATTTTACGTAAAAATTTGAATTTTTTAAATAAACATGATATTAAAAAAATTGATCTGAGCCTCCTGTTGTGATTACTGACTCCACTCCATTTCTACAATGTGGCGAAGCCCTATGATAAATGACAGCATTCAGTACCTATTTTAATAAATTGTACAGTACAACAGGCAAATGTCATTTGCCAATATCTCGATGATAGCATGTATATCCATAACCACAAATATTAATACTGATGTTCGGTAATATATTTTTCCTCTTATTATTAGTTTTGTCAAAGAATTTTTTCAACACTTTTTTTCAACATTCAGCTCTTCGACTGTAATCTTTAATTTATAATTGCCGTTAGATATTTACCAGTAACACAAATTTACATATTATTATGTAACAAAATAAAATCTAAAAATAGAATTTTCTTAAATGGTGGGAAAAAAATTATTTCAAGTTTGTATGTTATTTATTGTGAATGTATACGTAAATAAGTATTGTAATTCATAATTTAGACCTTTAATTTTTACGACAATTATCGTTGTTTGTGATCAAGTATTCGTCTTATGAAATCGAAATTTACGGTACAAGAAACTATTTATATAAAATATAATAGCACGAGTCATAAGCCAACGGATTACGTTAAGATTATACAGTTATAATTTACCTGAAGATTACAATGTTTTTAGTGAGAATACAAATCTTGAATTAAATTTCAACATTTTGTAAAAGAGAGTTATAGTTACCGATATTCATTTAGAATTGTGAAGGGAAACTGCAGGCGGCCATGAGATTCGAACCTTCGACCTACCAGTCGGCAAGTGCAGATGCCTAAGTACGCTCGGCCACTTCGCTGGTGATTCTAGACGAATATGGCATAGTTTTTCTAAGAAGGTGGCTCTACATACCTTCTAAATCCGAGTTCCCAATCTTTTTTCATCAATCATCAAAAAATCAAATCAATAAAGGGTCTCGCCGGGTAAGCATATGGGATTTCGGCCCAGCGGCTTTTTCGGCTATTCTTTTCCATGAACGTTGCTTATGGTGAGTAATATTTGAAAATATGGGTATTAGACCTCTACCCCCTATATTGTCAGAAATATGGGGGTAACAACTCTTAACTTTAAAATTTTTTTCTCCAAAACTATTGAAGATAATTAAATGAAATTAATAGAGGGTATTGACATATAGTAGCTTTATATTATGCATTTTTAGTCGAATTTTCTCCGAAAAATTAGACTTATACAGTCTATACGATAAGAGCTGCGAGAGGCGAGACCAGGGGCGCTATCCGTTTTCGGACCCGTAGAACACGATTATGTAAAAAAAAAGATGTCTGATATATATATATATATATATATATATATATATATATATATATATATATTTTCCCGCAACCTTTTAATATGTGTAGGGCCCCCCTATGGAAGTTAAGAGATGAAATTTGGTAAGTGGGGCTTATTCCGATGCACAACAATACTATCAAAGTGGGGTCAAATTTTGGGCAAATTTTTTTTCGGACCCGACCTTTAAGGGGGTGGTGGGGGGCGGAAAAGCAATAAAACTTTTCCAAACCGGTTTTAAATAATGTTTCGGTCAATTATCTACAACATATCCAAAATTCAGCTTCCTAGGATGATATGGTGGGAGTAGAGGGGGGAAAAACGATTTTCGCTGGATCTAACAGGCCCCCAGCCCCCCAGAATTAACGTAGAGGGTTGAAATTTGGTGTGTTGATAAAGTTAGTACCTAGGTTGTGCTTTTTGGAGGTTTTAATATTTTACCCCCACCCCCCTCATTTTTAAGCTACAATTTCATGCATTTTCGACGTTTTCGAAGTTTGTACCACTCGCACAGGTCACCCGAATAAACCTAGAGGGCTGAAATTTTGTATTCGGATTGAGTTAGTATCAAGGGGGTGCCTTTTGGGGGTCTCGACTTTTAACCCCTACCCCCACCATTTTTATACCCAAAAGAACATGATTTTTCTTGTTTTTTAACAGTTTCGTTCGGGTCAAAATCTCCCCAAATAAACCTAGAGGGCTGAAATTTGGTGTACAGGTTAAGCTAATAGCCAGACACTGTTTTTTGGAGGTTTCAACTTTTAACCCTTACCCCCACGATTTTTACGCCAATATTTCCTTTATTTTTGTGCTTGTTTTCTAACATGTCTAGAGACTCCATAAGGAAACCTAGAGGGCTGAAATTTTGTACGTGTATTCAGTTAGTATCCAGCTAGTACCTTGTAGGGAGTCCGCATCACTTTTCCCCCCATTTCTCCCATTTTTACATCGGAATTGAATGCTATTCTTAAATGTGTTTTAAAAGCATTATGTTTATTCTAAATACAAGTAGGCGAATAGTAATTTTAAAAAATTTAAAAAAAACGCCGTGAGCAGCGGGGCCCCATCACGGTAGTCGAATTTTCCCCTTCATCTTCGGTATTGAATGTCTACAAGCGAAATGTGATTGAAAGTCTACAACCGAATTGTCATTTTGTTGGTTTCAAAACTGGTGATGAGTGTTCGGCTGATCGAGGCTTTAAAAAAAGGTTTTAAGTATTTAAGGGCTGTATCTCAGTAAATTTCAATTTTGTGCCGAAAACAGGTAGCAGAAAAAAAGCCAACACAATTCGTACGAGGACATTCCTGCCCATGTTTATCCGCTAATTGCCTTTATGTTTTAGTTTTAAAAATTAAAAAAGGACCTTAAATAGTAAACTGAAAGGCCTTTATAAAGATATTTTTTCTTTCCAAAAAAATCCAAAATTTCTATTTTATAAATACTAAAAATCCAAAATTCCTAATTTATAAATAAACAGTGACTTTAATAACATTTTTAAATTACTTAATATGTATGTATTTCATTTGTCATAAAAGTAAGTTCACTTTTTTTTAAATTTTTTAAAATTACTATTCGCCTACTTGTATTTAGAATAAACATAATGCTTTTAAAACACATTTAACAATAGCATTCAATTCCGATGTAAAAATGGGAGAAGTGGGGGGAAAAGTGATGCGGACTCCCTACAAGGTACTAGCTGGATACTAACTGAATACACGTACAAAATTTCAGCCCTCTAGGTTTCCTTATGGAGTCTCTAGACATGTTAGAAAACAAGCAAAAAAATTAAGGAAATATTGGCGTAAAAATCGTGGGGGTAAGGGTTAAAAGTTGAAACCTCCAAAAAACAGTGTCTGGCTATTAGCTTAACCTGTACACCAAATTTCAGCCCTCTAGGTTTATTTGGGGAGATTTTGACCCGAACGAAACTGTTAAAAAACAAGAAAAATCATGTTCTTTTGGGTATAAAAATGGTGGGGGTAGGGGTTAAAAGTCGAGACCCCCAAAAGGCACCCCCTTGATACTAACTCAATCCGAATACAAAATTTCAGCCCTCTAGGTTTATTCGGGTGACCTGTGCGAGTGGTACAAACTTCGAAAACGTCGAAAATGCATGAAATTGTAGCTTAAAAATGAGGGGGGTGGGGGTAAAATATTAAAACCTCCAAAAAGCACAACCTAGGTACGAACTTTATCAACACACCAAATTTCAACCCTCTACGTTAATTCTGGGGGGCTGGGGGCCTGTTAGATCCAGCGAAAATCGTTTTTCCCCCCTCTACTCCCACCATATCATCCTAGGAAGCTGAATTTTGGATATGTTGTAGATAATTGACCGAAACATTATTTAAAACCGGTTTGGAAAAGTTTTATTGCTTTTCCGCCCCCCACCACCCCCTTAAAGGTCGGGTCCGAAAAAAAATTTGCCCAAAATTTGACCCCACTTTGATAGTATTGTTGTGCATCGGAATAAGCCCCACTTACCAAATTTCATCTCTTAACTTCCATAGGGGGGCCCTACACATATTAAAAGGTTGCGGGAAAATATATATATATATATATATATATATATATATATATATATATATATATATATATATATATATATATATATCAGACATCTTTTTTTTTACATAATCGTGTTCTACGGGTCCGAAAACGGATAGCGCCCCTGGTCTCGCCTCTCGCAGCTCTTATCGTATAGACTGTATAAGTCTAATTTTTCGGAGAAAATTCGACTAAAAAGTGAACTTACTTTTATGACAAATGAAATACATACATATTAAGTAATTTAAAAATGTTATTAAAGTCACTGTTTATTTATAAATTAGGAATTTTGGATTTTTAGTATTTATAAAATAGAAATTTTGGATTTTTTTGGAAAGAAAAAATATATTTATAAAGGCCTTCCAGTTTACTATTTAAGGTCCTTTTTTAATTTTTAAAACTAAAACATAAAGGCAATTAGCGGATAAACATGGGCAGGAATGTCCTCGTACGAATTGTGTTGGCTTTTTTTCTGCTACCTGTTTTCGGCACAAAATTGAAATTTACTGAGATACAGCCCTTAAATACTTAAAACCTTTTTTTAAAGCCTCGATCAGCCGAACACTCATCACCAGTTTTGAAACCAACAAAATGACAATTCGGTTGTAGACTTTCAATCACATTTCGCTTGTAGACATTCAATACCGAAGATGAAGGGGAAAATTCGACTACCGTGATGGGGCCCCGCTGCTCATTTTACATTCGTATGGTGTCATTTACTATATTAAAAAAAATAATTGAATTTTTGAGGTTGCGTGTTTTAGACCAACCCCTTGAGTGACACCTACCAAAAAAATATATGTTATTTGGCTCTAACATAGTTATCGTGTGTAGAAATTTCAGCAAGGTCAGATTGGTGGAAGGTTTCTTAAAAAAATATAAATTCAGGTTAAGTAACAATAAGACACCCCTATGAAAAAAACAAAGGTTGTGATCTGGATGATTGACTATGGTATTTCTATGTATTTTTCGAAGCTGAGTGCGAATCTGAGGTCAAAAAAATTCTTATACCCTTTAAATATTTGTATAGAGCCACAAATATCCCTTAAATAGGTGTAAAGTTATGAATTTCAATATCATGACAGAAAGGAATATGAATGGGCACTTTGCAACCCGTGCAAATTAATTGGCAAATAGTTTGCCTTGTAAAATATAAAAGTTAAAAATAATTTCTATTGATTTGGTTTTCCTAGCGACTAAAATAATAAAATAAAAGTCAGTCTAATGCTGACATTCGAAGCAAATATTTGGTTTTTTTGTTTCGAGAAGATATTCAGAAGAAGAAGAGTCAGTTACACAATATGCTTTATATTATTGCCAAGGGCTCCAGCAAGGTAACATTTACCGAAAGGGTTGATTCACCCTCTAATATAGGGAGTAGAGGTCTAATACCCATATTTTCAAATATTACTTACCATAAGCAACGTTCATGAAAGAGAATAGCCGAAAAAGCCGCTGGTCCAAAATCACATATGCTTATCCGGCGAGACCCCCTTTTTATCCCAAGGATTACGAAAAATTTTAGCTATTGACTACAAATTCCTGACTTAATGCTTGTGTAATACCCACTTGGTGCATTTTTCTTTTATTAATTTAAGATTAATCTGTCTGTTGAAAATAACATGCAAAATTTTTATAAATGATTTTTATCATTGGCTTCTCTCATTAATCTGTATTAATATTGTCACTGGATCTATTACTGATAAATTATAGCTATGTAGTCATTTAACAAAAATGTTAAATCAGTCACTTGTATGTTTATTAGTTACTTTTAAATGAGAGATAGTTTGAATAAAATTGATAGACAGAAGACAGTACTAGAATCTGTGAAGTTGCACTGTACCAACTTACACATAGAGCATATAATTCGCCCCTTGAGAATAAAACTGTTACAACTACAAAATCACTAATTTTAAGATATTAAAGAAATAAGATTTTGAAGAAATTTAAAACCGAATAACTTTTTTCCAAATCATCTTAGAACTTTAAAACTTTGCTAGGTTCATTCTAACAGTTAGTTTTAAATGTTGTGATAAAAATTTTGTCGAGAAAATTCATAGTTTAAATTTTCATTGCAGTTGTAACCAAAATTTTTTTAGTTATTTTACAAAAAGTTGCATTCTGTTTAGGATTATAATGTTATATCTGCAAATAATACATTTTTTCTTAATTATTTCACAAAATATTACTTTTTGTTGGTGACGCAAAGTTGTATCTGCAACTAACACTTTTCAGAAATTTTGAAAATTTCGCTTTATATAACTTTATAATGGCAATTGTTTAAGGCAACAAATTCCATAATTATATTACAGATAGAGATGGGCAACGGGAAAATTCCCAGTGGGAATTTTCCCGGGAATATTCCCATTTGGGTAATTATTAAGTATTTTCCCGGGAAAATTCCCAAGGTAACACATTCCATAACTGTATTACAGATAGAGATGGGCAACGGCAAAATTCCCGATAGGAATTTTCCCAGGAATATTCTCATTTGGGTAATTATTGAGTATTTTCCCGGGAAAATTCCCGAAACCTGAGTAAAAACGATTACTTACAATTAGCTGTACTATTTTACAAATGCGTTTTTAATTAAAGACCGCGACACCGGTCCCTCAATTTACGTGAATATTCGTTTCATGGGGATTCAATTTATGCGGATAAAAAATCGCGTAAATTCGTCATTATAAAAAAAAGATACTGGAAATAAAAGCTACCAAAAATTGTAGAGAATTTTATAATACTTTGAATGATAACGAAAATGTAGAAATTTACACGTTAAAATTTTAAAAATATCGTTTTTTTCGATATCGATAATTTTCGATAACGAAAAATAGGTTTTGACAGTCCCAATATATTAGGAATACCCACAACTTGCTTCGCTTAAGCCTTCAAAAATTTCGTTATTTTTGAATTACGATGTACCGTTTACGAGATATTTACGACCAAAGGTTTACGTTTTCGAAAAGTATTGAAAACTAATTTTTTTGAAAATATTTTATTGGTGACAAAACCAGTTTGACTAATCAGTCTGAATCAATTAATTATAATCAGTTTATGATGAGTAACTCGGTATCGATAATTTTCGATAACGAAAAGTAAGTTTTGATAGTCCCAGTATGTTCGGAATACCCATAACTTGCTTCGCTTAAGCCTTCAAAAATTTCGTTATTTTTGAGCTATGATGTACCGTTTACGAGATATTTACGATCAAAAGTTTACGTTTTCGAAAAGTATGAAAACTAATTTTTTCGAAAATATTCTATTGCCGACCAAAGAAATGGGACTAACAGAGCATAAATTCAACCATTATACAATCAATTTATAATAATTTGTTAGACATTTAGTAGTAAAAGCAATTAAACACATTTAACAGAAAATATTATGTTATTTATTCTTCTTTTCTTCTGTTACAACTATTAGGAGTATGTAGCTATTAGGGATATGCTGCTACAATTTTATTTTGTTTTTGGATTTTAATTTACTTATATGGTTTCTTTTTTTTTTTTAGTTAAAATTGGGGTACTGCTGCCGGTGGATGGCGCGGTCAGCAGCACCCGGCGGCATCGCCTACCATGGGCATGCGCCGCCATAAACGACAAAGATAAAAACATACACAAAACAGACAGGAACACATAAATGCACTAGACAACGGACAAACATATACAATAAAAACAAACTAACAAGCAGACCCTGTCATCCAGGGTCTAGGGAAATGCTCTGTAAGGACAGGGCATAGCGTATAACGCCGAAACCAACGAAGTGCCTTGCCTCAAATAAGTATGTCTTTGCAACGCTGAATGATTGCACTCCCCAGCGATGCAGAGCAAGTCCACATTATTTACACATATTTTATTTCTTCAATAATTTTTTTTTCTTTTTTCACAAGTGTCACTGGTAGCCTGAAGTCACCCAGTGACACAACAAATATACGTTTAAAAAGAAATAACAAACACCAGTCAGACCAGCTGACTAGGTGCATTCCGTCTGAATGTATAATATAAAAACGAATTAAAACAATAACACAAGGGCTGTAAAGAGCCTCTGGTGCCATAACAAAGTTAAAAGGGACGAACACAAAAACAAGAATGGTTAAAAAAAGAAGCAACAACGCAAGACTTAGTTAAAAAAGACAAAACAAGAAATATCACAGCTCTGGTTACATAACAATCACAGCACAAAAATCAAATAACTGCCCCGTGGCAGGATCCTGCTCTCCATACTCTCGACAATTCCGAAACGGCTTCGTTAACTCATAGGAACTCGTCCGTGTAAGGAACAAATGACGGCTGCTTACTAAGTGAATAACTTACAACCGTTCAGTCAGCGTCGGGGTTCAACTTACACGGGAAACCGGTACTTGACTAGGCCACATTCGTCCGAGTCGAGGCTACAGAGAACAGGGTAGTCCCACGGAGTATCACAGAGATTACCATTCTATTCCCATCACACCGAGGGGGCGGAAGCGGCCACATCGACCCCATAGAACGCATCCATGTGAGGAACGACCGACGTTTCTGCTTACTAGGTGAGCATGCTCGAACTGTTCAGACAGACGTCGCTCACATAGGAGAACCAGTGCGTCGAGGGCCGCGCTCCTACCCATCGATATGATGAGAACAAAACCCGGATCTTTATCACAGGAATGCACCACTGGTGTGCACTAACCGGTGGATGCAGAATAAAAAGCTTAAAGTAAAACACAGGTACAAGGCTATCACAGAATTCTACAAATCACAGTACGATATCACATTTCCGACTTCTCCGAATTCGAGTCACGATTTCGGTATTCACACACATATGGATACTAAACACATTCGACGCTACAGCCAGACATCAGGGCGAGATTAACAAGCATTAAGCAGGCGATGGTATTTCTCACATACGGTGGAAACCTCTGTCGATCCTACGACGTTCGTCCTCGTCGAAAAAAGAACTATCGAGGTTTACACCTCTAGATCCGACACCTTTCGTGAAAACGGTGGTACCTCGAGAAGGAATGGTGCCGATCTTGGGTAGTCAGAGGCTAATGGAATCCGAAGATTACTGTATTGCGCATAAACTACGCCTGGACCCCTTAGCCTTCTTGACACCAATGGGGGATAAATATCCCTCACGGGTGCCAAGGGCAGCTGCTATAGGTGTCCTCACCACCTATATGGTTTCTTACATTTTCTTTTATATCAATATTTTGCCGACTGAAGTTTTTCCCACGTTTGTCTGTTTTTATTATACAAATATTTCGATCAAGCTTTTAGTTTACTTTTCTAGTTTACATTTTATCTTCTACGCAATATCCTGATTTAATTTTTGTTTGTACCGGAAAAATTTCTAAGTTTTCAGTGAATAACGTTCTGACCCTGTATTAATTAAACCTTTTTGTATATTTGTCGCCCGTAAATCGCGATTTCGCTTTCGTTTCTTTCGTTCCGAAACAGGTGTTGTTAAATTTCCATTAGTATTATTTGGGAAAGTTTCGTCCAAATTAAAATATATATCCGAATTAACAGTAATAGTTAAAGCAGAAGAAAAAAACTGTCCATTATTTAAATTTAAATGGATAAAATTATTTAAATTGTTTAAATTATATGGTTTAAATTGTTTAAATTATAAGATTATATTCAGAAAGAGCTGTTAAATTAATTTTTTCTTTATCAGCGTCCATATTTTGAAATTAAAATAAATTATAATTATATTTTAATAACAATAATGCTACGAAAGAATTCGTCTAAACTCAATAAACATTAAATATGGCTAAAATTGTGAACATCATTATTCACTTACATTGTAAAATGATAACAGAAGAAGGAATACCAAAATGCGTGTAGTTCTGTATGTACCTACAATCCACTCTAACTAACATGTAGCCACTTAATAAAAGAAATCACATACATATACCTTTTTTAATCGAAATAAAAAGTTAATTTTTTGTTTTCTCTTTGTTACAACTGCACATGTAACAAAAATTTTTTAAACCATTTACTCTTAGACTGTTAAAATTAAAAAAAAGTTTATGGACTATAACTTTTTTATTTTCTAGAATTTTAGGGTGAAAATTTCACCAATCGATAGCTTAAATGTAGCTGAATCCAATGATATAAAAATCTCAAAAACGAAAAATTTGCAGTTGCAACAGTTTTATTCTCAATGTGCGATATGTAGATTTAGTGAACTTTTTATTTTTATTTATTTTGATGGAGTGCTAAGTGAAATCAAATTTATTCTTAAATTATCTATTTTAAATGTATTAAGAGGTAACACCACTTTAAAAACTTAAAAAATACTGTGAATTTTTGGATATATATTTCTTAGCTGACAGTAGACTCTGACATAATTCATTGAAAACAGGGCCGTGGAGAAAAATAGCGGGCCCCAGGAATAAACTACATTCTTTTAAAAAATTCCTCCCAAAAGAATAAGTTATGAGCAAAAAACCCTTTTTCCCTGGGCCCCCTACCGACAGTTACGGGCCCCCTCCTCAACCCCGGGCCCCGGGGCTAGAACCCCAGCTACCCCACCCTCTCGTCGGACCTGACTGAAAAGCAAATTTGTATATAATTAAGTGTATGCAGAAATAACAAATCTTTGTAAGTAAACTGGTAGGTAAGTAAAAAGTATAAGTATTTGTGAAAAAAAAAAATTTTACAAGTAGGTACTGTATCTAAAATCGTTTTCTATAAAATTCGCAACTTATTTCGCTAAAGAAATGTGTGGGTGTTTTGTGAACTATTTACATTTTAGAAAGTTCATTTTTTCACCCGAAAACATTGACCTAAGAATTGAGACAATTACATATATAGGACATGTTTTTTAAATATTTAATTAAAAAAAAAAAACTATTAAATATTTCTGAAAATTTTAAATCAAAATAAAAAATACATAACAAGTTTATGCCTAGAATTCTTCAGTATCATTGAGTATCACTGATTATACCTTGTTCAATTCAAAAATGAATAAAATTTTGAATCCGAAAATTTCAATTTTTTGAAAATTTATAAGTACCTTTGTCCCTTAATATAATATACGTTATACGTATATAGCATTTTAAACTTGAACTAAAATTTTGATTGTGTAATACATAATTATAAATAATAAATAATGAATGAACCCTTGATTCATTTTTATGCATTATTTCTTAATATGTATAAATCTTTTTGTATCCTTTTACCGACAATTTTATTTCCATAATTGAATAACTACAAAAATACTGTTTCTTTGTTGGCTAATGAAATAATTATAACGATTTTATACATATTAAAAGATTCTTTTCACAAAACACAGAAACAATCTTACTATAATCTCTGTACTAGCGATACCAGTCTGGACAAACAATTCCGGCCACTTTCCTCCACTATGTTATGTAGGTACACACTGTATGTAGTTGTGCATGTTTGATGTTTGTATATGTGTGAGTGGTCACACACACAGCTACATATACACGTATTGCGGAGAGAGCAGTGTAACTAATAATGATCTTAACAATCACCAACAATTGATGCGCATTCGGTCACCGCTATCGAAAGAATGATCAGCTAAGCAGTGAGAAGGGCTCGAGCGGCCTCCTAGGTCAACAGATTTTTATGTGTAGGTACGCTGTTTCTGTATTCTGCGATTCTCTTAAATTGATCAATAAGTAATTCGGTTTTGGAATCCCGAATATAAAATTGATTGCAAGCACTTAATTATCTAGTGCAGTGGTTCCCAACTTTTTTTCTATTACGTACCCGTTGATTAGACTTTTTATTTATAAGTACCCCCCTATTCCTAAAATGGAGTTCTCAAATTCTTTTGTTTATTAAAACAAACCTACTACTGCTTTTGTTTATTTGGATAAAATAATGTCGTTTAAAATGGAAGGCATAAAATAACTACACTTGATTATCTCCATAATCGCAAGTTCGACAAAAATTTCGTAAGGACCTGTTGGAACCAGGATATTTTATAATGAATGATGATCATTTACTGATTTTAGGCATAACAAAAGCAAATAAGAGGCATGTATATGTAGTTACAGAAAAATTTTAAGAAGCGGTTAAATTTTCATTTAAAAAAAGTTCTAACCTGATCTAGGTTAGCATATACCATTATACCTTTTACCTTAGCACAAATTTGAGTGTTGAGATTATTCAGTTAAATAAACGTATGGTGTAACTTAAAATTACGAAAATGTTAAATTGCTAGTTGTCTGTTTATTGAAAAAATAGAATACTGCTTCTGTATTATACGTTATTAATAATTAAATTGATTGTTAAAAATTATTTTGAAATCTTGAAAAATCCAACCTACTTGAATCAGACAGTGCAGTGCAATGGTCGGGTAGTGTGCGGTGACCGGCCCATTTTTTAGTACCTAAGTAATTTATTTAAATTACTAATGCACTTAATTAAAAATGAATTTCATTTTAATTAATTTCCTTAATTGCACCACGGTGACTATACAAAATATTTGGATAAATAAATGAATAAATGGAAGAAAGAAATCAAAATATAAATGGTGTAAAGAGGAAAATATTGGTACATATTATTAAATTAGTTTAATTATTTCTTCTCATTCAGATTTTACTAGAAATATGGCATTATTTAAGGAAATTTTGAAAAATCACATATCATTGCTGTCATTATTATTATACTTTTACATTTCAATAAAATATAAAACTTACGAGGTGTGCTGTTGTATAAATTGACGAATGCAATGTGTTTTAGAACTTGACAAGCAAAATTTCACAAATTACAACCGGAATATATTACTAATTGAGAAATAATATGTTCAAGTGATGAAAAATTTGACTCGAATGAATCGAGCTACGTCTAACTCGAGTCCCATCACTGTTTGTTACCTGATTTTGTTAAACTACAAAATTATTTCTCTGGTTTGTTAATTTACCGTTTGATCTGTGCAGATTTATTTACATAAATACTCGTATTTCTATTAAGTGTAGAGCTATTAAAAATATTCAAATAACTTTTTTCAGTAAAGAATCATTAAGAAATGTTTTTACAAAAAAGTATTAATTTAATTCCTGCAAACATTTATATAAAAAGTATTTTATGCATTTTGTTATTCAAACGATCTTTAACTGTGATTTTCTATTCTCGTTTTATAAAGTTACGTAGAAATTAAAAGTCTTTTTCTATTTACAAGTGTTGTAAAAAACTTTTATTGAATCATTAATTTATATAAGACACAGTAACGGCGCAAGTTAAAACGTTAATGCGTTTTCTTAGAGGAATTTGTAAGTAAAACTTCATTAAAATTCGCCTGAATTTACGAAAATACTGACAATTTTCACCGAGCCAGGCGAAATAATAAAATTTTAAGATATAAGCGTCAGTACATTAAGTACATACAGGTATGAGATGTCAAGGGGGGAGGAAACAATTTACTAATTTTGCTTGTTAAAGATTTACTTAAATAATGTGTTGTGCTGTAAATCAAAGTTTGTCCTTTGCGGTAAGTCCTCTGCGGTTACTACAGTAAAAGCGTCGCTCAAAACGATCGAACCGTGCATTTCGGGTAGGCAGCAATTTTTTTTCTGAAATTCATAGAAGGGCTTGTGGTGAATATAAAACTGAGTTTTCGGGACTGGGGGTGTTGCCGTTTAGCCGCCATCTTGGAAAAAAGGTCAAAATTAATTTTTCGATTATCTCTGTAACCGTGAGGCACACAAAAATTTTGTAAAGACCATTTTTATAGAAAATTTTATTTTCTACAATTTTTATTTGAAACATTTTGTTAGAAAATCGATATTAAAAAAGTTATTCACAAAAAACTGTGGAAAATTAAGGAGTGGAAAACTTTAAGGCCATATAACTTTTCTATTTTCAACCCGACAAGATTAATGCTTCTTATATTTTTCATAGGAAATTTCTTAACGAACAATTTGACGTACCTATTTTTATTATTAAACATACAGTTATCGAGTTTGCGCGCTGTAAAGAAAGGTAAGTGAGGTATGTAAATAAATAAAATTATCTTTTTTATTTGAGTGATATATTTTTAAGCATTTAAATATTATTCATTTTCATTATTATTATTATGTGCGACTTGTGTTTTAATCGTGTTTATGAGGGAGGAAGGGATAAGGTTATTGGTAAAAATGACACGTTTTTGGTCTGCCAGTCTCTGTTCAGTGATGCGACTAAGGTGAGGGTAGGTGCGCGCGAACTCTTGATGTAATTTCGTACGGTAACCAGTTTTGTCCGTTTCAAGTCTAGTAACTTGGAAGTATGTGCGTACGATGAATTCATTCAGTTCATCTGTCCATTGCATACGCACACGCTTCTTACCAGCTTTAGTGGTCCCCAAAGAATGCTCCGAGGAAACACTTAAAGTCGGCTAAGCCAAAGGTGTTGGGGGCTCTGTAAGTAGGACAGTAGCATTTTGGCTGAAGGTGTTATTACAGCTGACAGGTGGCTGCCTAGAACCCAGCCTGTCGTCACCGCGATCTAAACTGTCACATTCAGTGGTGACCCTGATGCGCCCGGTCGCTCCACCGGCAGCGGCATTTTTCCGAGGCTTTTTGCTTTTATTCACCATCCTAATGGGGTGTCCTTTTAGTCGCCTTTTACGACAAGCAGGACTTACTGTGGGCAAATTCTGCAAAGTGAAGCCCCCACCCACAGGGCGTTTATTATTATTATTATTTTTATTATTATTATTATTAAAAATTATAGACTTTTACGCCAACCTGGCGCTCACTACTCAGTAGGACAGTACTGGGTAACATTCACCTATACCGGCATTATGCAAGGTATTAGGCTCTGTGGAAGGGTAATGTGCCAAACCAATCCGTAAAAGTACCGTAGTACATTCACGGACGGGTTTGTCACATCACTCCTCATATTGTTCTTGTTGTTGCTTGAAACGAGGTGTTATGCGTCTATTTTGGTGTACACTGGTTCGTACGACGAGACTTTTGTGGGAGCGTAGATGTTGGCTCAATGACAGAGGGCTGTGAAAGCCTAGTTCGTTTTCGTGTCCTCAGATGGTAGGTAGGAGTAGGGACAGAGGGAAGGGAAAGGACTGTTTGTGTTTGTGTGTGTGTTTGTGTATGTGTGTGGATGTGTCTTTCTATTTTACGTTTCTTGGTGTAGATGTTTTCTGGTTCATCAAATTGCTCATTAAGATCGGGTGCTCCTGGAACTGCGCGTTTAGATGGTACAGAGGTTGACGGACCTTGTGTGTCATTGAATTGGGGAGGATTGTGCACCAGAGCGGTAACAGTGACAGTGCGGCAGTTGTTCGATCCCCCCTCTCCATCAGACGAATCTGGATCCGTATGTGTGTTAAGTGTTTGTCTTTCAGTGTTAGTGTATTGTGTGTTTATGTATGTGTGTTGTGTGTCAGTAGGATGAGTGTCAGTGTATTGTTCGCTCACTGTAGATGGCTCAGATGGAGTAGAAGCAGGTCTTGTGCTTTCACATATCGCAGTCGGATTCGTATTACTGAGGAACTTCCGTACTATACGACACGTATTTATGATCACTGCCTTTTGCATAGTGACATATGTGTATTTTGGGAGACCCAAGAGGCTTAAACTATTATGTAGTGTGTGTGGAATGACGCCGGTGGCACTGAGCACTATTGGAACGATGTGGACATGTTCCATTCGCCATTGTTGTTTTATTTCGGCTGCGAGGTCAGTGTATTTATCCAATTTAACTGCGTGTGTTTTTTGTAAGTTGTGTGTATTTGGAACCGCAATATCGATCAGATAGGTTGTCTTAGTGTTTTTCATTACGAAGGTGATATCTGGTCGATTATGATTTATGGTCTTATCTGTAATAATCGACCGATCCCAGTAAAGTCTACAGGAGCCATTCTCCGCTACTACTTTTGGTGTGAGCTTGTAGTAAGGTGTTTTATCGGTTATAAGGTGGTGCTTGACCGCTAGTTTCTGGTATATGATTTTGGCAACCTGGTCGTGACGGTGTTTGTATTCGGATTGAGCGAGCTGAGTACAGGCAGCTGTGATGTGTTGGATCGTTTCAGGTTTGGAATGGCATCTCCGGCATGAGTCAGATGTTATTGACGAGTCACGAAGTATGTATTTTGAGTAATTCTTTGTATGAATTACTTGATCTTGTATAGCTAGCATGAATCCTTCAGTCTCCGGGAAAAGACTTCCTTGACTCAACCAGGCGTGCGACGCTGCTTTGTCGACGTTACTCTGATTAAGATCATGTGGATGTCTCCCATGTAAAGGCTTCCGAATCCATTGCTGAATTTTGTCCTCCTTCGTGACCAAACGGCAAAAACTATCTGGCATTTCTGTGTGTGAGAGGTTTAATGGTGTGTATGCCTTGTCGGCTTGGATTATTACATTGTGTAAGTGTGATGTGTGTGTTTTGGTGTAAAAGTATTCTCGCAAGTTATGAACCTGTTTATTATGCGTGTTCCTTATGTCTATAAGACCTCGACCCCCTTCGGCTCTTGGCAGCGTCAATCGTTCTATCGCTGCTTTGGGATGATGAATTCTGTATTTGGTCATAAGGACGCGGGTCTTGATCTCGATGTTTGTCAAGTCCGTAGGCGTCCATTTGATTACCCCAAATGAGTATGTTAGCACCGGAACTGCGTAGGTGTTAATTGCTTTGATGGTTTTTTTTCCATCAAGGTGGGTGCTCAGTAATCTCCGTACACGCGTTAGGTATTGCTGCATCAGGTGTTGTTTTACAGCGCTGTGATCTATACGTTCGTCCTGATTGAATCCGAGATACCGATACGACTCTCCCTCGTCCATGGGCTGCATAACAGACTCTGGTTCGAGTTCGAATGCGACCGCATCTCGTTTTCCTCCAGAACGACATTGTGTTCGACATTTATCGATTCTGAACTCCATACAGAGGTCTCGCGAAACCTCGTTGGAAAGTCCCAGCAGCTGCTGTAATTGATGTTTAGTAGCTGCATAGATCTTAATATCATCCATGTACATTAGATGTGAAATGGTATGGCGCGAATTCGTTTGCGTACCTACATTGTAACCGTATTTGGTTTCATTTAACAGGCGAGAAAGTGGATTCATTGCGAGACAAAACCATAATGGACTCAATGAGTCGCCTTGGAATATGCCGCGTCTTACTTGAATAAGGTCGCTTGTTGTTTTTTCATTACCAATACTCAAATGTAAGGTCGTTCGCCAGTCGGACATGATCGTTCCAAGGAAGTTCACGATACTTGGGTGTATTTTGTACAGCTCCAATACTCTCCGCAACCAGGAGTGCGGGACCGAATCAAATGCCTTTTTATAATCAATAAACGCTGTGTACAGGTTACGTTTTCTCCCTTTCGCTTGTTCCAGTACTACGGAGTCAATCAGAAGCTGCTCTTTGCAGCCTTGTGACCTCTTTCGACATCCCTTTTGTTCTTCTGTCAGTATGGTGTTAATCTGACAATGCTCATTGATCTTTTCTGCCAGACAGGACGTCAAAATCTTATACACTGTAGTTAAGCAGGTGATAGGCCTATAATTCGCAGGATTTTTTGTATCACTATTTTTAGATTTCATGTATGTGATACCCTGCGTTAGGAACTTCGGTGTCAGGTTTGGTGTTTTTATAAATAGTGTAAAGTGTTCAGCGAGATACTTGTGTGTTGATGTAAAGTGTTTGAGCCAGTAGTTTTGTATGTTGTCGATGCCAGGTGCCTTCCAGTTATGCGATCTCTGTAAAGCTCTGGAGACGTCCTCTGTAGTAATGTCCGTATAGGGCATCTCCGGAAGATGTTCGTTATTCCTGTACTCTGTATCGATCCAGCTGGCTTTGTCATTATGGTCAATGGTGTTGGACCATATATTCGCCCAGAAACTATGGAGTGCGTTCTTCTCCGGTAGACCATTACTGTCAGTTACCGTGTTCGTTAGAGACTGATAAAACCGTCTCTCGTTTCTGCTGAACGCTTGGTTTTGTCGTCTGCGTTCAGTACTGGTCTTATATCTTCGTAAGCGCTTCGCTAGTGCTGTTAATTTTTGGTGAAGCGTATCTCTGATCTCTGTGAGTGTTTTATCGGGTTCCTCATATTGTGTGTGTACTGTGTGTTTGTGTAATATGTCGTGTATGTATTTGTTGAGCCGTTTGGACCTCGTACCCTGTTGGTATTGGGTGATCCTGCCGAGGTTGCATCGGATGTTGCTGATGCGTTTATTCAATCGTGTTTCCCAGGCAGGAGTTTTGTGTTCCTTCGAGTTGTGCGCTACAGGTGGTGTTACATCGGACCCGTTACAACGTATAGCTGCAACGGCTCCACAATAGATAGCTGTGTGTAACTCGATAAAATTGTCACATGTTTCTAAGTGTTTAGGCAGTATTGTATTGTTCAATATCTCAACGATCTCAGCCAATCTACGTGAGGTGTGTTGTTTAGGCAACAAGTACCTATGTGTGGGGTCCGTCCCTTCAAATTCAGTAAGCGCTGTGTTAAATTCCAGTTCGATCTTTTGCAGTAGGGTGTCATTTACTGCTGTCTCATGGTGGTCAGGCTCATTCTCGACAAGTTGCTGAGTGTCGTTTTGTGTGGGGCTCTCCATTTCTGGTGGGCCGTCGTCCTGACTTTCTTCATTTTGAGCAAATTGATGTGCGACTTGTGTTTTAATCGTGTTTATGAGGGAGGAAGGGATAAGGTTATTGGTAAAAATGACACGTTTTTGGTCTGCCAGTCTCTGTTCAGTGATGCGACTAAGGTGAGGGTAGGTGCGCGCGAACTCTTGATGTAATTTCGTACGGTAACCAGTTTTGTCCGTTTCAAGTCTAGTAACTTGGAAGTATGTGCGTACGATGAATTCATTCAGTTCATCTGTCCATTGCATACGCACACGCTTCTTACCAGCTTTAGTGGTCCCCAAAGAATGCTCCGAGGAAACACTTAAAGTCGGCTAAGCCAAAGGTGTTGGGGGCTCTGTAAGTAGGGCAGTAGCATTTTGGCTGAAGGTGTTATTACAGCTGACAGGTGGCTGCCTAGAACCCAGCCTGTCGTCACCGCGATCTAAACTGTCACATTCAGTGGTGACCCTGATGCGCCCGGTCGCTCCACCGGCAGCGGCATTTTTCCGAGGCTTTTTGCTTTTATTCACCATCCTAATGGGGTGTCCTTTTAGTCGCCTTTTACGACAAGCAGGACTTACTGTGGGCAAATTCTGCAAAGTGAAGCCCCCACCCACAGGGCGTTTATTATTATTATTATTTTTATTATTATTATTATTAATATTATTATTATTATTATTATTAGTATTATTATTATTATTGGCTCAGTTGGGTACATTGTGTCTGGTAGTGGATTAGAAGAGTTGCTAAAACTAATTTATGCTGATAATTGTGTTAATAATATTATATCTGGCCACGCATACGCAAGAGTAGTACGGGGTCACATTTTGGTGCACTTGTCTTTGGTAAAAAAATTATGGAATTTATTGATTTCACTGATGAAGAACGAGATTTAATGGACAGTATTGTAAGTAATAAAACACAGATTTTACAAGCAGCTGAAATCACGGCATTTACGGAAATAGCTACTAAATTCGAAGATGCTGTTACAATGTTAGAACCTAAAGGACCAACAGCCAGGCTCTGGATACAGTATTTCAAAACGATCACGCTTTTAAAACAATTCATTGAAGCTGAAAGATCTGGTAACTGGACCCTTCATTTAGATTCAGTTCAAAAAATGCTCCCTGTATTTCAGTCTAGAGGGCATTTCTTGTACGCAAAATCAGCTCAACTCTACCTACAAGATATGTAAGAACTAGACAAACGTATGCCTCCACAAGAATTTGAGGACTATACTACTGATGGCCGATTCACTATCAGACGGACAAACAAATCCTGGAGTGGAATAATGTCGGACCAAACCATTGAACAAACACTTATGAGGATGATGAAAACGTCTGGTGGGTTAACTCATCGTGGAATATCTGAAAGTACGCTTGCTTCCTGGATACTGGGAATGATATCTTTGCGAGACATCTGCGAGCAAATAGAAAATTTCTGTAATCTTTCCTTAGAATATTTGGAACAACACGTCGATCACAGAGATACACGAGTCATCAGAGATAACAAAGATGTTGAAAAATTGGATCACTGGTTGGCATCTTATGACCCATTTTTGGAAAGATCGGAATTAATATCAGTTTTTACTGGCATTATTGCCCCAGATTATATTAACTGTGACCGTGCAATTGAAATTAAAAAAGCCATGATCTCTCAAAATATTGACAAGAATTTCAGTAATTTATCTTTCAAAAGAAACATTAAAGTGCTTCCTTTGAGCGCAGTCTCAAGATCTATTGAAGTGGATACATCTCCAACAGTAGTTAATCATTTGCTTATTTTCCAAAAGAATATGTATATCCAAGCAGTCAATCGGCAATATAAAAGAATGCTTTAAATACGAACTTTCACCTTTCCCATTATCGTTGTTTACAGAGGACGGTATGCGGAAAGGCATGAAATCCTCTTTATTCAAAGCATTTTTACCACTTAATGCGCCCGTGCAGCTTGGAGAAAATAATTTCTTCATTATTGACGGTGGATACCTTCTCCATACAGTTGTGTGGGAGCGGAACGTATCATTTAAAGTAATTTGTCAAAATTATGCCAAATATATTAAAAATCATTTTGGTTCATCGGTAGGTATAGTTTTTGATGGTTACTTTGACGATCCAAACATAGCTGACACCAAATCGTGGGAACGACTTCGGAGTTCGAAAACGCAACACTGTGCAGATATAATTTGCAGTAGCAATAGTATTCCGACAATCCCACAAGAAAAATTTCTTTCAAATGAAAATAACAAGAAAAATTTAATTACTCTTCTAAAGAAAGAACTACTGGAATGGGACTATAATATCGAGCAAGCAGAAGCAGACGCGGATTCACTAATTGTAAATTCTGCTCTGGAGAAGTGTGATTTGTACGACTCCGTAACAATCGTTGCTGAAGATATAGATATTTTAGTACTGCTGGTTGGTCTTGGAAGTAACAAATCAAATGTTTTTTTCTTTAAACCAAAAAAAGGCAACACGCCTGATAAAATTTACTTTACATCGAGCTTGAAGCATGTGGATGTAGTAAGTAATAACATTTTGTTTATTTATGCTTTTTCTGGGTGCGATACAACATCGGCAACCTACAATATGGGCAAAATGAAATTTATATATAAGTACTCTTGAAAAAAATTCAGAGCTGTCTTCAGGAGTAGAATTATTTAAGAACGAAGAAGTAGACCCCATTTTATTGACTGCTGCTGGAGAGCGGTTTTTTATTGCTTTGTATGGCGGTGATAAGCATGAAGAATCAGTGGCGTAGCGAACATAACTGGCGCCCTGGGCAGGACACTTTATTGGCGCCCCCCATTCCTACCAAAAACACGTATAGCTAATATTTAGCACCTCTTTGGTACACATTTGGCGCCCTTCTGCAAGTCGCGCCCGGTGCATGATAGACCCCCTTGCACCCCCGTCGCTACGCCTCTGTGAAGAATCGATCAATATATTGCGGTACAAACGATTCGCAAAATCAACAATTAAAAGTAAATTTAATCTTGCCTCGCTCCCGCCCACACAAGATGCAACTCGTATGCACACATTCAGAGTGTATCACCAAGTACAGTGGTGGTTGGCAAGATACAAAAATCCAGAATACTGGGGCTGGAGGAGAACCTTACGAATGTTCATCCCTATACAGTGCACCAATGAACCTGCACCTCCCGAGTTACTATAATTTAATTTTGTAAAACATTGTTCTTTTAAATAAAAAAGGGGCGTTTTTATTAAACAAATAAAAATGGATGAGATTTGTTATGAATGAGGATTTAAGCTGTTAAAAGAAATATTACGAGAGAGGGGCTTTAAGCGCCACGGGTGGTGCGGAAAGGTGTTAAATTTCAGGTTAATATGTAATATGTATTTTTTCGTAAAATCATACTAGCCAAGAAAAGTAAAACAATATAAAATAATTGTATTTTAAAATTAATATGTCACTTAAGAGTCGACGACTTTTTAGTTACATTTTTTACCTACCCACTTTTGGAGAGCTATAACTTCCTCACTAGAAGTCGGATGATAAAATTTAATACCTCGAATTTTTCGTTGAAAAGTACTCTATAAAAAAGATAAGAAGCATATTTTTTGTCGGGTTAAAAATAGAAAAGTTATCTGGCTTCAAAAGTTTTCGTTCCTAAATTTTTCATGGTTTTTTGCTGATAACTTTTTTGTTTTTAAAGTTATGAAAAACAGTTTATAACAAATTTTGTAGAAAATGAAATTATCTGTAAATAAGATCTTTACAAATTTTTTGTCAGACTTACGGTTTTGGAGATATTCGAAAAAATAAAATTCGACCTTTTTTCGAAGATGGCGGCTAAACGACACCACCGCGGATCCCGAAAACTCGGTTTTACATTCATCACTGACCCCCCTACGACTTCCGAAAAAAAATTGCTGCCTACCCGAAATGCACGGTCAAAGTACGCTTTTACTGCACTATATGAGGTTTCAAAAAGGGTGAGGCTATATGCAGTAGCACTCTTTGTGTACTGCTTACACCGCCTCTGAGGTTGCTTTATTGACAATTTTGCTTATTTACTGTCTATAGTATTAAACGTATTAAATTACAATTTATATATTATGTAGATGAAAATAAGATTTTAACATACTAGGGGAGAAGTGGTAGGAAAGGGACGTTTTTGTTTTAAGCGTTCTAGTAAAGAAACGAGATAACAAATTAAATAGTTATGAACGGAATTAGAAACTTCAGTTATCTTACTCTTGAAATAAAATCCACTAATAAACATTTCTTTGTTATTGGTTGTAATTTTTCTCAGTTTTTAAAAAAGTGCATTTTGTGCTTTTCATCAATAGATTGTATTGAAAGGGACATGATAATTTATGAAAGGGACAATACTAAATAACATTCATGTTGTTCAAATTTCCACCTTATGTACATAAGACATACGGTTCATACTCTTGCGCAGATCATCTTACTGAACTTACATATTAATAAATTTGATTCCATAATGGGATTAACCAAATGCTTTCAGTAATCGATGATTATTAATTGCGTGGTTTTAGTAATCGATAATTAAAATCATTGTTTTTCATTTGATTATTTTTATTGGAAAATTTTAAACAAGAAGAAAGTTTAAAAAAAAAATTATTATTGACACTAAGAAAACATGGTAATTGAGAAAAAATTGTGACATGTGGATATTCAAATAAAACTAATTCGAAATCACTAGTCTTAAAGATAGTCGCTTTCATAACAGTTTGCTCTGTCCCTTTCATAAATATCACACCTAAATTAAAAATTTTAACTCTAAATCTAGAATTATATTTAAAAGATATCTGATCTGTTGTTTTCCTATAGTTGAAAGAATAATTAATTGTAGGTACATAACTACAGACATTTCAAAAAATACTTAGAATATATCAGAAAACATTCCGAAAAATTAAAAAAAAAATTACTTTAGAACATAAAAAAATTTACAAGCACAGCATTACCATGTTTAAAATGACAGTAGCTTGAAGTCAGGAACAAACATATCTGCATTGGTGCTGCCACATAACACAAATATGTTTGATTTGGCGGGTTTTGTATTTAGCGCGTAATTTGAATTGTCCCTTTCAATACGTGTCTCTTTCATACCACTTCTCCCCTATACCTATACATAAACAAGAAAAGAACAGGAAAATGTTTCATGAAAAGAACATGAAGAGGGAGCATATAGCTTTTAGTCAATAAGATAAATAAATATTTGTACCCATCTTTCAACACCTACTGGGATTTAAAGTAATGACCATATGTAATACCTATATAATTTGATAATAATTCAAATCAATCAAAACGACTGTTTTACAGAAAAGGAAATTTTTAGCTAATAAAAAAATTGTTTTGTAACAAAAAGATGCGGCTGTGGCCTTTATATAAAAATGAATTTAATCAAAAAATTAATTAATTAAGTATTGTTTTACCTTTTTACGTAATAACTGAACGAATATTAATTAAAATTTTAATATTTGATTCAAATGTAGGCAAAAGTAGGTATTCAGTAACAATAGATAGTAGTAAAGATAGTTTTAAAAAAATTATCTGATTTCTTACATTTTATAAACGGAAATTAATAATAAATCCACCTACTGCAAAAAAAGTATATAAAATTTTGTACATCAGGTTAGTTGAAATATGTTGAAATATTTTTTCTTTTTTGCTATTTGGATAACTGTTTTCTTGTAGTTCTGTGATAATATATGTGATAAAATTAGCTGTACAAATAATTTTTAAATATGTAAATTTCAATTTAGCAAGCTTCTATTTGCATTAGACTCCTATTAAATTAATTACGTCTTGCGACTGATAAAAGTGCTACACTCATAAGAGAATTTTATGCATCAAATTTAGTTTAGACATTTAATTGAGCATAACTATGGGTATTTATACAATACCACAACATTACGTCTGGAGATATTACAACCCAGGGATGACCAGTACATCTTAAAATCGTCATTGTGTTTTGTGTTCTCTAGTGGATACAAATTTTTTTTCGTAGTTTAAGTTTCATTTTGTTTTGATTATTATTTGTAATAAATTTTATTTTTTATGGTATATTTTTAAAGTGAACAGTAGTTTTATTTTTAATTTAGGTTTAATTTTATTAATTTATTTTTTTAACAGTCATATTGTTTTTAGTCGTATTTTTGACAGTCTGGTTTTATTTAGTATTATTAGTTTATCATACTAAAATAATAATTAGACACCTAGTTGTTTCTTGATTTAATTTAATTTAGTTCACATTTTTTTTAATATTATTATTAGGTAATATAATAATAGACCACATTTTGTACACAAATTTTAAAGTAAGAGTACCTCAAAAATAAATTTTCTTTCCCGGATGTCTGTCACATCCAGGGGTTATGTTGTCGGTTCCTACAACCACATTAACCAAAATTTTATATTTATAAACAATCTAAAGTTAACCGGTTCGATCTAATCGATCCATTTAGTGGTCACGAGACAGCAAAACGACATTATTATAACAATTTTTATACATATTGTATTAATTTGAACTAGGACACAAACATCATTTATAAAATTTCAAATTAATTGTGCCACTTAAATAATTTCAATATTCTGCCTTCTCATTTAATATAATGACCGAAAAATCCGATTTATTGTACAATACGACGAACTTCAAACATTCATGCAATAAATATATAACTGTGCAAAAATTTTGCTCATGAATAAATAAACTTGTAACTGTTCTTAAAATTATATAAAAAACAAACAAAAAAAAGTTGGTAGGTATCTATAAAAAATACGGTACATACATCTTAATTTGGTAACTTGGCAAACTTTTAGATACAAAAGATATCATTAAATATTGTTTTTTCTTTGCCGTTTGGCTTCAGGTGAGTCGTATTGAAAAATTAACATACATTTTTTTGGACACGTGGGTTGAATTTAAAAACACAAGCAATTAATAATTCACAGTTCACAATTTTTTTGTTCTTAAATAAATAAACATTATGGATAATTGGGGTATTTTGATGTAAATTTATTGCGTTTTATATGTTTTTCTGGTAGTAAGTAGTTAAAAAACATAATCTTTACAATTCTAATATTTAAAAATTCTAATATTTTTTAATTTATTTTTATAATTGTTCCCACTGTACTTTCAGTTACAATATAAACAAATAATTACAAAAATTTTTAAGCTAATTTTACATCCCGCAATATAATTTACTTACAGCACTGTTATCTCTTAGCAGCGCCCGCTCTAGCGTTTAGGTCGACTTGGACAAAAAGAAAAATTGCCGCCCCGGCGAGAGCGATAATTGGCAATATTATTATTTTTTTTATTAATTAAAATTCTTTTTTTCCTCCAAAATGCAACTGGCGAACAAAGAAAAAAAAGCTAGTCTAATTTTTTCCTTCAGCTTTCACATCGGAAAAATAACATTCACAGCCGAAATGCCACTCTCAAATGTCCGGATTGTTCGCCCCTAGAGCGAGCGCTACTTGTAGAATAGCATCGGTAAGTACATAAAAATACACGATCGTGTAAAAATTACTATTTTATTTAAAAAAAATACTATTATACAATTAAATACTATAGATATTATACAATAAAAATCATACTCATAAAAACAGTAAGTTTACTTTGTCCATAACCACTTTATTTCCGATGTTAAAATTTGTATGTTATTACTTCTCTGAAACAGACAGTGAGTGTGTATATTGTTATGAATATGCTACAAAATCTACTTTGGTACACTTAAGGATGTTTGGGAGGTACAATCGGAGATAAAAGTACATGAAATTAGAAATTCGTGAATAATTGCGTTGTATAACAAACTATGAGATAAATAAATAGTTATCTTTGTTAGATAATAGCTATCACTACAACTGATTGTACAATACATCAAACTATAGCTCTCAGCTGACTACAGGAGCTGAGTACATTCTGAGGATTTTTCGGAGGAATTTCAAAATGCTACGAGATGATTAAAAATTTAGTAGAATGTTCCTCATTAAAGACTAAGGCCCCTGTAAAAATTTCAAACCGATTCACTAAGCCGTTGAAAAGTTATTTAATCTGTTCTGTTTTCGAATTTCCATAAGAGTATGTGTAAAATTAGTTTTTTTTTTAATAACTTTTTAACGGCTTAATGAATCGTTTTGAAATTTTCACAGGCGCCTTAGTATTTAATGAGGAACATTCTACTAAATTTTCAATCGTCTCGTAGCATTCTGAAATTCTCCGAAAAATCCTCAGAATGTACTCAGCTCTTGTAGTCAGCTGAGAGCTATAGTTTGATGTATTGTACAATCAGTTGTAGTGATAGCTATTATTTAACAAAGATAACTATTTATTTACCTCATAGTTTGTTATACAACGCAATTATTCACGAATTTCTAATTTCATGTACTTTTATCTCCGATTGTACCTCCCAAACATCCTTAACTTTTTATCATTTGAATTTTAAATCGTTCTTTTATATGTATGTGTAGTATAAAGTGTCTATAGTGTATAGAGTCTTGATCAAAAAGCTAGGATAAATTGTTTATTAATTCGAAAAATTACTCATTTATTGTTTTAAAACTAATATAACTTGATGCTATTGGCTGCCCCTATTAAAGCAAAGTTTCATAGCTGCGCGACCCTGCGGGTGAATCATTTCGATTAATTTAAATTAAGAATTTTCAGAAGTTGTTTTTGATTTCGTTTGCCCAAACATTTTTTTTTAAATTCTACGTATGCTTATATTAGCATACGTTTGCATATACTGTTTTCAAAACAGATGGGATTTATCACTAAAAATAAAAATAAATAAATTAAAGGATTAAGAGTTTAGTTCCTTTACATAATTTTTTTTTTTTACTTAATAGACATGTCAAATATTTTTTTCACGATTATTTATGTTCTTTTAAATTTGATTTGCAAATATAAAAAAACACATGACACGATCCATTATTTTTATTTGCAAAAAATAAAACGCGAATGTGAACGTGCAAAAATAATTGCTACCATAAATTACCATAATGGTAAAGTAACAGTAGTAGTAAAAAAATTAAATATATTTATGACAAATAAAAATAAATTATGTGTCATTTTAGGTCATTTACCAATTATTATCATATATCGTATCAATATAAATAATATTTTTATACGGTTAAACACTTATACATACCGTTACGTAAGGCTTTTATCATGCTAGTGATAAATAGTTGAAATAATGGAGATAAATGAAAATGACTATGAGTACCAAATCCTTTTTAAAAATATTGAAGAAAGTAAATTTTTGATAGGTACTTTTCCAGTGATTTACTATATTTACATGTATCGATTATTCTAGATGCAGCAAAAAAGTTTTGGCGATATTTATGGGAAACTGTTTAAGCCAGAGCCGGATTTAGTCAGGTAAGTAGAGGTAAGTCCATAGGCAGTGCAAGTCTTGGGGTCATTTGTTCCCACTTTCTAGCAATGATTTGACAAAATGAAAATTAAAAGTGTATTTAGTTTTAATGACGATTTCATAGCCTTTTATTTGAAAAATTGTATTGGCTGTGGCTGTAACGTCCAAAATTATCAGCCCACAGATTGTAAAAAAAAGATATATAGTCGAATTTTTAAAAGATAAATGCATTTTTGTTACAACGGCCTTCAAATGCTTTAATAATCGATCTTCACTGTATTTCAATTTTTTTTAATCACGGGGCCCCTGGAAACTTGTGGGTCCCTAGTAACTGCCTACTTTACCTATTTATAAATCCGATTCAATTTAAACTGAAATAATGATCAAAAATTGTGAATGATATTTTTGGTTTAATAAATAATTATTAGAATAATTTCAAAATAAATTTGACTTTCTTTCAAGGAGATTAAGAAATGAAATCCACACAATCTTCAATTAAAAAAATTTTCTTTATTAAAATTCTACAAATTTTTCAACATATTTTATGTATTCATCAGTGGCTCTATAAAAAAGTAATAAAAATATTATTTATTATTTTACAAACTGTTATACAATAAGTTATATAATCAATGAATACAATCAATGAATTATTGTAATTATAAGTTTTAGATGAAAAACATTTTTCTAATATGGTTTTTTCACTAATTTTTTGATAGATATGTACATATTATTATGTTTGTACGCAGAGAGAAAATTCATAGAAAAATTACTGTGCTCAGCACTACAATCGACGTGTAAAAGACGAACATATTCAATTTTGTACGGTAAAAATATAAAAATTATAATTAATCATAGAAAATTTAAAGGATAGAATGTTCTTTGCGTAATATTAGCTCCGTAAAATTTGTAAAACAGCACAGTAAAAAGTTCCATTCCCGATAAAAAAATATTTTTTAATTGTTTTTCTTACAAAAATTACAATGCTGTCTTATAATATTTCAAATGCTATCTGCTAATAGTAGAAAGAAAGAAAGAGAAGATATCAACGCTGTCACATAGCGAGGCAGGCTGAAGAAGGTATCAACACAATCATACATGAAGGTCACATAGCCAGGCTGGTGCGGCAAGTAACATAGCCAGGCTGGTCACTGCTGGTGTGGTGTTGTGTGGAAACAGTATTCATTATAGAATGTCTTACAGGACGGTCACCGTTTAATTCATCATTTTGTTACTGCACTATATTCAGTATTAAAATATACTGTTGCCAATCATTTTGTATGCGTCATAAAGAATCGAAGGTCGGAAAAGATCGATTGTTCCTCAGTGCGTACAGCCCAAGCAACATAAGGTTGCGGGTCAGATGCACAAATGAAAGAGTACGACAACAAAAATTAAACTATTACATATATGCATAAGAGTGTGATAGAAGTTGTGTTAGCACATTAAATTTTACCATGGTTTCAATTTAATAATATTTACATGATCGTAAAATATTTTTTACTTTAGTCGTCGATCGCGCACGCATTATAAGAGAGCATGGTAATTTTTCTGAAATTTTATCTACAAAAATTATGATTTTTCTCTCCGTGTACTTCATTAGCGTAAATAGAATATAGGTTTAAAATGTCACTATTTTATCTCTTAATTTTTTAACAAAAATGTGCTTTCGTTTCAAAGCATATCCCATAGTTGAAATTGGACAACGGCATGGAAGAATTTTTGTTTATTAGGGCAAAGGTACTCCATGTGACTGTCTGGGTATAGACACTGTGTGTGGTTCTCCAAAAATGTTTATAAAAAAATCAAATTTATCTGTTGACAAGATACCCACTTGGGGATACATTTACATTGACTTTCAAAGAAAGCATTAAATCTTTTTGTCTTGACTAAAACGACTAAAACATTCTAAAATATTATTCTATTTAATTATAGCTTTTAATTTTTGGTTTTTATTTTCTTATATTTTGTTTTAAAAAAGAATATATTTACATATTATACAGGTTTGGAAATCAATTATTTAAGTGTTTTGAATAGGTTCTTATAATTTGTTTTGACTATTAGATGATTTCCGAATGTGTATCGATTGCTTTTATTTTAATTTAAATTATAAGATTATTTATAAAAATCAAAGAATGTTGTTTTGGTTCTATAGGCGCTTGCAAAAATTAATAAATTTATAGTTGGGTAGACAAAAAAAATATCTATTGAATGAAACCAGTTTGAAAAATATTCCTACACTAAATTTTAAAATAATTTGAACGTAATAATTATCTATAATAATTTCATGCCTAAACTAATACTCATAATTCATTGCAAATAAAAATACAAGCATAAAGTAGTTTCCACAACTCATAAATCTAATATTGAAATTTGTGTATTGGTGTATAATCAATAAATAGTTGACCAAGATAGCATATTCTTTTTTAAAATTTTTGTCAGGCGAAACTAGCCATTAGAATGATGGCGCTCATCAGTTTAGTTTATCAAAGATAGTTCAGTATGAAATTTCAATTATAAGATAATCAAGTGTTCGTGAAGCTTTGTCTGGTAGTCAATTCCAAGATGATATTTTTTAGATTCTTGAGCTACAAAATTCTAATAATACTAACAAATTATAATAATACTAACTGAATTGCCAAAATATGAATAGACAGCCAAAGATATTGATAAACGATCCATTATCAAAATTTAAGGAGATAGACTATGGAATTGAGCAGGTAGGTATAATTTACAAATCATAAGATTTATATGGTTTTAAACAAAAAAGTATTATTAAAGAAATTGGGTTTGTCCAGTTTGCTTTTTGGGTACACCTTTAAAAAATTTTCAGGATCACTAGGAATTTTTTGGGTTAAACTGCGATATTGAAACATATAAGTATATTATATCTTTGCATTTATTTTTGTATCTTTTTTCGTGCTTCATTTAAGGTGATGTTACCAAATGCTGCCAAAATTTTAAGTTAGTAATCAATTTATTTTAAGAATTTTTTTTTCAACAATATATCGACTAATCATTTTTAAACTTGGGCAGGTTTATTTGTTCGCTGTGCAAAATTTTTTGATTTTGAGTATCATTTTTTATTGGAATGTAACAAAACCTTCCAATTTTCCATGACAGTAGGTGAAAATTTTTCATATTATATTATAACGCACATTTTCAACAGCAGTTTTCCTAGTCAATATGAAACTTCTTCAAGCAGATATTAAATTAATATGATTTAATAGTAAGATTTTATTTTACGAAATAATAATTGATTCTCCTTGAAATCTTTATAACAGAGTTTACTTAGCACATATTTCATTATTTGTAAAGTTTTTATTATATCAAATTGAAAATTTTTATTTTCTATTCAAAAAGAATTTATTGAACAATATTTTGTTGGTTATTAGCTTAGTTTTTAGTAATGAAAGATGGTACTTACGGTAAAGAGTTTATGGCTATTTTTTTAAAATAGTAGATAAGTTGTATAAATTATTTGAAGACTTTTCATTTTTAACTTTATTTAATGTTCAGAGACGTAATTATAATCGAGTAGGTGAAGCAGTCGTTCCAAGACGCATGTTAAAAAGGGGGCAACAGGAAAAAATAGATTTTGAAAAATCTAGAAAAGTAGGAAGTTTGAGAAAAGCGGACTTTTCGTAGGGCGCTTGCATTGAAATCTTTCCAAAGCGCAAAATTTGTAGTTCAGCCTCTGTTAATGTCTATTACACATAGTTACAAAGATTTTTTTCCAGACGGTTAATTAGCTTTTATGTAGACATATGGCATCCTGACTCTGAAAATAAAAATCATTTTCATCTATCAGCTTTAGTTTTTGAGATATAGCATACACTATGTGTGATTTTTTAGAAAAACACAAAAAATTAATACCATAAAAAATATTTAATTTTTGAAAGTCGCCAAAAATGATTTTTTTAATGATTTTCTTACATATGATAATTCGGTAGTAAAAAGGCAAAAGCATCCATCTGCAGTTTTTGTTGAAATTGCTTTTTTGTCAGAAAAAAGTATTAAAAAGTAGTATCTTTCACATGGCAAAACGGTATGACTCTTGGCTCAAGGATTCTAAAGTTAACAGAATGAGCAAAAGTAGCCATCTGTGACAATTTAGAAAAATTCTAAAGAGAAAAAAAACTCTCCATATGCTTATGAAGTGCTGATGGAAGTATTAGCCATTTAGTAAAACTTCCAAACGAAAAATTTCTATTTTTTCATTTTTTTAGTCACAGTTCCCAATTATGTATTTTGTCTCTTCACACTATTTCGTCTCTTCTGTAAAATTTATATTATATCAGATAGCCCCTTTTGCCTTTTTACTACCGACTTGTGGTAGGTCTCGTTTCAAACTCCAGCAATAATTTGACTTATCGTCTATTATGTCGTCTGTTTCCATTTGGCAAGAAGCTGCTGCAGATGTAGAAGGTAAAACTGGTGGTATAGGCTCTTGAGCTAGAATAGGTACCAAAGTTGGTCGTTTAGCGGACGGTAAATCAGGATAAATCCATTTACTGCGGTTAGTTGAATTAATACCATTTACATTAACGACGCAAAAATAGCAATCAGCATGGTGATTTTTCGGTTCTCGCCAGATCATGGGGGTTGTGAACTTCAGGGAACTTCTTTTTCCACTTGACCATTATCGCAAACTAACAAAACAATTTTGACAAACAGTTTTAGGCACCCACGGCTTGTTAAAATTACACCCTTGTACTTTAAAATAGTCGGTATACGCGATTTTTACGAAATCTGTCACCGATTTTCTATAATTTTTAAAAACATATTCACCACAAATAAAGCAAAAACACTCCAGATCATTTAAACAACGTCTCTTTGATGTAGACATCGCTAAAATTTTATCTTAACTGATATCAACACTGTGTTAAATTCGTAAATGTGCGCCTACCCTCACATAAAATACCAAAAAGCTGTGTACGAAAAATAAAAGCTGATGGATAGAAACGGCTGGTAGATTTAAATTTACTGTATCAAAAGATGAAGGAAAAGTGAAAAAAACTTCTGGAAAATTTTAATAAGTAAAATTTTGTAACTATGTGTTATTAGTGTAATTGTTTAAAAAATTATAGATACATAAAGTACAGTAGCGGATTTTGAGTGTTTCAGGAACTCCACCTTATGGGAAAATAACATTACTCCATTGGAAGTCCAATTTTAATGGTTGTGGGAAGAAGAGTGTGATCCAAATCAATTTTTGGAAATTAAAGGTACATAGTTGGTTACTTACTTTAGCTAGCTAGTTATTTTAATAGCTTGAGCCAATTTTTGATAATTTTTTGAAAATTACTTCAGATAATTTATTTTAATGATTCGACCACTTACTTCCGCTAGTTATTTTAATGGCTCGGCCCAGTTGTTGGAAATGTTTGATAAATAATTAACAAAAGTTGGTCATTTTTGGTATAACTTAAGAGTAAAAATATTTTTAGAAGTAAAAAAAAATTAGAATTTATTTTTTCAGAAAATATTAGTAATCTATTTGAAGAATATACTTCCAAATTTTCAAAGTGCTTCTCGAAGTTCTTCGTATGTTTTAACCTCTGAACGTAAAACGCGCTTGAGAGCATGAAATGTTATCTGTGGCTTATTCATCTATGCCAAAGTTTTCATTGTTACTTACCGAAATTTTAAACACATTTTTTTGAAATAGTATTTTTACAATTGTCGGGAACTCTTCGATTTATTTTATTGAATTTATATTCAATTAATACCAATTAATCGATTACCAATTCAGTTAATAGTGTTAATACGAGAAACATTTTATATTATCTTTTATGTGAACCAAACTTACATGTTAGTGTCCATCCAAAAGTATTTTTTAATGTAAAAATGCAAAGATAAGCCTCGTATAAATTCATCAATATTTTGCTTTTCTGATTCACGGACATTCTACATTTAAGATGGAAATTTTTTTAAAAATTTTCTTGTGATAATTACGGCTGTTAAAGCGTCCGACATTTGGGACCTTGTAGAATTGCATGCTCCAATAAAAGTATGTTGTAACACTTTAAGGTCATAGTAAATAAAACGCGAAACCTTAGAAATATGGATCAATTTTTTCCTTGTTCCCTCTTAAACACCAGATTATTAAAATCTCATCAATGTATTTATAAGATGTCATCTAAAATTTCACATCATTTAACATAATATTTTAGATTACGATCAATTACTAATAAAAAATTAACAATTTTAATTAAGGAAATTGGACGGAAGATTTTTTTAATTAAAGTTTATAAATGCTAGGTATTGCATTTGTATGATATTAAGTAATCTATTCAAAGTCGGTAAGTAGGCATTATTGACTTACATATTTATGAGTTTCTAACAAAGAATGTATCCATTCAATGTAAGTACTATGAAAATACCAATATAAGTAACTTTAACACATGGAGTTTAATAGGTACTTAAAGATATGTAAACTAAAAATTATAATGTTCTATTATTCATAAATATTATTTATTATTAATTAAATATATTATTTATTTAATATTTATTTCGAAATAATTTACATAATTTGATCATTAACAATCTTATATGGATATTATATGTACAGATAATATTTAACCATGCTGAAGACTTAATGTTATAGAAATAAATTAATTGAAAATTTTGGTAACAGTTTACTTATATCTTATTTTTACTTGATTGAATATTGCTTTATAAGTTTTTTTTAGCGATCCGTACCAAAATTAGCAAAACGGAACACTTATGCAATCACTTCAGTGTCTGTCCGGGTCTGACAGACAATTTTCTCTGAAACTGAATGTGCAAATTTTAAACTTAACGTGGAGATAAGGTGGTGGAGATGGTCCCATTACAAATGTTAAGTTGGATTTCGCTTCTGGGGGTTAATTTTAGAGGATAACCTGAAAATGTTTTCCCAAGAACATCGAATAAGGTATCAAATGAAAGTTTATTAATTAAATTAAATTAAATCGAATAAGGTATCAAATGAATTCAGTAATATATATATATATATATATATATATATATATATATATATATATATATATATATATATATATATATATATATATATATATATATATACTTCTGTCCATTTTTTTTTTAGAAAAGCATCATAAAATTGCTGTTCCCGGCCTTTATTGCCAGAAGGATTGTTTAGCAAATCAGAAAAAATTCACGAACATTAAAAAAAGGGTGTATATGGAGCGAAAATTATCAGGACTGAATTTCTTTACACAACTTCCTTGGTACCTATATAAAGAGTTAATGACACATTTTGCTTTAGTCAAGATGTTGTTAATCAATAATTGCATTAATAGTATATTAAACGGGCATTTTGGTAATTTTTTTATAAAGTGAGTTTTAGAAATTAAAGAAGTAAGGAATAATCTGATAAATCTGTACTAATATTTGTCTAATATTTGTAAAATTTTGTTAGGTATCCATAGAAATAAATAAATTCAAGCTATTTAAAGAAATTGATAATAATATTTTAAAAATTTTGACTTTAAAATATTAGGTATATATAATAGAATTTTTATAATAAATAGTACTGCTAATAATTACTAGCAGTACCTTTTTTTTAATAATAATTATAATTATTATTGAAAGAAAAAACGGCTATCCTTAATACATTTAGGTACCTCATTCAGTAAATATCACTGCCCATTTCTGGTAAACGTAAACAGACTAAGATAACAATACGATCGTTTTGAAATCGAAAATTTAGTTTACTTTAGGAATAAAATTTCTTCATTAGGAAAAATATTTCATTCATTTTCATATCCTGTTACAACAAATTTATAAAACCAACTGATTGTACGGAACACTGTTAGCGTAAATACAACTTGCACTTGTTTAAAGTTGATTAAAGGTGTGCCATTGTTCTATAAAACACAAAAATTATAAAAATTTTGTTTCGGATTCTGTTTAAAAACATGAAAATTACAAATCATACAACAGAAAAAAAAATTTATACTGAAAAATGCAGTCACAAGGATTTAAAAAGAGTTGTGTAAAAATTGATTGTAAACAGGATACAAACCAGATGAGCGCGGTATGACGGAACAAAGTTTTCCAAAAAACATTTTTTTGATAGAGTTAATTATCGTCAAAATTTGTATTATCACGGAAATTTATGGTATAATTTAAAATTTAAATATAGCTCAAAATAAGGTCAAAACACTACATAATTGAATGTAAGTATTCATTGAAATATTTTAACAAAATTTATTATATTTACTTTATTAAATACGTAGGCATTTATTTGGTTTATCTTATTCGTTAAAGATATGTTAAAAAAATTATTTATAAGGAGATGCATCCAGAGTGAAATTCACAATTCTAGTAAAACTTTACTGATGTATAGAAAATTCACCATGTTCCAGATTTACGGAGCGAAACCAGCCCCTCAAATCGTATTTATTAAGATGTTTCGGAAACTATAATCCGTAGAGGTTAAACTGGAGTTGCGTTTACAAGGGTGCTGAAGGGGTGAAGATGGGAGTTAACGTGACAATTGTATTATATTGTAAAATAATATTATTAACTAACATTAGTTTTCGTTATTCAAAATTATAACTATAAAACAGCAAACATACTCTACTTTCTTGAAATTTTGAGTTGAAACCATTCGTGATTTAATTAAAATTTACGAAATTTGATGAAAACGTTGGAAGTCCCAAACCTTTGGATGAATTTGTAAGCCAGATACGTCCGATGCTCCAAGGGTATTGTGACCATTTATCGTCAAAAAATGAGTTTTTTTACCAAAATTTCCCAAATTTAATTTTTTTCACACCATTTTAAATAGTGGAAGAAATTCTATGAGATAGGTTCTTAAATTATAGAGCCTACGTAAACTGCTTTCCGAAAAAAATTTAAAAAATATATGAATTTTCTCATACATATATATAGATATATATATATATATATATATATATATATATATATATATATATATATATATAAATATATATATATATATATATATATATATATATATATATGTATATACCTATATATAAATAAATATGTAGGGGCATGGGGGCATTTTCCAGTAACCGTCATCATTTTCTGTAACAATTAAATTTTAGTAGTCCTTGTAAATTATCCTATTGTAACGGTTTTTAGTACCGTCTATTTTGTAGGTAAATTTTAATATAAAATACTGTAATGAAGATTAAATAGATGCTTTTGATATGCTATTCGTTAAAAATGCCGATTTCTATCGCAGTCAAACAATTTCGTATATCACAGATAATTGACAAACCACATTGTCAGATAAATTGGAAAGTAGCTCATATTATGCAAAAAGTGCCTCCACAATTAATTTAACCAACAAAGAAGATGAGAACATAGTAAAGTGGATGATACATTTGAATGAAACTGTGATCCTTAACTGCTAGACCAGGGGTGCCCAACCCGCGGCCCTCCTAGAACTTTTTTTGGTCCGTGAGATTCATCACACTTATGCAAAATATATATTTATTTTATAATGACCAAGGTAGTGACCCACACCGTACATATACTCTATATGATCTATATATCTATCATGCATATGGTATTGTATATATACGCCCGTTACCTCATACACTCGTCATTCCTAAAAATCGTTCCATTTTAGATGGAAATCAACCGTAACTACTACTTGATTATACATTTATAAGCAAGTTTATATGAGAGATATGAAGTGGTCAGTACTCTAGAGCGGTCATAAGGATATATTATTATTTTTCGAAGTGTTGCACCCATCTGATCTGAATGCACATTTTAGTGATAATAGTAGACATACTAAGCTACATTATATAATTTTTCTGTGATTGTACCTCTCCGAGCATTATGGAAAAAAATAGGAATTTTTTATTTTTAATTTTTTTAGGTGGTAGAAATTGTTAGAAAATTCTGTAAAAAATATAGAATGTAGCACAACGTACTACCTAATAAACAGTCTTGGTTTAATCAGTCTGGATATAATAGTTTCGGAATAAAAAGAATTTCCAAAAATAGCCGCTCTAGCGTATATATGGTCAATTATCTCAAGAACGCAGAGAGATCAGAGGCTAAAATAGGTGCCAATGGTATATTTATTACTCACCGATGTCGCAACATAACTTATTTCTAATATGCCTCTCTGGGGCTGCAAACCCTATTTTAACCTGCTAGACCTTTTAAGAAAATCGAGGGCTTCGGTAGCGTAAAATATCAAAAATTGGCTTAAGTAAACTGAAAAATATTTTTAGAAACAAGAATTTATAGAAATTTTGAATGATACAGAACGTCTGATGGAACTATGATGGATCAGTATCTTTTTGAGCCCGACTAATAACCATGTAATTGTATAGAAAGGACAAAAATCAGTACATAATGTTATTAATTCCAATGAAAAAGAATGTACAAAAACAGCATTTATGGATATTGTGGATAATGCTTCAGAAGAATCAGCATTACGGACGGTTGTACTAAAGTTAAAGAGAATTCTAAAAGAATCAGTTCAGTGCCAATCTAAGCAATATATCTGCAGGAATTGTAGAAAGGAAATAACAGAATCAAATAATTTTTTTTAAATAAAGCTTTATCCTTAAGTATTTTAATTATATAGCTCAGTTGTTTAATATTAATCATATTCTAAATGACGGATACTGGGTCTCTCCTCAGACGGATACTTAATTTTACGGATCGTTATTTTTTTATTGACAGGTACTGGTACACCACACTTTTTCCTTTATTTTATTTATTAATATATTTATTATAAAAATATGCAAATAAATTAAAATATTCCTGAAAGATCATAAAATTATCTTTCGTTTTAGCTTTACTGTTGGTTATTTCGTATGATTATGAACGAAAAATTTTAATGTAAAGTCCTGCTCATGTCTTAACATGACGGCTACTGGTGCTCTTACCTTATCACTACGAACGTGCGCTCAACTTCGCACTCGTGGACAATCGACAATTTCCCGCCCTTATGGTACAGTATACCATTCCTATGTTAATACATCGTGTAAGCTATCTGTATTAGACAAAAGTTTGAAAAATTAACGTAGAATTCTACTAACCGTTATTAACTATTATGTCTCGTAATATCTTGAAATTTCATTTTTTGAAGTGAAATAGATTGGTTTTGGGAAATTGGCTATGCTATGCAGGATGTTGCGACTGGGATATTTGATATTTTTATTTTTAAGCAAAAATTATAAATTTGCATTTAATAGCTGAAGTGGTCAGTGTTTCAATATCTTTTTAGGTAATGCAATACTTTTACTTTTAAACTCATTGAAGCCTCTTTGAATTTTGTTGTACAAGATTATCTTGCGAACAATCGAACGATGTGGAATTTTTTCAATTGTCTTTATATTCTGGTTTCAATTAAATTCAGTACAAATTATATAAACTGGTTTATAGCTTACATACATCTTTTTAATTATCTTATTAATTTTACGCCTCTCAGTTAAGATAACAATATTTTTTTAAAAGGATTTTCATTCGTAGATGAATGTAAACAGTTTAGATACTACAATTTATTCTATTACGTACGTTGATTAATTTAGTACAATTAATCAATTTGCAAAAATGTTTTTACTCAATTAATAAAAGAATTAATCCCTGTGGCCATTATGTTAAATTATTGAATATGATTAATGTATTCAATTTAAAAATAAAACACATTTAAAATTTAATATTATGTATTTTAAAGTTTAAATGATTACAATTAAAAGTATCGTAGACGGTACGATTTTTAGTTGCTAATTATGGTCCTCACAATTTTTTTTTTTAATATTGTAACATTCTGTAAAGAAGAGGATCTATATTTATTTAAACTGACTAATGTTTTTTTCAGGAATTCTTTTAAAATTTTTCAAATAAAGTCATTAGGTACTTAACGACTTTTATAAGTTTATGTTAGTATTAGAATCGTATGAAATAATTAACCTATGAAAAATCTATCGTAACAAATTTCTTAACATAAAATTAGTTTTCTATTCGGACATTTCTTAAGAAAATGTCGGCTAATATTTAGTAAGTAAAATTGATATGTTGATTATTCTTGAAGATTGGACACGTAAGGTCACATATTTCTTTGTTTTTTATACTTCACTTTTAGTGGTGACTATCACCATGCAAAATGTGGTCAAAATATTGAAGGTATAGGCTCTAGTGAACATTTGTATGGAAATGGACCAACTGCATGCATTGATTACTAGTATACGTCTATGCATGACCGTATCTGTACATGAAATATTTTTTGAAAATTGTACTGGTACTGCAGATATTTATCGCGATTTTTAATTTTTTTTTTTTAAATTTTTGTCTATCTGTTTACGCATCACGCTAAAACTACTGAACGGCATTTAAGGCGGTTCTCCCGTGTGACAGCCTGTTTTTTAAGCATTTTTTGGGAATTTTTTTTTGACGAACAGTGAAAAGATAGAAACTTTGAGTTTTTTATTATTTATTTATTACTATTTCAAGAGTATGTAAAACAAATTTCAAATAAAAATCTTAATTAGTACGTAAATTGTACCACTCCGAAAACACCCTCCTCGAAAAAACGGTCTCCATCATATCTCAAAAATGGTTTGACCGATTCACTTGAAATTTATAGGGTAGACTCTGCACGTGTAGACGCATCGAATGAACTAGAATCATTTGAAAATATTGAAAATTGGATTTTTGGCAGACGTGTAAAAAACAAAATTCAATTTTCATGATTTCGATGCGTCTACACGTGCTGAGTCTACCCTATAAATTTCAAGTGAATCGGTCAAACCATTCTCGAGGTATGATGGAAACCGTTTTTTCGAGGAGGGTGTCTTCGGAGTGGTACAACTTACGTACTAATTAATATTTTTATTTGAAATTTGTTTTACATACTCTTGAAATAGTAATAAATAAATGATAAAAAACTCAAAGTTCTATCTTTTAACTATTCGTCAAAAAAAATTCCCAAAAAATGCTTAAAAAACAGGCTGTCACACGGGAGAACCGCCTTAATGAAATTTGGTGTGGTGATAACTTATTACCTGGATCAACATCTAGGATATTTCTTACTTCGGGAAAATGTCTCATTCCCATGGGAAAATACAAAAACCATTTTGAGCGTATGCACACATTACACAAAAACTATTGAACGGATTTTGATAAAATTGACCTGGGTGAACATATAAGATACTTTTTATTGGGGGGAAATGACTCCTTTCCGTGGGAAAATACAAAAACCATTTTGTGCATGTGCACGTATTACGTAAAAATTATTCAACGGATTTTGGTAAAATTTGGTGTGGTGATAACTTGTTACGTGGGTCAAGACTTAGGATAATTTTTATTGCGAGAAAGTGTTTCATTTCCATGGGATAATACCAAAACAATTTGGAGCACGTGCCCTCATTACGCAAAAACTACTAAACGGATTTTGACGAAATTTGGTCCACCTATTACCTGGATCAACATTTACAATACTATTTACTGCAGGGAAATGTCTCAATCCTTTGGGAAAATACCGCGAACGACGTCGTTGGTACAGCTAGTATTAAATAAAATACTTAATCAAGATATCGAATATACAAATGCTCGATATTTTTTGTAATTTTCTGTATTTTATTCATTTATGCTACTTGAATTGCATTTAAAATGATGGTTAAATATGTATTAGGACAAAAGATTAAGGAGGGAGTTCAAATAAAAAAGCAACTTTTTTCTTTATGATTTTTTTGCTTGTTGAAATTTTTTTTCAAATTAGGGAGGATTTCAAATAGAAGATTTTGTTTTTGAAACATTTATTACTCTTCCCTGTGGGGGGAGGGGGCCCTTTTTCACAAGTTTTTAAGCGTTTACAAGGAACGCCATATCTCAAAAAGTAATGAATATTTTTTAAATATTTTTTCATTATTTTATTCCTAAAGGACCTGTCCATAAAGCTGAGTATAGGATTCAGGTAATTTTAAAAACTAACCATAAAATTGTAAGCCAGAACTTCTAAAAATTATAAAACCCACTTTTTTATTAAAAAAAAATGTTTAAAAATAGTTACAATTGTTCAAATGGAAAAAGCATACTCCACTTTATGCGCAATATGTTTATGAACAAAATTTAAAAAAAATTAAGTTTCTATCTTTTCTAGTACTTGAGATATGATTTTCCTTGTCGGGAAAAACACAACTTTCGGGAAACGGTAAAAAACAAAAATAATAACCAAAGAAGCGGTTTACTCATTGTTTATTAAAACTCTCCAGCCCCATACATTGTCCCTTCTTGTTCCTTTTTCTTTCTTTATCCTGAAGATTCTTCATCTTCAAGTAGTTATATTACTGATCAAAACGCGAGGGCGGCGAGAGTTGTCTGCAAAGGAGCAGCAACATGGCTGTGCAGCGGCTCACAAATAAATATTTTTCTACTTGAAAAAAAATTTTTTGGTAATGTTTTATATATCACCGTGTTTGTAAAGAATCACAGAACAAAATAAAAACAGAAAACGAGATTCGAAAAAAATTAGTTTATTAGCCGTTTCTGGCGTGAACTCCCCCCTTAAATAATTTAGAGGACGTTGTAGAAGAAGAATTTTTTATAATGTATGGAAAGAATATGAGCTATCAATGCCTCATTTTGTTCTGTTATAAAGAAAAATGATGGCTATCAAGTTCTTTTTCTATACCTTTCATAATATAATTTCAAACATCTCTATAACTATAACGTTAGTTTTATATAATTTATTTATTGAAAAATAATTTCTTCAAATTACGGTTACTTCATCTACAATTGACTACAGGTCGACTGACAGTTTTTGAGAGCGATACACGTATGTCACAAATATATCGGTACACATTTATGGCATCATCAGTCGAAAAAATGTTTTTGTAGTTCGTTAATTTTGTAGTGTTTACATTTTATTAAGTGTATGTAACAATGTCAATTTTGAAAAAAATGTTTTCGAACCGTTATAAAAACACGAGAAATTATATTTTGCGAACACAAGATATTAAAGTCATAAAATTACGTACATATGTATACGTAAGTATTATTAAAATCAAATAAAGGATTGTAGGTATGTACAGTTAAATGCTTCTGTTGTTCTCAAAGATTGCAATAAAATGAATCATTATAAAATACAATTTTGCGGATACTTAGATCGCGTTTCTACAATCTGTCTTGTTTATTTGATTTAATTTAAAAAACGCGAACATGTTTTGAAATTTAAATTATGTGAATTCGAACAATGTTGTGTGTACAACAAAGAACACCACTAGTTCGTTTAATTCGTTTGCAAAAAAAAAAAAAAAAATTGAAGAAAAAAATTTTGTGAAAAAACCAAGCCTGTTGCCACTAATTTTATAAAATACAATAAAGAAAACAGTTCACTCAAACACATATTATAAATCTCACCTGTTTTGTGTTCTGTGGTACTTTATCGTATGCTTGTCAGTCTACGGAGGAAAAAAAATTATTAAATCAACAACTTTTTAGCGGTAACCGTTTCTTTTTGTAATCTTGATCAGCATACCAAAATATACAGACACATACACTGTGTTGTAAATGTTGGCAAAATTACAGGTACCTACATATCCCATGTGTGTAGTATAACAATTCTAAAATCTGATATATTCCTTACATGGATAATAATTTTGTTAAAAGTTATGTATTTTTGTAAAACAGAAATATAATACTTTTATACGTCGAATAAATTTACACTTAAAATGTTAGATTAAAATCATAATATCCATTTTATGATAAGTAATTTATTTCTAATTGGTTGTAAAATTTGCAAAAACCATGCTAATTACAGTATTAAAACATCAAAATTATTAATTATTTTGCTATTTTAAGTAGGTACGGTTTTGAAATTTTTGTCTAAATTTATTAATTTAAATAACTATTAATCGAAGATTAACATATAATTCGGTTGAATAAAAAGAATATTATAGTGAAAGATTTCTGTATTCTATATCGATTTCTGTATTCTATAACGAAAAAAAAATTGGCCAAGAGTGAGATAGACTCGCACAATTATGGTTCCGTGCAGTAAGCAATCAAATTAAATTTTTTTATTTATGTATATTTAAATAGCTAACTGCAGGAAGGAAACATGCCTAAAATTTTTTAAATGCGTTTATTTTTTTTTGTTTTAAACTAAAGATGGTGTATATAGACTTTAAACGCATAAATGAACTATACTTACTATGGCCATAAAAAATGATAAAAATTCCCTTTCTGTTTTAAATCATCCGCTTATAGACCATCTTTAGTTTAAAACAAAAAAACGCATTTGAACAATTTTGGACTTGTTTCCTTTCTGCAGTTAGCTATTCATTTAAATCTTATCCAGATTTCCTTGTGATAATTGAAAAACTTGTGATTTCCAATATCCAGATTTCCATTGTGATAACTGAACATCTTGACCTACTGAAACATTGATTAAATGTTGTCTATTACGCTGTTTCCTCCTGTTATTTAAAATCTTTTTTTTCATCAACTTTTACATTGTCGAAAAAATACGTAGCTTCCTAGTAACCTATAACTAATTATAGCTTTAGAAAAACATAAGAGATCAGGGGGAAGTAATATCTAGCATATTTTGAGCTATATCATTAAAACCATTGACTGGATCAAAAATTATAAAAAAATGTTTTTAGAACCCTTAGAGACAGCTCTTTCAAATCATACCTCATCATCCGATATATTAACTGAAACTTTCTTTGGATCAAACTGACCTCCCATTTTAATCTAAAATAATTATTTTCCTAATCTATTTTATAAAAGACTTTATGAAAATACCACTTTTATTCAATTAGACATGTTCCGATTCATATGATCATCATCAGACAAATGATGCTAGGAAAGGAGGGGTATCGACAAGGGACCATACTAGTAACCAAATTACACTGTTCCACTTGTCGCCAGTGGGTGACGTAAATTTCCCCACTCTGTTGGTATAGATATACACTGTTTGCAGTGGTATTGGTTTAATGGTTGCGTCTGTCTGCGTACTTACAAACGCTACTACAACACATGTATTACCAGAGAGAGAAATGTGTGCTGGGTGTGCTGTTCAACTAACAATGTCTAACAATGTAATACAATGCACTGTGCGTTCGGTGACGGACAGCGACTGACTACATGACTAAAGCTGTGACAGGCCTATAAAGAGCTCCAAGCAAGCTACACTTCGTTGATATTAGTTGGCTTCTAGTGTTCTATGAGTATCGATAAGACCTTATTTCTGCCCCAAAATAATGGAAAAAAAATGTCTGCGATTGAATGTTTTCTTTATATATTTTGAAAATAGATTATATACCTGACAAGAAAATACATATATATATATATATATATATATATATATATATATATATATATATATATATATATAAAAGATAAAAAACACAATTAGTATTTGGCGTCCCACGGGTACTGGGACTTTGGTCTAAATATGATTTTCGTTCAAAAAAACACATTTTCGATAACATTTTCATTTTTTTTATATAGAGCGCATGGAGGAAGCAGTTTCTTTTTTATGTTATGTTAATGTTCTCATGTTACTGTACAATTTATTTAAAAATTACGTAGCTTCCACTTTGCGCTCATAGGTAAACACAAATAAAATGATTTTACAATTAAAAAATTGGTCATTATATAAATGCATAAAATAAATTTATTGAAGTGCCACCATGGCACAAACTTGTTGGAACATATCACTTCGTCGTTTTGACGGCGTATAGGAGTGACAAAAATGAAAATTTCCCACATTTACATAGATGACCAAGGTCTTGACAAAATACTTTTATATGAAGGATCGAATGATATTTTAAGAATAAAAATTCAGTCTAGGCACACAGCTTCCAAAATATACTCCCTTTGGATGGAATACAATCCCACCACTGTACTAATCTGGTACTGTCAGTGCAAAGTAGGGGCAAGACTTGTTAGTTGTTGCGCTCATATTGCCTTCGTAACCTGATACTTAAGAGATTCGAAGAGTTGCGTGCGACTTCAAGAAATTTTAGAAATTTTTAATGGATGCAGATGTTGAAGGATATTGGGGTGACGAGAATGAAGACTAGATAAGGAGTGTAAAGTTAAAAAATGTTAGATTATCCAAATAAAGTTGATTAATTTCATACTTTTGCCTTTTCATAAAACCTTCCTATAATAATGAGATCAACTGAAAAATAAATGATAAATGAGAATATTCCGGCATAATATTTATTCCATCTTACTTTTTACCAAACCTAATGCACATATAAGAATTCATGGAGGGGATGGGGCGAAAATAGGGCCTTATCGATACCCCTCCTTTTTGAAATTTGTCTATTTTTCCCGGAAATTAAAGTTGATCAGCAGAAAACAGCCTTTCTATTCTTTACTTTTTATTCTACTCCTATGTAAGGGATTCATTATTAATTTGTGTGGAGGCCTTGGACCCCTATTGCGTGCTCTTGTATAAATCCGACTCTGTATAAAATGGTAGTCTATTGAAAGCCGTGGCCAATTCAAGGCAATTCTCCCCTGTACTTTAACTTGGGGAATATGTATGGTGGCAGCGCCGGAAATACGTACCAGTCTGTTAATAAGGGGTCCATAATTTAGAGGAATTCTAGTTTGGACGTACGAAATAACGTTTATTGTTGCATAGAGGCTTATGTTTATTCGCAAATATGTATATGAAATTTATTATTTCAGAAGGTATTTAAAATTAAGGGACTCCAATAACGATAAATATCATTTATTATATCCAGTATCTAGAAAATTTGAGTAAAAAATGCAATTTTTAAAAAAGTGTGGGCTTCATTGGACACAAACGGAAGATCCTTTTTCGATTTTTCTTGAATTTTTTTCTTCCAAAACATTCTACGTGAAAAATTACTTTCGAAGATGTATTGAATCTTTACCACTCTTCACATTATTTGCGACAATGCCGTTTAGTAACTGTTCCCATTTTTCACCTTAGTGAATTCATAAAGCAGAAATGTATTAAAAAAATCGCAACATTCAAAAATTTGAGAAATGTGTACCCAGATATCTCTACATATTTATTGTTACTTATGTTTCAGTTATAAATAAATCTGCAGAGAGAGGAAAAAATTCGACTTAAGCCTATTATCTTCTTAATTTTTTTTTTCGTGTATTAAAATTTAAAAATACATTTAAGAAGTTAACAAAAAAAAGGTGTTACGTTATTTATATACTTACGAAAATCTTGCATCCCGTGTGCGTTATATAATATCAAGCAAATAAATTTTCAACTAATTTTGTAATTTATAGATCAACAACACGACCGGCCGAGGCCGACGAAATGCAGCATAACAACAATAACAAACAGGTATGTACATATGTATAGATAAAAGAAAAATATTTTAAAAAGAAAAAAATGTATATCGCCGGGTACCTATGTAGTATGTATATTAAGTTGATTGAACTTTAAATTTTTTTGTTTGTACCAACTAATTTACGTATGTATACTGACGGTGAAAATTAAGTTAAATACTATTAAGTACAATAAATTGATTTTTAGAAAAATGAATCATATTAGTAAAACTTATGATTATAATATGATTGAAGGATAAAGTTTTGGAGAAAAATCACTAACAGTTACGGATATAAAATAAGTGAGTCGATGAGTTTCAAAACCATCTAATTAACACAACTAAAAATATTCAGGAAACACAAAAAACTGTTTTCTCACTTATAATAATAATTTTGATGTGGTTTTTACCATTAAATTTTTAGGAAAAATCATACAGTACTTACAAAGAAATAATAACAACGATACCACTCTTCAATAATAATTAGTAAATAACGATTAAAAATTATAATTAACTACCTTTGCAGCAGTTTGCTTTAATTAGATGGTTTTGAAACGGTTGATTTTATAATTAGCTACTTTTGCAGCTGTAACACTAACAATTAGACACTTTTGCAGCAGTAACGTTAACAATTAGACACTTTTGCAACAGTTTATTATTCTTTCAATAGGTTTTAAATAAAACAACATTCGTAAAAATCTATCTATTTACATCGTACTATGTCGTTTTTATTATAACTTATGAAAACTAAGATATTTTCTTATAATTTAGTAGAATATTCTCCTATAAAACAAGTCTCTTTACTGTAATTTAACAGTAAAACTCATCAGAAGCACGATGTTTCACACAATCTTATTCTGCACACATTCGCAGCCTGTTATGTTTGGCAATTCCGCAAGTTTCCTTGTATTTTTTTCTAGTTATTTCAATAGTAAATATTTTCTTAGAGAAAGTAACAAAATTATCACATACAATTATTTGATCCTCTGTAGGCTCCGCAGTGCTACATATTGATCACCTAACTAGCTACTTTTGTTCCAGGGTTTTCTAATGACGCCATTTTTATATAAGTAATTAGATAGTTTTGCAACTGGTTTGTGTTGCTTGCAACTCCATGTTTTTTCAATTGAAAAATATTGCAATTAGCTACTTTTGAAACAGTTTAGTATTTTTGTCATTAAAATTAAAGGGGAAAAAGCTGACTTTGCACTGTCTAATTGGTATTTTTTGCTGCAGTTTATCCTCCTGAATAATAAACCGTATCTAACTCAATTTTGAAAAAATCGTCAATTAGATGGTTTTGAAACTCAGCGACTCAAGTATTTATTTGTGACGTTTCGAAAACATAGAATTTTCATCATCAGGCAAAAATTTTTCTTTAAAAACTAAATACATAAATTATAAAAAAAACTAACCGTATGCCCGATGGGATTTCCCATCGACAACATCATTTTATTAGGTACTCACTTTCTGCTCACTTTTAATGTTTTTCAAAAGCCTAAATCAATATCCATGTTTCTAACTTCAAAAATGACGAACTTCTCATATGAGCTTTCATTTTCTGTTGTAACCTCTTAGGGAATAAATTTCCCGAGACAACTGACTTTTATTTATAAATAGAAGCCTAAACGCCAATTTTCATAACTCCTGTACTTAATTTCGTCCTTCTAAACTCAACAATTTAGGTTGTGCGTTGTCTGTCAGTCAAAGTTAAAGATTTGTTAAATAAGATATTATTTACTTTAATAGCTATAGTAACAAATTTTTAGGTATATATTATGGGCACAAGCTAAAAAGAACTTTTTATCTACATCTGCATTTATCTTTGTCTATCATATTAATAAATTGAAGTTTACTCACTCACTCATATAAAAACATAATTACTTGTTTTGGTTGGTAACTATGGAAATAATACAATTTGTGTTCCCCTCATCTCAGTATCTGGAGGTCTTTTGAGCTTGCGTCCATAATATCTCTAACTTCAAAAATGACCAATTTCCATACAAATTTCCATCTCGTATACAACCCACTTAGGGAACGGATTTTCAAAAATTCTTTCTTACTGTTCACCTATGTTACATAGGGAACTCCTGTGCAAAATTTCATTCTTCTAAACCCAACGGTTTAGCCTGTGCGTTGTCTGTCAGTCAGTCAGTCAGTGTTAGAAATTTATTAAATAGATTATAAAATTGGGAAATGTAGATATGCAAAATTTATTATTTATAGATACCATAGAGATACATAGAGAGGCAACTTAAAAAATCGTTTAAAAAGTTAAATAGTCATTAAAGAAAAAGATGACAGCAGTCATTTGTAATTCTAAACTATATTTTGTCTTTATCTAATGAATGACAAAATACATTTGTTAAAGAAATGCTAATTTTGAGTCAGCAGTAAAAAAAGATAGCATCACCTTAAATGTGTTGTTGTCACACTCTTATCAATTGTTTATATTGGGGTTTCTGTTGTCATAGATCACAGTTGTCTACAACATACTTGCTTCAAAAATAGGTACATAGTTGGCCATCCATGTATATCACTGATAGATACCTACATGTGTTCTGATTGTCATAATTACACAAAATGTAAAAATTGATAAAAATTAAAAATTAAAAACTATGATGGCATGAGTACAAAAACTCAAAGTTAAATTTTAAATTGGGGTTTGATGACACTAGAAGTATAATTTTTAAGGATATTTTGGAGTAATGGTCATCAAGGAAAACAGAAATGTGATTTTTTCCCCTAAAGGCTACCGGTTTCGACTTATCGTCTTCTTCAGGCCTATAATTGTATTTATGTTAGACTGACATTTGAAAATAAAAATAACACTGATTAAAAAAGTTTAAAAACAGTTTAATTGTTCAACAGTTTAAATGTTGCTTTAAACTGTTTTTAAACTTTTTTAATCAGTGTTGTTATTTTTATTTTCAAATGTCAGTCTGACATAAATACAATTATAGGCCTGAAGAAAACGATAAGTCGAAACCGGTAGCCTTTAGGGGAAAAAATCACATTTCTGTTTTCCTTGATGACCATTACTCCAAAATATCCTTAAAAAATTAAAAGTTAAATTGTTAAAAATTATAAAATTTATAAAATTTAAATATTAAAATATAAATAAGAAGAAAATTTTTTATTATATTCAATAAAATGTAACACAATGAAAGTTGATAAGCTAGAACAAAGGAACCTGAATTTTGTTTATACGTGTAATATATAGTTTATTTTAGTAGTTGTCGTGCGGTACGACATATGGATTCGTAGTTGTTGATGTACGAAATGTTATTCTGATTGTATATATTGTGACGTTCAGTTTCAATCCACAAATTTTCGATATTGCATCGTCTTTTATAATTTTCTTCGTTTTGCAGTATGCTCGTATTGGCAAAATCAAAACGATGGTCCATAGAGATTGAGTGTTAGGACAAGTCAGTTTTTTCTTCTCCTCTTTTGATGTTCCACTGGTGTTCTTTTAAACGATTTTTTAATGGCCCTGACGTTTGCCTTACGTACGGACTTGGACAGAATTGACAATGTACTTTGTAGACCACATTGTTTTTCATTTTGATAGGTGTTGGTGGTCTTAATTTTGAATGGAGCATACGTTTTATGGAATTGGGATAGCTGTAGGTAGTATCGTGGTTGCAAGGTTTTAGAAAACGGGAGAGTGATGGTACTTGACTGTTTATGTTTGATGAACAGTATTTTACTCGTTTAAGGCTTCTGCATATTTCTTGTAATTCTGACTTAACTAAACCTTACTTTTTACCATTTACGAAATTTCCATGCTATAATAGAACTGTTGTCTGGGATGTACGATATGTCAGTTTGTTCCTATTCTCTTGTAGAATGTTTAACACATAGTAAAATTAAACAAAATATGTATTCAAAATACTTACTATCACGTAAATATTGTTTTATCTTGGACTTAATTTCGTATCTAATTATATACTTATATTTTTACGTAATGTGAATACACGGACGCATTTATTTACAATAAAAGTTTGTTTATACCCAAGCAATCGACATGATATGAAAATAAAAATAAAAGACGCTTTACATGAATATGATTTTAAAAAATGTACAAGTAGGTACTTTGTTAGAAAGAACAATCAGATACCGAATTTGTATTGCTAATATTTTGGCTTATTACATTTGGTATACTAAAAAGTTACATATTTACGTATCAAAAGTTACATTTGTGAGGTATATTAAATTTGTGAAAAAAATCATTTACCAATACAGTATATACCAACCCTATTTTCTTAAAAATTATATACAATCTGATGTCTATATTATACCTAAAAGAATAGAAAGTTATTTGTTAAATATTAGTTTATTACATTAAAGTACTGAGAACCTTTAGAAGATTTTTTAATAAAAATTATTAATATTTGAAGAAAAGGGGAGAAAATTAAGAATAGTACAAATTGTGTAATTAATATTAATTGTGTATAAATTTATAAATATAGTATACAAATAAATTTAGTACGCTTTCTGTTAATTGTCAAATTAAAATTAAAATAAAGTAGCCCATTGTCTTAGGCACTAGGACTTTTTGTTCTTCTTTATGTAACTAGTGTCATAAACTACTACTTTACATATTTTTAACAGTATAATAAAATAAGCTTCTATGATTCAGTTGTACATAAAAGTATTTAAAACTTAATTTTAAATTCACTGTCTTTAAATCTCGCGCACACCGGACCGTTTAGCAGTGATTAGTGATTAGTATAGCAACCAGCAAGTAGGATGTATTAAAGGCCGAACAAACCGGTACGACATACCATAATACGATCGCCACTTGATCGGTTTGTGGCGCGTGGTGAATGCGGTCAGACTAGACATTCACACCAATCCAATCCAATCATAAAACTCACTTACAGCCATCGCTCGAGTTATTGACGTTTTAACTTACTATCACTGATCGTAGTTTACCTCAACTTATAGACAATGTTGTATGTACCCAAGGTCATACGTCCTACCTACGTAGTACTGTGGCAATGTATACACATGTACGTATGGTTTGTCTATAACTCGAGGGAAGCTGCGATCAGTGATAATAAGTTAAAACGTCACTAACTTGAGTGACGCCTATAGTTAATCCTTTGCACTCGATTGGCGCCGCCGTCACGGCGACACAATAAATATTTATTCCACTCGTTAGACGCCGCAGCGGCGCCATAAACAATAGGTACGTATTTTATTATTTACAACACGCTAGGGGACCTAAGGCCCAATTTACATTAAAGCCCGATTTACATTAACGCTCCGCTCTCAGTACGATATCACTCATCGTTCTGATATCGATCCGATATCAGTCACGGTTCGCTCTAGCTTCAATACCGCTCCAATACCAATACTACTGAGATAATATTTTATCGGAGCGATATCAGACCCTATATCGATAGTGTGAACACGTTTTGATTTCAATTCGCTCCGTTTCTCACTCAGCCTTCTTCATTTTAGCGAATTTCCAAAACTGGAAATTCAGCTTTTACGCCAGGTGTCATGGTGCAACCTAAGCCCGGGACCATATCAGAAATATGTTTTGAGGTCCCTAGAATACGAAAATGATATTCACTAAAATTTATATATATATATATATATATATATATATATATATATATATATATATATATATATATATATATATATATATATATATATATATCCGCGCGATAACTCTCGAACGAAACGTTTAATGCTTATGAAATTTTGTGTGCGAATTCGATTTTCCAAATCGTTGGATGAGTTCGTTAGCCAGACATGTCGGATGCCCAGAAGTAGGTTTTCCGGGCGTTTTTTGTCAACAAAATGAGTTTTTTGCCAGAATTAAGCAATTTTTCAAATTTTTTTTTACACCAAGCCATAGTAAAAGGTAAAATGCATCAAAAATGTTTTTATACCGTTGCTCTAAATTATTTACTTTTCGAGAAAAACTAGGAAATATGTCGTTCTCCATTTCACTCGCACTCGCATTCTTTTTTTTTCTGTCTCATTTTTTGCGAGCTAAATTCGAAAAAAACCGCTTTATAAGTAGCGTGTCATGATTTTTTTTAATCCAATTTAACGATTCGGCTATATTCTATTTCTCTGTCAGTTAAATGTTTTTATAATGTATCTCTGTTCCATTTTTTTTTAGATAAAAAAACACGGCGCAGCTTTTTATGTGATATGATCAGAATTTAGATTATATTTACACCTTCCTAAAATTAATAAGAGTTTGCTTCAATCGTATAAAAATTACGTTAAATCATATTCAAACAATAATATTTTTACGTAATTTTCTATCCAATTGACAATACAGTTATGATTAGAATTGTATAAAGAGAGTATTCTAGTATTAAATAATTTTGCACATTCAATTTTTTTTTTTTAACAAAGAAAATTTTTTTTAAATTTTGACACATTCTTTTATGAAATTTCGATTAAGAAATATTAAAAAAATTTAAAGTGAATCATTTAAAAAGAGTTAAAAATAAATTAAAAAGGAAACATTTCTCTATTTTAACATATTTGTAAAGAAAATTTTACAGTTTACTTACAGTTTTTTGAAAAAATGTAATAACATTTTTACATACAATAAAGATTATATTTGAACGGTAGGAAATCCACAAATTTTTTTTTATTTCTTTAATTAATTATTAAATTTGGTTTTAGAAGAAAATCTTCGTCTAATTCGCTCCAAGCCGAAAGTATAGCCACTAATAAGGACATTCCACTGTTAAAATAAATGGAAAATATATTGAAATTTATTTAATGAAAGCCATTCATACACATTTTTAAAATATCCTTTTGAATTATATAACAAATAAAATCTGTGTAAAAAAATCTAATTGACGTGTTTTTTCTCAATTTTCTAATATTAAGTAAGGCTCGTTAGTTAGGGAGTGATTGTGTCAAAATATGGTAATTTTAACCCTCTTTAAAAGAACATTTCGATTTTAACAATAAAAAAATTTTAAAAAGTGTTTTCGTTTTTCCCGGATTACCAAAAACTTTTCATAGGCATATCTGTGACTAAAGTTGCCTCCCTTTCTTAAGAAAATAAAGTATTTTTAAAATTTTGTGCAAAAAAATAAAACACAATTAACGAAAAAAAAGTACGCGTTCCCATATTTTTAAGATTTTGTAGTACAAGAAAATCCTTATAAATTCATCATATCTGTTATTGCATTTACTAGCTTTTACGCAATTTAATAAACAGTATCGTTTTGATTTTTTAAACTCATTTAAGACATTTATTGTTAGTGAGACATATTTGAATTATTTTCCTAACTAATAAATTAAATTCTGTAGACTGATGTTTTTGTAGATAAAAAAAATTCTAGGTAACGTCTGTATTAGACAAAAGTCTGAAAATGGACGTAGAATCTCACTGTTATTAATTATTATGTCTTAGTCTTTTGAAAAATTATTTTTTGAACTAAAATAAGAATAGGAGGAATATAAACTTAGGGGTAAACGACAGGGGTATATAAACTTTATTTTAGATTCTACGTTTATTTTTACAGAAAATCATCAAGTACCTATTATTTCTTTTTTTAATGTATAAATACAAAAAGTTCGAAATTATTTTATATTAGAATTTCAATTTTGGTCGACCCTACGGGTTGTCCCCATTTACTCTTTTCTCGTCTCTTTTGACCCCAATTTTTCATAGAGAAGAAATTATACGATTTTTGTTAATTTTTCAAAAACCACCGATACTTTTAAATTTTTTTGGATACTGCTGATAAAGTGACCATCTTCGCGTAAATTTTTAATATATTAAAGATTAGGTACTCATAAAATAAATACAAAAAAATACGGTGTGAAGTCTGAATGCGTACCTATTCATCCTTGTCTACGGTAGCACATTTTTTATTGACATAAATATTAGAAACGCAGGAAAAGAGACCAAGAATCAACATAGAAGTGGATTATGGTACGATATATTTTCTGAAAAAAGTGCTTAGGACCAAAGTTATAGAGTTCAAAGTGATGCACTTGATGATGACTTTGAAGTTGACCTTGAGGTCAATTTCCAAAGTCATTTGAAAATCATTTAATATTTTTCAAAAGGAGTAGTTTACTTTTCATCCCTAAATGGTTCAAAGTATATTCGAACGAATTTCACATGCAAGATAGAAAATAAGTGATCAAGAAGTAATTTTGAAAAATACTTGCTCAATCGCAATCGGAAAAATAATAGTTAATCATATGTTCAATTGAATTCCTAATATGATAACTATAGAGTAGCAATAAAAATTTTAAAAAATTTTGAAAATTTCTAATATAACATAAAGTTAATGTTTAACTTACAATTGGAGTGATATTAAATCTTTTCTTAACTTTACTTCTAAAATTACTTACAAAAATGTTTTCTTCTAATTTTTTCTATAAATTTGCGCCTATTTTTCCATTTCGTCAGGTTTTTATTTTTTTTATTTTAGAAAAATAACGCAACAAATCAATTTTGAAGATAGATTGAGTCAATACATGAAATTACTGCTTATAGGTACAGGATATGGTCAAAGTTCGGCAATGGCTAATCATTTTCAACTGACCTTGAAAATCGATTTCAGGGTCACTATCAAGTGCATCGCTTTAAATTCTACAAATTTGGTACTCAGCCCTTTTTTCAGAAAATATGTCGTTTCAAAAATATTTAGCTATAACTGTTTTCATCTACAGAGGTTGAATGGTGTTTTCTACCCCTAAAAAGCGTATTTAGCCGAAATAAAAAAAAAACACGTTGTTACGCCTTATCGTATCCAAAGGCCATACACCACCTGAATTGCTCCGGCTAGCACGTAGGCTGGGGGGGGTTAGGGTTAAATCCTCATTAAGAGAACAAAAAAAAAAAACTAACAACAAAGAAAATTAAGAACTAATTATAACTAACAGGGCGCCACAGTATTTTTCACAGCCTCAAAATACTGAAAAGAAGGAAAGGTGTCACTTACTTCCTGTCCAGCAGTAGAAGTTACTATACTACTTATCACTTCTCTGTAAAGAAAACATGAGCAAAAAAAAAGAAAAAAATGTAATTAAGTTATATACCATAGATAGTTATTATTTATGCAACATTACAGATATAGCTGTTTAAACAATGCGAATAAAAAGATTGTAAGTATAGAATTTGTTAATTACCTAATTGATATTAGTGGTTAAGTTTCAAGAATTATAAAGTGGTTCTTTTTAATTTATATTCTTTATATGAGCGCCACAAAGAAAACAATGGTGATTGGAAATGGAATCTAACGTTTCACAAAAAAATTTTTTTTTTTACCCAAACTCAACTGACAAGGAACGTTACGTTTGTTGCACACACTCGTTCCCAGGCGAACCAACTCCTCTGTTCAGTGGGTCAACACCATAGAACTGTCAAATTAATTGTGACGTTTCGACTACTGGAAACAAAATAATCAACAGTGTTTTCTTTGTCGTAAAATTCTAAGTGATTATACATTAAAATATATTTTTTTTACTGGTTTATTATAGCAATCGATATTAAAAGATAAGCACAGCCGGCAGTAGTGAAGATTTTGTAAAAAACTAAACTTATGTGTTAAAAGGTTAACCTACACTAGAAAAGAAACTAACTAAAATTGATGGAATTCGAATAAACGATATATCTAAACGACAATTATGGTATGCAGCATGAATTGTGAACTATTTTGACACTTGTCATTTGACTAATTGCAAGTTTAACTCTTACAGGAAGCTTATTAGAATTCCATGTACACTAAAACTACATATAACAATTACAGTATATACCATAGATGGCTAAAAATTTACGGTCCGTTTACAACAAAAGTTCATAATTACCACCACGTTCAATTTAACTCAGTCCTTTTGTAGTGGAACTATACTGAAGGAGCGGATAAAGTCGCACCAGGAAAATCACCATCCGTAAACATTCTTGCAGTAGCCTCTACCAAAAATTTATTCAGACGATCCGACTCGCTAGCAGCACCAGCAAACAATCAAATTTCCGGAATTTTCGGTACTCCACTGACCACCGACCAGTCGCCACGTGGCCTCCAAAATTAAGTGCCGGAATCCTCAATATTTCATGAGTAGCTCGCCGCCGTAATATCAGTATCCTTCTTACTGAGAGGACAATGCAGGAACGTGTGAAAATAAATTACTTTTGTTTGAATTCAATTGCAATAATTTTTTTTTTTTTTTTTTTTTTTTTTTTTACTAACAAGTATTGAATTCGCTTTATAACTGTAACCGTTCCACACTCAAATTTCCAACAATGGTTATTACGAATTGTCCACGCTCTTTCTCTCGTCCTCACCTAACCAGCGACCAAACCCAAAAAAGACCCTTCTTTTTTTTTTCTTCTTTTTTCGAACCTCGTCGAATCCGTGAAGTCACCCCCTCCTTTTTTTCACATCCTCAAGTTCCTCTAACCTCATGTCTGTCAGTGTTACCATCTGTATCTTCCTTTTTGACACTAAAAAACTAACTGTCACTTTGGGATGATAACCTAACTGACACTTTACTGACACTGCAATGTTTATTTGTTTTACAGTTTTTTTTTTTTTTTTTAATACTTTTTTTTTTTGTTTTAGGTTTACTTCATGGATCCTAATACAATTATTAATACCATTATAATACAATTACAAAAATGAGTTATATCTGTATTGTTATATATTTGGATGACAATAAAGTCAATAAAAGTAGTACGTGAGGTTTAATTTTTTTGTTTTTGTGTATCCTTAGCAAGACAACAAAAGTAAGTGACTCGCGTAGGTTGGTTAAAGCGAATAGAATAAGAGAGCATTGCAAAAAAACGTAACACACCCCCCCAACCAGAAGAGCTTTAACCGACCGGGTCCATGGGGTGTACTTTAATATCCTTTAGATGGTATTTCCCTAAAATACGACCTGTGGCAAAGTCAGCTAATTCATAGGTTAAATCCGAAATACGACGAACGACTCGGCATTTAATGTATTTAGGGGCTAGCTTTGCGATATACTTGCGCGAGGCATTAGAAAGTGTGAAATTGCGTTTCCAAACAGTTTGCCCAACGGAGAGAGTACCGGGCCGCTTACGTAGATTATATCTTTGTGCACTGCTTGCGTGTGCGGTTCTCATTTTGGCAACAACCTCAGGAAAAATATCCTTCAAGGCGTCTAGTTTAGACAAGAGGCTTTCACGATCAGATCGACCGATATACGCCTGATCAGTCGGAGTTTCCCCATAATCGTCCCCGCTAGTGACCATTTCTCGGCCGTAATTTAAAAAATACGGTGTATATCCTGTAACTTCATGAACCGCGGTTCTTATAGCGCAGGAAATTTTGGCGAGCTCTAAATCCCACTTTTGATGATTCTCGCCAACATAGGACGCCAGTGCCGTCACAATCACTTGGTTCGTACGTTCCGTAGGGTTTACCTGCGGAGTATATAGGGCATTATACCAGATATTAGGGATTTTGTACTCATTTTGTAATTTTTGAAAGGCTGAACTAACGTACTGCTTCCCGTTGTCACATACGACGGTCTGCGGTACCCCATATTTAAGGAAAACCTCTTCCTCTAAAATCCGGACGATGTTAGCCGCGGTAGCTGACCGAAGGGGAAAAGTCAATACATACTTAGTCAACCAGTCACAAACAACTAAGATGAAGGTATGTCCCCGACCGGTACGGGGGTAGGGTCCCAATAAGTCGGATGAGATTACCTGCCAGGGTCTTTCGACAGCTCGGAAGTGTCCCATGAATCCCATAGCGGGCCGCTTAGGAGATTTATAGGCCAGACAAGTGGAACATCGTGCAATATGCTTACGGATATCACTGCGCATTTGAGGCCAGTAATATCGTTGCGTGGCACGACGGAGGGTTTTAAAGAAACCAAAGTGGCTGGCAAGTGGTGAATCATGGCATTCCTTAAGTACTGCTGCTCGACAGCTTTTCGGAACTACCAGTTTCCAGGCCCAATCTGGGTCAGCACTAAATCGGTCATCGACATGTTTGAACAATCTACCATTGGAAACCCTCCAGTTAGGGTAGTTGGTGGGGTTAGCCTGGACATTTTCAACCATTTTATGGTACCAACGGTCCGTGTCCGTAGCCTGTATTTGTAGAGTCGAAACTTCGGCACACGCACGCGATAACGCGTCGGGAGTTTCGTGTTCCTTACCCTTACGGTGCACTAGGTCGAAGTCAAACTGTTGTAACCGGACGGCCCAACGAGCTAACCTACCTATAGGATCCTTCAGCCGGTTCAGCCATAACAGTGAGTAATGATCGGTAACAACGGTAAACTTTAATCCTTCCAAGTAAGAACGAAATTTTTCGACCCCGAAAATAACGGCTAAGCACTCTTTTTCAGTCGTGCTGTATTTTTTTTCTTGTTTAGAGAGTGAGCGGCTAGCGTACGCTACCACGTATTCGCCATTTTCGTCCCTTTGGGTAAGGACAGCACCAAGGCCGTAGTTTGAAGCATCGGTATGGACCACAAAATCCTTCTCAAAGTCCGGGCACCGGAGTACTGGGGCCTTACAGAGTCGACTTTTAAGTTCGAAAAAGGCGGCGTTGGCCCCATCGTTCCACGCTATTTTGGCTCCCTTCCGTTTTTTAAGCCCTGAAAGTAATTGATTCAAGGGACCAGCGATGGTGGCATAGTCCTGAATGAACCGGCGGAACCAAGAGCACATACCCAAGAATCGACGTAGTTCGGTCGAATTAGTTGGTAGGGGGTAATCACGAATGGCGGCAATATGTTCGTCGTCAGTATGAAGCCCTTTCTCATCTACTATGTACCCCAAGTACTTCAACTGACGGCGGCAGAATTGGCATTTGTCCATATTAACAGTAAGTCCTGCTTCCTTCAACCGTGCGGAGACCTTACGAAGAGCATCCATATGTTCACTAAAAGTCTTATTGACGATGACGATATCATCAAGGTAACAGAATATATTGTCTTCGCCAGGGAACAAGCGATCCATAAGCCGCTGTAACATTTGCGGAGCGTTACAGAGGCCAAACGGTACAACTGTATACTGGAACAGTCCACGTCCCGGTACCGTGAATGCGGTTTTCTCCTTGGATCCCTCCTCCAGTGGCAGTTGCCAGAAAGCCTTCCTTAAGTCGATGCTGCTGATATATCGGGCGTCACGAAGATGGTCTAAAATACGCGAGACAAAAGGCAACGGGTAAGCATCCCTTTTAGTTACTGAGTTTAGGGGTCTACCGTCGAAACAGAGACGTAGGTCCCCATTAGTTTTTTTTACGATAACTAGGTTAGAACTCCAAGGGCTAACCGAAGGTTCTATCACCCCAAGGGCCAACATGTTATCCAGTTCTTCCTTAACTTTGGCTGCAATAGCGGGCGGTAAGGGATAGTGGCGTTGTTTGAAGGGTTTAGCATCCCCAGTATCAATGTGATATTTCACCAGCTGGGTACGTCCCAATTGACCCTGGTCCAGCCGACGAAATTCTTCGATCACCAGCTGTAGTTGGAAGGTCTCCTCTTGCGTAAGCGGAACTCGATCGGAAATAGATGCGGTTTGTACCTCAGCACCTGTTCCTACAAAATCCATAGAGTTGCGAAGGAAGTTGATGTTGATACCGTGTAACTTAAGAAAATCCACCCCGATGATCAGTTCGTGTACGATATCAGGTACAACAAGGGCGGTAAACGGGCCGGAATATGGACCCAGGACAATAGGAAGAGTAACGGAGCCATTTACCGCGATGGGTTTACCATCCCCGGTGGTTACATTCCATTCGACGGCCGAGGTACGAAATTTCCCGTTTAGTCGAGACCATAAAGAGTTACCAATGATGCATCGGTTGGCCCCGGAATCGATCAGAGCTAGTACCGGTTCGGAACCCACAAGGCAACGCACATAAGGGCGGTTGTCTACACCCCGGTTGACCAGGCAAGGTGAGACTTGCGTCGTTCTCATGAACGTTCGAACATGATGAAGCCAGTTCGACCAATCGGTTCCCTTGGAGACAAGTCTCTTACCCTCTAGTTTCCCAGGACCTGGCTTGCCTCTAAAGATGCAAGTCCTGAAGGTTCGTTTCCCGACTGACATGGGCACTGTGCCTTGAGAACACCAACACGGCCACAGTTGAAACAGAATTTCCGTCTAGGCTTACGGCACGAGGAAAAGACATGACCCATCTCTTCACAGTTCCAACATTTCAGAGCAGACACCGAGACAGAGGAGTCTCGGTTATAATACGCGAGATCAGGTTCTAGTTTTCCGGTGGGAGGGTAATTTCCGCGTGAAAGTTTGCCACTTTTAGTAAGTGCATGTTCCAACCGTACGCATAAGTTAAGCAATTCACTAACTGTTTTGGGTTCGTATAGGGCAAGCCGATCGATATATTCACTAAGAATGTTTTGTCGTAGGATTTTAAGTTTAGTGTTTTCACTAGGGGGTTCACTAAGTCGGCGGAAAAGATTCTGCATGCTGGCGAAGAATAAAACCGCGCTTTCATTAGGGTCCTGCTTACGTTCGCGAATCTCTTGCCAAAGCTCGTCGTCATAATCAGGCGAAAGGAAATCACGGCAAAGGAGAGCCCTCAATTCCTTCCAAGAATGAATCGACTCGCGGATAGCTCGAAGCCACACCAAGGCTTTTCCCTCGAAGAGGTCAAGGGAAGATTGGAATAACTCCCCTTCAGATACACCCCTGGCAACGGCTAGTTCTTCAACCCTTTCAAGAAAAGCCATAACGCTCATTTCTGGGGACTCACCGTTAAATTTTAAGTTCCACTTAAAGATTTTATGGTACCGACCCTGAAATTGCTGTTCATGATGACAACAGCGGGGTTCGTAGAGTTCTATTTCTGGGGGTGGGGGCATTGGTTGATAGCTAGTACCTGGCTCCGGAACATTTATGTTGACTCCCGATGGCCCGTCCTGAACAGTAACCGAACCACGTCGTGACCGTTGACTCTCCACCTCGAGCCCAGCGCTACTGGGAGACCCCTTTTGTTCTAAAATATCAAGCAGTTCCGAAACTTCGATAACTAACTGCGAGATAATAGAAGCGTCCTCAATTACGGTAGTATCAATGTGCCCTAGTCGGCCTAACACATGTAATAGTTTAGTTTCGAGCGCCTTGTACGACCCATCCATCCGAGACCCGCAAAATCCCTGAACTCCGGTCGTTAATTCTTTAATTTTTCCCTTGCATATTTCTACCTCGCTATTCATATCTAACAAACCAGATAAACCCGGAACGTTGGTGTTACAACCACGTCTTTCGGCCTTATACAGTTCTCTAAAACACTTCCTCATCCGCTCAACACTTTCAATATCACGTACGCCTCGTATGAGGAGTTCGTAAGTCAATTCGTCCTTCGAAAGACGATTAATATCCATAGTTCCTAACTAAATTCCTAACCACAACCAATTTTAATACCTAACACTTAATCTCAATAGTTCCAGTAAGTACAACAATTAATTCCCTAACTGCTGCAATCTAGGCCCCACGTTGGGCGCCAAAAAATGTGTTACGCCTTATCGTATCCAAAGGCCATACACCACCTGAATTGCTCCGGCTAGCACGTAGGCTGGGGGGGGTTAGGGTTAAATCCTCATTAAGAGAACAAAAAAAAAAAACTAACAACAAAGAAAATTAAGAACTAATTATAACTAACAGGGCGCCACAGTATTTTTCACAGCCTCAAAATACTGAAAAGAAGGAAAGGTGTCACTTACTTCCTGTCCAGCAGTAGAAGTTACTATACTACTTATCACTTCTCTGTAAAGAAAACATGAGCAAAAAAAAAGAAAAAAATGTAATTAAGTTATATACCATAGATAGTTATTATTTATGCAACATTACAGATATAGCTGTTTAAACAATGCGAATAAAAAGATTGTAAGTATAGAATTTGTTAATTACCTAATTGATATTAGTGGTTAAGTTTCAAGAATTATAAAGTGGTTCTTTTTAATTTATATTCTTTATATGAGCGCCACAAAGAAAACAATGGTGATTGGAAATGGAATCTAACGTTTCACAAAAAAAATTTTTTTTTTACCCAAACTCAACTGACAAGGAACGTTACGTTTGTTGCACACACTCGTTCCCAGGCGAACCAACTCCTCTGTTCAGTGGGTCAACACCATAGAACTGTCAAATTAATTGTGACGTTTCGACTACTGGAAACAAAATAATCAACAGTGTTTTCTTTGTCGTAAAATTCTAAGTGATTATACATTAAAATATATTTTTTTTACTGGTTTATTATAGCAATCGATATTAAAAGATAAGCACAGCCGGCAGTAGTGAAGATTTTGTAAAAAACTAAACTTATGTGTTAAAAGGTTAACCTACACTAGAAAAGAAACTAACTAAAATTGATGGAATTCGAATAAACGATATATCTAAACGACAATTATGGTATGCAGCATGAATTGTGAACTATTTTGACACTTGTCATTTGACTAATTGCAAGTTTAACTCTTACAGGAAGCTTATTAGAATTCCATGTACACTAAAACTACATATAACAATTACAGTATATACCATAGATGGCTAAAAATTTACGGTCCGTTTACAACAAAAGTTCATAATTACCACCTCGTCCTCACCTAACCAGCGACCAAACCCAAAAAAGACCCTTCTTTTTTTTTTCTTCTTTTTTCGAACCTCGTCGAATCCGTGAAGTCACCCCCTCCTTTTTTTCACATCCTCAAGTTCCTCTAACCTCATGTCTGTCAGTGTTACCATCTGTATCTTCCTTTTTGACACTAAAAAACTAACTGTCACTTTGGGATGATAACCTAACTGACACTTTACTGACACTGCAATGTTTATTTGTTTTACAGTTTTTTTTTTTTTTTTAATACTTTTTTTTTTTGTTTTAGGTTTACTTCATGGATCCTAATACAATTATTAATACCATTATAATACAATTACAAAAATGAGTTATATCTGTATTGTTATATATTTGGATGACAATAAAGTCAATAAAAGTAGTACGTGAGGTTTAATTTTTTTGTTTTTGTGTATCCTTAGCAAGACAACAAAAGTAAGTGACTCGCGTAGGTTGGTTAAAGCGAATAGAATAAGAGAGCATTGCAAAAAAACGTAACAACGTATTTAATATTTTTCGCTGTTTAATAAGTATGTTAAGTTTCATTCAAATTGGCGAGTATTGGTTGGGTAGTGTTATTTGTCAGAATGTTTTGCCGATCTAGTTTTTTCAATATTTCTTTGTTCGTTTTCAGAATTTGTATTTTAATTTCTACGGACAAATAACTCATTCTTTTCTTCGATTTGAGTAACTTTTATTTGCTGATGTTGACCATTAATTGATCGAAACATATCAAATATTTTTCAATGATTTGTTTAGCGAATGTCGAAAATTTTGAAAATTTTTTCACCGTTAGTAAGTTAAAGTATTTGAATTCATTAAGTAATTAAATGATGTCCACAAGAACCTTACGGACTACCATAAGTTATATGAGATCTCTAGGACCCGTTTTTTACTGTTAGGATAAACTTTTTACTAAAATTATTTTAGATGAATAAAGGTTATGTTGTATGATTTCCGCCAGGGTTTACTGTTTCCATTATTGTAAAAAATAAACTAACCGACCGATTTTGAAAATTTTTTCACTGTTAGAGAACTAAATTATTTTAGGTGGATACAACTATGCTGCACAAAGTCCGTTCGGGTTCTTGGGTCCCAAAAATATCAAAACTAATTACCCAGCCGATCTTAAAAAATCTTTTACTCTTAGAAAGCTAAACTATTTTAAATAGGTACAGTTCTTAGATGAGATCCGCCAGTCCCCAAAATTTGGAAATTCGCTATGTTATGCAGATGCTGCGACAGGGGTATTATTATATTATATTAGGAAAACATGATATAACACAACAACGCGACGTCTTGCTACAATACATTGTGATACATACTACTAATTAACTAATAGATATATTGTATTATGATATTATGTTCTCCTAATACAACAGTGTTTGCAGCGTTTTAAAACTACTGTCGAGTAGCTGAGTACTCATACTAAAAAATGGTTCAAGTGCAAAGGGTTAAAAATTCGACACAAACCTAGAATAATGAACAGAAACAACATAATTCCCTGGTGGATATATTTTTAAATTTATTACTTTACATATCTATATATACCTACCACAGTTACGTATTTTTCTGTTGTACTAATTCGTTTTACTAACTGCTAAACGATCTGGTGTGAACGAGGCAGGTATTCCATCAGTTTGCAAATGCAACTTTACACGTTTACACTAATAAGAAAATATTTGAAAAGTAAGAGTTAATTAAGTGCCAGCAAATATGTACGGAAAGATTCTCATTTTAAGTTCAATTCATTTTAAGTTTACCTACATCTGTTTTGATTTATACGACGGTATTTTCGAAAAGACCGTTTCATTAATGGAGAAAAAAATAATTAGTTTTATAAAAAAGCAATAAATATATCACACCAAATGGAAAAATATTTTGAATTTTTTTTTTTTATTTTGTTTGATTAAAGTAATGGAGTCATATTTTTATTTCATGTAGGTAGGCTGAATGATATCTGGTTCGGGATGATTCTATATAGGATGTCCCGTAAAATATGGAGAGTCTTTTTTAATATAGCTAGTTGAGTTTGTATACAGTGTGATTGTATACAACTGCGATTTCGTAAGTTGTGTATGATTTTATTTTATTTGTAAGTTTCTTGGCATGCTTCAATTAACGCAATAATAATAATTTACTTATTTCAAGAATTAATTTTTAACAACGCTTCTTCTAATCCTTTTTAAACTCCGTAGACATCTTTGTTTAGATATTCCATAAGGGAATGTATATGTTTCCATTTAGTATAACGTTTTTTTTTTTTCGTAGCAGTCCAACCTCTAAAGTAATAATTTTTTTTTTTTAAATCAAACCAGATATTATCCTAAAGGTTTAATAAGTTTCATCAAAAGTTAGGATTAAGCGAAGTGAAAGTGAAGATTAAATTAAGCAGGTTCGACTTTTCACTTATGAGACGAACTTTAAGGTGTACTGCATTAATTCATTCATTAAATGATTGTAATGTATAGAAAAAAAAATGTTTCTAATAATGTAAAATAGTGTGGGAGTTTGGATACCTGATTGAAGAATTATAATCAAAGAATTTCTTATATTATATTTTATCACGCAACTAAACGACAATTAAAATAAAAATAACTAATAATTTTTTTTAAATTTCAATTTCGATAAATATATTAATAAATTTACATAATTGATAATATATAATGTTTTTCCAATTTTATTTTCAAATTCCAACAATTCTTATGCATTGCCTCGAAATTTTGTGTTAATACTCATTTGTTTCTCCGACTTTTTCGTTTTTAAATGTCTTAAGTGAACTTATGAGAATGATATTTTTATGATTTTTAAACATGCATTGACTGTAGAACGAAGTATCGCAAAGTCTGAATCTAATTAGCAATTACTATCGTTGTATTTTAATTAGCTGAGTCATGTAAAACTGAATCCTGAGGATAGTAGGGGAGATACGCAATGAAATGGACATTTAAGTTGGATGCAGATATTTAATTAGAAAAATAATTTTTTAAGAAAAATCAACAATACTACCAATATCTCTATGTATTTTACTCACATAATCTAAAACAGTTTTTCTCAAAATAATAACAAAAAATTCATGGAAATCATTTTTAAAAAAAATCATTTTTGACCGTTTCATGACACCTTACGCATTGAAAAGGACACTGAGTGTAATGAAACGGACAGCAGTTACTAAATGAACATAATGTACTTAAAATTAAATAAAATCTTAACTAATATATTCTGTTATCAATATACAATAAATTATATCTAATTGTAAGTATTTTTAAACCATTAGCGCCTGTCATATATGCTTGGGTACACTTTTTTTATTTAAAATATATTCTACTTAAAAAAGTAACTTCAAAGTCTTATCAAATTGACATTCTGCGTGAAAAGACTCTGTTGAGGATAATTTCACCCATCGTACACGGGTCTGTACACGTGTCGAAGTCATAGAGGTGAAAACTTTTTTTCCCATCATTTTCTATATTTATATCATTGAAACGGACGTCCATTTCAATACTCCGACACCTGTCCGATTCAGTGCGTAACTAACCTTCATATTGATTTGACAAAATGAGCTTGTTTAGAATAATATTTTGATAAGTAACTTAATGTTAATTTTTGACTAAAATATATACAATATCATATAAATCATCCAAAATACAGTTTAATATCTTAAATTTAGGAATTTATTTAAAAGATCACTTTTATTTATTTTTTTACAACAAAAACTTTTATGATGCATACAATTAAAACAAGTAGTTTCTGGTAACTGTCATCTTTATAGCATAGTCTTTGGAGGTCAGTGCTGCTAATATCAAAGTTTGAATTTATTCGTTCAGTAACTTTCGCTAAAATAGATACTGTCCGTTTCAAAACGCGTCCGTTTCATTGCGTATCTCCCCTACTTAACAATAACTACGAAATTCAGGAGATGAGCTTGCTATTTTACCATTATTATAATAAAATGTTAACTGACAATATTAATATACGAAAAACTCAACGAAAATGTTGAAATATTGACCGATATTATTGTTTTTATTACAAAGGGTATAGCAAGATAAGCATAGGGAAATGGCCCCCATAGCCAATGTCTGTAATAATATAGGTATATAGTGACATTGGCATCTCAAGTGATTACAAAATATAGGATCATTGACTCTTAACCTTGACTTATCCTTGAGATATTAACCAAAATATGTGTGAGTGCTATAATTTTTTAAACTCAGTTTTCTCAAGAACTATATACTTAGGGAAACAGAACCTTTTCTAATACTTAGAGAAACAGAACCTTTTCTACGGTTAATATACCATATACTCAATAAATTATTTATTAATCAAAAGGCGCCTCCTGGATTTTGTATTTTTTTGAAAGGTGTAAGTATATTAGAACCGTACTAAAAAATAAAATGTATTTTTATGCAATTATTTTGAACTTTTAAAATTTAGGTAAAAATGTCAAAAAAATATTGTAATATTGTCTCAAGTATTACCTAAATTTTGTCGTCGGTTCTGTAACCCTAGGTGTTATAGTTTTTGAGGAAACTGAGTTTAAAAAATTACAGTATTCACATATATTTTGGTTAGTATCTCAAGGACAAGTCAAGGTTAAGGGTCAATGATCCTATATTTGGTAATCACTTGGGGTGCCAATGTCACTTCATATATTATTACAGACATCGGCTATGGGAGCCATTTCCCCAGGGCCAGACCTAGCCTAAGTGGCGCCCGGGTCAGGGTCAAATAATGGCGCCCCTGTAGAAAATAATTATTTCTTTTCTTTTCACTTAAACAAGTGACGAGCAAAAAAAAACGTCACATACCTAATTTTTGGCGCTCCCAATACCTGCCAGCTGGGGCACGTGTCCCGGCTGCCCCCCTAGATCCGGCCCTGCATTTCTCTATGCTTATCTTGCTATACCCTTTAAAGATACATCATGTTTTAATTGTAAAATATATCAAATATTTTAAAGAAGTCATAATTTAAGTCCCCATAAGTCATAATTTTTTTACCGTGTTACAGGAAAGACTACGAATTATCTATAATTTACCCATACAAAGAATAAAATTCGAAATTACTTAAATGTGAAATTGAAAAATGTTTCCAACGTTAGCTATCGGGTCTAGGGAGCCGCTTTTTTTGTTTTTGTGTTGAAGTTTGGTATGAAGCTCAAACATTTAGATTAACTGATTTTTTCAAATACAGAATATTTAAAGTATAATTTCCCAAGTGATTTTTATTTCTTGGAATGATTCCAATTATTGATAACAAATAACAATAATGCTAGCTTAACGAGCACACGAGTAAATTGAATATTTAAATTTAATAGATGTGCTTGTTCAATTATTATACTGCTCTACCGATATGTGGGCACAAGTGAATTCGAATAAAAAATATCAACGTAAAAGTTAGATACTTCAATGCAATTCTAGACGATAATATTAAATTTACAATGGTCTACTCGTATTTCAAACAATAAAACATAATACATAAATACTAACCAACACAAATTGTATTTATATTACTAAAAATTAACCTTGTCTAAAATAAATAGTTAACTTTAAATTTCATCATAAATAATATTCTTTATTATTCATGTATTTGTAATTTTTACAAAATTTCAATTTTCCTATATTTCTTAGTTTGCCATTTTTGTACTTTTTCAATAAAGTACTATTTTCAGTTACTTAATTGGCTGAATTTATAAACATAACAGAAATATATAGATTGAAATTTACATTCGGATGTAGATGGTAATGTGCAAATTTAAAATTATTCAAATTGATTTTTGCGTTTTGTATGGATGTTAAACAAATTATAAATGAACTTTTTCTTAACTTTGAATTGCATATTCTAAAAAGAAAAAAAAATTATAATTTTTAATTTCTGTCAACATTTTATAAGTACATATTATATTATTATTTTACTGATAATATCTTATGTGTTATAATAATTGGGAATTTCCCAAAATGTTGTAATTTATTCTTTTATCTAATTTAATATAAGCGGGTCTTTATTGTCGTTAAATATAGTGTCCGACACAAGTTTGATTGTCTAAGCCGAAGATGCAATTATTTAGAATATTTACTATAATCCTGGAAATGATTGGAGAAACCTTGGAGTAGAGATTATTGCAACACCACAGACTCGAGAGCCTCAGGTATTTATCGAGTGACTATTAAAAATTTAATATTAAATAGGTAAATTAAAACATTAGAGTGCTAGATTATTCATAATAATCGTCATCAAACGAACACAATTATTAGGTGTGTTAATTTTTTTATGGGCAGATAAATATAGTGTTTTTATGAAGTAATCAAACTTCTACAGTAACAGAATAATTTAATTTAATTATTTTAACTACTTCTGTTTAAAAAATTTCAGCCATTTACATTTTACACATAACCTTGACTTTTTTTGCACATCTTTCAACAACATTTTTTGTAGAGTGCAGTTAAGTTAATAAATCAAAAATATAGATAAGAAATCAAAACATTCTGTTGATTGTAATCTTGACCATTAGAGTGTACGTGTATACAATTTTTACAATAATATACTAATGAAGGAAAAAAGAAACCGCGACCATGTCTACTGCGCAAAACGTGTGATTACCAAAATAAATAAAAAAAATTTGTCTGTAAAACATTTTTTGTTCGTCCCTATAGTTTGATTGTGAGACCATGAATGGAACATCAGCAACAAACATCAAGGTACAGCAGGCACAACTTGTGCGAATTCTGATGAATTTCATATTTAAAAGCGCAGTCATTAGGTTATTGTCCTGTCCATATGAATGCAGTTTTTTTTTTTTTCAAAGAAACCTGTTTGAAACCTTGATGTAGTTTGTGTATTAGTTAAAAATTTTGATGGTAGTAAATTAATTATGAACGTAGAATTTTGGTAGCAAAATTGTTTTCATTTTATTTGTATAACACTAATATTTTTTTGGAATTTTACACTGTTCCATTGTTTTAATATTTTAACTACTTTTAGGATGGGAATTAATTGCCACCTCTTGATATCTCTTGTAAATTTAATCTAAAGAATATAACGACAAATAACACAGTAAAAAAATGTAGGTATGTACTTACCTAATTGTTACCAAGAGGTTAAGCTACAGTAATCGATCTATATGAATTTCCGAAATTAATTGCGGAGAGAAAATGCTTACAATTTCAAGGTAATTCATCAGTTTCAAAATTCATAATAGAGATAGACGCGAAAGAAAATGAACTGAGAGATGCACAGAAACGCATTGTAAAATGGATTAGTCTAACAATAAGTCATTTTGAAGGTAAGGTCGATATCTGTCAAATACACGTGTCTTATGAACCATAGGCCAGTGAGTTGATTTATTTTACCCACTCCACCTGCGCAAACGAAGACAGGTCTCTTACTTCAAAATCTTTTGACTATATCATAATAGACATCAAAAAGAGGTTTCGAGAAAAAGGCATTTAAAGTTTGATAATCAATTTTTACATATTTTTACTGTCAACTTACTATTGATTCCTGTAGTTGTTATAGACATTCGCCTTGTAAATAAAGTTTCTCTATAGTACAATCGCTTTTTTATCTCTCAAAATTAGTTCTCTCCCTCATATACTTATGAAAATTTATATATTTTAGTTGTATATGTTTAGTCTTCTCTACCTACTTATTGAGACTTTTGAAACTTCTTTAAATAAGTGTAAGAAATTTTTAAGCACAAAAAAATTTTACTGTAATCTAATCCCTTAAATATTAATTTAGTCTTCTGCACATATTCAAATTCTAAACTGCAAATAAATTTTCTATGGAGAAAAGATCAGTATGAGGAATAAAATATTGCACATATTTTCGTTTGTGAAACTATTTAAAATAAGCGTTACAAAATCAATAGTTGCATTTGTTTACAAATTTTATGATAAAAGCGTTAAAAATAGTATAATTATACTTATAGGTTTACATGATAGTAAAACAAAATTGCTCACAACATTTTTTCCACAATTGATGCTAAGGCTATGCGCCCACGAGCGACATTTGTCACGGTGACTGTTTTGTCACTCTTATCAAGTCTATTTGTTAGTATGGTGGTGCGCACACGCAGCGACACGACAGCTGAGTGACTTTTTTGTCCGCGGGTACGCGGACATGCCTACGACAAAACTGTCACCGTATCTATTGGTATCAATACAAGTGCGCACTACGGTGACAAAACTGTCGCTCTGACTCAGTTTAAAGGACGTACATATGGTATATTACATATTATTTTGTAGACAAATACAATTATATAATAATTAATATACATATATTTTGTTTGGTTGAAAACTGAATATTGAAAGACTTTAGGCAAATGCAAATAAGCGAAAAAAAAATTAATCTTATGTCCCATCTATCTATTTAAAATATTCCTAAATTATATTTAAGTAATTTTCCTAATTACTTGCATAATTTTCAATTCGTAATAACATTAGCTATTAGCTATAATATAATTATATAGCTTGAAGTGGGATAAATAATCTCATATTTGTATTTTTGTAGGTTATTGCAGGTCTGAAAATACTTAATAATTCGTCAAAACTTTTAGTACTCATCCTAAAATAATGGAAAAATTGTTTCGAATATTCTCGCAATTTTTTATACACGGTGTAAAATTTTCCTCTTAATATCTTATCACACCAAAGAGGATGAACTCAATAATCTCTTTCACTATATTTTTTTCTGCGTTTAATAACAAGTACAGTGAACATAACTGTCTTCTAGAAATCCATGTTTGCAAATGAAGTATAAATTTTTATAAAATACCGGCGACTGTCACTCTCCGTGTGCGCACACAAAAAATGTTCAGCGACACGATAATGACAAAAACTTTTTTGTCACCGTGACAAATGTCCCTCGTGGGCGCATAGCCTAACAGTGACATTTTAAATCTACAATAATCACTAGAATATATTTAGTGTGTAGTTTCCGTTAATACATTGCAGCAATTTACATATTTACATGTTTTACTCTTTTTTTTAGTATCAGTTTTTACATACTACATATCTGTGTTTATTTCTCATACGTTTGGTGTGCAAAAATCGTTGATATTCAAAGTAATTGCCGATATTTTTTAAAATAGCTAATAAATGTCTTGCAAGAATAATAGGTATAATCATTGCAAGAAGGATACTCAATATTGCTTTCTTGGCAAAACATTTGTGTAAAAGGCATTTGTACTGAACTCTCGTAAATTCAAACCGAAATTGGATATAGTGATAAAAATTTTCTTATTCACAAAATGACTCTTGACGAGGTATATGGGAAAAGGTTTACCATCCTTGATAATTATAGAGTAATGAGAAAAAATAGACACTAATAGATTTATGAAAGAGTAAGGAAAAAACTAGTAACATATTACAAAGTTTTTTTTTTTGCGAGCCTTAACTTCTGAAAATTAATCGTATTAAATCGAAATACACATGCTTAGCAATCTTTTATTTTATTGATATTGTGGCCAGGCTCGTCAAATGAAACTGGCTCATTGTAGAGCGGATATAGTTTTTAATTAATTTCAGTTTTGACAAACTGTTAAAAACAGTTTAAGGATAAGGGCAGGGCTGGATTTACCTTTGTGGAGGCTCCGAGCCACTTCTAATGTAGTAAGAAAAATGGAATAATTCCGGGCAAATAGGAATAATTCCACCCCGGTCGAAAACTGGCGACCTTTTTGTTTGCACATCAGCTTTTACAAATCCCGCTCTTTTTCCTTTTCACACAATCGGCGACCTTGGTCCCTGCTCCTCAGGTAACAGAAAAGCCGCCCTTAAAATTTCCCGCCCCGGTCAAATGTTTATTTTTTTGCTTACCAATTATAAAATGCCACCCTCTTTTTATCAAATTTTACAAAAATTCCGCCCTTTAAATTTTCCCCTGGAGCAGGTCCCGGTGGAGAATTTTTTGAAATTCTCCTAAAAAATTAGCGCGCGTGAGCAAAAAAAAAACGAAATAACGCTTATTCTTTCTATTCTATTCCTTAATTTTGAGATTTTATTTAATTTTATTTCACTGCTTGCGGGGGCCCCGATGCACATGCCCCAAGTGACCTTATGTAAATTCGGCTCTGGATATGGTCCTCAATTATTTTTGGCAACGATTCACGAAAGTCTATCTCAGTAATAAACTTAAGCATTTGCAGTGATGTCCATGAGGCTACATCATCAAATATCAGAGACCTTCAAATGTCTTCTCAATTTTTTTTCTTCATATTTATAGTAAAATAAAAAAATATAAAAAAAAATTTGGGGGCCTATACCAAAGTGGGGTCTGGGGTGGGTCGCCCCTTGTCGCTACGCCACTGTTTGACTGACTGTATCAGTGAATAAATAGAGCCTCCAGATACACTGAAAATACGACCAACTGTTACTTTGTAATATTGTAAATTAGTGCAATAACCGTGGTATCAGTAGTGACAATTTTTAGTTCAAATAATTATTGTCAAAATACAATATTTTTTAGACAATTTAAGTCATGTGTATCATGTTCTATAAGAATATTGTAGTTTTTTCACTTTTACCATGAAAAAATAAGTTAGGACAGATTTTCACAGCGAAAAAAGTGGTAGAAAACATTTCATTGGTCATTTTATTGTTGGTAAACACGATTAAAACGAAACAAAAATTCTTATTGATAAATTTAACTGATTTCAGAACCATAGTAACAATGTATTATAAATAATAATATGAATCATACTAATTTATTTTATTCTTTGTTATAACTTGAGTTTTATATTTTTTCTGAAAAAATTTGTGTTTTCTACAACTCAAATTTCTTGCCTAAAAGCAATTTAACTCAAAGAACTGTCAACTAACAAAAACGCTTCAGCTTCGCTGTCGCGTTTCTGTTAGTTGACAGTCCTTCTCATTTAATTGCTAGGCAACAAATTTTTGTTAGATAAACACAAATGTATTCGAAAATATACAAACCTCTCGTGTAATAACAAGTGATAAAACGACAAAATTGCATTGTGCGATTTTATTGTTTATTATTGGTATACATACAAAGGCCTGATTGTGTACATTTATGGTCAATACCTCATTCTTCTACATATAATCCATAAAATAAAATGAGCTTATTCTCAAAAATTCTCAAATACACATACTAATTTTAATTTATTAAATTATCGGGGAAAAAATTAGCAAATTATCGGAAAAATTCTGGAAAATTTTATTAGATTTACTGGTAAAACAGTACCAGTATTGGAATCCCTAGCTAGGGTTAGTGATAAGCAAATGCAAGACCAAGACCAAGACTTGGCAGTCTTGATCTTGGTCTTGTTCTTGCTAGAGCAGTTTGAGTCTTGGTCTTGGTCTTGGTCTTGCAAAATGCAGTCTTGGTATTGGTCTTGGTCTTGGTATTGCTAAAGAATCTTGAATTTTTTTATTAGCGAATTTTTTCCTTCTAAAATCAGAATTTTCTCTCTTTACGGTATTAATTATACCTACATTTAAACTATTTAAATAATTTAGCAAGAGTCTTGCTTTTTTCTTGCTATTGTCTTGGTCTTGCTCACTTAAGTCTTGGTATTGGTCTTGCAGCCATACTTATAGTCTTGGTCTTGGTCTTGCTCTTAATATACATAGTCTTGGTCTTGGTCTTGGTTTTGCAAAGAATGCAAGACCAAGACTAATTTTGCTCATCACTAGCTAGGGTATAGTTCCCCAGCGAAAGTATTTATATTGTAATTTACAATAATAAATTTCTACCATTTTACAATTTCCCTGCTTAAACAATAGTAAAAATTACACATTTCGCACGTAGTTATTGTGTTATTGAATTGAAAGCACCTTTAGAGCATGTGGGCTTATTGTTTGGGGAAGTCATATTACTTATTATATGTAAAGTGTTTATCTTTTCCGTTCATTTATCTCATCACAGTGGATTCCACAGAGTCCATCCACAAAGTGCACAGTGCATTTTTATGCAATGACACATATATTACCTACATATGTAGGTACCTACCTATAATCAAAACCCACACTGCACACCGACAAAAATATGTCATATTATGCATATTATACAGATGCAAATGCAAATTTGTACACACACATTATATTGGTGTGTATGTTATTATGCATGTACGTAGTCAAAACTCATTTTGATGCGTTTGGCTGAAATCGAATGTCAAGTCAAAAGTATTAATTAAAAATCCAGGTTGGACAGATATTCAACATTTTATAAGAAGCGCTGGATGAAGTGAAAGCAGGTTTTCCTGTGCAAGCGGCCGCCAAGAAGTTTTATATTTCAAAAACTATGCTACTATACAAAAGCCACGGACAACTATCACCAAGTGTTTACAAGCGAGGACCAGAGTGTGTGTTAGAAGAAGATAACGAAAAATATTTTGTTGAATTGGTTTTTTACATGAAAAAGCATGGATTTCCTATAACAAAGGTATAACTGTTCAATAGTGTTCGCATGTTATTGGAAACTATGGGAAAAAAAACAATTTTTCCAAATAACATGCCTGGCCGATATTGGTATAACGCTTTTCGTCGTCGGAATCATTGTTTTTATCTTTCGTAGTGTTTTGTAGCATTACTTAAATTATTTATAAATTAAATTTTAAAAAACTGTATTTTTTTATAATAAACAAGTATTTAATTTATTAATCTAAGTAATGATTTTAGTTTATTTAAGCTTGGTAAGTACTTCATAAGCTAATCGTAATTGAATTTAAGGGTCAGAAACTAGGCCACTGTCAGGGTCAGAAACTGTCACATGAGAAATTTTGAGGATCAGAAACTGGGTCCTTGGATGTCAATTTTTAAACATTAATTTAATTTTTAATTCAATTCAAATAATTATTTTACGTATATGACTTTATTTTGAAAGCCATAAACTCGTTGATAAAATTATTAATTGTCTCTTAAGTTAAAACTTATATTTATTATTGTCGTTTAACCTCAGCCGTCACTACAAAACGGTCAGAAACTGGGCCATTAGCTTATATTGTAGAATAAATTCTCAGTATTGTAGTAACAACAATTTAGGCCAACTTGCTTTCATTAGGAATAATCGCCCAAAAAGCTGTGAAAAATTTGGCATATAATCTACATAATTATAGTAGTCATTTTATAACGATTATGTACAACGTTGACATGTAGTTGGGTGGTAAAGAGCGCTTAAAGGGCCCCGGTTCAACTCCACGCGTATCTATAATTTCTTTTTTGTAAATTTCTTTTCTTAATTTGTAATATTGTACAATGTTCAATTATTACATTGTAGTACGTCATAATTTTTTTAAGGGGGATTCATGGCATTCATAAAAACAAAAACATTATAATCCTCTTGAACAAAAATATAATAACCTACGATGTAAAAATTGAGCACTTTACATTAGAATGTTTTAAAATGAACACTTTACATTACTTTAGTACATTAGAAAAATAAGCAAATTTTTTTTAAAAATAGATACCCTTGAATTGGCAGTCTATATATCGTCAACGTTCTTCCTTACTATATACAGTATCTCACAAAAGTGTTTAGACAAAAGTTTCTTTAAAGAAACTTAAAAATTTTATTTAATTCTTTACGAGATCTTTTGTAGAAAAGAAAATAAAAATAAGGGACATAAATTCTTCAAAATCTGTACTACAAAATCATACTAATCAAAATCACAGCAAATATTATAACTTTGTTTAAAAAAATAAAATAAAATTAAGACATGTGTTATAGCACTCACAAAAGTCTTTAGACAGAACAGTAAACAATAAAATTACATGTTCGGAACATAGGATAATAACTATTTTTGATATTTCGTTGCACATCCCTTTGCTTTAATTATTGTTTGCAAGCGATTGGGCATTGATGCGATTAACTTTGTTGTGAAATTCGGACTGTTTTGGCTATATTTATCAATTTAATGCTTTAATTAAAACCTGTTTATTAGAAATATTACGTTTTCTTATTTGAACACTTCGATATTAGCCATAGATGTTCGATAAGGTTTACATCTAGTCACTGTGGAGGTGTATGAAAGTAAATGAGGCACGTAGTACAAGAACTACTGCTTCACTACAATGCCGAATGTTTAAGGTCATTGTCCTGTTTATAAATTAGTTTTTGGAAAGCTTTCGGATAAATTTACTTTTCTGGTGCTTGCACGCTAGTTCTTTTTAAAATATTACAATAAACATATTTATCCTTAATTTGATCCAAAAAATGTAAATTTCCAACAACTATACACCCCTACTCCATGATAGACGTATGATCATGTTTGACACTGCAATAAATTATGTTTTCGAATGATTTTAGGGCCTCGTATGTAGTTTGAGTATCTAAAATACTGAAATACTGAAGTGCTGAGTTGCTAATTAGTTAACGACAATGCTGACGATTAGTTAAATGTGGAAGAATTAAGAGCTGTAAAACCTTTGAAATTATATTGCCATACTTTTAAAGTAATAATTAGGTACACTGGCATACATATGTTTCAAATAATATTTTATTCCATAATAGATTAATGTTTCATTTGGCTGGGATGTTGAACTCCAGATGAGTTGAAGAAATGGGCCAATATAATACATAAATATTCTCACTTACAAGTAAAACTACCCAAGTGCCACTTGCCAATCTTCTTAAAACTTTTGCTGGCGTGTAGAATATGCAAAAGCCCAAGGCCCCAATTTTCACCCCTACAGCCCCCCTTATGAACCCGACCCAGATTTAACCTATACCAATAAATAGGTCTTTTAAAGAGGAGCATTTCGTTAATTTAAAGTTTTCCTCTATCTCTTCTAGTTTTCGAGATATCTTAAGAAATATGATTTGAATCTCCTACTATAGGGGCTCCTTTTTCAATATATTAGATCTTGTGAGAGACAACTATATTACGAGCGTGTCTGATACATAAACTTACGTGCATTCTTATTGGATGAATTATTTTCAGTTTATATAAATTCGAGTATATCTCAGAAATTTAATAATGTCTAAGATAATTAAGATCATCTGATATTTTATTCAAATCAAGTTTTCTCAAAACTATCATTTTTTTAGATACGTGAGGTTAGTGTGACACGGCAGAATACCTGTATGTGCATCTTCTTAATCTACGAGTTTCCTCTCGTCTCTCAAATCAATATAGACTTAGACGACACACCAGGAAGATCATTTTGGAAATAGATAGCATTTGAAATTTCTGCTATTCTCTCTGAAATAGCATTCCATTCCGGTAATCTTCAGATGGCAAACAAGAGAAACTAGAGCTACCTACTGTAAATTTTAAATTTTTTACGGTAAACAAACTTGGAAAATATTCGGTAGAACGAGCGTTGGAATCAGTCATTATTCTTGATTTGATTTTATTTGAATGGCCAACGGAATACTCTGAAAATGGGACTGAAAATACAACATTGTTAAACTTGCCGTAAGAAACTGCAAGAGTCAGATTAGAAGTTATATTTTCTAATCTAAAGACGGTAAGCTATTTGTAATATCTGCAGGGAAACCTAGAAATTTGAAAGTAAACTCCAAAAAAATACGTACTGTACCTCCCTACGATTTTAGCATCATGGCTATTTTTTATCGTCATTAATTTAATGATTTTTTTTCTTATTTATTTTCTTATCCAGCAACATTTTTTTTTTATTATTTACATTTTCAAATATCCTTATGAGCTCTGAGTATAACCAACATGAAAGAAAGAATTTCTTTATCGTTTTAAAAACAGGTTTTTTTATAATTTTTATTAAATTCGAGGAAATGGCTTATAAACATATCAGCCGAAAATACAATTGATGATTGCAGCAATAATGAAGTATTTAAAAATTTGTATGTAATAATATCATTTAATATATTTGTAATAATAATAAATTAATAATAATAATAATAATAATATTAATAAATATTTATTATCGTTTTTAAATTGATAGATTAATTTTTTATTTGCATTGTATGTATTAGAATTGATTGCAATGATTTAAATATGATTAAAGTATACACTGTTTATGATAACAAGAGTACATACATATGTACTGGAGCTATGGTTATCTCAACCTATATTATGAATTTATGGAATAGAATAGAATAGAATATATTTTTTCGAACAACGGTACAATATTTTACAAAGATTTTTATGTAAATATAATACGTGACTTAAATCTAGGTACCTACCACTAGTGCTTAACCCTAACCTAACATGTACAATACTAAATAATTACAATACATGAAAAAACTTAATTAATAGTGACTCAATACAAAGGAAAATTTTCAAAAAACCGTTAAACATGAATAATTAAAAATAAAATAAAAACTTAACCTAAAATCACTTACGCACACACTTTCTCTTCACTTACTCCGTCTTCACGTACACATTTGACACCCCCCCCCCCCCGCGGCCGAGGGCAGTCATGGTCGGGAGATATCCATCGGCAGGATGAGCTTCTTGCTCCGCTTGGACAGTACGTCAACTACATCAAGAACAGGTTCAACGCCTGATTCTTGATGTAGTTGACGTACCGGGGTACGTCGCGGGGCGTTCAGGATAAGACGAAATATCCTGTTCTGGAACAGTTGCAATTTGGCAATGTTGCCAGATGAAACAGTGCACCACACAGGTGCGGCGTATGTGACGATGGGCCGGATGCACGTCTTGTACAACGGTATTTTCTTCGCCGTCGGGATGACATTGGAGATGAGTAAAGGCCGCAGACGGGCAGCAGTACATTCGCCGGCGATTCGTCTTCGTGTTAGAGCTGTCTTGAACGTGAGTTTACGGTCGAGGTACAGACCGAGATACTTGATGACGGGTGACGTAGTGATTCGGGAGTCGCCGCATCGAAGTTGGGAACGTGGAAGCAGCCTGGAGTCGGTGAAGATGACCGCTTCGGTCTTGCTGGAGTTGACTTTGATGCGGTTTTCCTGGAAGTAGTCCTAGAGGGTGGTGAGCATTTTTTCAATCCGCCTCTCAGCAGTCGACTGGTTCGCTCTCGTTGATGAGGTGAAGACGGCAGTATCATCAGCGTACAGGGCGATCTGGACCTTGGGTGGCATCTTGGGAATGTCGCTGATGTATAAGCTGAACAGGACAGGCCCAAGGATCGAACCTTGGGGCACGCCGGCTGGTATCTGGAGGACGCTGGACTTGGCGTCGCCGCTTTCGACATAAAAGCTCCGGTTGGTGAGGTAGTTCTGGATGATCTTGGTGATATACATTGGTACATCATGGGACTGTAGCTTGGCGATGAGGTTGGCGTGTCATACATTGTCGAAAGCTTTCTCGATATCCAGAGATACCAGCGTCGTGTTCAGCTACTTGCGTAGTCCGCGGGTGATGTGATCGGTAATCCTATCGAGCTGGCGCATCGTTGAGTGACCGGATCTGAAACCAAATTGATCATTTGGAATTAGTTCATGTTCCTCTATGCGTAATAGAAGGCGGGTGTGGGTGACTTTTTCAAGGAGTTTGCTGATCGAAGGAAGCAGGCTGATAGATCGGTAGCTGGTGGGGAGTTTCGGTGGTTTTCCCGGTTTGAGAAGAGGAACAACTTTTGCCACTTTCCACTGTTGCGGGAAGTAACTAAGTTGTAAACAGCTGTTGAAGATATGTTTCATCTAAGGAAGGGCTTTCTTCGGCAGCTTTTTCAGGTGCCGGTTGGAAATGGTGTCGGCGCCGTAGGCCTTACGATTTCTTGCTTTCCTAATGTGTTTACTGATCTCCCCCACAGTTGTGGGTTTGATAGTAATCGGCAGGGCAGACGCATTCGCGATTTCGGCGGCTGTGTGCAATACCCGCGCTTTCACGTGGATGCGGCAGTTGCTCTCCGATGTTGTGCGCCTCCTGGAATGATTCCGCGATAATTTGGATTTTCTCCGAAGAATCTGTAACTAACAAATTGTCTTTGTTTAGTGCTGGTATTGTCGCGTCACGTGGTTTGAACGAGCGAATTAGCTGCAAAAAGTCCTGGTTTGAGTCAATCCGCTGTTCAACGTAGTCGTTAAATAGTCGTCCGCGTTCGTCACGTATTTTGTCACGTATCTGTCTGGTTAATTCCGTCTGTAAGTTCTTGTAATGTATCTGTCGTGTTCGCTGGTACAGTCGTCTTTGTCTATTCCGTTCCCGGATTAGTTCAAGGATTTCGGGAATCGGGTTATAGGTGTAGGCGCTGGGGACACGTTTGGTCGGGATACAATGCTTACGAACATTGATCCCTTCGTTTATCATAGTCCTGAATTTGCGCCAGTCCGCATTAGCAAAATCCTGCACTGTTACGGGTTTAGGTTTTTTCACACGAAAGCAGAAGTCCGTAATGACAGGAACATGGTCGGATTCAGGTCCCTGGATGGTGTAGGTATGACAGGAACGGGTGTTCATGTTTTTGGTGATGGTTAGATCGATGGTGGGACCGTCCGGGAACAGTAGTTCAGTTCTAGTCTCTTCGAGAAGCCGCATTAATATCCTCCCGTTGGTGTTGATGTCGGTCGTTGCCTTATTCCACGCTGGGTGGAACGCGTTAAAGTCGTCAGCCAGTAGTGTGTGAGGACTGCGGTCGAGGAGCTTCTCGAAGTCGTCTGCATCAATTTGGCCGGGTGTGTATGCGGCGGTGACGATGAATGGTGGCGTCGCCTCGATCAGCACGCTGACATGTTCGGCGACCTCCGGATTCGGAGGTCGGGCATTGCACTATGCTTGACACCCTTACGGATGAGAAATGCTACGCCCCCTCCTTGGCGGTGTTTCCTGTCTTTACGATGAATTTTGTAGCCTGGAACAGAAAGAGTTTTATTAGGTTTGAGCCAGGTCTCTGTGATGGCAGTAGCATCAACGTTGTCGGTGTGCAGCAGAGCAAGAAATTCTTCTTTCTTCATCAAAAGACCACCGCCGATGTTCAAGTTGAGTAGGCGAAACCGCTTAGTTAAAGCGGCTGGCCCACTCGTAGATAGCAATGGCACGTTGGAAGCCATCGGAGCAACTACGAAGTTTGCTGTTCATTTCACGAACAGACTGGATCATGGTTTTGATATCACATAACTGATTCAGTTGATTCAGCTCTGTGGCAAATGTGAAAAGATAATCCGAAGATGATCCGAAACTGGATGTGGATTGGATTGGAGCTTGTGTTGGTTCAGGAACTGGGGCGGGAATTCCTGGAGCTGGTGTAGGTGGCGGGGCAGGAGCAGTTGCTGATGGCTTCTGTGCTGGACGTTGCCGCCGTTGTGGAAGCGCTGGAAAAGCGGTTGTATTCTTTAGTACTGGGAACGGCGCTGGAGCTACGGGAACAGGAGCTGGCATAGTGGTTTTGAACGAGGGGTTGAAAATGGGGGCCGGTGCCGGAACGTATGCAGGTCGCTTTGGAGGCGCGCGTCTGGACTGCATTCTTCGTTGATATTCCAGGAGAGATGGACATTGTCGGTAATTTGCCGGATGTGACTCACGGCAGTTGGAGCAGGTGGCTGGAGTATCCCTGGTCTTCTCACAGGTCTTCGTGGCGTGCGTGTCACCGCATTTCACGTACCGATGTTGACTGCCGCAATTTCGGTACGCATGTCCGTGCTTCTGGCACCTGAAACATTGGGTAGTGCCGCCGGTTTTCTTATAGCGTTCCCAGTATGTCCGGGTTCCCAGAACATACGGGATCTTCTTGATTTGGGACAATGAAGTCCCATTGGCGAAGTTAACCTTATGACTTCCCATTGTACGCCCTTTCGGAATTTATGGTTTGTCTTTTGTTATATATACGACACTGTGTATTATGGGCGCAAGCCAAAAAGGACCTTTTTACCAACATATGCATTTATCTTTGTCTATCGTATTTATAAAAATAGAACTTTACTCACTGACTCATATAATTACTTCGTTTGGTTGATAACTATGTAAATAATGCAATTTGTGTTCCCCTCACCGCAATTTCTAGACGTTTTTTTCTGCTTGTGCCCATAATACTTTATTCTGTAGTGTTTACAATAGAGAATGTGTAGGTACCTAATTTAAAAAAATCTTAAATTTTTTTTTTATTAAACAAATTTTTTAAATAATAAAGTTTTTGGTGAAATTTTAAACGGATGCTGACGAAACTTGGCATAGAAACGTGCATGGAAACTAAAGAGACATTCGAAATGCCTAAACCAGCGTTTCTCAAACTTTTTTCAGTCAGTCGGCCCGGTCGAATAATTTTGGCGGATCGGTCATATCTGGGATCATATATGACGATTATCAGTTTCCTAAATTACATTTATACTTAGTATGAAATATCGTTTTCCGACCACTTGGCTGACCATATAATTCAGATAAATATGGATATTTTCTTAAGCATTACAAAATTGTTTAAAAGCAATTATTTAATTTTAAATAGAATTATTCTAGCCTGAAATTATTTTCGCCATTAATTGAAATATAACATATAAGGTCATATAATATGAAATGTCGTTTTCCGACCACTCGGACTACAATGTAACTCAAATAAATATCGTCACTTTCTTAACCATTAGAGAAATATTTAATAGTGTATTATTCAACGAGCTGATAATGATAGCTATTTCTCACGAAGATGAAATTGCAACACGAGCCGAGTTTATGAGGCGAGTGTCGTAATGCATCTGAGTGAGTAATAGCCGTTGCAAGCGAGTAGAATTGATTTTCTTCCTTTTTGATTTAAATAAAATTGAATATAAATTTTAAATCAAAAGAATTAAATTTCTAATCTATTTCTAATTTCATTAAATGTTTGTATATTAAGTAGATATGGAAATGATCAAAACAAAATATAAACTACTTTGTTTACTTGCACGTTACCAGGCAACATATATTAAGTTAAAATTTGATACATATACACAAAACAAATACCAGCCCATTGAATAATGTTTAATACGGTGATTTCATTGGTCGAAGGGTATTGAGTAATGATCATTCCTCCACACCTTTGAATAATGCCTAACTTTCTAAACAATTAACGGATATGTAATGAGTGTGTTCTTCAATAGGAGTAGAAAAAAGCAATTTTTTAATTTTAAATAGAATTTATTTAGACTGGAATCATTTTTGCCATTAGTTAGAATCACATTAGGTGTTGTAATATGAAATGTTCTTTTTCGTCCACTTGGTTGATCATATTTCCCCATCAAGTTAGTCCCAACATTCTCTTTGTTTAAACAAATAGTTATACCATACTGTGCTAGTCGTGTGCTATCATGTGTCGTAAATAGGACAAAAAACTAAATCACAAAATTGGATTTTCGTGCAGCCACAAATTCGTTTTGCGCCTAAAGTTAACCCTACTGTTAAACTACTAACCCTACTCCTCTTATTAAAACAAAAATGTTGCACTCTATTCTGCTAGACTTAATACAGAGCCAGATTTGCCGAAAGTGCCGCCCTAGGTACCGTGAAAAATACCGCTCCTGCCTTTTACTTAAAAAAGAAAGTCTAACTTTTCCTACTTTTTCAGAACTTTATTAATGTAAGAGTTGTTCACCATTGTTCGTTTACATGTTACTATACATACATTACGTTACTACCTGGTACATACATAGGGGAAGGTCGCCCAAAGCGGGTACCCCTCTTAAAGCGGGTAAGCGCTTGTATATCGTTGTATCGAATGTTTTTGTCAGGTCGTGTATATACCGAGATTAACCGAATATCAACCAATATCAATCAGCTGTACTTGAACGCTTGTGTCGTTTAATGCCCTAGTTAAGCTTCATCAAATTTTTTTGTTGGTTTTGTTAAAAATTTTGACGATAAATATTTTGTGTCTGGTCACAAACCTTTTTATTTGTAATCTTTTTGGTATTACCATATTATGTTATCATCATTTGACTTTTAATGTAGAAAAAGGTAGATATGTATCGGCTTTCATTTTGAAATTATTCTAACTTAACAAAATTAAGTCTTTTTGGGCAAAGCGGGTAGACAAAACAGAAGCATCTTAATGGAAAAAACTGTTGGAAAGGGAAAAAAAATAAAAAATCTTCTTTTTACGACGGAATGAGGGAAAAAGCTTAAAAAAAATATTTCTGCCTTGTTTGTGGTGATTTTGATGTGGACCACCTGAAGTAATATACTCCAATATGGAGGTTGTAAAGAAAGTTACAGTTAATTGTTATAAATTTATTATTTTTGTCTTTTTTCAATTTTTTTTACTTAATTATTATTATTGTTAAGTTCTATATGATTAAGAAAGTTTATATTATAAAATAATAACAGTATTTAAGTACATAATGTACTTACCCGTTTTGCCCAAAGGGTGTTACCCGCTTTAGGATACCTATACGGGCAAAGCGGGTTTTTGCAGAGGTTTTGTATTTTCTTTATTAAAAATAAATATCGTATAAATATTTCTTAAGCAAAGTTTCTTTTTAAAGTTCGATAACTATTCTATCTGATAATATAAAAAAGATCTGCTTATCGAGGTCAAGAGTCACTTTTTTGGGCGTTTAATCTTAGCTTACCCGCTTTGGGCGACCTTCCCCTACATTTATTTAGGTTATTATAATTTAATTTTGTAAAGGTGAGATTCACCAAAAAAAAAAGAAAAAATAAATCGATTTTTTTCATAATTATGTTCCTTAAGGTGTCAGAAATATTGCTAAAATTTTTATTTATAAAAAAAATAAAAAATCAAGAAGTTATGGGCATTTTAGTGCACACACTTTACTATAATTCAATATAAAAAAAATACCCCAGCATCTGCATAACATAGCGAATTTCCAAATATTGGGCACTGCCGGATCTCATCTAAGACCTGTACCCATCTAAAATGTATTCGACTAACTGATCAGCATTGTTTATACTGTTCCACTGCTTCACTGATATCATGTATCAATTAGTGTCTTCATTATGTAAACGGATAGACATAAATTATTATGTGACATATATGATATATCTATGTTATGCATGCAGGTATAAAAATTAAATTATAAAAATACATTTAGAGATGCGAGCGTAGTCTTGCAAAATTTTATGAGGAGATACATATTTGATCAGTAAAAGAAAAATATTACACAATATACAATACATTTTAATTAATAATTAGATTTTTAAAAATAAATAAAAAAAGAAATAAACTTGTTAACTGCGTACATAAATAGATGATTATAATGAAAATGATATACCATTAAGTGATTATACCTAACTAAAAGTCCAATACCGTACACAGGTACATTATAGTACAATTATGCATATCAACATATCTATACATATGTTAAATGTAAGCCACTAGAGTTTTGTTACATGGTTATATAAATATTAATTTAAATTTTTGAGTTACATTATAGTTTTTAGACCCCCGTACTAGTTTTGACACTCCTGGAAAAATTTTCAATTTTGACACAATCATAAATTATTGAACTACAATTTCTGAATCTAGACGTACAGAAATTTATGTAACTTGCTTGCGAGCAATTGGACTTCGTTGGGGGAACAACAATTCCTGGAAAAGCTATTCCCCTCGTTTCATTTTGCGGAACTATTGAGAAGGATCACTGTATATATTTTGAACTATATTGACAAATTAAATTTGAAACGAATATGTTTTGTTTGCACAAATAAAAGGAAACTGATAAAATGGACTGTTACATTAGACAAAGTGAAACATTTAAAAACTTACAAATTTTCGTAAAATAAACTTATCTTCAGTTAAATACAGTTGAAAATATAGATAAAAAAAATTGAAAAAGATCACTCTTCTGTTTAACATTTATATGTATGTATAAGGGAGTAATGACGAATAACCATCAAATTAAGACGATTAAGAAAACGGTGAGAAATTCTATTTAGTTATTATTGTATTGGTTAATGCTCTGGTAATGTTTAAGTCTAAATTAAAAAGCACTTTACTGATATAGAAAAATTTCTATTGAATAGGTAGGTATACTATTAAAAATTCATTTTTGTTCAATACTAACCTTGATGTTTGGTTTCCTTGATATCAACTTAAACTATATTATTAACCGGAAATTTTTGCATTTAATAGTACACTGATCTATAACTCAAATTCTTTGATAGTTCTATAAAGAAATAAGAAAAAGAAATTGTATGTAAGAAACCATTAGAGAGAAACGATTTTACATATTTATACAATCTTTCTTCCAAATTACGGGTAAGGGGGCAAAAATATTTCATTTTAAGCTTAATATTTTGTAAATGGAGTTTAAAAATTAAAAATGGTAAAGGAACCGCAACTTCATTTTACAAATCCTTTTTAACGATATCTATCCTACACAATATGGTACGTTAAAAAATATTCATCCCCACTTTACAATATAGAAAAGTATCTAAAAGAATAATAGTATATTATTTAACGAGCTAGTAATGATAGCTATTGCTCACGAAGATGAAATTGCGACACGAGCCAAGCTTGCGTGGCGAGTGTCGCAATGCATCTGAGTGAGTAGTAGCCATTGCAAGCGAGTAGAATACGATATTTTTTCTACGACTTTTTTATTTAAATAAAATTGAATATAAATTTTAAATCCAATTTTTAATCTATTTCTAATTTCATCAAATGTTTGTATAATATGCATAAAACGATCAAAACAAAATATAAACTACTTTGTTTACTTGAACGTTACTACGCAACATATATTAAATTAAACTTGATACATACATTATTCAAAAAAAAAATCGCAAACCCATTGAATAATGGTTAATACTGTGATTTCATTGGTCAAAAAGGTATTGAGTAATGATCATTCTTCCACACCTTTGAATAATGCCGAACTTTCTGAACAATTAACAGATATATGTATAATGAGTGTGTTCTTCAACAGGAGTAGAAAAAAAAGATTTTCCTATATATTAATTAAAACTCACAGTTGTAGCATATCCGTACAAAACATGTAGTACAGTCATCTGGTAGTTTTACCTGGAAAGTTTTCTGGGAGTTTTGAAAATGGATGATTTTATAGATTTTGAGGTGCTCTTTTCGAATTTTCATTTTGCCACCTCGTATCTTTGCCGCTAGCGGCGCCATATTGGAAAAATGGCGTCGAAAAGCAGTTTCTTGACGATATCTCCTTTCCGAGTCATTTTATGAGGAAAATATCTATATACAAAATTAAACTAGAGAAAATTTCCTACAATTTATGTCTTAACAATTTTTTTCGTAAAATCAATAGTTTCAGCGTACGAGCGCCGCAAAGTGTTACTAAATACGCGTTTTTGTGGAATAACTCGTTTCCACACCACCTTGAGGTAGAGTAAGCTACATGTTTTTTTTAAGGTGGTTTGCCTAGTAGGCCTAATCCCCTTGTCATGTATAGTTCGAAAATTTAGCGTAATCTTCTCCGTTTAAATTTTCTTGATGGGCCAGGTGTTACAGACTCATCGTCTTCAATACCTACCAAGGTTACCATTCTAGTAATCTTATACCTACAACTCATAGTATATATTTCGTAAATATAAGAAAAATATGTGTTAGCGTAGATGAATAAGGCTGGTCGTCCTTTGGATCCAGAAACGTGAGATATTTAATTCGGACGAATACCCGTGAAAACGGACGAACGATCCAAATAGCTGTGAAGCTATACATCCTCGTCCATTGAAAGCATCTCGTTCGTCCGTTTCCGTAGGTATAATTACAACGTGCGAACAAATCCAATTTTGTTTGGATTTTTTCCGTTTCATGAGATTTTTATTTTTACTGAAATAAAACTGAAGGTAACTTACAATTATAACTATGTAACTTGGCATATTACGTGCCACAAATTGTTTTTTACATATTTTTATATCATCTATACCTTGCGAAAAAAAAATGAAGAAGAAAAATACTGACGAATATTGAGCTAGTGGACGGACAGTAGACATGTTATTTCGGAAGAACGACAAACGTGCGTAATCTTTGTATAGATATTTTCCTCGTAAAATGACTCGAAAAGGAGATATCGTCAAAAAGCTGCTATTCGACGCTATTTTTCGATTATGGCGGCGCGAGCGGCAAAGATACGAGGTGGCAAAATGGAACTTCGAAAAAAACACCTTAAAATCTATAAAATCACGCATTTTAACGCCTTTTATGTGAACCAAATGGCTATACTAATGTACCTAGTAAGATTTTAATTAAAATTGTCAATTTTTATTAATTTTTTAATATGCCGCTTGAATTTTTTTTTTAGAAAAATTTCCAGTCTGTTTACAATTCAACAAAACCGGCCCCGTTGGACACAGCATGATATTGTGTAGTAGCTAATATGTATATACACCTTGGAAGCTCTTGGAACGTGTTCGTTCACTAATTAAGTAATTGAATTAATAAAATTATATGTTTAAACAATTTCAGTTAGTAATTTATGGCTTTTGAAGTATGTTTAGTAATTTAATAGTTAGTCTACGATCATTGTAAAATAAACTTAAGTATATAGGTATATAGGCACTATTTTTAGGATTTCGTAAACATAACCACGAAATCACTATAGATTCGGTTCTTTCTGTTATCACATTAAAGTTGACTCACATTTGATCACATTTTAGTAATCAGTATCCGACCGTGTCGGATTTTGGAAACTATTTTAACTCATGTGTCAAATAAAATGGTTCAGTTAATCAGATATTTATTATTAACATATTAAAGGTAAATTTTTATTTTAAATAAAAGCAAAAATATAATTTTATCCCAAAAATTGTGAAAAAAATTAACTACAGCAATCCCCGGAAGAATACGATTAATTGGTTCCGTGTTCTTTGAAACCGTGTTGTTCGAGATTACAAAAGACAGGCATTCCATTTCAAGTGTGATAACGAACTACTTATCATAAATTGGTTATAATTGTTTAATTTAAGCTCTATTAGTCCCTTTGATTTGATCAGCACTCAAATATTTATTAAAAAAATTACATTTCGTTACTTTTCGTAATCGTAAACTTTTGATCGTAAATATCTCGTAAACGGTGCATCATAGCTCAAAAATAATGAAATTTTTGAAGGCTTTTGGGCAAATATATTGGGACTGTCAAAACCTACTTTTCGTTATCGAAAATATCGATGTCGAAAATAGAGATATTCTCAGAATTTAAATACGTAAATTTGTACATATTCGGTCATTTCTATTATAAAATTTTCTAAAATTTTTAGTACACAGTGAAAAAATTTGTGTTAAAATTAACACATTTCACATGTCCAGAACGGTTATTTTAACACAAAGCATATGTGTCAAATTTTTACACAAGATTTGTGTCAGTGATTGAACACACAAAAGGATATACATTTTGTGTTAATTTTACACAATTACTTAGTTATAATTTTACCACAATGATGTGTAAAATTAACTGATTTAGAATGTAGAAGTTTACTCGGTAAATGTGTTGGTATATTATTTTTTTAAGTTAGTATTTTTTTTTTATTTATTTATTATATAGTTAAATGAAAGGAAATAGTAAAAAATTATTTTTCAGTACTTAAACTTTTTTATTTAATATTTCTTCATAGTTGTGCTCTGATGCGTGGATTGATGCGTGGCGTCAGACTGAACGTGGAAGGCAAAATGCAACGACTACTCTTCCTTCTTTACCTGATCTTCTCTGCCCTTTGAATGTGTTCTGGAACGCCGAATATTCGACAATTTTTTAATTAATTGAAGTAAATTCTACAAACAAAGAAAAAAATTCAATCTATAATATTTTTAATTAACTTACTGTTAAGGACTTCATTAATTATGTGTGTGCACTTTAACATTTTCATGCAATTGACAATACATAAATGTTATCATATAAATATTATTTAGAATTTTCGAGCATAACCGCCCCACTCAAACCCCTTCCGCTACTCGTTCAGCAAGAGTAGTGTGCCATTAGTCAATTTGGATAGACAATGTATTGAACTACACTTACGTATTATGTAAAAACGCTTATGTCAAACCGCTTAATTGTCAACAATAGTGCATTTATTCATGTCAATTCGCCAGTGTACTATTGTAGTCGCTTTGTTTAATACGCTTTATTGTGAATCTTGTGTCGTACGCGACCGTTGCTAAATTAAATTGTGTAAAACGCCTTATACGGTAAATTATTTGTGAAACCGCTTAACCGCCAAAAAAAGCGCTTTATGCATGTCAAACCGCTTTAAATAGACGCTTAAAACTAACATTAAACATACTATACATTTAATCGCTAATGAAACTAAACTAAACTAACGTTAAACTATTAAATATTTGTGTGCATCGCTTTAACTTCAATGCGCTTCATCGCTTTTGAATATTGGCAGACTCTACTAATAAAAATTAAGGTAACGTGATATTTTCTTTAATATTTCGAACTCACATTTATTATATCTATTGTCGCTTATCCGCTCATACGAATTACGGTATACAGAAATATACTTGTAATAAACGCTTATAGTTATATCAAATTTGGGCAGTGATATAACATTTGGTGGCCCATGGGAAGAACAGGAACTGAAGAATTAACGCTAAAACGCTAAAATACGCGGAGAAAAATCTAAAATTCGTAATAAATTTGTGAAAATTCTTTAAAAAATTGGTTAATAAACATGTGCTTTTAAAACTTGTTTAAATCTGTTTGTTCGGTCAGTTAATTTGCGCGCGCATACATACATATAGACAATAGACAGTTCGGTTGGTTCGCTTGTTGTTCGTCGCTCTAAGTACGTACATACGTATCATAGACACTCATGTGTACACGCATACATGCATATTGAAATAGGTAGCACACACCTGCGCTAATCACACTGACTGCTATATCGTGTATGTATTCATAAATATTGATACTCGCACGGTGTGTTCAACTACAGTGCGCTCCAAATTTTAGTAACTGATTTTCGCGTATTTTATTATTGACTTTTTCGCTAAAATTGTGTGTTTTGAAACGCTCTTTCCTCATTTTCACACTAAATAAATTTAATTTGAGATGTCGAGTGAAGGAGATAAAGCTAAACGCGACTCCTTGGTCCAAAAACGCGAAAAGTATTTCGCTCGTATAACCGCATTGCATAACGCTGGTAAAAGGTACCAAAGCACCATCTCAAAGGGACAACCCGCCGAATCTGAATTACAAAGTTTTATTTCCCGGTATGAGAGGCTTGAGTCCGATTACGCTACATTTGATGAATTATCCGATCAGTTGTCGGAATTAAATCTCAAATTAGATCAGTCAGACAGAATAAATGTTGAACAATCTGTTACCGCGTGTGAAAATTTGTATTTTTCTATCCAAACTATGGCTAGAATGTGGAACGTACGTGGAAATGAAATAGTTCCCCCCGCTCCTGCTGAAACGCAACCCGCTCCTCCACACGTTCCGAAACCTCGCTTACCTAAAATAGAAATTCCTATTTTTGATGGTTCGGACATTAAACAATGGCCGAATTTTTACGAGCTTTTCATCTCGCTTATTGATCGTAATGAGACCATTTCAAAAGTTGAAAAGCTCACCCATTTAAAAACACTATTGAGGTCTCACGCTTTATCGCTAATAGAGTCACTGCCAATCACCGCTCGTAATTATGATATTGCACTGCAAACGTTAGTGTCCCGCTTTCAAAATACTCGTTTACTAGGCGCTCATTTTGTAGATTTAATTTTCAACTTTAAACCGCTACAGGAGGAAACACTATCAGGTTTAATTAAATTTTTGGATATCTTCAATACTAATTTAAACGCGCTCAAAACGCTAGATATTGAAGATTTGTTTGACTTCGTTATGTTGTGTGCAGGATTAAAGGTGTTACCGAATTCTACACGCCGAGAATTCGAAAATGAACATGCAAACGTATCAGTGCCTTCGTTCAAAGATTTAATCGCTTTTGTCAATCAACATGTTCGCATTCTTGAATTGTCGTCTGAAAAACCCGCTAGCAAACATGTTAAAATTTCGCAAAAATTCTCAAAGTCAATGAACAGTAATTTTCGCTCCGCTTTTGTGTCGTCTGTAAAGAAAAATTACGCTGTATGTCCCAAATGCAAGTCGAACACTCATCGCTTGTACGCTTGTATCAAATTTAAGGAAATGAGTGTTTCCGCGAGACAAGATTTCGTTCGCAAAAATTCGCTTTGTTTCGCTTGTTTAGGTTTTCACTTGAGGAAAAATTGCAAATCAACTGGTAAATGTAGTCATTGTCAAAACGGAAATCATCATTCTTTGTTGCATTCTCACTCGTGCAGTAATTCGCTCGGTCAGTCCGAAAATGCATCCACGTCTGAACAAAATGTTGACAATCCTCAGTCGCTTTCATGTAGTGTTGAACGAAATGAAACACAGAGGAAAGTCTTATTAAGCACCGCTGTGATCGGTATTCGTGACCGATCCGGAATTGTCCGTCCTGTTCGCGCTATCATAGACAATGGATCACAAATTAGTTTAATTACTGACGCTTGTGCGCAACGTTTGAATTTATCTCGTAATAACTCCTCAATAGGCATTATCGCTGTTGCCAACGCTTCCGTCTCGAGGAATCGGGGTGTAGTATCGTGTAGTATAAGCCCGCTTAACGATCACAATAAAGTATGTACTACACACGCATTGGTTCTTAATGACATTTCGGTACCCCAACCAAGCTTTGAATTGGATCCACAAGTACGACAACGCTTCGCAAATATTAAATTAGCTGACCCCGCTTTCGATAAAAAATCAAAAATTGAATTTTTGATCGGTGCTGATCTTTATTATGAAATTTTAAATGAAAGTTACAATGTAATTAAGGGTCAACCTAGCCCCATTTCTGCCATTTTCGGATGGATAATTGGTGGACCAATTCCATCGACTGACAACAATGTAACGCCCGCTTCTACTTTTTTGACTTGTTGTGAGTCACTTGATACTTCCCTGAAGAAATTTTGGGAAACTGAAGAAATTGAGGTACAGAAACCTCTCGATCCCGACGACATCTATTGTGAAAACCAATTCGCTAATTCGCATTTCCGCACTGAACAGGGCAGATACGTAGTTTCGCTCCCTTTTAGAGAAAAGAATGTTTTGCTACCTGATACACGCGCTTACGCTAAAAAATGTTTGTTAAAGTTGGAAACCCGCTTAAAGTGTCAACCACATATTTACGTTGAATACAAACGCTTTATGAATGAGTATATCTCACTTGGACACATGAGTATTACTCATAACCCCGTTCGCTATATTTTACCGCACCATTGTGTACTGAAGGAAACCAGTAGTACGACAAAAGTACGTCCTGTTTTCAACGCGTCGTTTCGTGGTTTTCCTTCAAGTATTTCGCTAAATGATATTTTGTTGTCTGGTCCCAAATTGCAAAAGGACATTTGTGATGTCATTAGTAACTTTCGCCTACACGCCTTTGTCGTTTGTTGTGATTTGCAACAAATGTATCGCCAAGTTTTAGTCTCCCAGGAAGATCGTTTTTGTCAACACATTTTTTACCGCTCCATTGAAAATGGTGAAATAATGGAGTACGAACTCAACACGCTAACTTTCGGTGTTAAACCAAGTGCATTTTTGGCACAAAGAGTGCTGATTCAATTGGTTCAAGACGAGGGACATCAATTCCCGCTCGCCAGTGAAGCCATCACACATCAAACGTTTGTGGATGATATTTGTACCAGTGTCGATACAGTACAAGAGGCTCTACAACTTCAACGTCAGCTGATCGATTTGTTGAAGTTAGGAGGTTTCACTTTAAGAAAATGGGCAAGTAATTGTCAAATGGTCCTGGATACGGTTCCTCTCGAACATCGTGAGCATGCACTTGTTATTCGTCCTGAAAATGATCACTCGGTAAAAGTTTTGGGTTTACAGTACGACCCCGCTGAGGACAAATTTTCGTATCAACTTCATTTACGCTCAATTGTTCAGACTAAAAGAAGTTTGTTGTCTGAAGTTGCTCGTATTTATGATCCTCTTGGTTGGTTATCCCCACTCACATTTAAAGCTAAATGTTTGATTCAGCAAACATGGTTAACCGGTATTAATTGGGATGATCCGCTTCCGCAAAATATCGCTAAACAATGGGAGAAGTTTTATCAATCACTAGGGACCCTCGAAAATTTAAAAATCGCTCGCTTTATTCCTGTAACCCACGCTACAACCATTAGATTGGTTGGCTTCTCGGACGCTAGTTCGTTAGGGTATAGTGCGGTAATCTACATACGCTTAGAAATTGGAGATAGGGTTGACACGTATTTGCTCAAGGCAAAAAATAAAGTTGCTCCGCTTAAAACGCTCAGTATTCCACGCTTGGAATTGTGCGGTGCCGTTTTACTCGCACAATTGTTTAAATCGCTCGAAAATGTTTATAAGAACGTTCGCTTTGACTCAGTACATTGTTTTACGGATTCTATGACCGTACTCGCGTGGTTGCGTACCGCTCCGCATAAGTTAAAAGTTTTTGTCGCCAATCGTATTGTTCGTATTTTAGAATATACGCAACCGCAATGGTGGAATCATGTTCGTACTGACATGAATCCAAGTGATTGTTCCTGTAGAGGCATGTTCGCTGATGAGTTGAAAAATTGTGAATTATGGTGGAAAGGACCCTCCTTTCTATTTCGCCCGCTTAGTGATTGGCCTCTACATGATGAATCACCGTTTTTGTTTACTGAAATTCCTGAAATCAAGGAAAAGGAAATTCAGTCGCTTCTTGTTGAAAAGGAAACTTCGCCGCTTATAGAATTAATGAATCGTGTTTCCTCGCTTTCCAAGTTACAAAGAATTGTCGCTTGGCTTCAACGGTTTTGTTTTAATTGTCGGGCACGCCGAAATGAAATCGCTAAAAATGCAGAACCGTTGAATCCGTCAGAATTGAAGTCCGCTTTACAAATTTGTATAAAAATTGTGCAAAATGTTCATTACGCTCATGATATGAAGTGTATAGCTGAAGGGAAGACTCTTTCCTCCTCCCTAATTTCGCTCACTCCATTCCTAGATGAAAACGGTTTCCTTAGGGTGGGCGGACGCTTAAAATTTTCCATGCTTCCTTATTCGGCTAAACATCCGCTTATTCTACCAAAAGATTCTCGTCTTGCTGTTCTCATTTGTGATTACTATCACAAAATCACGTTACATTCGGGTCCGCGCTTAACTCAAGCTCTCATACAGCGGAGGTATTGGGTGATCGGAATACGCAACTTGTTACGCCAACGAATCAGACAGTGTGTTACATGTCAACGTTTAAATGCCGCAAATGTCAATCCGCAAATGGCCGATCTCCCACCAATTCGCTTTGAAGAAGGGCACGCTTTTTTGAATGTAGGACTCGATTACGCTGGTCCATTTATAATAAAGGAAAGTTCCCGTCGGAAATCGCCTCGCTCAAAAGGATACATGGTAGTATTCGTATGTTTGTCTACGAAAGCAATACATTTGGAGTTTGCTTCGTCGCTATCAACTTCTTGTTTTTTGGCTGTTTTGGATCGTTTCGTTGCCCGCAGGGGCCTATGTCGCAAAATTTTAACTGACTGTGGTACTTCCTTCAAGGGCGCCTCAAGACATTTTCATGAAATTAAAAGGTTTCTTCATGATTCCAACACCGAAATCACAGACCATTTGGCTCAACGAGAAATACAGTGGATTTTCAACCCACCGTCCGCTCCTCATTTTGGAATGAGGAGGGGACGGTGGGTCCCCTCCGCCACCGCCACCGAAAATTTGGGGGAATTTTCGAAGCCGGAGTTAAATCCGCCAAACATCATTTGACAAGGATTATTGGTCCGTTGGTACTCACGTATGAAGAGATGTGTACGATACTCGCTAAAGTAGAAAGTGTTTTAAACAGCCGACCACTTGGTGTCGTTTCGAACGATCCAAACGACGATATCGATTACCTTACGCCTGGTCATTTTCTTGTTGGTCGCCCGCTTCTCGCTCCCCCTGAAGTTGATAAATTAAATATGCCATTGAACACTCTGGACCGATATGAACTTCTACAAAGAACCACTCAATGTTTCTGGAAACGGTGGTCGAATGACTACTTACACACGCTTATCTCACGAAATAAATGGACACAACCGCAAGAGAATTTGCAACAAGATGACGTTGTATACATCAAGTCAGAAAATACCACTCCGCTAAACTGGCCTATTGGTCGCATACAAGAGGTGTATCCGGGACGAGATGGTGCAATTCGCGTCGCTAAAGTCAAAACCGCTAACGGTACTTATGTGCGTCCAGTGCATAAGTTGGTTCCACTACCGAAAGTGGAACCCGCTAACTCTTAAATCGCTTCAAAACTGCCGTTTTGGGTGGGCGGAATATGTTAAGGACTTCATTAATTATGTGTGTGCACTTTAACATTTTCATGCAATTGACAATACATAAATGTTATCATATAAATATTATTTAGAATTTTCGAGCATAACCGCCCCACTCAAACCCCTTCCGCTACTCGTTCAGCAAGAGTAGTGTGCCATTAGTCAATTTGGATAGACAATGTATTGAACTACGCTTACGTATTATGTAAAAACGCTTATGTCAAACCGCTTAATTGTCAAAATAAGCGCTTTATGCATGTCAAACCGCTTTAAATAGACGCTTAAAACTAACATTAAACATACTATACATTTAATCGCTAATGAAACCAAACTAAACTAACGTTAAACTATTAAATATTTGTGTGCATCGCTTTAACTTCAATGTGCTTCATCGCTTTTGAATATTGGCAGACTCTACTAATAAAAATTAAGGTAACGTGATATTTTCTTTAATATTTCGAACTCACATTTATTATATCTATTGTCGCTTATCCGCTCATACGAATTACGGTATACAGAAATATACTTGTAATAAACGCTTATAGTTATATCAAATTTGGGCAGTGATATAACACTTACCAATATTTAATATCTAAATAATTAAAACCAATTTAACCTTAGGAATACGCTTCTGATTTTGAAATATTCCGTCTGCTTCTATACATAGATATGTTTCTGTTGAACGCACGTCGCACAGTGTCCAATACTCCAATGATTGGCAATGATGCTACCGATGGTATCAGTTACCACTACCCCCGCTCTTATATCTGCATAGATGCATGCCAAACCACTTTTTTGGTGTTGGAAATACACAGATAAGTGTATTTATGACATTCTTTCGCATTTTACACAAAAATTGTGTTATTTGTGTGTTGTTCAAAACAGATTAACATTTTAATTCTGTTAAATCCAAATTTTTGTTAATATTTTCATTTAACACAAACACTAAATGTTACATTAACACAGGGTTGGGTTACTTATTTAACACAAAAATTTTAACCACTAGTTTTTTTTTTCGCAGAACACAAATTTTCTCACTGTGTAATTTTCATTTTCAGTATTTTTCCTTTTATAATGACAAATTCAATTTACACGATTTTTATTCATGTAAATCAAATCTACATGGAGCGGAAATATTGGCCTACATTGAGGACCGGTGTAACTTCATTTCAAATATAATATGTGTATTTTATTCTTTTTTAAAAGAATTACTTAAAACTCGTGGTGTTTGAAACCGTGTAATTCGGGGGAAGGTACCCGTGTTCTTCAAGACCCAATTCTTCGAGACCCGTGTTCTTCGAGTACGGTGTTCTTCGGGGGCTACCTGTACTGAACTGCGAAATCTTGACATAATGCGTATCTAACACGCACTTGTTGAGTGATTTAAAACTAAAATTTATAGTACAGGAAATGGGTGTAATTAAATTTGAAATTTTCGCACGTCTAACTAGGCACATTGGTATCTTGAATGTACATTAAGATTTATACTGCGTAAAAGACTATTAAAACTTTTTTTTATGTTTGGAAAATAGGTTTAGTTTATTGATTGTTGTTCATAAAAATTTATAGACAGATGAACATTTTTTGTTACTTTTCTTGATATAAAAATGAAAAATTTTGAGTCTATAATAAATAGAAAAATATTTCTTAGAAACCAGCTTTTAAGGCCAGTAGTTGTGAATACAAATTATTCGTATTCACAACTACTGGCCTTAAAAGCTGGCCTTTTAACTTTTTTTTCTGACGAAATGAAGTTTATTAATTAGAATGTCTGTGAAAAAATACAATAAAGTCATGAGCGCTCAAACCTTGTCAGGGCTGGGAACTATTTAAAATGATTTCATTTTAAATACGTATTTAAAATACAAAATGGCATTTTGCATTTTCTATTTTAAATTAGTTCGGTCAAACCATTTTCCATTTTGTATTTAAAATGAAAATTTTAATCCATTTTACATTTAAAATGAAAATGCATGTATACTCAAATTTATGTGTATACAATATTAATTCTAGAACTTGAATTGAACGACTTGTCAAGTTGCAATGTCACTTGAGTTAATTTTGTTACTAGAGTTGCAGTTCTCTTAAGTCAAACTTTTCTGACTCAAGACGTGTACAGTAGTACTATCTTTTAGACACGTCGATAAGAAATGTTTTTGTATTTCGAGTAAATGATTTTCATAATTTTATTTAGAAGTCGCAGTCGTAGCGTAGTCAAGGTTTGAATATGTCAAGGTCTAATTAAATACAATATTTTTAAGTAACAATATTTGAAGAGTTAAGTTTCATTTTCATATCATGCAAACTTTACAAAATTTTCTCAAAAGACGGCCTTTATGTATTTAATTTCAGTACATTTGATATTTTCTTAACTTTTTTTTTTTTTTTCATTAATATAAATAATGATAAAAAATTTATAGAATAAATTTAAAGTAAAAAAAGAAATTTGCATTTTATAATCCATTTTAATAAATAACTATTTTCCATTTTTAATTTTAAATATGTTCAGCAAAACCATTTTCCATTTTGTATTTTAAATGCATTTTTGGAAACCATTTTCCATTTTCTATTTTAAATGGTTTCTATGAACCATTTTTTTCAGCCCTGCACTTTGTTTCTCCTTTCCCTTTCTTTATGAGTCAAATCAACGGGAGTAACAAGATAAGTGAACGACCGACTATCAGATGCGGCAAATATGTAAGAATTCGAAACGAAGCCATTCATAAAAATATTTGCAACTAAAAACATGTTGAAAATATTTTTAAATTAAATTTTATAATTTTATAAGTCAAGAACCATTGAATAATTAATTCACTAGGATTTTGAATGTTTTCGTCCTTTAAATCAATAATCTGCCGTCATACATTCGCGATACAGTGCAGAAAATGGGCTATAGTAGTGGTTCTCAAACTTTTTTGTCTCATAAAGCACTTGCACAACTTCTCATTTCACGACAAGCAAACAAACCTGCCTGTTCCGCTGTAGGTCTACTCTGACGTTGTAAACGCCCATTTACATCTCACGGAATCCCAGTTTTTTCCTCCGTCCACGTGGACCGCTTGCAAGTCGTCATCGACCCCTAGGGGCGATATAGACCACTTTGGGAATCACTGTACTATAGTGTTGAAGATATTGCACCATCAGTGAAATACCAACAATTAAAGAAAAAAAATTAGCGCAGTAAGGTTGTGTCTTATATAATCTTACTGTACCTATTTATATTTCACTGTAAATAGGTACTAATTTGTTTAGTAGGTAAGTATTTGTAAAAGTATGGTTATATCAACGAAAGAAGGTCAAATTTTTTTAACTCTTACAAAAATAGAATAGCTTTTAAAATACTTATACTACAGATATAAGCGTGTCTAATTGTTTTGGCTTAAACTCATCAATTGTACAAATGTATGTAAGAATTTCTTTATAGTCTCATACGTTCAATGACAGATGTATTTTGACCATGCATCTACTAATATTTGTTTAAAATTTTGCTAATTAATTTTAACACTTACTATTTACTTATTTACATTATATTATTTGACTATTTGAGTATACGTACAAAATACTAAATTACACTAGAACCAAAAAATATTGAAACAATAGTCATTGATTGTAAAATGCGAAATGGTGAATTTAACAATTTAATTTGTTTTATGTTTTAAGACGGAAATCACATATAAATTAAGAGCATTTAAAATGTATATGGGTGAATATACGGTATTTGCATTTTTTGTGTCCCTAAAGAAAAAGTAATCTTTTAATTTAGTATTCATTATTTTACTAATTGGCACTATTTTTGTATTTGTAATGATAAGGGCCAGAAGATATTTTAATTTTTTTAGATTTTATGGGCTCTAATAGTGAACGTTTAAGACTTCTTTAAATGAAATGGGTGTATGTGATGTCGCTTAAGTTGAAGTGACCACAGAAATTGCTACAAAAGCAGCTAAGGCTCTTTATGTACACCTTATCACACATAGAAATGTTTCCCCGTACTTGGGGTACTTTCAGTGTACCAACAAAAGATTTGATGTCGGATCTATTATCTTCAATTATCTTTTTTTTAAAATCGATTTCCTCTTCGAGTATCACAAAAATATGAAGCCATATTGGGCAGTGCTTTTCTAATTCCATAGCAAAATCATCGATAGTAGCAATATCGGTTTCTCATGCGACGATTTTGTCTGCGGAGACATGAAAACTGCCAGAGGAGTGACGCCAGAGAAGTGACAAATTGATACATAACCTGTAAACACATCACGCGTTCTTCATACCAAAAATAAACGGAATACATGAAGTCTACACACAATGAACATTGCATTGTTCAAATTTGCAATTTCATAACGATAAAATATAAAAACATATACTTACCAGTGGAAATACTGCAACTACTGGCACAGACACATTTTCCGAGAGCGCCCCGACCACTGACGCGATATTGTTTAAATTATGTTCAATGCAGTTAGGTTGTTGCTAAGTGCAATATATTCAACGCGTGTTGCTCAAGTTCAAAGACACAGGTTTCCAATTTCTAAGTCAAATTTTATTATTTTATTTTCGTCAGGTTAAAAGTGACACTTTTGTTGGATGGTATGAAAATGAGTAATTTTTTTACGTTAATAAATATTTTTACAATGTATTTTGATAAAATATGTTTTAATGCTTATTTAGTTATATGATTACATTTGAAAAAATATTATACCAGTTAAATAAAAAAATGTGTGTTGAAAATTGTAGCACAAAATGGTAATGGGCAAGCCAGAGCAGTATACATTTAGCACTATTTTAATTTATTAATGCCTTAAATGAAACAGTTGTCATGAATTGACCAAGTGGGCCAAATAAAAGACGATATTCTTTATTACTTAAGTGTAAAATAATAATAATAAAATTAGTTTTTTATAAAATTTATCAATGGACCATTAGAATTTAAATACCATATATTAATAAGCAGATTACAGTAATTTTTTACCCTGCCCAAAAATGTTTTTTTTTTTTTTAACAATACGTTACATCAGTATGCATGTTAAACTATAATTTGACTAAAATTATTGACTTAAACTGTATTCAATAAATTTTAACACTTTACAGCCTGATAACACAGCATCTGTGTCATAGCCAGAATAACCGTAGAGGCTAATCGCGATCAGTGATCACAAATGTGTGTGACGCTAGCACGAACAGGTAACATAGCATGGGAAAAGCATTCTCAGTATAGTGATGATTTCTGTAAACGTGTAATCTATGTTTGTATGCCTTATTGGTGTACGCCTTATATACGAAATGATTGATATGGTACAGCAGTGCGTGGTCGGCAACCTGTTTTGGGTAGCGGGCCTTTTAAAAAAAATCATTTTTAAGTGGGCTGCATAGTCAGATATTTTTTATTGTAGTATGTAGCTTAAACAGATTTTTTTTCTTTTTAGCCAATTTTCGAATCGAAAATTCAGTTATTAGAGCCACTGTTATAACCCGTCTTGAGCACGGGACCATAATAGAAATACGTTTTGAAGTCCTTAGAAGTCGAAAATGAGATTCACTAAAATTTATATGTATGTATTTATGTATCCGCGCGATAACTCTCGAACAGAAAATCCTATTTCTATGAAATTTGGTAAAAATGTAGTAAGTCCAAAAATCTTGGATAATTTCTTCAGTCAGACGGGTTCGATGTCCGGGACATGGTTTTTTAGGCATTTATAGGCATTTAAATTTTTTTGCCAAAATTCAATTTTAAAAGATTTTGCGACGTATTTTCTTACACCGCACCGTTAAAAAGAGGCGAAAAAAATCACATAAAAAGGTCTTTGAACAACTATTGTATGTTAACTAGTTTCCGAGAAAAACTCATTTTTTTAAACGAAAATTCGCTGTTTTGCAGGATGCTACGGCTGGGGAAACGAAAATTTTTAGTATAACAATTTTATTTACATGTTATAATAATATCGGAAAACAAAAAAAGTACTGAGTATGCTCAACTGAATGTACATAAGCAGAACATACTGTTCGAAAAATTATTCGTATGTTGCTTGGAGGGCCGCAAAAAAACATGCAATGGCCCGCACAAAAACTTGCAAAGGGCCTCAAATTGCCGACCCCTTTGGTACAGCGTTATGTCAACGCGTTAAAAATATTGCCGGCCCTTGTGGAAGTTTCCTGCGTAGTCACGCGGGACTATAGTACTAATAAATATTTTTTAAAAACATCAAATATAGAATGGATGCTTGTATGTAAGGTATTTGCGGCAAATAAGGTCCAATTAATTTTACAATTATCTGTTACTATACCTTTCTAAGGGTATACAGAGCACAAGTCCAGAGATGTGCGTGTAATTTACTTCGGGTAAATTACACAGTTTTTTACATGTAAAAAAACTGTAATTTATATATTATAGGTAACTACTTGTTTTGATAAAAAACTGTAAAAAGCTAAATTTTGTAAATTTAATAGATGTAAACGTTACTGATGGTATTTCATATTTGATATTGAAGTATTTGTCATATTTGCAAAGTAAAACTTAATAATTTAATAATTTGAAAATTAAAAATATAAATGGGTACAAACAGGAAAAAGAAAGGATAGTTTTGATAGAATAGTTTATTTAATAATTCAATATTAAAAAGATTTTTATTTATTCAGTTAAATTTTATTAAAGGCATCAATCATCTTCATCATCACTATCATCAGTGACTTTATTGTTACTACATACCTATAATTTATTGAGTCAAAACTCAATTTGTTAATTTGGAAATTTAAAGCTTGGTAGTCAGTTGTGGATGGCCTCCTACCTCCAGAAAACCATTTTTGTGTGAACATTATGTTTACACGTTTTTTCATCTGAACTTATAAACAAATAATAACGGTCAAAATAAATTGTTTGTCAGTGAAATGACAAATGATTTAAGAATTTTACATTTTTTACAATTTTTTACGGTTTCATACAGTTTTTTACATATTTTACAATTTTTTATGTAAAAATGTAAAAAACTGGTTTTTTACATTACATGGCACAACTCTGAGCTTAACATAAAAAAATTAATATGAGTAAGTATAACTGGATTTTATTTATAACAATTTCAGTAACTTCGACATAAAAACTATATGCTTCGAGTGAATAATATAAATTCCATTCCTTACACAATGAAATTTATTTGGTTACTAGTTGTACACCGCAGTTTCATGCGCACAGATTTATTTGACTTATGAATATCTCAGATGACTTTTAAATCAGTTATTTCGAGATTTTGTGTTGCTTATACTGTTCCGCTCTGCTCGCCAAACAACCTTAAAATAGCCATATTTATATATCAGTAGCACACTAGCATAATGAATACAAGTTCTACAGGTTCAGGCTTCTTCGTAGATAACTATATTGATAATTTTAGGACCACTTCAATTTTGAATTTTGAATCAGTTTTGAAGGTTTTAGAATTTTTGAAGATAATTAGAAGCATATGTTCAATAATTCTTGGAATCTCAATAATATTTGAAAAAAATTCGGTCGAAATCATCCAACCTCTTATTTTCGGTGCTTTTTCGGTTCCCAGGATCCTGGGAGACAATTTTAATCTAACTTCAATTTTTTCGAAAATCTCAATAATATTTAAGAAAAATTGAGAAAAAATTAATATATTCGTCTGTTTTGAGTTGTTCCTGGCGCCTCAGAATCCTGAGACGCAGTTTTAGCCCAACGTTCATTGTTTCTAGAATCTCAATAATATTTGAACCTTTGATCAAGATTTGTCACATCGTGTATTTTGATTTCATTTTGGAATTCTAAGGCTCAGCAAGATAATTTAAATTTGTAAAATGTAGTCTTTATTAAAATATAGGATGCGTTAATCCACCAGTGAAAAAATTTCTGAAATCCGTTGGGTAAATTTCAAGAGTGACCCAAACTAACACACCCATAGCGACAGGGTCAGTACAAACACGAGAAATGTTACTCCTGGGTTTACCTTCTGCACAAATGCTCTTTTACATATCTACAAATAGGTGTTGGCTTATTATAATTTTAGATGGCAATCGTTTTTTTTCTAGAGCTAAACAATTTTGAACTGGAATAGCTTATTAGATTCCTTCGTTCACGCAGGTGGAGTGGGTAAAATGAATCAATGACATTGCCCTATGGTTCACAAAACACATGTATAAATCGACTTTACTTTAAGAATAACTTCTTAAACTAGACTGATCCATTTTAAAATGCGTTTCTGTCACTCTGACTTGATTTGCTGTCTACTTTGATTAATTTTCATTAGTAAAATATTTATATGTATAACATATTTAATTACGTAAGGATCAAATCTATAATAATATATCTATGTATAATTTATGGGGTCACATATTCTTCTATAACAACCAACTATAACAATTTCTCTGTCGTCATTATAACTGGATTTCATTCTATTTTTTCCCGAGCCGTATTATCCTATGAGTCTTAATTATTATAAATGTGTATAAAAAATAGTCGGACTTCATTTATTGCAAGTACCTTATACTAATTTTGCATATCTTTTAATGGATGTTGTATTTGTTTGGTAGGTATCTCGCGATTGTTAAATGAAAAACAAAGATTCAAACGAGCTGGAGCAGCAGGGGCAGCAGAGGCAGAAAAGGCTGTGTCTGTAATGTTTTGAACGATAAAAGAACGTTAAAAAATCCATTAACGAAACTTGTAATAAAAATAAAATAAAAAGACCTAACTTGAGGAACCTCTTTTATTGATTTAATAAAGGCGAATAATACATTATAACATTAACTGAAAATAATTTAATTTATTGCCATAATTCAATTATATTGTTATGATTATTGAGTTACGGGAATGTAAATAATTAAAAATTACCTGTTACTTTATTATGAACACATCAAATACACTAGTGATGACAGGTAATTGTACATTTTTGATTTAAATTGAACGTGACAGCTGAACGTGGTGAAAAAAATAGGTTCAATACTAAATATCTCCTAGAGTCTCGATGTCAAAATTTTCCTGACGCTCCGATGTCTCCGATGTCGTATAAATTGATCTGGCATTAAAATAACACTCATCTTTACTTACAAGAAAAGTTCTTCAGGTGATTCTTCCCGATCTTAATAGCATTTGGTGTATGGTGTATATCATTTAGAAAAAATGCGTCTGCGCAGTCGCTTTCTTGAGAAAATTATGCTAATATTTACCTGTATATGTTAAAAGCAAGTAAAGGGTTTTGACACCTCAACCTACCATTTACTAGAACCAGTATCTTGACACGCTTAATATTCATTTGGTAATGTCTCCTTAGGAGTAAAATTCACCCGAAAAAATGAATAAAATCTTGCAATTTTGTTAGAGATGGTCTTTCATAATTTTTTGTTATTCCGGCTTTCGCTTCTTTTTGGAGCTACTTTAACAGTTAATTCTGTATAAATATACAAGTTATCAAAGTAATCAGTATGTTGTTGAGTACGGTTTTGATTTTTTTTTCTAAACAGACAAGCCAATGTTTTCTGAAATTTAGACTATTCGATCTACACAAAAAATCTATACTTAATTAGTTTGCTTTTAGCGAATTTCCAAAACTGGAAATTCAGCTTTTACTGCAGGTGTCATGATGCGACCTAAGCCCGGGACCATAACAGAAATATGTTTTGAGGTCCCTAGAATACGAAAATGATATTCACTAAAATTTATATATATATATATGTATATATATATATATATATATATATATATATATATATATATATATATATATATATATATATATATATATATATATATATATATATGTATCCGCGCGATAACTCTCGAACGAAACGTTTAATGCTTATGAAATTTTGTGTGCAAATTCGATTTTCCAAATCGTTGGATGAGTTCGTTAGCCAGACACGTCGGATGCCCAGAAGTAGGTTTTCCGGGCATTTTTTGTCAACAAAATGAGTTTTTTGCCAGAATTAAGCAATTATTCAAATTTTTTTTACACCAATCGGAAGAAAAAGCCAAATTGCGTAAAAAATGTTTTTAAACCGTTGCTCTAAATTACTTACTTTTCGAGAAAAACTAGGAAATATGTCGTTCTCCATTTCACTCGCACTCGCATTCTTTTTTTTTCTGTCTCATTGTTTGCGAACTAAATTCGAAAAAAACCGCTTTATAAGTAGCATGTCATGATTTTTTTAATCCAATTTAACGATTCGGCTATATTCTATTTCTCTGTCAGTTAAATGTTTTTATAATGTATCTCTGTTCCATTTTTTTTTTTTGAGAAAAAACTCCCGACGATTTTTGTTATGTGATATGATCAGAATTTAGATTATGTTTACACCATCCTAAAATTAATAAGAGTTTGCTTCAATCGCATAAAAATTACGTTAAATCATATTCAAACAATAATATTTTTACGTAATTTTCTATCCAGTTGACAATACAGTTATGATTAGAATTGTATAAACAGAGTATTCTAGTATTAAATAATTTTGCACATTCAATTTTTTTTTTAACAAAATTTTTTTTTTTAATTTTGACACATTCTTTTATGAAATTTCGATTAAGAAATATTAAAAAATTTTAAGGTGAATCATTTAAAAAGAGTTAAAAATAAATTAAAAAGGAAACATTTATCTATTTTAACATATTTGTAAAGAAAATTTTACAGTTTACTTACAGTTTTTTGAAAAAATGTAATAACATTTTTACATACAATAAAGATTACATTTGAAAGGTAGGAAATCCACAAATTTTTATTTTATTTCTTTAATTAATTATTAAATTTGGTTTTAGAAGAAAATCTTCGTCTAATTCGCTCCAAGCCGAAAGTATAGCCACTAATGAGGACATTCCACTGTTAAAATAAATGGAAAATATATTGAAATTTATTTAATCACATTTATTTAATCCATTCATACACATTTTTAAAATATCCTTTTGAATTATATAACAAATAAAATCTGTGTTTAAAAAAATCTAATTGACGTGTTTCTTCTCAATTTTCTAATATTAAATCCAAGGCTAGTTAGCTAGGGAGTGATTGTATCAACATTTTAATGTAAAATATGTTAATTTAAACCCTCTTTAAAAGAACATTTCGATTTTGACAATAAAAAAATTTTAAAAAGTGTTTTCGTTTTTCCCGGATTACCAAAAACTTTTCATAGGTATATCTGTGATTAAAGTTGCCTCCCTTTCTTAAGCAAATAAAGTATTTTTAAAATTTTGTAAAACACAATTAACGAAAAAAATGTACTCGTTCCCAGATTTTTAAGATTTTGTAGTACAAGAAAATCCTTATAAATTCATCATATCTGTTATTGCATTTACTAGCTTACTCCAACTTGACCACTTTTAAATAGTCGGTGTCAGATCTTACGCAATTTAATAAACAGTATCGTTTTGATTTTTTAAACTCATTTAAGACATTTATGGTTGGTGATACATATTTGAATTATTTTCCTAACTAATAAATTGAATTCTGTAGACTGATGTTTTTGTAGATGAAAAAAATTCTAGGTGGCGTCTGTATTAGACAAAAGTCTGAAAAACGGACGTAGAATCTCACTGTTATTAATTATTGTGTCTTGTAGTCTTTTGAAAAATTATTTTTTGAACTAAAATAAGAATAGGAGGAATATAAACTTAGGGGTAAACGACAGGGGTACATAAACTTTATTTTAGATTCTACGTTTATTTTTACAGAAAATCATCAAGTACCTATTAATTCTTTTTTGAATGCATAAATGCAAAAAGTTCGAAATTATTTTATATTAGAATTTCAATTTTGGTCGACCCTACGGGTTGTCCCCATTTACTTTTTTCTCGTCTCTATTAACCCCAATTTTTCATTGACAAGAAATTATACGATTTTTGTTAATTTTTCAAAAACCACCGATATTTTTAAATTTTTTTGGATACTGCTGATAAAGTGACCATCTTCGCGTAAATTTTTAATATATTAAAGATTAGGTACTCATAAAATAAATACAAAAAAATACGGTGTGAAGTCTGAATGCGTACCTATTCATCCTTGTCTACGGTAGCACATTTTTTATTGACATAAATATTAGAAACGCAGGAAAAGAGACCAGGAATCAACATAGAAGTGGATTATGGTACGATATATTTTCTGAAAAAAGTGCTTAGGACCAAAGTTATAGAGTTCAAAGTGATGCACTTGATGATGACTTTGAAGTTGACCTTGAGGTCAATTTCCAAAGTCATTTGAAAATCATTTAATATTTTTCAAAAGGAGTAGTTTACTTTTCATCCCTAAATGGTTCAAAGTATATTCGAACGAATTTCACATGCAAGATAGAAAATAAGTGATCAAGAAGTAATTTTGAAAAATACTTGCTCAATCGCAATCGGAAAAATAATAGTTAATCATATGTTCAATTGAATTCCTAATATGATAACTACAGAGTACCAATAAAAATTTTAAAAAATTTTGAAAATTTCTAATATAACATAAAGTTAATGTTTAACTTACAATTGGAGTGATATTAACACTTTTCTTAACTTTACTTCTAAAATTACTTACAAAAATGTTTTCTTCTAATTTTTTCTATAAATTTGCGCCTATTTTTCCATTTGATCAGGTTTTTTTTTTTTTTTATTTTAGAAAAATAACGCAACAAATCAATTTTGAAGATAGATTGAGTCAATACATGAAATTACTGCTTATAGGTACAGGATATGGTCAAAGTTCGGCAACGGCTTATCATTTTCAACTGACCTTGAAAATCGATTTCAAGGTCGACTTCAAGGTCACTATCAAGTGCATCACTTTAAATTCTATAAATTTGGTACTCAGCCCTTTTTCAGAAAATATGTCGTTTCAAAAATATTTAGCTATAACTGTTTTCATCTAAAGGGGTTGAATGGTGTTTTCTACCTCTAAAAAGCGTATTTAGCCGAAATAAAAAAGACGTATTTAATATTTTTCGCTGTTTAATAAGTATGTTAAGTTTCATTCAAATTGGCGAGTATTAGTTGGGTAGTGTTATTTGTCCGAATGTTTTGCCGATCTAGTTTTTTCAATATTTCTTTGCTCGTTTTCAGAATTTGTATTTTAATTTCTACGGACAAATAACTCATTTTTTTCTTCGATTTAAGTAACTTTTATTTGCTGATGTTGACCATTAATTGATCGAAACATATCAAATATTTTTCAATGATTTTTTTAGCGAATGTCGAAAATTTTGAAAATTTTTTCACCGTTAGTAAGTTAAAGTATTTGAATTCATTAAGTAATTAAATGATGTCCACAAGAATCTTACGGACTACCATAAGTTATATGAGATCCCTAGGACCCGTTTTTTACTGTTAGGATAAATTTTTTACTAAAATTATTTTAGATGAATAAAGGTTATGTTGTATGAGTTCCGCCAGGGTTTACTGATCCCATTATTGTAAAAAATAAACTAACCGACCGATTTTGAAAATTTTTTCACTGTTAGAGAACTAAATTATTTTAGATGGATGCTGCACAAAGTCCGTTCGGGTTCTTGGGTCCCAAAAATATCAAAACTAATTACCCAGCCGATTTTAAAAAATCTTTTACTCTTAGAAAGCTAAACTATTTTAAATAGGTACAGTTCTTAGATGAGATCCGCCAGTGCCCAATATTTGGAAATTCGCTATGTTATGCAGATGCTGCGACAGGGGTATTTTATTATTTAAATATGATAAAATTAGAAAGTTATAGCCACGTTCTTTTTTTTTTTAATTCAGTCAATTTGATCCCATTGACAGTATTCCAATACCTAAATAATATTCTGATCTAATTTATAACTTAAAAAAAATCTTAAGGGGGGAGTTCACGCCAGAAACGGCTAATAAACTAATTATTTTCGAATCTCGTTTTTGTTTTTATTTTGTTCTGTGGTCCTTTACAAACGCGGTAATATATAAAACATGGCCAAAAAAAATTTTTTTTCAAGTAGAAAAATATTTATTTGTGAACCGCTGCACAGCCAAGTTACTGCTCCTTTGCAGATAACGCTCGCCCCCCTCGCGATTTGATCAGTAATATTTAGTTTTGGTTTGTAGACGAGTTATACTGTGCACTGAGATAATGTTCTTTTATTTGTATGCCTTTGTAGACATTTTAATAAACAGTGAGTAAACCGCTTCTATTGTTATTGTTTTTGTTTTTTACCGTTTCCCGAAACTTGTGTATTTCCCGACAAGGAAAATCATATCTCAAGTTCTAGAAAAGATAGAAACTTAATTTTTTTTATTTTGTTCATAAACATATTGCGCATAAAGTGGAGTATGCTTTTTGCATTTGAACAATTGTAACCATTTTTAAACATTTTTTTTTTTTAATTGGATTTTATAATATTTAGAAATTTGGGATTACAATTTTATAGTTAATTTTTAAAATTACTTGAAACCCATATTCAGTTTATGGACAGGTCCTTTAGGAATAAAATAATGAAAAAATATTTAAAAAATATTCATTACTTTTTGAGATATGGCGTTCCTTGTAAACACTTAAAAACTTGTGAAAAAGTGCCCCCTCCCCCCACAGAGAAGAGTAATGAATGTTTCAAAAACAAAATTTTATTTATTGAAACCATCCCTAATTTGAAAAAAATTTCAACAAGCAAAATAATCATAAATAAAAAAGTTGCTTTTTTATTTGAACTCCTGCCTTAATTTTTCAGCACTCCCATCATTTTTCTTATATTATCTTAGGAAAGCTTTATATGGGATGTATGCGATTTTTTAATTAAAAAATTGAATGAAAACTAAAGGATGTGCTAAAAATATATTTTAAACGCGCTAAAATTTACACAGGATCTATACTTACCCTGTGGCTTTATAAGAAGAAAAATTGGACGAAAATTAGCAATATTGAGCGATAGCATTCTTGCGACGCGCGACGTTTTACTCACCATTGCTTACAAAGTAGCCTTAAATATATGTATATGTAGGTGACAACTTCAAGATGTGCCATTACTTATCCTTATATGGATGATATATATTTATAAATATATAAATAACAGATAGTATAATATTTTTTAATGTACATTTATTTAGGGTGTCCATTAACTTGTTGCACTACAAAATATGCAATATGAATCAATATTTACGAAAAAGGTAGATATTGTTTTTTATCGGCAAATACAATTTTTATGTTTTGCTTAAAAATGTATTAAATTATGTAAAAATATTTGAATCATTATACACAAAATGTCTATAGTGAAAAGCATTGTTATCGTTATTATTATATTGTTATATGGCCTGGTATTTCTTTTTTCTTGTTTCACATTTTTTACTTTAATTGGATAAAATTACAATTTTTATCAAGGATTTTTGGTGATGAATTTTGGTGAATGAACTTTGGAAAAAAATTACCAGTTTTTATGAAGGGTTTTTTTAAATTAATTTTTTCGCTACGTACGTTTTCGAGACCGTACCATCTTATCATCAGACCCATCATCAGACTCATCATCATCATTGTTTAAGGCCTGATGATGAGATTATATGGTCTCGAAACGTACGTAGCGAAAAAATAAATTTAAAAAAAAACCTTCATAAAAACTGGTAATTTTTTTCCAAAATTCATTACCTAATTACAATGTTTGTAAGTTAATTAGATACTTGCTGCATGTGAGTTATTACAATTAAAAAGGAAACACGAGATAATGTTTACAGAAAGTTCGGATTAACAGTTTTCTTTTTTATAGTAAAAACTTTTGTGAAATATTTTTCACCTCGAATTTCTTCGATTCTAGTCTTTAACGTAGTTGCTCTGAGATAGTCAGGTACAAAAGTATATCTCAAAAAAAATTTATTCTTTTATCAAAAATTAAATAATGTATTAATATTCTTCAGTGATTATATTTGTATACCACTTGCTTTTTTTAATTTCCGCGCGCTTATGTTGCAGCAATTTAAAAATATTGTTGAAAAAATGTGGTAAAAACGTTATAAAATTATGTTTTTAAATTATATTTCAAAAACGGCGTGGTCAATAATTTTTATTTCTTATTAAATATGGTTTGTAACTTTGTTTTGAATAACATATTAAAATTTTATCAAATTCCTTTGACACGTTTTTATTTTATTCAAAAAAAATAGCATTTTCCCATAAGAGCCCGTGTTAAAATTATAAAACTTTGAAGTCGTTTTTCTCAAAATTGGGGTGGTCAATTTTTTTTCGGTAAGGGCTCGAATTATTGGTATTGGAGTAAATAAACATCTAGAGTAGTTTCGTTAAAATCCTTTGAAAAAATCGTTTTATCGACCAACTACCTTAAGAGCACCCAATTGGAAGTTAACAGTGTGGATAAGCCGGTCTAGGTTTTCATATATTTTTGAGAGTCACGGCATAACAAACAAATAAACTTTTAATTCACTTGTATCTAACATACTCTAAAGTTAATTCCAAATATATCCGCAACAGTAAATCTTAGCATATACATTACGAATTTAGTACGTGTAGGTAGAGGCATGCCTATGTATATTATTTAATTTACGTTATCGGGCAAACGCCACAAATATTAAATAACAATTAATATTTCACAGAGATATATTCACTTTCAAATTCAATTACTAATTTCAATAATGTTATCGCAAATATTTTAATTTCGTCAATTAGTTTTTATTGATTTATTAATTACTTAAGTAAATTTTATTAACCCCGCCATCACATAGGTACGTTTAGATGACTCAAACTAACATTTAAAGTAAAAATATTGTACCTAGCTAATCTTAATACTGATTAATTCGTTAAATATGGTAATGAATTCTTCGCAAAAATTTCCGTAAAACCAAAAAAAAAGTTAATCTTTCTTTACCATCTTTTTCTCATAAAACACCTTGTCGTAACCTTGCTGAGTAATTAATGGACAATATTTATCATTTGTAATTAGATTTTGTTTTGGCAAAAAGATAGATTTATTTCTGGTTTTTGTATTAGGTAAGGCAATGACTTGTTTGTTGAATTTCCCGTCTAAAATGAAAGGGAATCGAACTTAAAACATTTTACAATAAATGATTTTTATTTAATTCTTGCTTGTTATACTATTTGAAAAGAGCAAAAGTATAAAATTAGCTTGTCAGAGTTTTGATAAGACATGGTACGCCCAGTAGGTTGTACGCAATGTTCGCAATTTTGTTTTTGTTTTCAAACATTAAATGAATTCCAATGGCGAAACAATAATAAAATTTAGTAGGGTAAATAATATATATATAAAAAAAATCATTTTGATATTCTAGAGCGATATTATTTAGGTACTTGCAGCTAAATAAGCAAGATTCCACCAAAAACACTTTCAACACTTAATTGTAATAAAAAATATTACTAACGAATTTATTCTAAATGTATCAAATCACCTGGATTATACGGATACGTGCAGTGGGCCTTTAGATTAAGTGTTGAAAAATCTTTATGAACAAAATTACTTCCTATTAATCTGTTAACAGGACCGGCGAGAGAAATGAGGGGCATCCGGGCACTTTTTTCCTCAATATCTAACAGTTACCTGAAAAAGTTCCGTCATTTATTTTTAGGTTGGGTAGTTGGGCAAAGTTAAGTGTCAATTATTTTGTTATAAATCATAATTTATCCAAAAGAATGGAATAATTTTGTCTAAAAATCAATAATTTTATTGATGGATTAATTTTAAAAATAATAAAAGTATAGATAATTATTTAGCAGGGTGAAAACTGGATATGTTTAAGGGTGTATATCTGCATTAAATATTAGGAAATTTATGGGGTTGCAGAAAAAAATTTTAATTTTTGTTCTTAGATATTTTTGTTCCTTTATATAGGACTAAGAATCATCAGTTAAAATTTGGAAACGAAATATAAAACGGTCGCCGAGTTATATGTATATATATGCAGTAAAGTGGTTGAAAAGTCCTGTTGGATATACGTATGTGTTTTTTAATAAAAGATCAGAATCCTTATTAAAATTGTTCGATATGCTCGGGTTTAACATTAGACCGCATGCATACCATTACATTAATAAAAGAGACAACGAACGTATAAAAATTTAGGAAAAACACTGCTCTGCAAAATTCAAGATGGCGTGGACGGCTAGAAAAAAAATGATTGTTGAGCAGGAAGAATTGTATGAGGAAACCTTCGAGCTCCTGTATGGTCCTGGGATGGCGGACTAAGTAAATGTAAGCAATTTCTTTGGATTTATTCGATTTAATACAAGAAAATTAGAAAAAAATCTTTAAATGCCTGTTACGTCAAACTACATTTTTAAATAGGCTACCACGCTGCAGCCCGTAGCTCTATTAATTATAACGTATAAGGGCGCGTTGGAAGCGTAATATTTCTTTTACTCTCTGAACCTGAAAAATTCATTCCGCTTAAATTTCAACCCTTTTTTACAGGCAAAAATAACAAAAAAACGGGGATTTTTCAATTTTTTTTTCCAAAAACTTACAGTTTCATATTTTTTTTTAAATTGATGTAATTTTAGGTTCAGGGACTCATAAAATTGGTTTTCTTTAAAACCCTGTTCTATTTGCTAATTTCTGATTACCCGTTGAAGCTGTGTGCTGGTACACTGATAAAAATGGGGGTAAATTTACATTACTTTTACATAAAAAATAAGGTAAAAATAAGGTAATTTTAATGTAAAAATATTCGCTACATAAAATTTACTGAATTTTTACAAAAATTCTGTAAAAGTATGGAAATTTCCAACTTAAGATTCCATTTTTGTGTAGTTTTACATTTTTTGTAAGGAAAAATACATTTTTAAAATCTGAAATTACAAAATTAACCGTTAAAAATGTAAATTTACACAATGATTACGTAATAATACAATATTTGTGTAAAATTACATAACTTTTGTGTATTTACGACGTCATGATCATGCGCATTTTATTATTCATGATGTTTATTCTGTATGGCGTCCTCGAATATATCTACGTGTATTATAAAGATTGTGTTTTCTAACTGTTTAAATTAATGTAATTAATAGTAATTATACATTTATGTTTGATTAATACACTGCTTAAAAAAATTACAATTTTTTAAATAAATAATAAATTAAAAGAATAAACTTATAAATTTGTGTATAAAAAAAAATTGTGTAAAAATTGTAGGTTGTGTGTCTGTGAATGTGCATTTTTCTTTGTTGAAATATGGCATGAATCTGTCGTAAAAAAATTAGTGATGTTTTGTGTTTATGTGTAAAATAGAATAATATAAAAGTGACTTTGGTTATTTTGAATATGTGTATTATTGGTTATTATTGTTATTATTTTTAAGGAATTTCCTTGTTCAATTTCTAAATTTAAATTTTCTCCTCAAAAGTATATACCTAACCTTATTAGCTGATGTAAAAATTATAACTTAATTATGTGTTAAAATTAAGATAAGTTACTGCAATGTTAACAATAAATTGTTTTCATGATACACATAAAGAAAATTCACAAACTGTATGTATATTAAGGGGGTATTCTACTCTAGAGGTTCGATTTTAAGGTGATTTTACGGGCGTAATCAAAAAAAAAAAAAAAAAAAAAACATTAAACATTTTTAGGACTCATTTTTTACCAGTTTTTTATTGATATTTAAAAAGTATAAAAATGTATAACAATTTTTAAAAAAATTCAAAATTGAAATCGGTACATGCCGGCAAAGTGGGGAATGAAAAAAAAGGTGTCTCTTGGTTGACGTGATTCCAACTCCCCGGGTGATCTAAAACATAAAATTTTAGTTAATTCTTAATAAACAAGGATGTATAGTTAGTTGGACGTAACCAATTTGGAGAAATAAATTTTTTCACAAGATGGAGTCTATTGAAAATAAAATAATTCTTTCGTCTCCTTTTTTCAACTTTGAAAATTTTTTAAAAATAGTAAAAAATAATCCCAAAAACCCCTACATCGGATTAATTTGGATAGTATTAAGAAGGTCTGTACCAAATTTCAAGTAAATTGGTGCATTACAGTTTGAGATATCATGTCAACCGTATCGAAAAAAGTAGTTTCGAGTGATTTATATAAAAATTTTAATTTAACACTGGAAAGATACACAGTACACAGGGAAAAAATAACCATAACTCCGAAAATAATTCGAATTTCCGTAAACCCTTTTAGAGGCTTATTCTTAAAGGTCTGAGCTTTGAAAATATTAAAAAGAGAAAATCGATTTTTTTGAATTTCTAGACTAAGATACCCCCTTAAAGAAGTTCAAGATAATTGAGGATATCTACAAAGGTAAAGGAGTTGATGAGATGAGAAACTGAGCTTGTTAGCGTCTTTGTACGTTACAGACATAAAATCGAAACAATTTTTAAAAGTTAATATTTTAACAGCTATAAATAATTTAAGTAGGTACATACACGGAATTCAATTTAATAAATTTTCAAAAAATGGCATATATATTTATAGGCAAAAGTATTTTAGAAAATAATGGGCTGGTTTTTCTCTACCTCGTAATGAGATCAGTGGAAAATTATGTTCAGATTTATGCAAGCAAAAATGTTATAAAACACTTTTAAATTACGAAAGATTGGTCTGCGAAAATATGTACAAAAATCCATTTCAAAATTAATTCAAGACCAAAATAATTACATCTGGAACCAAATCGGTGTTTATGTATAAGAATTTAATAAAAATAAAGTAAAATAAATAATAATTATAAATCTGTATATACAGGAACTATAGAATCTTTTAAGTTAGGTATGTATTTTAAAATCACATGTTTCAAATATTATTTATCAAAATCATGAGACATTTATGGCGATATTACATTTTTTCGGGTCGAAGAAGTCGGACATTTTATACATGTAAAGTATACTCTTGGAATTATATACTTTAATAATATTTTTTGAAAGTTTCAGAGAAATATTGCAAGCATTTTCAAAATTACGCTTGTAAATTTTTTTTAATCAAAATATATTACAGCTTGAAAAGCAGGTAACTGATCGGCCTGAAAATTTTAATTTTTTTTCTGCATCACAACAATCACAGAACAGATTATGATTTGATGATTTCAGATGTAGCATCTTTTTCCGTAAAAAAACCGTAAAAAATTGAACAAAAAATTGTCCAATTCCTTTTATTCTAGTTCATTTTATGGGTACTGTTGTTTAGAAGAAAATATTAAAATTTTGAATCGATCGGTAAAATAGTTTTATGTTATCGTGCACGCCGCACAAAAATTTTGTTTCCAGAAATTCAAATTCAGTTTTGACAAAGTGTATAATACCCATTAGAGTATCTGGCGTTATAATCATTTCGAAAATATTTGAGAAAATATTTTTCTGAAACTTTTAGATAATATTATTTAAATATACCTGATACTTTCCAATAAATCACTTTTTAGAATGTCGATTTTCCTGACGCGGGAAAGTGTAATGTGACCTTAAAATATTAAGGTGATAAATTTCTATGTTTTCAAACACGTAAATAATTTATTATTGTTAATTGTTTATATTTTTGTATTATTTTACAAAAAATATTACATTTACAAAAGTTATTACACTTCTATTTATAATTAACAATCGTTAATTGTAAAAGTAATCTAATACTGGAAACAAGTATCTAATTGTTACTGGTACATCTATAGATAATACATTGTAATATTACAAAAAATACTGTAATATTACAATATACTAGTGTAATAATACTATGTAAACTTACAGATTTCATATGTACTTTTGTAAACATACAATGTAAATTTGTAAAAACACCATGTAATTTTGTAAAAACACAGTGTAATTTTGTATAAATACAATGTAATTTTAAAATTTACTGTGTAAATATACATAAACTTTACTGTAAAATTACAGTTTTTTATTTACATACTCCCCCTTAAATTACCTAAATATTAGTGTAAAATTACATGCATTTTTATGTAAAAAATTGTGTAAAATTACAGATAAATATTACACGAATTATGTAAAATTACAGTCGTCTGTGAATTTACAGTACTTTTTATGTACAAAAGTAACCAATGATATTTGCTGTAATTTTACACTGGAACTTTTTACCGTGTAGTCGAAAACCATGTTTCTTTTTGAAGAGTCGACTTTGACACTGCGTATAAAATGCGTCGTCATCTGGAAAAGGGAAATTAAATTTTTTTTGATAGTTGAAGGAATTCCCAATAATGTGTATAAGGTTTCAGATTGATTATGTATAAGGTTTCTTTAGAAAAAATTATTGAAAGTGTGTCTTTTTTTAGTTTCTAATCCTGAAAAACCCCTTAAATATTAAATACACTCAGTCATAAAAAAATTCGTTTTCGTCCTTCGTATTTTCGGTTTCGTTATCAGACGCGTCCTGGTAACATATCATAGGATACACGTAGTGAATCGCTACATAACTTTATTTTGTGTAGCAATTTTGTAATGTCAGATTTGATATTATAATAAAATTATTTTGCAACAATATACGTATTAAGAAATGTAGCAATAAATAAAAGTGTAAATTGGATAGCTAATCTTTTTTGTGTTATTTGTATAGATTCTATTGCTATAAAAATGTTAATATGAAAAATATGATCTCATAAACATACACTAACAGCTTTATTGTAAAATAAATTCAAACAAATTAATAAAAAAAAAAAAATTAAAAAATTCTAAAGGCCATAAAACACAAGGTCGTACCTTGCTTGATTGACATTAATCAATATTGATCTTATCGTTTTTGTATAGACAATATTATTTATTTATCAGTATACGATAAAAATAATGCTTTTGATTTCGTGTTTCTGATTAATTTAAATCTATGTTTGATTTCCATAATTTCGTCCTATATGTATAATTCTGTAAAAATTATCCAATTGAAGGATATTCAAAAATATTATCATAAAATATGTCGAAGTAATAATTTCAGGTACCTATACCTATTTCATAATAAATTTTTCAGATTTTGTTAGGTACAATAAACTATATGAAGTTTCAATGCAAAAAATCAACACTTACAATTAAATTAGCGAGGCATTCTAATTTTGTTGAACATTATTTTCAGTATGTTGGAATTTTAGTTAACCCTAGAAAGAAAATCACATTAAAGGACACTGTAAGTTTTAATAAGCCTATTGAACATTTTAGACAATTTTACAGAATTTTTCGGAAATTTGAAAAATGTGTTTATTACAACAATCGGTTAATTTATTATAATAATAAATAATTAAATTCAAAGATATTAAAAAGATACATGCAAAATAATAAATTTATATGAAACAGTTTTATTTACAAGTGAGCAGAAAAAATAAATACATAAGGTCTTTTTGTACCCTTTCTAGGGTTAAATAAAAGTTTATAATATATTCAGTCAGGGCCGGCGAGAGAAATGACTGGCCCCCGGGCATGACTCAAAAATTTTTTCCTAAAAATACAATTGATGATCACAAAAAAAAAATCTCGTCTCACTTTCTCCGGGCCCTTAATCTAGGCTGTGGGCCCCCTTTTTCTAGGCAAATCTATAGCAGCGATCAGAATTAGACCTCTTGATATATCTCAGTCACAAATACTTGAGATTTGCGTATAAACGCTAATAAAAAGTAATTCCGTTAAGGTTATATACTTAAAAAAATTAAAAAATTTTTCCTGTAATCCCATTCAATCATTTTTAACCTATAAAATTTCTAATTTTATTGCAAAAGAGATCGTATTTTCAGTTGACTGAAATGTTTTGGTGATCAATATTTTCATTTTTTATTTATAAAATTAGTAGTGTACACAGAGAAAAAATTCCAGTAAAAATTACTGAGCTGCCTCCGGTAAACGAGTCTTAAGTGACCAGTCCGTAGGAAATTATTAAGCAAAAATATAAAAAATGCGTTTCAAACATTATTTTTTACGATTCATTTGAAAATTTTTCCTGTACACCTTAAGAATTTTTCCTATACAGCTGCGTAAAATTCGATGGGCTAGTAAAATTTCATGTGGACACCGGGAAAATTTACTTAATTTTTTGTAAAATTATACTGAATCGCTGTGCATTTCATCCCTCTCACATATCATTGCAACCAAGCATCACACAGACATGAGAATAAATAAAACAAGCACGCAAGCGCACCGAGCATTGTCTAACACGACCAACACGAGTTACAGGCATAGCAACTAAGCAGGTTTCGTTCAGTTGTTCAATAACAACCATCATGACTGGATGTTTATGAAGTGTTTGTTTGTTGTGTTTCATGAATTTTTGTTTAGTTTTTATTTTAATTCTTGTATGTTTTTTTTTATATGTATTGATATGTTAATTGAAATATGTTTTTATACAAATTATTGTAATGTGCCTATTGTTTTATCATGTAATATGTCAAATAAAGAATTCATATATTTTTTTCCACAAATAATAAAAAACCACAAAAAATTTTTTCTATATTAATAATTTGATTTTAATGCTTACCCTTCTATCAATATCCTTTTAAACTATTTTAATTCAATTATTTATTAATAAATAAAAAAAAAACCTTATTTATAAATAATACGGTAATTTTTACTGAGCTATAGGGTAATTTACAATTTTTACTATAAATTATCGTACTTTTTGCTTAGCTTGTCACTTATGTCCGCATTACCAGAGAGCTCAGTAATTTTTTACCAGAAATTTCAGTAAAAATTACTGTATTTTTTTCTCAGTGTAGAATTTACTTAAACTTGACTTTTAGAAAGTAGGACGCGTTTTTAAATGGGACTTCAGCATTTAGATAACATAATTTCTAAAACTCCATACCAGAAAAACAATATTCAGTAGCGCCACTGACAACTGTTTAAAGTGAATAATTTAGAATACAGTCAATGTACTTTAATAAAATATAATACAATTTATAGGTATGGTTAGCGAAAACAAAACAATTTATTGTTAATTAAACCTTATAATTAATTGGCTATTCACTCAAACTAGACCTTAGATAGATAATATACCTATAACAACTATACAAAGAGTACAGAAATTAGTGCAAATTAGATACAATACTAAATAGAGAACAATTAAATTTAAATATTAGCATGTTTCTTTGAAAATAGATAATTTCATGACTGTTGAGTAGTTGATATGTAAAATATCAAAAATTTAGTAACGTATATTTTAAAAAAAAATCCAATGTATTTTTGATTAAAAAAAATTTTCCGTAATTAATTTTATAACTGTCAACAATGTTGATGTCGGATTTAATTGGTGGTTGTTGTTAGCAAACAGAAATGTCAATTTTCGTAATTTTTAAATAATTTAAATAATCGACAGTATAAACAATATTTTTTTTTTTTTTTGATAAATTTAAATTAATGTACGCCAAAAAAGTGTATTTGCTAAATTAAATTTCCAAACTAATTTCCATTAAGTCAGGTTTAGTTTAAAAAAATTACTGGTTATCTTTGTGGATGCTTAATTAGGATTATAAGTATTTGAATTCATAAATTCAGAAAATTCTGATGTTCTTATTTAAATTAACTTTAATCATTGTAAGAAACTTATTTTAATTTCATTTTTGAAGTGATTAGTTAAACGCAGATATCATTCCAGAGAGTGAGGGGTGCTGTGGATGACTGGACTAAAAGATCATAGATACTAGTGACGTCGAGCCGAGAAACAGTTAGTTGAGTAATCGACTAAAATATTTTTTTATTATTAGTCGAAAATATCGAGCATACAATAATCGATTAATCGACTAAATTTTTAGTCGAATTTATGAATGGGGTAATCTATGTGACACTTTCAAAAACTATGTTATCTTTTGAATTTAATTATTGACTTTTAATATATTTTTTTAAGAAAAAGAAAAATATGGCATGTTGCAATGTGTCAATCACATAAAAGTAAAAAGTGATACAAATAGATAATTTTTTTATTTTTAGCGAATTTCCAGAATGAAATTCAGCTTTTACCGTAGCTCTTATGGTAAGACCTAAGCCCGGGACTATGGCAGAAATTTGTTTTGGAGCCTCTAGAACCCGAAAATCTACTTCACTAAAATTTATATATATATATATATATATATATATATATATATATATATATATATATATATATATATATATATGTATTTATGTGTGTACGCGATAACTCTCGAACGAAACGTTTAATGCTTATGAAATTTCGTATGCAAACTGGAATATCGATTTGCTAGGCTAAGTTCGTTAGCCAGACACATCGGATGCCCAGAAGTTGGTTTTTTGGGCACTTTTGACAAAAGTGTCCTAAGTGCTAAAGACATTAGAATTCGAAAGATTTTTTTTGACGAATCGAAAGTACATTAAAAATGACATAATAAAGCTCCTCTAAGCTACCTTTGTATGTTGGCTCATTCTCCAGAAAAATTGAAAATAATTTTCAAAATTTTGACTTAAAGATTCTCTGTTTCTGTCTTACACATTTAAAATTATATACCTTGTTTACAACCACATGATTATACTCTTAAATACATATTAACTATCTTTGATCAAATTGATTACAAAATACAAAAAAAATAATATGTAATAATGATTAGAGGATTAATAAATTATAGAATTTGGTCAGCTAGACTATAATTTTTCTTTGATCAAATAAGTCTTTTACATATTTTTCATAGTGTAAACATGTCCTTATATGCATATAGACATATTAGCTCTTTGTCAATTTAATATAAAATCATTTGCTTTTGTTTTAATTTAAAAAAAAAATAATTCCTATTAAAAAAAAATTTTTAATTTTTGCCATTAAAATTTTCGCAATATGGTCAATCAAAAATGTTATTTATATATTATATTTAAAAAAATTAAAATTCATTTCTAAAAAATTTAAATTTTATGTATTATTTATTTATATATTAAATTTAAAATAAAAAAATAAAAATTAATTTCTAAAGATTCAAATTAGGTAGTTCAAACTTTTATAAAACAGATGGCTCTGAATTCCATTAATCAGTTTAATCTGTTTAATCAGAAGAACATAAACAATAAACAACAATCATTCAATACCTGTCAAATATTGAAATAAATTTTAATTATTTGTGAAATACTTAAATCAATGAGTATACATAACTACGGTATGTATTATTCAGAATATATATATATTATTCAGAAAATTTAGTTTTAAATAATTTTTTTGAAAATTTATTTGGACTAACTGAAGACAATTTTCAAGATACAATGCCAACTGTCAGTATTAGCGACAATACTGACACAAATAAAGTAAACTATCGGGACGAATTAATTGTGGAAATGAAAGACAAAAATCTAGTACTTCAAGAAAATATTAAACTGTTAAAAGAAAAAATACAGTGGCTAGAAAAATCTGAAAATAAAATTGAAAACAATAAGTTGAAAGTTATCGAAAAGGTTAACCAAAATAATCAAAATTTATTGAATAACTGTGATAATAGAAATATTAATACAAAAAAATTACCTAATTGTGAAAATGATCAAAGAATTTCTAAAACTGAAATTGAGATTCCTGCGGCCAGCTACTCGGAAAAGTTAAAATCTGTTAAACCGAAACAGTTACAAAAAAATATTGTAACTGGCTCAAATAATAATACTAATTCACTGCTGCAAGCGGTTCCAAAGAAAGCATGGATATGTGTATCCAGACTTCTACCAAGTTTTACACAAGAAGATGTCAAATCATATTTAAAAAAACAATTTCCAAACAGTGAATTTGATTGTGAATTGATGACAAAAAATCAGAATGCTACGTATCACACTTTTAAAATCGGTGCTGATTTGGGTCTAATGGAGGAATTATATAAACCGACTACGTGGCCCGCCCATACCGAAATACGGAGGTTTCGTTTTCGGAGACAACTGGCAACAATCGGAAGTTAAAATAACACCCGATGATGATGACATGTATACTAATGTGTACGCAGTAAATGTACAATGCATAAAAAATAAATTACCTGAAATTGAAATTTTAACTAAACTAAAAAACATTCATGTACTGTGTGTATTTGAACATTGGATGAAAGAGAACGAAGTAAATTTATATAAAATACCAAATTTTCAAATAGCAAATTTCTTTTGTAGGAATACATATATACATGGAGGTGTCATAATCTATGTAAAAGACAATATTGGCTATCGAGAATTTAACAAATTAAATTACCTGTGTGTAGAGAAAATATTTGAACTGACTTGTGTAGAATTATTGGAATTAAATACTATAATTGCAGCTTTTTATCGATCACCAGCTGCTGATGTTGACAGTTTTTTGCAAAAAATGCACACTACACTGCACTTATTGGAAACACTTGGTAAACATATTATAATCACTGGTGATTTTAATGTTGATTTTTTAAGCACAAACACTGATACTCAACGGTTTAGGGATCTTTTGCATGCTGTTGATATGAAACTTTTAGTTGATGTTCCCACTAGAGTAATTAAAAATTCTAGTACGTGTCTTGACAATATTATAGTAAATAAACATGAAAATAATTTCAGATTAAATATCTTAGATGATTCCTTGGCGGATCATTTTAGCATATTTTTACAAATAAAACTGAATGTAAAAATTACAAGAAAGCGCGAAACAATCTTGAAAAGACAATTCACGTACAATAACTTAAATTATTTTAATATAACTGTAAATTGTATTGACTGGACTGATATTTACAGTCACAAAAATGCCAAAGATACTTTTTATTTATAAAATGAAAACTGGATACTGAAATTCTTTCAAAAAAAAGTAAAAATACTATATATAACATATATATATATATATATATATATATATATATATATATATATATATATATATATATATATATATATATATATATATATATATATATATATACAGTGCGTCCAGTTGAAGATTACACATAGGAAATCCAGGAGATAGTGTTTCTACGGAAATAACAAATAACGCTTCATTTTTCAAAATGTTGTCAGAATATTTTAAAATAATTCATTTGCAATTAAAAGTAAAACATATCAATTATTAGTATACTTGAAATGGAAGAAAAATGAAAAATAAAAAATATGTATGTAGTACTTCAAGGGAAGAGAAATATTGGCTCGTTTTCACGTCAAATATCTCTATAAACAACATAATTTGTTAATTTTTGTTTCTTAAATAAATTATTCAATAAAATTTGCTATTCAGTAATACTAATCTGTAATTTTTAACTGAACACCAATACTTCTATGAAAATAATAATTGAATTTCCATAGGAACGCTATAAATTACCATTGAAATTTTCCCTATGTGTAATTTTGAAGTGAACATTCATATACTATATTATATTATGCAATGTGGAATCTTGAAATGAACGCACTATATATATATATATATATATATATATATATATATATATATATATATATATATATATATATATATATATATATATATATATATATATATATATATAAATTTTACAAAGCAATTTTGTACATACACTATTTTATAAATAAATGTACTGCAAAAGTTATTTTAAAAATTTACATAAGATAGGTTTTTAAAACACTGTTCTAAGTGAACTAGATTTTGAAAAAAATTAAGAAATTTACTAAATTTCTTTACAATAAATATTTCATCATTTTTGTCACTACAATAACAATATTTATATCTGTTTCAGTTTTCATTTTTTATTTAAACTAAAAATTAACCAACTTTTCAAAAACACATCATCACTGATTTTGAAAATTTGTTCACTGTTAAAAAGCTAAACTATTTTTGATGGCTATAAGTTATGTTAAATGAGATCCTAGCAAGCTAAAAACACCAAAAATTAACTACTGAACCGATTTCGAAATTTTTTCCACTATTACAATATTAATCTATTGTAGATTAATATAGGTTGTTATATGAGATGTGCCACTATCTAATCTTTGGAAATTCGCTATGTTATGCAGGTGCTGCGACAGGGGTATTTCATTTTTTGAAGTCTTGTAGTCGTTTTTAGTCATTAAAAAAAATTAATCATTTTAGCCATTTAGTCGAAGGTAAAATTATCGACTAAAAAATGGCTAAATGTAAACAAAATTAGTCGACTAAATCGATTAATCAATTAATCATCCAACATCACTAGTAGCTACCCTTGTCTCGAAAGGGTTTGTACAACAGTTAAGCCGTTTAACAGGAATATTCACTGGAGACACTGGACTGAAGAAACACTTGTGTTTATCATAAGATTATGAGAGAGTTCTCTCTGCCGAAAGTGCGGCTTCAAGAACGAATCCTCGTCCCATGTTGCTGCATCGTGGAGTACACAGAGAAAAAATTCCAGTAAAAATTACTGAGCTGCCTCCGGTAAACGAGTCTTAAGTGACCAGTCCGTAGGAAATTATTAAGCAAAAATATAAAAAATGCGTTTCAAACATTATTTTTTACGATTCATTTGAAAATTTTTCCTGTACACCTTAAGAATTTTTCCTATACAGCTGCGTAAATTTCCAATGGGCTAGTAAAATTTCAAGTGGACACTGGGAAAATTTACTTAATTTTTTGTAAAATTATACTGGACATAGAATAATTTTTACTGAGTCGCTGTGTATTTCACTTGTGCTGTGTATTTCACATGTCTCACACATCACTGCATACCAAGCACGCAACCACCCAGAGCACCCGTGCTAGACCAAAACACGGCTTACAGACGCAGCAACCGTTGGTTCGATCAGTTGCTCAATAGCCAATATAGTGACTGGATGTTTATAAAGTTTTTTTTTTTTTTTTTTTTTTTTTTTTTTATAATAAATTATTATTTATTGGACTTTCCATTTAAAACAAAAAATTGTTGTGTTTCATGAATTTTTGTTTAGTTTTTATTTTAATTCTTGTATGTTTTTTATATGTATTGATATGTTAATTGAAACATGTTTTTATACAAATTATTGTAATGTGCTTATTGTTAAGAATTTATATATTTTTTTCCACAAATAATAAAAAACCACAAAACATTTTTTCTATATTAATAATTTGATTTTAATGCTTACCCTTCTATCAATATCCTTTTAAACTATTTTAATTCAATTATTTATTAATAAATAAAAAAAACCTTATTTACAAATAATACGGTAATTTTTACTGAGCTATAGGGTAATTTAAAATTTTAACTATGAATTATCGTACTTTTTGCTTAGCCTGTCACTTATGTCCACATTACCAGAGAGCTCAGTAATTTTTTACCAGAAATTTCAGTAAAAATTACTGTATTTTTTTCTCAGTGTATATAAAAATCATATAGGTACACTACATGGACCAGTATGGTTCTTTTCTAGTGATTTAATTACAATTTTTGAGGTATAAATAAGTTGAAAGTTAACTTCAACAAGTTAGCAAATAAATTATTAGTAACATAATATGTATATTTGCAATTTACTTTTGCTAATGTTATCAAAAAATATTTTTATAATTTATGTGTTTATCGTAATTTATAAGTACAAAAAAAAATTTATTTTTCATGGTAATAAATAAAATGCTGCCCGCCCACCCAGTTAAAATAACCACTAAAAATATTCATTATTTATAACAGATTAGAAGAACATAATATATACTATTGATTTTAGAATTTAGTAATAAAGACAATTATTTAAATAAACAAGTTCGGTAAGTGCGAGGCTGGCTCGCGTACCGAGGACTCCGTATATCTTTCTTATATCTATATATATTCTATACGTATCTTATATAGTCTGTTTAAATGAATGACAGTTATATTCATAAAAAAAATTGATACTATATGTGTGTATGTATACAATACATAATCTCGTCCTTGTTGTAAGTTTTAGAAATCTGGCACGTATTATCTCGAAAACTAAGCAGGATATCGAAAAAATTTATTCTGCCATTTTTGTAATACTCATAAAATTCTATAGGAATCTGCCTTTAGTTTCTGTTACAATGGTAATGGAAACCTTTCAGCGTCGTATGTATTCAAAGGGTTAAAAAAAAACTTCCGGTCCGTGTTTTCAAAAATTAGTTTAGAAAGTAGTTTCTTAGGCCAAAAAGGGTATATAAATGACATTTCAGTTCAGTCGTAGGCATTCGGTAATATATCTGTCTGTATCCCTTATACTAATTTTTCCTAATTTGGACCCACAGATATACAACTTCCGGTCCATGTCGTCAAAAATTCGTTTACGGGGTAACTTCTTAAGCCAAAAAGATTATGTAAACAAAATTTCAGCTCAATCGAAGGAATATGATTTTTGGAACTTCAACCAAAATTTTTCCATTTTCTCTAAAAACCATAGACATTTGGAAGTTCGTTTTATTTTTTTGCAATATATATGGAATCCCCTATTTATATGTATTTTTTAAAATTTTTCGGTTCGGAAACTTCGGAGATAAGGGAGGAGGAACAATATTTTTTCTCACATTTTTTGCCATAAGAGCCAAGACACACGAACCACGCCACGACCACTTTTTTGTGGTTGTCGTGTGGTTGTACTGTCGTTCGTGTGTTTTAGACGGCGACTTGCGAGCCACTTTTTAGTGGCCGAATGACGTACAGCACGTACAGTCACTGCTAGGAGGCATCAAAACCACTTAATACTGTTTGTTATATACAGTGTCTGCGTTAAGTATTCATACAATAATTGATTTATCAATACTGAAATTTAAGGAACTTAAAATTTTGCAGCGTGAAGTAGGTACGCTAGGATAAAAATAAACAAAATTAATCAGAGAGGTGATTCTTCTTTTAAATAATATTTCTTTTAAAATACATATCGGTATTTTGGTATTACATATTTTTGCAGATTCAATTTTTAAAATTATTTGATGAAACAATTCAAAAATTTTCAGCTCTTTATTTCTTTGAATTTTTAATTTTTTTCTATTATTATAAAACTAAAAAGGTTTAAATAATTATATAGCTTATTTATCTAATAATAGTCAATAATCCACGTTCAAACAGCAGGAGAGCTTGTAGTACATGCTTTTATTCTTAACCGAAGGGTTTTTCCATGCCATAAAAATGTTTCAATTCTGTTGACCAATTTGCCTTTATAATAATTATTTTGTATTACATAAATAATTCTGCAAAAATAAATCAATAAACAATATATATACAGGATACGTTTATAACAGCGGTACCTTTATTGTAAATAAAATGTGTCATAAAAAGGTTTATATTCAATTTTTTTCTTTCTTTTCTTTATTTTCAAAGTTATCATAAAATTTGAAGCAAAGATGTTCCCATGCCTTTACTTTTTCCATCCGGTTACTACAACCCGAATATGTGTAATCCCAGATTGCGGGTAAATTCCGGATTTCCTCAATAAATAATTCCGTATCAAATGACCAATGCCATTTTTTCAAGAAAATAAAAACAAAGAAACAAAAACAAAAAAAAATTAAAAAAGACCAAAAAAAAAGAAAAAAACAAAACAAGAAAAAAACAAAACAAAAACAAAAAAACAAAATAATAACAAAAAAACAAAACAATCAAAAAAGACCAAAAGAAATAAAAATACACACAATTAAGAAAATAAAAACAAAGAAACAAAAACAAAAAAAATTAAAAAAGACCAAAAAAAAGAAAAAAACAAAACAAGAAAAAAACAAAACAAAAACAAAAAAACAAAATAATAACAAAAAAACAAAACAATCAAAAAAGACCAAAAGAAATAAAAATACACACAATTAAGAAAACTAAACAAAACAAAAATTACAAAACACCTGCTTGAGTCGTATTATTCAATGATTTCTTGTAATGTTCGAGAGACACTGTAGTACTAGTAGTACGTATCTGTCGCTTATAAGTGGTCCATTGGTCGCAAGTTTTAGCGACTAAAAACGACAATACGACGACACATTGCGACAGTGTCCGATTACGACGACAGGCTGTGGCTCGTGTGTCTTGAAATTTGTGTTTCCATAAGAAATGTACATGCATACATACCCGGCCACAGAATAGCCACTATTTTGTCGCTGTCGCGTGGTCGTGGCGTGGTTCGTGTGTCCTGGCTCTAACTCAAAACCGAAAACTTAAAATTCCGAAAACTCAAACGAAAACTCAAACGAAATTTAAAATTTAAAAATAAATGGTTTTAAAATGTGTAAACAATGCCTTTCCAAATGATATCCCAATTGACTTTGGTATCGCGCTTTTAAATTTCACCCCCCCCCCATTTGTAACCTCTTTTCGAATAAAAGTAACAAGATTTCTAAAATTATTTCAGCTGAAATAGATGTAGACAAACGACTTCTATCAGGGTATCAAATTTTAACTCAATTGTAGCAATGGTTACTGAGAAAAATGGCTGTGAGATACGGTCGGACGGACGGAGATTGAAGTCTCACCATAAGGGTTCCGTTTTTTATTTTTCTTTACGGAACCCTAAAAAAAGAGAATATTAAACACATGCTCAAGGAGACATGCTTAAGAAAAAGAGATATGCTACCAACAATGAAGGGGTGGTACACAGTTTCCTCGCACCTGTAACAGATTTTTTTCAATCTATCCGTGTCTTATCATATTGTTAACGTCATGTCTGAAGGAAAAATAACTTAAGACAAAAATGAAGTGAAGTGCTTGTTAACTTTTATTAATCTAATCAGCTACATAGAACTATGGAAATTATGAAAACACTGACTACGTAGTTTTTCTTTTTAATGCCAAAACAGTATCAAATTAATCCATAGAAAGAATTAAAGAAACCAATACTTATTTTTTAACGTTTCGAATTGTCAAATAATTGCAAAAAACTACCTGAAAGTTTTTTGTTTTCACAGTAATAAGAAACAGAAAGAATCCATTCCATGCACCCTGCATTAGCATATTTTATATTTGCGCATACACAGTAACTAAATAACTCTAAATAATAAACAAATACTTTACTTTGCAAAATACCACTTTTATTTTTGAAACTGTGACAATATTGTTTCAAACCGTTAGTTCATTTTCAAACAGAATGAAAATTACATTCGATACATGCCCTTATATACTAATTTTATCTGCCTATATTTATGAAGAGGGAGTGGTATATGGTGTAGAAGTGGAAGGGTGGGAGTAGTAGGAGAATCCAAAAAACAAGAAAAACAAGATTACATTATACATGTGACAAATGCAAACAAACACATGGTAAAAGACTGAAATTGACAGACAGACAATATTACAGAAAAATACAATTTCAAAGATTTAAATAAATTATAATATTGAAAATAAAGTTGAACTGTAAATATCGGTGTAGTCATTTAAAAGGTGATCGGAGTTATGTTTATTTATTTCTATTGCTTCTAGGATTGTTAACTTCTGTCGTTTGTTTGCCTCGTTTAGCACGGTAATTTCCCGTTCTGGTGTGTGTCCGGTGTCAATTAAATGCCTCGCAAAAGCAGAGTCGGATTTCTTATTCCTATAGGATTTGAAATGCTCTGCTCTCCGGGTTTCAAAGCTTCTCCCAGTTTGACCGATGTAAAAACTATTACAGTCTTGGTAGTTTAATTTGTAGATACCTGATTTTTTAAGTTTATCAATTTTTGTTTTATTGTTATATATTAAGTTTCCTAGATTAAAGCCTGATTTAAATGCTATATTTACGTTTGATTTTTCTAGAATTTTTTAAATTTTATCTGATATATTACCAAAATATTTTATAGTTTTAAAGTTAGTTTTTGGTTCTGGTTTAACGGAGGGGTAAATTTCTTTTAAAATTTGTTTAAATTCTTTCTTAGCTATTAATTTATCGATTAAGTTTGAATTATACCCGTTATTATTCGCTATTATTTTTATATTATTTATTTCTTCTTCAAAATTTTCTTCCGACAAAGGTATGTTAAACGCTCGGTGGATCATGGAAATATAGGCTACGATTTTATGTTGATACGGGCTTATTGAATCATTTGGAATTGTAATGCCAGAGTAAGATGGTTTTCTATATATGTTGGAATCAAGCTTATTGTTAATTTTGGTTCCACTAATTCCATGATCCACCAAGCGTTTAACATACCTTTGTCGGAAGAAAATTTTGAAAAAGAAATAAATAATATAAAAATAATAGCGAATAATAACGGATATAATTCAAACTTAATCGATAAATTGATAGCTAAGAAAGAATTATAAGTATAGTTATATACTTATACAAGGTGTAAAATATATAACTCTCCGAAAAAATAGGGGAGAAAGGTGTCAGTTTACTAATTGAGTTTTGCTAGTTAATTTGTTCTGATTCTGTTTCAGTTCAGAAATATTTGATTGTCAAAAACTTGTTAAAAAATGGCCCCTAGAAAAAAAACCTTAATCAGGCTCTGACTGCGTAACATATTTTTGTTTTTGGTTTTTTGAATGTTGAACTTTTTGTCAACAAAATATGTTTATGTACTTATTTACGGAATCTTTTGAAATTAACTGTACAGTAGCATACAAAACAATTTTAACATATTTTGTAATAAAACAAATTTTACGTCATATTTCATAATTTTAAATTTAGCAAACATTTGTAACCTATTTCAACTGACTTACATCAACTATAACACTATGAGGCCCGAGCACTTTCACAGTAAACTTCCCCGGAAGCCGACAATATTTTTAAACAAATTTATGTAAACAAGTACATAAAATGATTCCACAGAACACTAAATGCTTCAACATGTACGTGTTAGGCAGGTCAGAAAATGAGTACATACATAGTTATTATTTTTGATAAAATACACATATACATACAAACATACAATACACACATTCATACGTATGTGGATACAAATATTATTTGTAAATAAAAGATGCAGCCTAGATATTTTGATAATAAAACATATTGTTATGTATATTTAATACATAATATGTACAAAAAATGGAAAGTGTCCGGTACGTAGTAATAAATTATTTTTATTAGAATAACATAAAATCCTTTTTATAAGTATGTATTTTTAAGTGTTTTGTTTATTATTCTAAATATTGATCGCGGTCGGCCTCTGAGGATGTTTTGTTTGGTTTCGGATGCCGAAGCCATAGGACTGAAAGTGTTAATACAGTTCTCTCACATATTTAATACTATCAGAAAATAATTATCATAGTCAATTAATAATAATTAACCATTTCAAATTCAAAATTATACAAAACATTATATTTTTCGTTAAGTAGATAGAATCTATGTTCTTTTTGTTAACACGTACAAAAGTTCATTCTTCCAAAAATAAGATAAATTAACATTATTTTTTCTTGTTAAAACTTTCATTTCAAATTAGTATTGCTACAATAGTAGTTAAATTTTAGCATATTCCATATTAAAGATGTTGATTATAAAAGCTTTTATTAAAAAAAAAAAAATTCTAAAAATTTATTAATTAAAATTTTTATTTTCGTCATTGTACATGAAACCTATTTATTAACTTGTGGTGGCTGATGATACGAACAGCTTATTTATAATTAGGTCAGTAGTGTGTTCTCAAAAGTCTGTTTATAAAACCAGCTGATACATATTTCAAAACATTTACAAATAAAAAATTTGTACAAAGTGTCAATTTAAATACTAACCGGCCTTATATCTGTAGCACTGTAAAGGATAATTAAAATTTCTCAAAACCGTTTCTAGGACATAGAGGGGGAACCAATATGACCAACATGAGGATCTTTTGCAACCAATCCAGTAAGCTCCAGCGTCTCCGAACCTATTTTTTTTAGTTATAAGACCTCACTTATGGTACAGCATTGAAAAGCTCTTTAAAAATGGTATTCGTTAATACCGAATATAATTTTAATTTATCGATTATTATTTGAAGGATACGAAAAATAAATTTCAGTAAGTTGAGATCTATTTTCCCTTATTCAAATTTACAAGTATCAAATCCCATGCCTATTTGAAATAAAATCCTAAGAAATTATAATCTTAAAATCGAAAGATACAAAATACTTATTATTAATTTTTCCATTATTTTTGGAAAATTATAAAAAATAATATTATTTCGAATCAATTTATTCAAATTTAATGTTATAAATATCAAATTACCTATTTTCTAAATCAGTTTATTTTTACAAATTACAAAATCAAAATGTACAAACGAACATTACAGACCGGGAGGTAATAACAGAAGACCTTCCACGATTTTCACACTTACGCCTCGGGGAGTTTTGAAAGATATGAAAATTTTAAGAAATTTAAGGATAAAAGGCGGCTAGAATGTTAGGAGCTAGTTGTAGAGGATACCAATGTGGATCATAATGGTTCCCAATCCATGTTAAAAAACGGTTTTGAGAAATTTTATTATCTTTTACAGTTTTAAAGATATGATTATCAATTTATCATGATAGGAGACCTGGGTATGTTTTTAAATTGACACCTTGCAGTTATTAAACATACATATACATACATACTAAAATGTACATCGTCCTATCATCCTCTGACTGTATTTACAAGTTCCTACTTGTGTCTTATGTACCTTGGATCTTAATAAAAACTACATACTATGTATTATTTATTTACTTAAAACACATACACACGCATACATTTATAATAATGTGGAGCTTATTTTCAAAAAGCAATTTCTAACAAAATGTAATTGTCGAGTAAAATGAGATTTTCTATATCTAACGCCAGTAAAATTTTTACGGATTTTTTACCAGTGAATAACAAAGTTGGGATGCTACAGAGAAGAACCTCGGTATAAAAAGTCAGTATAAAAATCTAGAAGAAAGTCAGTATAAAAATCTAATTCAAATTAATTCCCTTAAAAATGTGTCCTCAAAAAAAAGAAAATTCGTTTTGAAAATAAAACTTTATGATATTTCATTTTGAAAACAAAATTACGAGAAAGTAAGAAATTCATTGCCTAAAATGAAAATAAAAATGAATAATTCCATATTTTTCCCACGCAATTAGTATTACGTTAAATTTTACCACCACAGTCTTGCCCAATGCAGTCACATTCTGCCGTTTTTTTTATCTTCAACTTGATTTCCGTATTTCTTTTTTTTTGTTATGTCTAAAAATTGTCTGTAAAAATTAAATTTTAAAAATTTTTTCTACCTTCATATAAATAAAGTCATCTTACTTTGTTTGAAAATGGGCTTTTAAGTTTGAAACAATTGTCACCAAAAAATAAACGCGATTTTTTGCTAAGTAAAATATTTGTTTTATTTTATAAAAATATAGGATAGCATAAAGTAATTTAGACTTATCTATTTTTCTCTTTGCCTTCGGCTTGTAGCACTTTCTTCTTTTTGCTTCCGGTATTTTTTTCTGACACTAATGGTAGTAACACGCTATTCATACTATCCTGTGATAACTGATGCTATTGTGACCGTGCAACAAAAAATGAGTTAAAAGGTCTAAAGCGTAATATTTTCTGTTGGGTTTTCCGTTCCTGTTGTATTTTTCCTTTACTAAGGTACCTTTATGCACAATAAAAATTTCAAAATAACGGTCATTATTTAATTCAAAAAATTAAAGATATTTCAGTTTAAAAATAAAATTTCAGAAACTGCGTTTTGGAAACAAATTTTTAATCAGATATTTCTTTTTTAAAATAAACTTAAAATATGATGCCCTTTTTAGGTACTTCGTAGTCAGTTTTGGAAAAAGATTTCCGTTTAGAATAATGGCTTTCTAAATAAAGTTTACAATTCTATATTAATCTCAAAATTATTTTCTTAGAAATTGCTTTTTGAAAATAAGCTCCACATTATTGATTTATTATACCTATCATTATACGCATACAAGACATTATACTTCTTCTGAATTTGCAGATAAAATACATAATAATAATAATATATTTCCTCCACAAATTTTACAAAATTTTTGAGTTCGTCCATAAATATGTGTATAATGATAATGATACAAATTTTATAATATTTCAGCGGCCAAACACTCATGTACCGTGTAATAAGCTATTATAATTGTAGACCGGGAGATAATAACAGAAAACCTTCTCCGATTTTCGCGCTTATGCCTCGGGGAGTACTGAAAGATATGAAAATTTTAAGAAATTTAAGGATACATTTGAGTTCCGCTCGCGTGACTTTTATATCGAAAATTAAGTTTCTTGCGTAAACTTGCATAGAAAAAGGGAATTTGATACGATTTTTGCACTTATGCCAATTGAAAGTTAGAAAGTATAAAGTTATTTGAAAGTTAGCCTAGAAATGCACACTGGTGGTTACAGGAAAGAGATAGTTGCGTTCCTTCTGATAATACTAGCTGTGCTTTTAACTTTTGAAAATCATTGAAAAATTTTTTTTTGATCTTACTGAGAAAATGAGAGAGAAAACTAAAGCGTTATTAGACATTGTTATTAATTTGTGTTTATTGTCTCATGTACTTTATTTGCAAAACTATTGAATATGGAAAACACTGTACAGAATTTGGATACCACTAAAACAGATACATATTTACTTTTTATAGATAGTACTAAAATAAAATTGTGTACCCAAGTATCAAATTACCAACAATTAAAAATTCGTGTTTTATGACAGTTAAAAGATTTTTTTTAATTTTTGAAACTAATGGAAGTTTTTTTTTGTGTAACTTTTCGTTGTTTTGTTGTGTTCTTTTTTTGGTTTGTTTGGTAATTCATAAATGTAGTTTTTAATGTAATTTGTTACTAAATTAATAATGTGTAATGCAGATACTAATATCAGAGTTATGGTTTTTGCAATATTTAGAATGTACTGTGATATAAAAAACTACAAAATTTTAAAAACTAAAAAAAATATTTCATAAACTTATTTTAATCAGAATTTATTAAAAACGTGTTCGTTTTTCTTTGTACAATACAGTACATATGAGTTTGATAATCAACACATGTTTACGTGTGTTTACATATATAGTAACATAAAAAATTTTTTTTTTTTATTAAAAAAAATTTTTTTTATTATACAGGGTGCGAATAATTTTAGTTTGGTCAGAGGCGTATTCAGGAAAATTTATATTAAACGACGAGCGGGCTGGGATGCGATTTTTTCAGATAGCGAATTCCGAAAAAAAATTCATGTCTTCGGCAATTATACATCGAGATAAACCATCTGTCAAAAGGCGGAGAGTTATTTACTTTACACCCTGTATACTAATTTTATCTACCTCTTCATAAGTATAGGTAGATAAAATTAGTATATAAGGAAATGTATCGAATGTAATCTTCATTCCGTTTGAAAATGAACTAACGGTTCGAAACAATATTGTCACAGTTTCAAAAATGAAAGTGGTATTTTGCAAAGTATTTGTTTATTATTTACAAATATGGAATACTATAAAGTAACGTTCAAATCTTTTAGTATTATAAATAATTCTAATTGTATTGAATTTTATAGGAGTCCATATATGGCCTAACCCCCTCTCTCTTAATATATGGACTGTACTGCGTGTGGCCTAACTATCTATTCTTAAAATTTTAGCGAAATCATAGTAACAACATTTAATGGGATTTCAGGGTAGCGCTGTGACTATCATTACTCCGATTGTAATGAACTATTTAAGAACCAAACCGCACAATTTCTGAAAATTTCTTAAAAACGATTGAATAATTCCGAAGTTATGTGTCACTTGGTGAGAATTGTAAACACACAGACTGACAGACAGACACAAAACCAAAATTGGTCAAGAGGCTCTAAAATGCAAAAAGTGCATGAAAATTTTCAATTTTGAGGGAAGAAATTTTTATATTTCAAGTGTTCACAATGCTTCCACTGCTTTAGTAGTCTCGGAATCAAAAACTGTTTTCTTAAAGTAGCGTTAAATATCTTAGAAATGAAGTGCAAAACATTTTGTATTCCTAAAATAATTTCGCTATAATTTGGATGTCATTGTCTTTGAAGAGTAAGTTGATTTGTTCAATTAAAAGCTGCGGTCAAAACTAAAGAATAACTTTATGACTTCAGGATCATAAACTATATATAAATACCCTTACTCTATAGTAAATACACTTAAGGCAGGTTCTGGATACAAGGTTTCAGTTGTTTAAACATCATTTTCAAAGTTGGCTAACAGATTAACTTAAAACTTTAACAGAGCTTTCAGTTTTTTATTCATTTAATTTTCTATTTTGTCAATATTCTTTCGGAAATAGTTATTATCATTGACGTTACTTACATACCTGTTGGTCAATTTTCCACTAATATTTTAAAATACAGATAAATTTATTTTATAGCCTATTATAAAAATAAAAAAAAATCAATATTTTATAAAATGTATTTATTATCCATTCAATAACAAATAAATAATTCTTTTGTAATCAAAATCAATATATAGTTTTTATATAGCTTTAAGATTTATTTTATTTATATTAAGTTAATTTCTTAATAAATTTATAAAAGAACAATGACTGTCAGTACCAATAATGAATTATAAAAAATATTAAAATTTGGTATGGACGAATAAAAATATTAAATTTTATTTATAATGAATACAATTTCCAAAAAAAATTCATTAATGATTGGTTGTAACTATGATGAAAGAACCGCATACAAATTACATTTACAACTCAGCATTTTTTAAATTTTTTTTCTTATATGCAATCAATTACAGTACCATTCGGTAATTTGTCCACCTGCTAACCTGTATTTTCATCAATTTCGTAATATTTTATCGGAATGTATTGAATAAATTTGTTTGCGGTTTACCAATAATAAACTGGTTCGTTTAATTCTTTTAAAATGTAATGAACGTACATATTTATTTATATATTGTTAAATTCTTACTAATGCATTCATATATTTTTCTAGAATCAAGAAACCTTCTCATTTTTAAACCAATAAAAAATTCAGAAATTTTAAAAATTATATATCAGCGTTTCCACTAGCATTAAAATCAAGATCAAGATCCTGATAGTCTTGATGCCGATTCTGTTCTTACGTTAAGAATCTTGATTCTGGTATTACTGGCCTACACATAATTTTGGAATTAGTCTTATTCTTGTAAAGTTCAATTTTTGTTTTGAACTTGGTTCAAAAATTTGGAAAAATTCGAATAAATTATTAATTAATAAACTATACTGAAGATTTTTCAAAGATCCTAATAACAATATTTGAAAAAATTGTAGAATCTTTTTATACTTTACAAAGAATCTTCCTTTTTTTCTTTAATTGGTTCACTTGAGTCTTGGTTTACTCATATTGATATTGGTATTGCGAGATTACTGATAGTATTGGTCTTGCCAAGAATGCAAGACTCTGATCAAACTGCAAGATTAAAACTGATTTTGCTCAACACTAATTAAGGGGAACCACTAGTGTGACCGCCTGAAAAAAGGTGATTTTTGGAAATTTTTTTAAAGAAAACTACTGTATTGAATATTTTAATATTTTAAGGATATATTCGTTGATATACTTATAACAAATTTATCATAAAATTTTTGGACCAAAAATTGAAAATTCAGTGAGTTATTCGCGATCTCCCAAGGCTCTAAAAAAAAAAGTTCCCCCACTGTTGCAGTGATAGCGACCTTCATAGTGCCTGAAATCAAAAAAACCAAAAAGCCTATTAAACTAGAAGGTACTGCCCGTTCCATTAACCTCAATCGAAAAAAAATGAAGTTTAACAAAATGGCGAAGTTTTTTAAAAAAAGTTTCAAATTTTGCGCGAAAATTTGATGATTTTTGGCCTACAAAAATTACATTTTTTATTCGATCGAAAAACTGGAGGTTCATGACACGAAGAAACATATGTAAAAGAAGCTGCAATAAAAATCAAGTCGATCGGATGATTTGTCTTCGAGTTATAACTGCAGCAAATTTGAAAAATGTAGTTTTTTTTTACTTTATCTTTTAGTTTTAATCACTGAGAATTTTTACTAAAATTATTTACGATGTACTCACTATAACGGACATAGTAAAACTAGATGAGTCATTTAAATGTGTCAAGGTCTAGCTTCTCCACAACATGTGACTGGTAGCCACGTCCAGAAACTCCTGAACTATCAACCTTCATACTTTTCTCAATACCTTAAAGTTAACAGTGAAAATCAGAATCCACTCTTCGGATGGCTGTAGCACAAAAACTATTTGAGATATGCACTTGAAATTTTACTATGCTTTTTTTAAAGGTATAGACTACCGAAACATGCAAAAAAAATTTTCCATTTTTTTTTAAAATGTCACACTAGTGGTCTCCCTTAAGATGTTAAACAAAAATGCATATGGTGAGGTGCTGGGAACAACGAAAAATCCTTTATAATTATATTGAACTTCCTTTCTTTATTATCAATATTATTATTTAATAATAAAATAACCTAGTATCACTTATATAGTAAGAATAGGTTATGTGTCGTTACCGCGCAGGACAATATTTATTTAATACCTAGTGGAAAAGTGCAAAACTTTTATTGAAAATACAGTAGAAGCTCCGTAAACTTGCGCTCCATAAACTTGCTGTCCCTCTAATCTTGACTGAATAATTTCTCTACTCTTGACAATATTTTCTCCCACCATGATTCTTCCATAACCAATTAAATTCGTAATTAATAACACGTATAGCGTATATTTGATATCCTTCTCTACCTATCTCTTTTTTTAGATTTAAATTGCGTATGTTGCGCATTCAGTGCGCATAGGAGTAGTAAAAAGTGGGAATGTCAAAACTAGACAGCTTTTACTGTAATTTGTTATGTTAGTTTAACTGTTTCACGATGCTATGGGATCGTAGGCATGCCTAGTTAATAATAATAGTAGAAAATATCGTAGACATCAATGAATCGGGACAGGCAAGTGAATAGGGACAAAACGAAAAATGTTATTCATGAGATTAGTTTAAAAATACTAGACATAAATGCGAACATATTATATCTTCGTTAAACTATAGTAAAATACTTATTCTGTTGGGGTAACAATAGTGACTTAGCTTGAAGTTGGATAAAAAATATTAAAAAATCAGTTTAGAATGACGTCTTCAAACCGTGCTATTTTTTGTTTCTTAAAACTTTACCTAAAAACTATTTTGGTGCTCGTATGAATAAACTGAGAAGACTGCAAACTTTTAGTTGTTTTTATTTTTTTAACACCTTGGCGGTCACTGACGTCATAAGACGTCAAATGAAACCTTACTAACTTATACACCACATCGCAGGACGTCAATTTTTCCATATAAATTGTATTAGGTGTCAAAATAGTGTACCAGTTGGGCATTTTTATCATTATAGGTTATGACCGTCAAGGTGTTAAGGGGAAATAATGAAGATTTTAAGAAGCTAAGTTGGAGGTTAATAAGAACGGAAGAGGTGTGAATAGGGACAGAATATAGGTTAATAGGGACGTTATATCAAGTATAAAGGGACGAATGTGAGGTGATTAGAGACAGATGAGGGATGTATTGGAACATAGAACGGAGCACTTTCAAGGTCTTCAAGTCATTTGATATTTTTATAAACACATTCAACATAACGTTTCTATACTTTACAAATTTTTTACATAAATAAATTGTAACCTCTATTTTCGCCAAAAATTTTAAACTTGCAATTTCATAATTTGACTTTATTTGGCGATAAAACTCAATATTAGACTAGCCAAAAAACCAAAAAACAGGAATTTTAAGCAATCTACAACATGTCGACCGATTTCGGTGTGAGTGTCACAATTTGACATGAGACACTTTTGCCTTTCTTCATATAATGAAGAAATTTCTTAATATTTTTTTAAAATGTTTCTTATAATGGTTTTGGACGAGGTTCAATGGAGCTAGTTTGAATATATGGTTCGTAAAGGCGATTGGTATTTTTATAGATGTTATTCTGTTTAAAAAAATTTTTTTGTCTTTTCTCTATTGCAAAAATTTTTCAGATGTTTGTTATTTCGTATTTTTTGTTTTCGTATATCAATAATTGTAGTTATGTAATGATGTACGAATTTCCTTTTTTGTAACCAACGAGTTGCTACGATCTGACTGATTTAGATCCAAACTAAAAGTTTTATTTTCTTCCGTTTTCTTTATTTTCATTGATCTTTATTTTCTTTTTTATATTCTTGTCTTGATAATGGTGTTTTGAGACACCGAAACCGGTCGACATGTTGTAGATTGGTTAAAATTCCCGTTTTTTTGATTTTTTGGCTGGTCTAATATTGAGTTTTATCGCCAAATAAAGTCAAATAATGAAATTGCAAGTTTAGATTTTGCATTTATCTCTACAGAAAATCATGAAGTATTTTTCTTTTTTGGATGTATAAATACAAAAAATTCGAAATTATGTTATATTTGAATTTCAATTTTGGCCAGCCCTACGGATCGTCCACATTCACCCCTTTATCGTCTCTTTTGACCCCAATTTTCCATAGAGAAGAAATTATATGATTTTTGTTTTTTGTTTTTCAAAAACCAGTGATATTTTCAAAATTTTTTAGATACTGTGACAAAGTGACCATCCTCGGGTAAATTTTTAATATATTAAAGATTGGGTACTCATAAAATAAATACAAAAAAATACGGTGTGAAATCTGAATTCGTGCCGATTCATTCCTGCCTACAGTAATACTGACAATACCATAGGGCATAGACAATGCATACTCTTACATAAACAAAAATTTATTAAAATACTATTGGAATAAAATTATTTGTAAACTCAAAGTATGTAAAATAACTTTCATAAAATACCTACATACATATATTTTTAATGAAATGAAAAGTTGATTGCTTTATAAAGATGCGGTATTGCTGAAACAGTTTTTTAAAATACAAATACCTCTTTTTATTAAGTACATATATTCTTCATTAAAGGCCAAAGTTCGATATTAAACAAATTTTTCAGCTATCAAAACCGTCTTTTATCAATCTAATGAAACGATAGATACCTACGAATCTTTTATTTGTAAACATAAGCGGCCGTGTATTATGTGCGAGGTGAAAATAAATTAATACTCGATGAAAATAAAATTAATATTATTAATAAGAATTGCACAATAAATTGAATAAATTTTGTTCGATATTAAAGGTACTCGTACAACTCTATAATATTTTTGGTTTAGTAACACAGAAGGGAACTGACAATCTAATAACATTCTAATAACTAGAGTGATTTAATAAATTTTATCTTATTAATGACAATTCGGACCTTTGTCAGAATCCCTGTTGAGTTAACTCTTTTGGAACCGAATTACTCAAGTTGTGAATGCAGTGTCCTAATATTTAGAATCGGAACGGCTGGTCTCTGCTGAAGACTAAATCAAACCTCTTCCCTGAGGACAAAGACAACATCGTTACAATGAAATGCTATCATGTAAAAAAAAATATCCAAGAAGCGTGTGTCAGTTATGTCCACGATAGAATTCCGCTGCTAGAGTTTTTCGTAATTTTCATATTTGTATAATAATTGTATAATGTTTGTTATTACAATTAATTATAAAATTGCGTCGCTTTGAGTCTCCAACAAACAAGAAGTTTTGAAACACTTGGTTTGTACCGAGAGATGTAGGGGAGAAGCAGCACGAAAGGGACGTTTTTGTTTTGAGCGTTCTGGTAAATAAACGAGATAACAATTAAATTTTTACGAATGGAATTAGAAACTTCAGTTACCGTGTTTGCGGGTTACTTGAGCCCAGATTTGCAAGTCATCTGATAATTTCAAAAATTGAGCGTAACTGTTATACTTATTTGGGATAGGAAATTCAGTATATTAATCTATATATGACTACGGTTAGTTTATTATATAATATGGATCTTTTTCTTATGGCTCATAAATTTTATAGCTTTTTAGATTTTGGGCTCAAGTTAACCTCAAGATCGGGTTACTTGAGCCCAAACCTAAATTTCCAGGTGATTTTCATTTGAAAACAGTTTCAGACCATGCAGTAGGATGTTGGTTACTAATTAAAACATTGTACAAACATATAAGGAACTTTACTTATTCAATACTCTTATGGCAGCATCCTGCATAACGTAGCGAATTTCCGTTTACAAAAATTAGTTTTTCTCGGAAACTAGTTGACATAGAATAATAGTTTAAAGACCTTTTTTGTGTGATTTTTTCTCCTCGTTCCACAGTATAAAAATTTTTGAATAAGGATAAATTTTGGAAAAAATTTAATTTTTTTCATGAAAATTTTCAAAAATAACATGTTTTGGACATCGGACGTGCCTAGTTAACGAACTTGTCCAACGGTTTAGGACTATTAGGAATTTCTGCTATAGTCTTGCACCATTTTATACCAAAGTTATAATGGGCTCAAGCTACCCTAACTTTAAGGTTATTTTACTGATTTATCAAAACCTTAATTTAAAAAATTAACGGAATGGTTGGCAGATGAACATATCTGAATTTAGTTTAGTAATGAACAAAGTAATAAAATTATACACTTACCTTCCTTTGTAGACTACCACAATTACTTTTACAGTCAAAAGTTGGCAACCTAACAAAACATCAATTTCAAACAGAGAGTAAACAACACGTGCCTCACCCCTAGTGTCAATTTTCAGAACTACCTAAATTTAAACACCGTAAACGTACTGCTGTTACCTACTAGCTAAACATCTAACTTACTTCTACTACTGACTAATATATAGCCGCTGCTACACGATGCTACGAACACCTTCCAACATTCGACGTTGGATGGTTCATAGCATCGTGTAGCCGTTGTTCGAACCTACGAGTGTCCAATGTCGAGCGTCAAACGTTCGCATTTGGTCGTGTCCCGTTCGATGTCGGTATTTTTGCACCGAGTCAAAGGGATGCTTCGAACGTTTGAAGGTCAATCTTGGTTGCGTTGGTTGGTTCGACTCAGCAGCTGCACGACTCGTTCATGTGAACAAAGACAACATCAGTGTATAACATTAGAGATAACATCAGACAGATAACAGCCTCGCCACTGAGTACCAACACATCATCATTCGTATTGGATCAAACATTCGATTCACCGTGTAGCAGATACATTCGTCGCACCAACTATCGAACTTAATTGCCTCAAACGTTCGATCGAACGTTGGAAGGAACGTTCGTAGCATCGTGTAGAACCCGCTTAAGCACAAAACAGAAAATAATACTTTTTCCGTTTTGGGCTCAAGTTACACCACAGGGCTCAAGTAGCCCGCAATTACGGTATCTTACTCTTGAAATAAAATCCAATAATAAACTTTTCTTTGCTATTAGTTGTAATTTTTCTCAGTTTTTAAAAAAGTGCATTTTGTCCCTTTCATCAATAGAGACTGTATTGAAAGGGACATGATAATTTATGAAAGGGACAATATTAAATATTATTCATGTTGTTCAAATTTCCACCTTATGTACGTAAGACATACGGTTCATACTATTACACAGGTCATCTTACTGAACTTACATATTAATAAATTTGATTCAATAATGGAAATAACCAAGTGGTTTTAGTAATCGATAATTAATATCATTGTTTTTCATTTGATTATTATTGTTCGAAATTTTTAAACAAAAAAAAAGTTTATAAAAATTAAATTATTAACACGATACTAGAGAAAAAATTGTGACATGTGGATATTCAAATAAATTCGAAATTACTAGTCTTAAAGGTAGTCCCTTTCATAACTTGTTTGCTCTATCCCTTTCATAAATATCGCACCCAAATTAAAAATTTAACCTTTAAATCTACAATTTTATTTAAAAGATTTCTGATCTGTTGTTTTCCTCTAGTTGAAAGAATAACTAATTGTATATAATTACAAACATTTCGAAATATACTTACAGTATATCAGAAAACGTTCCGAAAAAATTAAAAAGAAAATTACTTTGGAACATAAAAATATTTGCAAGCACATTGGTGCTGCCACACAACACCAATACCACCATGAAGTCCCTTTCATACCACTTCTCCCCTACACACACACAGCAGATAATAATAATTAATCTTCGAATTCACGTAATGAAATTGAAAGCATGACATAATTTTAAATAATACCCAAATGTGAAATGAAATACACAATTTTACACGGTACATTAGTGAATTTTTTTTATTTTATTTGATGTGCGCAAATATGTAATCTTCTCTTCTTGTTCAAGTTCAGTAATTTACGGTGTTATTAATGTCTGATTTTAAATTTATCGTGCTGGTTTTTTTTCTCTTTCAAAAAAGTTTAATCGGTTAATTTTTGGCGGATGTTGCACACCTATACGAAAAAGGATTTAAATGTACATTCAACTTTATATTTGTTTTTCTTTTTGATATCGAAGAAAAAAGCGTGCTGTGCGAATTTAAATAGTGGGATTTGAATTAAAATGGGAGAAATATTAATTGTATATATGTTACGCTAAATTAGTGAACTTGCTTAGTTCATGAAATAGGCAATTTTTTGCCTAATTCATGAAATAGGTATGGCGTTTGCGTAGTTCGTGGAATGAGCAATGCTATGCCTAGTACGTAAAATCGGCAGTTGCCTAATTCGTGAAATAAGCAAACTATGATTATTTAAACATATTATTTATTTTTAGGTTTGAAACACTGATGTACGTAGTAAATATTAATTTATCACAAAAATTTCAAAATATGTATTTATTCAAACTTCATCTTCATTACTTTAATTAACAATTGTAAATTTTTTTAAATAAATTTAAAAATAAATTTCGTTACATTTATCCGTATAAGTTGAATTGTGTGGAGTGCACTTAGATGAAAATAAATCAAAATACAAATGTGAAAAAAAGCTTATTATATTTGTAAAGATTTAAAAACTTTTTTAAAAGGTTTTAAAAATAGATTTTTACATAACGGATTGTTACAAACATGATAATCACACACTCATTATCAGTTGAATGGAGTGTTCTTACATTAAAGTAAATCAGACTGCAAACGTGAAAGACGTATTCATGAAGGATTAGTTCATTAGTAGTGTGTAAAAAGAAGAGTAGTCTTAACAAAATAAATAAATAAATAAAGTTGACAAAATAACCGAACGGTAAACTAATCAAGTTACTTTTTTTGTCCCCAATACATTAAAGATTAAAAAATATAAGTGTCATAAATTATTAAAAATATTGTAATAACATGTAATACAGAACAAAAAATGATAAATTTGCACGATAATACTGAAATTGTATCTTGTTTGTATTTGTATTTTGGTTTCACAAACCGGAATACAAAATAATATTGTACTAATCGTGAATTTTACAAAAATAAAAAATACATGTGATAATAAAAAAATTCTTTTTATTGCACAAATATACAAGGTATAAAAATTGTTTTAATCGTGATTTTTACAACTTTTGCCTGAATGACAAGCTGAGTTACAAACATATTTATTTTTAAAACATTTGCATCTATTGTTAGTGCAGTCTCTAACACATGAACATCGTTGGTATCCTTGACCACTACCAACTGAGTCTAATCTAACCAATTCTCGTAAAGACTTCTCCTCTTCTGGGACTTCTTTCACAGTTAATTTTGAATATTTTGTTGCTTGAAGACAATTTCTCTCTAACAAACTATTTATAATTCCGTTCTTTGTGCCAACTTTATATTTACCATCTTTAACTTCAACAACAACTCCAATTAGATTGGCCGGGTCTCCACGTCCACGATCGAACTGGCTAATGCTAATAAGGACATTGTCGCCAACTTTAAGTGTCCCTAACTGTTTTTTTGATCTTTCGATCATTTTATTAGCTTGAATAAGCAAATTTTTACATGCCAATTCTCGGCTCATTTTGGCTGGATGATCAGCTACAACAGCGATATTATCACTAGTTGCAATTTCCTTCACTATGTTTTCAGTACTAATAGACTCATTTTCAACTACAACACCTGATTTGCTAAATTCCTCTAGTACATCTGGGTTGTATTCTAAAATAATTTGATCACCATTAGATTCAACTAACATATGTTCAGTAGGTTCGTTCACAACAATTTTTTCTTCGGGTTCCAACAAATGTTCGATGTCTTCTTCGAAGATGCCATTGCTAATTTTTATTAAAAATTCTTGCGGGATTACAGATGATAGTGACATTCTCGCTTTTTGGCCAAACATCGCGTTGTATGGATCCATCTTAATTGCCTCATGATAGGTTGTGTTCATACCCCATTGAACAATTCGTAATCCTAAACTCCAAGCATTTGTTTTGTTATCGCGCATCCAAGCAATTAATGAATTTTTTAAAGTTGAATTGCTTCGTTCCACAGAACCTTGGCTCTGAGGATATCGAGGCCTGCCGTTAATTAAAAGTAAATTTGGCCAAAGTAATTTTAATTCTTTAATAATTTCACCCGTAAACTCCCTTCCGTTATCCGATTGCAAAATGTGAGGAGCTCCAAAGTCTAGGAAAATATTAAACAATTCTTTGGCAACTTCCACAGCTTTTTTTGAAGTTAGGGGACGCAAAAAACTATATTTTGTTAGGTGTTCTTGATAGTGCAAAATAAATCTATAATTTCCATCGGGTAAACTTTGAAAGTCTACCAGGTCAACTTGTCCTCTTTGGTTTAAATCGTTGACGGTGATAGGACGCACTACAATTCCTTTTCGAATCATATTCCTGGATTTTTCTGCACATCTTTCGCACTCCGAAATGAATTTTTTAACGGCGGCCATTGTTATATTGCCATACAGTTCAGCAACTTTCTTATAGGTTTTTTTCTCGCCTTTATGCCCGGTAGCTATGTGCATATTGTGAATTATTGTTAAAACGTTATCTTCCGTGGCCATAATACGTCCATCAGATATTCGAGCAACTTTTGTTACACCATCAAAACAAACCAATTTATATGTATTTTTTATATAATAATAATTTCTGCGTGAAGTTAAATTATTATAGGAGTCGGCTTTTAAAATATCTATAATTCTACTTTCATCAGTTTTGTTCCACTGTTTTTTTCCATCCATCTGCAATATAATTACTAAATTTAAAAATGACTAATTAATTTAACAATGTAATTAACAAATGCTATTGCAAATACAAAATATTACATACCGTAACTATATTGTAAAAGATTAAAATTATTATTTGTAAAACAAAATTTTCTAATATTAAAACTGCTTCTGAAAAGCTGATATTTTAAAAATATTAGTTACAGGCGTTACAGCTCAACTATTTTATCTCTGCTGGCGAGGAACCTATGCGCAATGGACAATTTTCGATATATACTGATAAGTACCATTTGTGTATCATCCCTTAAGTGGAACCATATCTGAAACACATCGGTACAGTTCGTACAAAAGTGTATCGCTATTGTGACCATTCACTGTCACGTGTTTCGCATTTCACCGGCAAAGATAATAGTTGAACATATTACCGTGGATGGGGATGAGTAGACACGAATTCAGACTTCACACCGTATTTTTTTGTATTTATATTATGAGTAAATCTAATATATTAAAAATTTACGCGAGGATGGTCACTTTATCACGGTATCCAAAAATTTTGAAAATATCGTTGGTTTTTGAAAAAATAACAAAAATCATATATAATTTCTTCTCTATAAAAAATTGGGGCCAAAAGAGATGATAAAAGGGTGAATGGAGACAAGCGCAGAGCCGAAATTCAAATATACATAATTTCGATTTTTTTATATTTATATATCCAAAATAGAAATAATACTTCATGATTTTCTCTAGAAATAAACGATCTAAAATAAATTTTATAAAGTATAGAAATGTTATGCTGAATGTGCTTGAAAAAATATTGAATGACTTGACCTTGAAAGTACTCTGTTCTATGTTCCAATACATCATTCATCCTTCCCTAATCACCCCACATTCATCCCTTTATACTTGATATAACGTCCCCCTTAACCTATATAGTGTTCCCATTCACACCTTTTCCGTCCCTATTGACCTCCAACTTAGCCCAAATGTCAAGTCTTCATTATTTCCTCTTAAAAAATTAAAAAATAAAAGTTTGCAGTCTTCTTTTCTCAGATATGTTTCAGATTTACTAAATTTTCAGTTAAACAACAATTTATTCTTAAGAGCATCAAAATAAATAATTTTTAGACAAAGTTTTAAGAAACAAAAAATAGGACTGCTTGAAGACGTCAATCTAAACTAATTTTTTAATATTTCTTATCCAACTTCCAGCTTAGTCCTTATTACCCGAAAGAATAATTATTTGACTATAGTTTAAAAAAGATATATGTTCACATTTTACATCTAGTTTTTTTAAACTAAACTCATGAACAACATTTTTCATTTTGTTCCTATCCACCCGCCTGTCCCGGTTGATTCCTCTCTACGGTATCTCCTTATTTTGAATTTACGTAGGTATTAAATGTGAAATTTTTAAAAGTAACGGATTTTTCCCTTGTTGTAACAAATTGTAAAAAAATTTGAAATGAGTCTGACAAAGACAATATTATCAACAATGATTTCAAAAAATCTATTTTTAAAAATTTTAAAAATATTTTTTACAATTGTAATAAAAAATTTTTATGTTTGCATTCTCATTTAATTTCCTTTAAATGTACTACAACTCAAATTATGTTCAAATTAAACTAAATTAATTTTCAAATTTATTTTAAAAAAAATTTATAGGTAATTGTTAAAACTAATGTTTTGAATAAATATATTTTACGATTAATTAATACCAACTATGTACGACACTGTTTTAAACCTAAAATAAATATGTTTTAATTATCATTGAATTATCATAGTTTGCCAAATTCACGAATTAGGCAACTGCCGATTTCACGTACTAGGCATAGCATTGCTCATTCCACGAACTACGCAAACGTCATACCTATTTCATGAATTAGGCAAAAAACTGCCTATTTCATGAACTAAGCAAATTCACTAATTTAGCGTAACATATATACTGTTAAGTAAAGTTACCACACGTATCATTTAGATTTTAGACTCTTAAAAAAAACGCGACAATTTTTTTTTACACAGAACGTTAAGCATATTCTAATAATTTAGAGGAGTATAAATCTAATCGAAATTAATAGAAACCTTTCAATAAAGAATCTTTATAAATCATTGCTTTCTGAAATTTAGTCACTTATTATTACACGAGAGGTTTGTATTTTTTCGAATAAATTTGGGTTTGCCTAACGAAAATTTGCTGCCTAACAATTTAATGAGAAGAACTGTCAACTAACAAAAACGCGACAACGAAGCTAAAGCGTTTTTGGATTGACAGTTCTTCTAGTTAAATTGCTTTTAGGAAAGAAATTTGAGTTGTAGAAAACACAAATTTATTCAGAAGAAAAACAAAACTCAAATGTAATACGGTAAGACAATTTAACGAATAAAAAAATTTGGGGGACAGGTCTACCAACACTGTCAAATTTCCATTGGATGCCCTTAAAGACTATTGCAAATAAATAACTTTTTTTTCAATTCAGGGGACTCCTCCTCTGGACCCCCGATAGAGGCTTTGCTCCTTGCATCACACCGGGGGCTTCGCCTTCTGTACCTAAGGGTGGGGGCTCCACCCTTATCAAACAAATGATAACATCATTTGTTCTACATTCTTCATTCTTCATTGTCAAAAAATGTGGTGTAGTAGGCATTTTTAACATCTAGAATATTAAAGAATGCCTACTACACCACATTTTTTGAAAATTTTCTATTATATTTCTACAATGGTTTTGTTTTGATCTAGGGAAGTTATACATATGAAGTACCGGCAGTGTTACATAAACGACAATACAGTTACTGTTGGGACTTTCTATCAGGGGCAGATAACCCATAACTTAATATACCTCTTTCGATTATTCTTGATTATCTCGAAAACTATAGGAGATAGGAAAAACACTTTATGAGACACAACACTTAATTTTTAAAGTACTTTCGATTGATGTATATAATTCCAGGGTCGGACCCACTGGAGGGGCGGTTCCGTAGATTAGAATTGAAAAAAAAATTTTTTCACCATGTTGCAGCCTTTGAATTTTGATGAGACTTGGTGCAGTAATTAAGTGCATTAGGGCACAGTTACTGAATTTTTTTTGAAGTGCCCGCTCAATTGGAACCCTATAAAAATAACATTGGATCGAATACTATCCTTGTTATTATCCTTAATAACGAGGACTGATACGATAATAAATATGTCTAATATTCTTGAGAGTGTTTGCCTTCATGTGGATTTGGAATTATTTTCCTAAATTGCGTAGTTACCAAGAAAAAAAATTTTTGTAATTTTTTAAATTTTTTTAGTTTTTTCCATAACTACTCAGTTTTGGCCGCCAAAATTGTAAATATCAATTACTTACAGCCTTACCATACCGGTAATATAGTTATTAAAATAATTCGCTTCCGGGACAGATTTACTATGCTTATCTTGCTATATCCTTTCTAAAGACATTCATTAAATTTTAGAATTTAAATGGTATTATTAGTTTTACTGTCTTTTAAAATCTTCCTTCATGTTTATATAATCTTGCAAATACTCTATGGAGTGACTCTGAAACTATAAAAATTTCAACCTAATAAGGTTATTATTTATTACAATAAAAATTCATACTATCATACAAACATCAAAAAGATTTTAAACATTAAATCGTGACCATATACGAATATCTGTCTACATAACAAAACATTCACTAAATTATTAAGTAATTATTTCAAGACATTTGTTTTTTCTGCCAATGCCAAGTTCATTACAACTCTGCAGATATTATTACATTAAACGTGATGTAACATAAGTAAGGAACCATTGGTCCGACGGTAAGGTCGAGGACCACTAGAAAATTTTAATTCTTTAAATGATTTGAAAATTTAAAAATCCGCACGTTCTTCTGTTCGTTTCGTTTAGCCTTAAAAGTCAAGTAAGTGAAGTGACGTGAAATGAAAAAAAAAATGCTGTATTCCATCCAACAATTCACTACTCATGACAAGAGTTATTATTTATATTTTAAAAATTTACCTTTCGGATTATAACTGATTTACGATTTGCCAAATCTGACTGTTTATTCAGTGGAAAAAAAATTATAATTTACTCACTCGAGTTGACGCAACGGAGGATATTTACTCTGTTGTATAAAAAATATATTACATATTGTACTGATTATGGTTAAGGGGAAATATCTAGTTGAGAACAGAAATAGTATTCAAACATTTTTTAACATTATTAAAAGAAATCATTTCTTTAAGGGGATTCCCCCGAATGATGGGTTCAAAAAATCAAGATGAAACAAGAGCAGAGCAATTCACTTTGATAGACTTCTAAGAAGAAGAGGAGGGAGTACTCTATGGACCAGGCATGGCAGATTGATGGTAAGTAAAGGTTTTCATAGTTTTAACCGTACTTGAAACCTTAAACACATTTTTTTTTTCAAAATTGTGTTTTTCAAACTTTCTTTCATCATATTCCGAGAACGGTTTGACCGATTCACTTGCAATTTATAGGGTAAACTCAGCACATGTAGACGCATGGGGTGACCTAGAAGCATCTAAAAATTCCGAGTACATATTTCCATTCTTTTCGTAACGAAAATTCAAAAAAAAAAAATCATGAAATTTGAAACTGTTTTTTCAGAAGTCTGCCAATAACCCAGTTTTCAATATTTTCAAATGATTCTAGGTCACTCGATGCACTTTGGCCCACAGATGAAAATGCCATTTTTTTTTCTTTCAGATCAGCCAATCAGCCGAAATCGTGGAGGAAGTGAGCGTCCTTTTTCTCGAGGCGGGTGTCTTCGAAGTGTTACAACTTACGTTCTAATGAAGATTTTTATTTGAAATTTGTTTTACATACTCTTGAAATAGTGATAAATAAAAGATAAAAAATTCAAATTTTTATCTTTTCATTGGTTATAAAAAAAATTCCCAAAAAATTCTTAAAAAATTAGCCGTCATACGGGGTAAGCCCCTTAAGTCTTTTTTATTTAAGTCTTTAGGTACTTTTTCACTCTATTCTTAGAAATACCCTTATCGCAGCATCCTGCATAACAGCGAATTTTCGGCTACAAAATTAAATGCCTCATCTTTTACGCTTAGGTATTCCCCTTGAAGTGGATAAATATTATTCAATAATATTTTTGATTGTTTATAACTTATTTATATACAGTATGAACAAGAAATAGGAAAAATTATTTTACACCATATATAGTACCAATAAATTCATACGTAAATAATTTTAACCGGTTTTCATTTAATTTTTATTTATCTATGATTTACAATATTCAAGAGACTGATATCTTATTATTACTTATACAAAAATTTAAGGCTTCAAATTTCTAAAATGGTAATTTTGTTTACATATTATATGTGATATCGCAAATCAATACTAATACTAATGGGTGGCAGAAACATTAATCAATTTATAACAACGTAAACGATTTGAGTAAATTTTGAATTAAATAAAGGTATATTCGGATATACACGGTCAGCTTGACTCTTGATCGCAAACACTTGAGAGTACTAATAGAAACCAAATTGTAAATAGCAAAGAGATCCAAGCGCGAGTAACAATAAAAAATCAAGTAGAAATAATTTCCCTTGAGTAAATCAATATTGACATGTTTTACATTCTATATAGTCTGAAATTTTATCAGGCCCGATGAAGGAGAGGGTAGGGTAGCTTCAGACCTGGCTAAAAATGTGAAATTGCTTTTTTTCTCGCCGACTGTGTTTTTGAGGAAAAGTTTGGAAATTTTTTTTGTGTCCCAAGTGTCCTCAAGGTCCCCAAGATCAATGTCTCAAAAAGTTAATGTTGTTAAGTGCAGAACGAAAATATTTCTTATTCCGTTTTTCAAAAAAATAATAATTTATAGGAAAACTGACAGTATACTTACGATATGGAATCTTTACTAACGTAGAATGTTTAAAGTACTCTCAATTTACATGAAAACTGAAGTAATGGGTGCAGACGCATTTTTATGTATACTTGTAAAATAAGTCTATTTTTTTTTAAATTATGTTTATTAGATCAGACTCATAAGTGTATACTGTAGAATATCTTATATAAAATAAAACGCCGTGAGCAGCGGGGCCCCATCACGGTAGTCGAATTTCCCCCTTCATCTTCGGTATTGAATGTTTACAAGCGAAATGTGATTGAAAGTCTACAACCGAATTGTCATTTTGTTGGTTTCAAAACTGGTGATGAGTGTTCGGCTGATCGAGGCTTTAAAAAAAGGTTTTAAGTATTTAAGGGTTGTATCTCAGTAAATTTCAATTTTGTGCCGAAAACAGGTAGCAGAAAAAAAACCAACACAATTCGTACGAGGGCATTCCTGCCCATGTTTATCCGCTAATTGCCTTTATGTTTTAGTTTTAAATATTAAAAAAGGACCTTAAATAGTAAACTGGAAGGCCTTTATAAAGATATTTTTTCATTCAAAAAAAAAAAAAAAATAAAATAAAATAAAAAATAAAAAAAATAAAAAAAAAAATTATTTCTTCGGTATTGAGTGTCTACAAGCGAAATATAATTGAAACTCCACAAGCGATTTGTAATTTTGGTGGTTTCAAAACTGATAATGAGTGTCCGGTTGATCGGGGCTTTATAAAAAGATTTTAAGTTTTTAAGGGCTGAATCTCAGTAAATTTCAATTTTATGCCGATAGAAGTTAACAGGGAAAAAGCCAAAACAATTCGTACGAGGGCATTTCTATCCATGCTTATCCGCCAATTGCCTTTGTGTTTTACTTTTAAATATTAAAAAAGGAACTTAAATAGTAAACTGGAAGGCTTTTATGAAGATATTTTTTCTTTCCAAAAAAATACAAAATTTCTATTTTATAAATAATAAAAATCCAAAATTCCTAAATAATAATTAAATAAATAAATAAACAGTGACTTTAATAACATTTGCAAATTACTTAATATGTATGTATTTCATTTGTTAAAAAATTGTATTCACTTTTTTTTAAATTTTTTAAAATTACTATTCGCCTACTTGTATTTAGAATAAACATAATGCTTTTAAAACACATTTAACAATAGCATTCAATTCCGATGTAAAAATTGGAGAAGTGGGGGGAAAAGTGATGTGGACTCCCTACAAGGTACTAGCTGGATACTAACTGAATACACGTACAAAATTTCAGCCCTCTAGGTTTCCTTATGGAGTCTCTAGACGTGTTAGAAAACAAGCAAAAAATTAAGGAAATATTGGCGTAAAAATCGTGGGGGTAAGGGTTAAAAGTTGAAACCTCCAAAAAACAGTGTCTGGCTATTAGCTTAACCTGTACACCAAATTTCAGCCCTCTAGGTTTATTTGGGGAGATTTTGACCCGAACGAAACTGTTAAAAAACAAGAAAAATCATGTTCTTTTGGGTATAAAAATGGTGGGGGTAGGGGTTAAAAGTCGAGACCCCCAAAAGGCACCCCCTTGATACTAACTCAATCCGAATACAAAATTTCAGCCCTCTAGGTTTATTCGGGTGACCTGTGCGAGTGGTACAAACTTCGAAAACGTCGAAAATGCATGAAATTGTAGCTTAAAAATGAGGGGGGTGGGGGTAAAATATTAAAACCTCCAAAAAGCATAACCTAGGTACGAACTTTATCAACACACCAAATTTCAACCCTCTACGTTAATTCTGGGGGGCTGGGGGCCTGTTAGATCCAGCGAAAATCGTTTTTCCCCCCTCTACTCCCACCATATCATCCTAGGAAGCTGAATTTTGGATATGTTGTAGATAATTGACCGAAACATTATTTAAAACCGGTTTGAAAAAGTTTTATTGCTTTTCCGCCCCCCACCACCCCCTTAAAGGTCGGGTCCGAAAAAAAATTTGCCCAAAATTTGACCCCACTTTGATAGTATTGTTGTGCATCGGAATAAGCCCCACTTACCAAATTTCATCTCTTAACTTCCATAGGGGGGCCCTACACATATTAAAAGGTTGCGGGAAAATATATATATATATATATATATATCAGACATCTTTTTTTTTTACATAATCGTGTTCTACGGGTCCGAAAACGGATAGCGCCCCTGGTCTCGCCTCTCGCAGCTCTTATCGTATAGACTGTATAAGTCTAATTTTTCGGAGAAAATTCGACTAAAAATTAAATAAGTGCTGTATCATTATTAGATTGCAAAAAAAGCATTCCTCACCCGACAGCTGAATGAAAATGAAAACGTATCATCCAAAAATGGAATTAGATTTTTTTCTGCGGATACCATATGAATGATTTTAATCATGGTTCTTGTCTAAAAATTCATCACGAAAATCAAGTAGGTATGTTTAGATAACATCAACAAGAAGATCAACAATCAATAATTATACACACACGCACACACACACACATATATATATATATATATATATATATATATATATATATATATAATATATAATATATATATATATATATATATATATATATATATATATATATATATATATATATATATATATATATATAATTATTTATATTAAATCTAAGAAATCTAAATACTAAATCTAAAAAAATAATAATTGGAAGAACACAGCCGATTGGAAGAATTGGAAGAACACAGCCGACATCACACAGTTCGTAAAGCGAAAAATCTAAAAGTTTTCAACCGCAGGTCTCATGAAAATGATTTGTGTAACGGCTTATCTGCAAATAATTTGGAAAAACTTTGGTTTCATATACTTTAATTACCGACTTTATTTATCGGTTTATTACTTTGTGTAATAAATATTTTCTTTGAATTTTGATTTGATATTTTTTTTTCACTTCCCACAAGATCGCGCCTCTGTTAAATATATAGGTAAGTTTTACGCATATGAACGCCCGAGGTGTATTTATAATTTGACGAATTATCTACTAGGGCCATCGATATCGGTATCGGTATCAGTGTCTCTGACTCTTTACTACAATAATCAGTATCGTATCGGCAAAGTTAAGTATCGTTACATCCCTAAAAAATAACGAACATTGATAATATCATGTTGTTCGAGTGAAAATCATCAGGATTATCAGGAAAATCCTAGTGCTATAAATTGTTTATTTGTTTATAAGAGTTGATCTTTGATTTTATAGCAGAAATTTTTCAATGAAGAATATTTCTGATGGTTTAAATTTTTCAAAATTTTAAATTGATTTCCATATTGTATATGAAACACTATTTGTGCAATACGACTTGCACTTTTAATATATTTTTCATGTGAGAAAAATTTCGGGGAAAAAGAATCTAAAAATATGTATTTACTAACTCAACCCGCGGTTTCACTCGCATAAAATTATCTGAATTATAGGTAAAATTTATAGGTCAATTCAATCATATATTCCAAAATTCTGTGCAAAATCAATTATTTATAGCACTTGACCTTGCTCGCTCAATGACTCTAAAATAACTATCTTCATATTTTATGAGCATGGCTATTTTCCGCACCGTAAGAACTTAGTATAGGTACCTATACCAGCAGTTTTAGAATTGTTTCCATTTTAGGCCCTTTAAGGCATTAAAGCCCCGGGAAATCATTTTAACGTCACGTTTCATCTTTCACAGAGATCTCAACAGTACTTGAGTAAAAACTGTCAAATTTCTTTAGCTTTTTAATTTCCGCGCTATTTGGTGTAACTGACGGACAATGTGACCACACGTCCATTTAAATTTGACACACCAATACCTCAATTTGCGCTGAATAAGCGCTCCTTACTTTACCTGTTTTCACAATTTTTTAATAAATATTATTACCCATAAACGTGTCAATAATTTATGAAAAATTTTCCCCAGAGACTTGGTGGGCTTGAAGTATTTCTAAAACTATCGGTATCGATATCTACGGAAAGCTCTGATGTGTGTAAATTAGATATAGAAATTATAGCATTATAGGTACGTATGCCTATTTTACCATTTGACGAGTGGCGTGAAATATTATACCATTATAAGGAACTGGTTGTCTAGAGAATTCCCGAATATCTAATTTAGAAATAGCTTAACCCATAATCATGATAATTTTACATGAGGATAATGTACATGGGTAATACACATAATTTATCTCTCCATTTAACATAAATCGCTATAAAAGAATTCATTTTTTACATTTTATATACGCGAATCCATGGTAATTTAATATAAGTAGTTCAACAACAGTAGAATATATAAAATGTAATTGGTATCTTAACATAGTGTCTTACAGAATACCAAATTTTTAACATTCTGTTAAAAACAATTTTACAGAGTTCTGTACTGCAAAATAACAGTCTGTAATAATGTAGTTACAGAATCGACCCATTAATGTGAGCACGGTAACTGTGGGTAAAATTATCACATCGGTTCATTAAAAATGAATATATTAAAATGTTAAGTACAAGGCAAGAAAAACGTAACGTCTGTGTACATTTTTATAATATTGCACAATTTGCAAATGTATATGTGGTGCAACTGATTGTACCTATATTAAAATTCAGTCACCAGGTGAAAATCGTGTTGAAGTGTTTAGAAATAGAAAAGGCTTTTATTTCATTAACATTCAAATAGTTTGCGACGTTCAGTCGCACTTTATGTAGTTGTTCGATTAGTTGGAGGTACCTACGGGCTACGACAGCAAAATTTTTGACAATTCTTTATTTTATTGTTTATATCGTTGGTCTCTTTGCATTCAGTTATTTTTAAATATTTTCTAAATAAGTATTTCTAATAAATTATATTTGTACTTTTCAATAAAATTTCGGGCACGATCTCTTTTTTTCGATTCCATTATATTTTAAACTTTTTACTTTGATTAGTTTTATATTTATCAATTTTATAACTGTCGTACAGGTAGCTATGGTTTCAAATTTCAAACTGAAATGCAGTTTTTGGTATTTTAGTTTAATTTCTTGTTAACTAACTAACTGAACAATTAGTTTTATAATATCCAGTTTTAGTTTAACAGCTTGTTAGATTTAACAGTCTGCTAGCTAACAGACCGTTATCTTTTGCTTTATAATATTAGCCCTTAATAAGTAATTTCATATTAGTCATAGGTAAAAATATTATTGGTGGTATCTATAGAAATATTTATTAATACTTACAAAAATTCCAAAATTATTTTTTCACAAATGCTTAGCAACTATAATTAATTTCCATGATTTTTTTAATAAATTCATAGATTACTGTATACAATAATAAAAAATTAATATTTTGCGGTTTTTCGAAAATTTCTACGGTTAGACTAAAATTTTTCCAAAATCCTTTCTTAACGACCGCCTACGACCCAACAGGGACCTACATACCAAATTTTAAGTTTGTATGTGTTATAGTTTTGGAGATTTCGTGATAGATGAGTGAGTGAATGAGTGAATGAGAGAATGACTGAATGGTGTTTGGATTTTATATTATATAGAGTTAACTTTAAAAAAAAAATTGGATCAATCATTTGTAAACAAAAGGTCATTTAATTGTTTGCACCAGGTCATCACACTTTACATTCCAACGAATAACTTGTACCTTGAAAATGAGCATAGAGTGAATCGTCATTGTGCAACAGGATGTCATAGTATCTTAAATTTGATTTCGATTGGATAAATAATTAAACGTAAAATAATTACTCAAGTATAAATTATTAATGATTCAATTCTAGGTACATTTATTTATAAGTAATCACCTGGTGTGGGATCATTTTAAACATTTTAATTGACCATTTAAAAATAAATAAAAATGTATATAGTGTATACGGGAGTTGATTAAGATCAGTCAATCGTTGTCACGTTTCGATAGAGATAAAAAAAATTTTGCTAATAGTGATTTCGACTGATTTAATAGGTTATTATAATTTTAACACTTTTCGTTTCAACAGGTGACTCGACTATGTTTTTAATCTACCTTGAAGGCCTTTCTACCAAATGTAAATCTTTATGGAAATAGAATTGACATGACATTGTTTTCGATTTCGGCTACATTTTGAATTTTGTCAGAAAAGAATGGGCTAAGTGTCCAGACTCTGTATTCAATTTAGAATTTGTTTAGGTTAGAAATGAAAAAACTCTACTTGATGACGTATTGAGAATAATTAAGTGTCATTTTTTCACGTGACTACTTCAATTTTTGAATGACTCTCTTTTCTGCTATTTCTCGTGAATGTATTCAATATTCTTTCGGAAAATATTTTCTGCAGGTACTTTTCTATTTCGATTCCAGTGATGAAAAGTAAATTACTCCCTTTGAAAAACATGAATTAATTTTCAATTGATCTTGAAAATTGACCTCAAAGTCGACTTCAAGGTCACCATCAAGTGCATCAATTCGAACTCGATCACTTTAGCCCCAAGCACTTTTTACAGAAAATGTATCGTTTTAGAAATAACCGTTTCCTCTAGGGGTTGAGGAGTGCTTTCTGTCCCTAAAAAAGTATTTTGCCGAAACAAAAAAATACCCCTGTCGCAGCATCCTGCATAACATAGCGAATTTCCATTTACAAAAGTACGTTTTTCTCGGAAACTAGTTGATATAGAGTAATTGTAAATAAAAAAAACCTTCTTTATGTGATTTTTCCGCCTCATTCCGCCAAATTTTTTTCACGAAAAATGTCCAAAACCCCGTAAACGTTTTCACGAAATTTCTTAAAGATAAGATGTTTCGTTCTTGAGTTATCGTGCGGACACTTAGTAAACATATATATAAATGTGTCCGCACGATAACTCAAGAACGAAACATCTTATCTTTAAGAAATTTCGTGAAAACGTTTACGGGGTTTTGGACATTTTTCGTGAAAAAAATTTGGCGGAATGAGGCGGAAAAATCACATAAAGAAGGTCTTTTTTATTTACAATTACTCTATATCAACTAGTTTCCGAGAAAAACGTACTTTTTTAAATGGAAATTCGCTATGTTATGCAGGATGCTGCGACAGGGGTATTTTTTTGTTTCGGCAAAATACTTTTTTAGGGACAGAAAGCACAATTTCTTAAAGATAAGATGTTTCGTTCTTGAGTTATCGTGCGGACACATTTATATATATGTTAACTAAGTGTCCGCACGATAACTCAAGAACGAAACATCTTATTTTTAAGAAATTTCGTGAAAACGTTTACGGGGTTTTGGACATTTTTCGTGAAAAAAATTTGACGGAATGAGGCGGAAAAATCACATAAAGAAGGTTTTTTTATTTACAATTACTCTATATCAACTAGTTTCCGAGAAATACGTACTTTTGTAAATGGAAATTCGCTATGTTATGCAGGATGCTGCGACAGGGGTATTTTATGTAATTTTTTCTTCTCTTTTAAATGGTGTAAAAAAATTTCGCAAAAATTTTTGAATAAGTGGAAATTTTCGCAAAAAACTAATTTTTTGCTAGATCAAAAACCATGTTCCTGGCATCCGACGTGTCTGGCTGACGAACTCATCCAAGGGTTTGGGACTTCCAATGTTCTCACCAAGTTTCGTAAAAATTGGATACTTCGTTCGAGAGTTATCGTGCGGACACATATATATATATATATATACATATATATATATATATATATATATATATATATATATATATATATATATATATATATATAGATATATATATATATATATATATATATATATATATATATATATATATATATATATATATATATATATATATATATATATATATATATATATAAATTTTAGTGACTATTATTTTCGATTTCTAGGGACCTCAAAACAAATTTCTGCCATAGTCCCGGGCTCAGGTCATGCCCACCGTGTCATGACAGTGGCTGTAATAGCTGAATTCCATTCTGGAAATTTTATCATATATTTATGTTAACTTTCAAAATAATCGCCTGTATATGTTAAAAATTTAATACTTGTTTACATAAAAATCTTTGTTTACATTAAAAATTTTCTCACGTAGACTGTATATGTATATACAACACACACAAACCGTACGCATAATGGTAGTACGGATAATGAAATGGTCCTGTACCTTTATACATGTGTCACAATTATGTGATCGTATCAAAAAGGATATCTATCGTATATGCATATATATGTATGTTATATACAAAATATCCATATTGTGTCGAATATGTTCTCAGACTGTGCTTAGACTCACACTTTATACGATAAAATGATCACATTATAAACAACATCGCTTTTCTCGGAAACTAGTTGACATAGAAAAAAAGTTTAAAGACCTTTTTTATGTAATTTTTTCTTTTCTTTTAAATGGTGTAAAAAAATTTCGCAAAAATTTTTGAATAAGTGGAAATTTTGGCAAAAAACTAATTTTTTCCAAGAACAAAAGCCATGTTCCTGGCATCCAACATGTCTGGCTGAAGAACTCATCCAAGATTTTTGGATTTCCAACGTTGTCACCAAATTTCGTAAAGCTAGCGGTTTTTCCTGAAAAGTTATCGTGCTAATACATATATACATACATACATACATTCATATATATATATATATATATATATATATATATAAATTTTAGTGAATATTATTTTTGGGTTCTAGGGGCCTCAAAACAAATTTCTGCCATAGTGTCGGTCTTAAGTCGTGTCATGAGAGTGGCTGTAATAGCTGAATTTCCAGAATTCTTTCTGGAAATTCGCTAAAAAGAACACGTATTTAATATTCTTCTCGCTAGTTAAGTTTCATTCAAATCGGTGAGTATAGGTTGGGTAGTGTTAGATACTTGTGAGAGTTTCTGTTATACCGATGTAGTTGCTGACAGACGTATTCATAATAATTTAATGAAAATGAATATTATCTTCTTCAGAGTTTTGTAATCATTTTGATTATTCTTAATTCATAGGTACCGTATTTTCCGGCGTATAACGCGCACCTTGAATACCAAAAATATTGTCCAAATTTCCTGGTGCGCATTGTACGCCGGATATAAAACCGTGTTCTGTAAAAATTATGACGGTTTTTATAATTTAATATTCTTCTGTCAAAAGTAAGTGGGTTATCAAATAAAGCAAAAAGGAAACGAAAACTAAACAGTAATACAAATTTAAATAAGATAAAAAATAAAATAATTATATAAAAACATAAAAATAATATGTATATAAAATCTGTAGATGATTCATTATTTTATAAGTTTGAGTGCGCATTATACGACGAACATACAAGAAAACTAAAATATATGCCGGAAAATATGGTAAATACGATAATTGTTATTAAAAATTACAAAAACGAAATTGTTAACTAATCCCCCAAAATATACAAAACTACACAATTACCAAAGAAAAAAAATGTATCTATTATTATTTGCGAATCTAATTTCTGTTTAGTAGGTGCTTGCAAAATCAAATAACAATGTCCAGTACAGGCCCAAAAGTATTTATTGTATATACATGTATCTATAGTTTAATCACCCTGAATTCTACCAAATTAATGAAGCAGAAACCGTTACGGATTAAAAGTAGTATTAATGTACAATTAGATCACAAAAGCAATCAATGTATAGGATGAATGACAGCTTAGTTTGTTTATAACAAACAAAAACCAATTTGATTTTGAACAAATAATGACAAAGAAACTGATTTTATCGTTATTAAAGGCAAATTCTATTACCTAATAGAAATAGTACAACAAGTAATTAATTAATTAGTAAGGAAAATAATTTTAAAGTTATAAAACATAGTTATAGCCATAATAAAAATCAACATTTTTTTGCCTCTATATGTTTACTAAAATGTTTATTTATAAGATTAATGCTATTATTAGCGAATTTCCGAATAATATCTTATTTTTACGATATTTGATGAAAACGTTGGGAGCTCAAAAATCTTAGATGAGTTCTTCAGTCAGACACGTCCGATGCCGGAAACATGATTTTTGCCAATAAAATAACTCCAAAATTTTTTATTTTTGAAATAGGTATATCTACTTAATAAATCTCTAACACTGACTGACAGACAGACAACGCACAGCCTAAACCGTTGGGTTTAGAAGAATGAAATTTTGCACAGGAGTTCCCTATGTAATGTAGGTGAGCACTGGGAAAGAATTTTTGAAAATTAGTCCCCTAAGTGGGTTAAATAGAGAATGAAAATTTGTACGGAAATTCGTCATTTTTGAAGTTAGATGTATATAAAATGTAATGTACTATAGCTATTAAAATAAATAATATCTTATTTTAATAAATCTTTAACACTGACTGGTATCCTGAAGTGTTGCCGATGGTAAATCCCATCGAGTTGGTATACGACTAGTATGTAAAATAAATTATGTCTTGTAATAAATGTGGTTCTGTTTACTGAATAATAGCCAGTATATTATGTTCCTCATATCAGTCATATCTTACCCCGCCTTTGCATCAGGGCAACAGCCAGTAAACTGTCTTTATGCTCCGTCTATAGTATTGTAATAGTGTTTAATGGTCTATACATATAAAAAGAACTTATTGGTCAGAACACTATTTCTGCGAATAAGAGTTAGACTTGGCCAATTTTTTTTTTTAATATATGGGAGAGTCGCCTATATTGGACCACTTTTGTCATTCTTGTTTGCAACAAGGAAACCAATTAAGATACAGCCCTCATTTTTGGTTGTCTGATTAATCAATCTTTATGCTATAAAATGAAAACATTAATTCGTCTCTAGTTGAATTTTAAAAAGACTCTACCTTGAGTAAAAAAAATAATGTCATTTGGTCCAATTTAGGACACTAGTTTCCTAAATTGGACCGATTGGTTCCTAAATTGGACCACCGTTGATAATAGCATAATTAAGCAAAAGTTGAAGCTCAAAAAGCTCAAAAATTATGGTTTTATTCTACTTTTATTATAATGTATTACAACGGAATTCAATATTACATAAAAAAAAATATATAGTTGAAACAAAAAGTACATAGCAATTCTAAGATTAAAAGCTCAGAAATTATTTTTTACAATAAACACAAAAGTACTTTTTCACTCTCTCCGAATTTGCACATTTTAAGTGATTCCATTCTTTGCACATCATGCACTGAATCATTGGCTCAATTCTATCTTCTTCACAAATTCCACAGTACCAACTTTCAGTTTCTTTGTTAGATTGACCACTATTAGCTACTGTTTCAAAAATCATTTCTTCTCCTTTATTAAAGCCTGAAGTGCTTTTTCTAATTATTCTTGCTTCCATTGGCCGTACTTTCCTCGTGATGCCATTCTAAAAGTAATAAAAATTTTAAATATTAAACGGTTCTTACATTGAACCGGTCCATTTTAGGAACTTCTACTAGGTCCAATTTGGGGGACCATAATGTTTTTCTACAAAAACCGTTATCTACATCTAATCCATGTATATATTTTTATGATTATGTCGTTATAGTAAATTATATATGACATAGATAAAACATAAATATAAAAAGAAAAAGTTGTACCTACCTATTAAGAGTTTAGTCGAACGGTAAGTAATGAAAATTTAACATCAACTTAACAATTTTTCATAAATTTGCGAGTTTTCAAAGACTGCTTACTTGACAATTACCTAAATTCGTGCTAAGAAATAAATTCGAATGTTGTTTAATATTTTTATTGTTAGATGGCTCTAACTGTCTTTTAATTGCTTAAAACTGACGCTGTCCAATTCAGGAGCCGGTCCAATATAGCAGACTCTCCCCTATATTTAAAATGTTTATATCTTTTAAAAATAGACATGGTCATTTTTCACCTGAGATACTCCCGGCAAATTCTGTACGTGTCATTCATTTGCAAAATTATAATTAAATATTAAATACAACAGTCAATTCATATTGTTTTTCGTCTATCAAAAAAAAAAAAAAAAATCTTCAGTTATATTCGGTACGTATATTATGAGCATAAAAATTGAATTAACCCCTTCAGGTGGGTACACATAACATTATATTTGCAATTATTTAATCTTAGAAATCAGTTAAGGGCATTCCAATGATTCGGCCTCAATCAAAAGGACATTAACTTAACATTGCCGTTAGCATTACACACACACAATACCAGATACGAGATACCATTAAATACATAACTCAAAATCATTAGATATAATTCTTTACTAAAAATATCTTATAAATAAAAAATTGTTTTGAAATTCAATAAGTTCAATTACACGAATAAAAAAAAAAATACAAAATAAAATTAGATGGACATAACAGCAATATTTCATGTTGATTTCCACCTTTGGAGTTCAATTACTCTTTGTTTTTTTACTCTGTATTTGAATTATATAATAAATAAAATATGATTTAATACCAAGATAAGCGAAAGTTGATTTTTTCAAGTTTAATATGATCATCACTCAGTGATCATAGTAATTCTATTACTATATAAAGTAAAAGTGATCGTAGAGATTAATCATATGATGTATTTTGTATACAGGTGTTTTGTTTTCATCTGGTCCTACAAACTGTAGATAAGGGTACTTTAAGGCTGTAGACAAAAAAGAGATATTTTAATTTTAATACTTATTTTTTTGAATAAAATTTATTATACCACCCAAATAAATGCTCAGTGCTTTTGCTCAGTTGCTCTTATTAAATAAATTTTAGTTTATTGAAAATAGCTGCTCTAAAAATTTTTATAATTCAGAGTACTATAATAAACAAAGTCACCTAAACGGATCAAAATTAATTGTGATAATCAAAACGGTTTAAATAAAAATTGTATTAACTGATACATATTATATTATGTTTGCAACAACAGAGTTATGTTTGCTTTAATTAGAGCAGTTTTACAAAAAAAAGAAAAAAAAACAATATTTTATAGAGTATAACCTTTTAGGGGTAGCATATTACAGTGTCTACTAAAAATTCTGCAATAGTATATTACGTGATTGAGATTGTAAGTTGCATATTACACACGAGCGAAAAAGTTACGTAAGAGCCGCGTAGCGGCGAGTGCGTAATTGCGCGAGTTTATAATATGCCTTACAACCGAGTTACGTACTGTACTTTATCTACGACTAACATGAAATTCACAATAAACGATAAAAATTTGATACAAATACAATACATTAAAATTATGTAGAATTTGAAAATTAAAAACAAATGTAAAAATTCTTACTAGGTAAAATTTTTGTACAGATTCTAATATAATATGCAATATAAGAATTAGTAAAAGTGTAGTAACCTGTGGTATTAACATATAAAGAGCCATTTTTTATACAGCTGTATATAAAAACATAGCTTACCTAGATATTATTTTGTACAATAAACAAACAATTTCATGGTAGTCGTAGATAATATTTTTTTTGTATGAATTGTATACAACACAAATAGAAATGGTGGTAGCGCTGGGATAAATTTGTTTCTGCCAAAAATAATTTTCGAAATAAAACAGTATGAAAATTTCAACCACGGTATCCAGGTAGTATGTACAAGTATACACTTCATAATACAAAGTTATACTACAGTAATTATTCACAAATGGAAACCTCCCTCTCTCACTCACTCTTTATGTATTTATATATAAGAATGAGAGAGAGAAAGGAGTTTCCATTTGGGAATAATTACTGTATTTAGAACTAGTAGTAACATAGTGGGCCACAATACGTAGTAAAAGTAACTGATTCAAGTCAAATTCTCCGGATTTTACAATGAGGGACCAACCGAGTGGCTGAGCCTATCTAGGCACTGGTGCTCTAAACTGGTAGGTCGAGGGTTCGAATCCTACGACGGGCTATGCTCGTGAAAATTTTGTTGCAGTTTCCCTTCACAATTTCAGGTGAATATTGGCACAGTTCCTTTAAAAAGATAGCTGCAGACGCGTACCATTCAAATTCTAATTCCCTACCACTTTCTTCTTGCCCTGCACTCCAATAAAGTAAAAATTATAATGATATGGGTAGTGTCTGGTAGTAGACAGTAGTCTGAAGAACGGTCATTAAACCCCATTTATGATTATCATTACTGTTACTATTATTTTCTAAGCAAAAATGTAGTTCAACGACTGTAAAGTTTCAACTATCATCTCACTATATAGCCAGCTAGAATTTTTATTATAAATAAAACATCCTATACGCTTCTGATATTTCAAATATTCTTACTTTGATTACGAATAAAAAATAAGAAAAAATATTTAAAATTTTAACTGTCAAATATCAAAACATTATATTTTCCGTTTTAATTTTAACATTGGTCTTTGTTTTTTTGTTTAAACAAAAGATATCATACACGCACACAAATATTTGATTATCAAATTCTTATGTTTAGTAATATACCGAGTGACCACGGACAACGTATGCCCTTTTCTTTTTTTTTTTCTTTGAAATGATACCATTTTTGAATTTCGAAATACAGCAACAGCTTGCTATAGAGAACACTCAGAGAACACTTTAGAATGTGAGATAGAATTATACTTCTTACTCTTTTAAGTAATAAATCAACAATATACAGATTGCTTACTGTGACTTACGAAAATATACAATGGAAATATAAGCATACATAGATTAATAAACTTTTAGTAATAATAAAATTGGTACATTCTGAAAAAAGAAATTTAATCATTTTTTATTGTTAAGTTTAAGGCAAAGGTTACATTTCATATTTTTTATCACATGATATTAATTACGTTAAAGCCGCTGCTACACGATGCTACGAACACCTTCCAACATTCGACGTTGGATGGTTCATAGCATCGTGTAGCCGTTGTTCGAACTTACGAGTGTCCAATGTCGAGCGTCAAACGTTCGCATTTGGTCGTGTCCCGTTCGATGTCGGTATTCTTGCACCGAGTCAAAGGGATGCTTCGAACGTTTGAAGGTCAATGTTGGTTGCGTTGGTTGGTTCGACTCAGCAGCTGCACGACTCGTTCATGTGAAGAGAGACAACATCAGTGGATAACATTAGAGATAACATCAGACAGATAACAGCGTCGTCCACTGAGTACCAACACATCATCATTCGTATTGGATCAAACATTCGATTCACCGTGTAGCAGATACATTCGTCGCATCAACTATCGAACTTAATTGCCTCAAACGTTCGATCGAACGTTGGAAGGAACGTTCGTAGCATCGTGTAGAACCCGCTTAACCACAAGGTATATAAGTACACGAGTATTTTATGCACAGAATATTACAGAACGAACATTAGTATCTCTATACTACTGAAACCAGTGTAACGACAAAGGACAGAAAATATCTCACCGATATATTATATATATATGCACGCGGAGTTGTGTGTTAGTGAGATGGATGGTTGTGTGTATGGGTGTCTTGCATACGCATATACATGACATGCATGTGGCACGCATCATGCACGTATACCACGTATACCGTGTCAACACGACGGCAACAATATAACAACAATTGAAACACACCCATTGGTAGCTACTAAGTGAATGACAACATAGTTCTGCAAAATGAACATAAATGACCATAAGTGATTGCAGAAAAGAGATAGTTGTATTCTTTCCAGTGTTCTATGATTTTATGGGTTAAAAAGAGTAAGAAGTATAATTATTCTGTCTTACATTCCAGTGCTCATTATAGCGAGCTCTTGGTGTGGAAGATTAAAAGATTACCAAGCCAAAAATGCTAATTTTTGTTTCACTAAATTCATTCAAAGACAGGATTTTCATAGAGACTAAATTAAGTTAATTTTGATTTCAGATTAAGGTTTTATTTGTTTCGCAACTAACTTGATTCAAAACAACAAGCTAAAATATCATGGGTACGGCATAGCGAAATAACCAAATTAAAACAATACGCTGCCATATTTTTTAAAAAAAGCACATTTGACAAATTTCACCTTTTACTAGAGGGGGAGGTCTATATTTAGGAATTCATAAATAGCGTAATACTTAGTTCTATTAAGTCAAAAATTGACAAGTAGAATTGTGCAAAGACGTCCCTTGTACATTAGTCCGTGGTCAACCGGTATAGAAGAAATATACGCGTTTGAAATATACATTAACTCACACTGGCAAAAAATATTTTATTACGTATATAATTTAGATATGCAAATTTTAGTATGCAATCTATTATGTGTCATATCTCGTACAACTAACTGATCAAAGTCATAATTTATTAAAAAGTTGAAAAAATATAATTTGCATGTCTAAATTTAATAAACCAATTTATAAGAATTAATTTAATCGAGCCTTTTGGCTCAAATGGGTTTCAAAAAATTAGAAACTCCTTGACACGTGTGAGTCATTTTATTATAATTTATAATTAGGTACGTTATATTTGCCGCTGCATTAGTAGCATACTTTATCGAAGACAAAAAAGAAACATTATTGACAATACCTAGTCAATTTTTTTTTTTAAATTTTTAATATAAATTTTCTTACCTACGCTTACACAAAGAAAACCTTTTTTTAAAAGTATAATATTTATTATATTACACAATTAGTAACTAATTTTGACACATATTATACAATTAGTAACTGATTTTCCTTTTTTGGGAGTCATTAAATATTCGTTTAATTATCTTACCTTACCTTCTGTTTAATACCTTACGTAATTTTATCTTATATTTACTGACTGTCGTACAAGGTTAAATATTTTTTATTGCTTTTTTAATTCGCTTTATCTTTTCTACTTGTAAAATTTCGCTTTTCTAAAACATTGTCTGAATATCTTCTTCGAATATCGACCTTGAGGTCACATAAATTTACAAATTGTACAATCCAGAGCTCGCCTAACATCACGAATATAAAATCATTTTTTTTTATATTCAAATATTCACTAATTTGTAAAATTATTAAATTAGGTATTTGTTAAATAAACTTTGTTAACACGATTTTATATCTTTTGATTTTCGATTTCCTAATTTTTATATTTCAGATATCTAATTTTAAATTTAAAAAAAAATTTAATATACCTAATATAATAAACCATTGATGAGTATGTGTTCCTAAAAGCCAAATACAACTATCTAATGACTTTTTATTAGATAGGAAATAAATAAAAATCTATTCTTGACTTGGTCGACCTTGGTAATTTTAGTCCCTAAAATCTGTCAAAGTCAGTTGTCAAATCTTAAAGGGGAAAACCATCGCAAGCCTGTGTTATATATCATCTTATATATATATTCTGTTATAGACTGACTGTATCAGTAAATAATAAAGCATCCAGATACACTCAAAATACGAACTGCTTATATAGCTTTATGCTTTTTTCGAAATTTTGATTTGAAACTTTATTTTCAGAAACTTTACAGATATACTTTTGAGTAACTAAACTATAATTAACTTTTTCATCAAACAAGGGAAAATATCTCCTTAAACTAACATATTACATTGTTTATACTTAACACAAAACTAGGGGGGCGGATTATGCTTGTGCTTTAGGAATTTAGAACTTGGGCAGGTTAATAAAAACTAACATCAGTTTTAGTTTTCAAGTGATAACAAATTTTTGGAACATCTCTACACTGTTTTTGTTTTTGTTTTTCTATTTTCTATTTTATCACTAAAGAAGGTTAATATCTGAAAATGAACTCTTTATATGATACGTTAGATACGATGAACCCTTTTTCGAGCCGTCAAAAAAAAAAAAAAACAACATACAAACACTGCCAAAAAATATTTAAATTCCACAGCTGGATATTTTGTTCTCTGCGCCAATGTCCATCAAATAATATATGATTCGAAACAATAACTCTAATTTATCTATCGCGCTTTAGTTCTACGTAAGTGACATACGTACAATCCAGAGTGTATTAGAATATTAGAACAAATTTACTATTGTGAATAATATTAAAATTACCATAATACCTCGATTAGAAGATATATCAGTTAGCTATGGCTGTATGTACAGTTCACACCACCGGCATTTGCAAGAAATATCACAGTGGAAAGACGTGATGTGTGATAATATACGACTTGTTCTTAAAAATATGGTTACTACTGTTAAAATTAGAATCCCAGTTTAATGTACTGAGGTTTCAACTAAAAACAAAGAATTCTAGATTCTCAAGACGATCAACGCTACCTTGACGTAGATTGAATTAAATTTTGAACTGATTAGCATTGTTCAAAGTTCCATAAGAACCTGTCTACTGATAGCTTTTTCAATCGAAGCAGGCTTAACCCTAGAACCATACGTACTCGTCAAAATGACGAACGCTTGCTGTGAAACTTAAGTTATCTAATTTATTTGTTATTATAACACAGTAGACGTATTAATTTTGTTTATAGTTGCTGTCGTTTTGTTTGTATTTGTTTGTATGCAAATAGTGTGCGTCAAAAGGACGACGATATATGATTAACCGATGTTTTTTTTAGAGAGTTTGTACTTTATAAAAGTTTTCCTAATTTTTCTAAAATCTATTAAAGATATGGATGTTATGATTAATTTATTCAATGATAATGATAATATGAAAGGTGATTACAGCTGTTTGAATTATAGAGACGACATAATACTGAAGTTTTAATATATTGAATCGAAAACCAAAGAATGCGTTTCAAGCGACTTAATAAAAGATTAACAATTCATTTATTTTGTGGAAAATAATTTAATTTTATTATTTTTTGAGATCTTATTCGAAAAATTACTAACAAATTTTAGAAAATTTACCTAATCAGGAAATAACTACATGTCTATGGGAATATTTGTGACCGAGAAATTTCACATTCTGTAAAGTCCGACTCATAATAGTTCATAAATTAATTATTTGAAAGACATGTCTTATGATACAATTGATGTATTTATCTATTTTTTAATTTTTATAATGAAAATATGCTTTGATAAAAAAAATTAAAAAAATTAATAAATATTTATATTAAAAAAATTTTCCAAATCCAATTTTTGTAAATATTTTGTTCGATTTTGTAGTATTGTTATGTAAAAAAAATGTTTTTTGCAAATAAACTCTAAAACTCTCCGTAAAAAGTCCATTCGTCAAAATGACGCTGATGTATGATTAACGTTTCTCGTAGACTAACGTATGATTCTAGGGTTAAGATAAGTTACAATGTTGAAACCACTGATAGTTTTAGATGGAATATCCTGTTAGCTTTCAAAAAACATAAAATCTGCTAGGAAGTGCTTAGTTGCAATTACTTTACTGCACTAAAGTGGTGACAAATGTGTTTCACTTGTAATATTTGCAGAGCAGTCAGACCGGGGAGGTCACTAGGCTACGTTGCCTCTAGCCTCTCTAGAACATTCGGTATGGTATTATCATTCGTGCATGTTTCTCTCACTTTCTTCGCCAAAGTCCAACAACAAACTCTGCTGACCCAAACTGTCCAGACCATACTTTATTTGAAATTATATTGATAGTACCTACCGATAGTAGATAAAAAAATTATTAGACAGAAACTAATCCTCCGTACAAATCATACGAAATTAATTCGTACAAATGAGTGAGCGAGTAATTCTTAAATAAATTCCTACTTTATATTTCTACTTTATACTTTATAGGTTTTTGCTCAATTGGTCTAGTTGTCAAATTAAAGACACATGCTCCAAGGTTTTTTTGTATTGACAATTTAACTAAGGTGGGTGGACCATGGAAGGCCACTCTAACGAGTAAACATTTTTAATTCGTTTAGTTACTGAATAAATGAAGGAAACAAATTATTAAGTAGTACCTATTTTGTTTTATTGTGTACCATATAAATCACTTTTTTTTAACCTAGCTTTAATCACTATTTATTAAATTTAAGTTTTCTTAAGCTCCTCCAAATGGCCTTGCAAGGAACACGGCTCCAAACAAGGCCAATATTGTACATCAGTCGTTCAACTTAAAAATAGAGTTGTAACAATTAATATATCCGCTTTTACTAAAACTACATAATAAGTTCTTTCATTTGAGTGAAACATTAAATGCTCAATATATTTTTATCATCTATAAAAAAACTTAACGAACATTACTTGAACACTATGGTATACCTAAGAATATATTAATGGAAATTATTTAAAAATAGTAGTAATGAGCATTATATTGATATCAAATAACTTGCTAACGGGTTTTATAATGAAATTAAAAATTTTTTTTTACCTAAAATGGTCTTCTTATGGGTTTGTTCTTTGTAAGGCCGCAATGTTCCTAAGAAGGCCAAACTAACAATTATCTATGACTTTTTGATATTAATTATAATAAAATAATAGACACTACAGATTGAGTACTGTAATTATCACACATTTATCATGGCACATAGTGTTCTAGTCAGGAATGTTTAAAATCAACGTTCATATGTTCATGGTTTGTAGATGTTCCTTGTAAGGCTCATGTATCCTAGCAAGGCCAACCGTCAAATTTTTGATTGGCCTTATAAGGAACCACCGGCTTTCTTAGGAACACTACCAATATTTTAACTTAAATCGAGGCAAAACTATTTTGTTTTCCTTTAGTACCATAAACATATCTTTATACGATAATTCACAGTACAAAAATATGAGATAATAATAGGTTATTTAACTAAAAACTTACGTTTTGCTGTGCGCGCGAATAACAATTGTAACGTCGACGGCCGTAGTCTACGAAGTGTGAGATCGCACTGTCGCAGTAGCGGCGCGAGCGACTCGCCACCGCGTCTGTGGTCTTGAGTTTGCTGAATCTTATGCCGCTGCTACACGATGCTACGAACACCTTCCAACATTCGACGTTGGATGGTTCATAGCATCGTGTAGCCGTTGTTCGAACCTACGAGTGTCCAATGTCGAGCGTCAAACATTCGCATTTGGTCGTGTCCCGTTCGATGTCGGTATTCTTGCACCGAGTCAAAGGGATGCTTCGAACGTTTGAAGGTCAATGTTGGTTGTGTTCGTTGGTTGCGCACGACTCGTTCATGTGAAGAGAGACAACATCAGTGTATAACATTAGAGATAACATCAGACAGATAACATCTTCGTCACGTTTGTCCCAACACATTATACAAGAGAGACAACATCAGTGTATAACATTAGAGATAACATCAGACAGATAACAGCGTTGTCGACTGAGTACCAACACTTCATCATTCGTATTGGATCAAACATTCGACTCACCGTGTACAGCTCAACCAACATAAGGTTGCCGGTCAGATGCGCAAACGAAAGTGTGCGACAACAAGAATTAAACATATAACATATATGCATAAAAGTGTGATAGAAGTTATGTTTGTCTAGTGCGCGTACAACCTTGACCGGCAACCTTATGTTGGTTGAGCTGTAGCAGATACATTCGTCGCACCAACTATCGAACTTAATTGCCTCAAACGTTCGATCGAATGTTGGAAGGAACGTTCGTAGCATCGTGTAGAACCCGCTTTAGTGTATGTATAGAAGGAAGATCTCTTTACATGTCAATAACTACGATTTTTTAATAGTTGACCTTCTAAGGAGCATGGCCTTCCATGGTCCACCCACCTTAATGTGTATTAATTCCCATAAGAACGTTGAAGTTTTATTTTCACTTTTGCTGAAGCAAAAAATAGGATCAATTTTTACAGCGAATAAAATCTCGTGGGTCATTTTATTGCAATTAAACGTGATAAAAATGAAACAAAAGTCTTTACTAGTAAATTTAGCTAATTTTAAAACCACAATAACGAAATATTAAATACTAATATGAATTATATACTACCGTATATTACAATCGAATTTTATCTTTTTTTCTTTGGTTAATTTGTGTTTCTTACAACTCACGTTTGTTTCCTAAAAGCGATTTAACTCGAAGAACTCTCAATACAAGTACACTACAGGTTCGCTGTCGTGTTTTTGTTAGTTGACAGTTCTTTTTGTTAAATTTCTAGGTAAAAAATTTTCGTTAAACACAAATTTATTCAAGAAAATACTAATTTCTGGTCTAATAATAAGTGAAAAAACCTAGAAGAATTTGACTTAACGGAAAATTTCCATTTAAAACTGAAAATAACAACTCCGAATATTATCTAAAGGCCTTACAAATTATTTTCAATTCATTAAAATAACCCAGTACCAGTATTATGTTAAAATCTTAGTTTTAGAAGCCTAAAGATACCTTTCGTTCAACAGAAACCTTTAATTTTTAAGTTTCCATTTCACTTTTTCGTAAGTATTCGCATCAACAAAACAAGGATTTTATTTGGATAAAAAAAATATACATAATCGTACCAATATAGCCGCACATATACTGATATACTTAAATATTATACGTACATATTTGTTTAATCACCCGAAATTGTTTCAATTCGTATCCAGTGTAACCGCAACTTGATGATAAGGTCTTTCTCAATGTTTTAAATTCAAAGACCAAGAATTTTATATTAATAGCCACTTATTATTTATATAAGTTGTGGTTTCATTATGGTATTTTAAAAAATAAAATTTACATCAAAAATTTTTTAGAAAAGTCAAAATGAAATCTTTGGTTTATTATTATTATTAAATGTTTTATTCTAAATAACTGTTTGTGGTCAAAAAAGATGTATACTATAGTTAATATTTATATTTTGAGAGATGACGAAATTTCAAATGTCAAACGCCAAAAAGTTTAGGACCATATCTAATAGTACTACATATATTTTTTGGCCCTAAACTTTTTGGCGATTTTACATGTCTTTATAAAAATAGTGTTTCATGTTTAAGTCCCTGCATTTTCGGCGAAACAAATGAGAGAACGTTAATTTTAATACAGAATGAAAGCTTAGAATTTCTACTTTCAGAATCTTTCTTTAGAATTTTGTTATGTTTTAGTGTTTTTGATTTATGATATTATCTTTCTGATATTATTTATTTAAAGAATATTAGATATTTTGCAAGAAACTAAACATTATAATAGTTAATGATGCCGAAAAAATAATGTTAAAAAAACGTTAAAAAAAAGCATTTATCATAATAACAAAATTTTTTTTGATCTTTATCATTGTCACTTCTTTTTCAACTTGCGAATTTTTTGCATGACCTAACAACTGTGACCAAATTGTGTTTATTGATAGATTTTTTTTGCTCATTATTATTGTCAAATATCAATAGTTTTTTTTTTTTTTTTTTGTTGGCAATGTCAGACTGGTTTTCCGCGATAAAACTTTTATGAACATGTTTTTTTTTTTTGTCTTCCTTAATACCACAATCTCTAAAAGTTATCTAGCGAATTATATAAAAGAATTTTATTACGTATATCCATCTAAAAAAAAAGATTTTTAATATAATAATTTATTATTTATTGTTGATATAGTGGGAGAAAAAATATTAACAAATGGGTAATATTCATATACATATTACAAAATTTTAAATAAATTTTACGAATTTGCACTAAAATGAAATCTATATCTGGATTGGAATATTAAAAATGAAACTGTTATTGGACAATATTAAAAATGAAGTTACAAAATTAGAGTAGTTATTTATGCAACAATTTGTAAAATAAAGGTGTTTTCTTTTTACGAGTTGTACAGTTATCCAATATAACTTGTTGAGTTGGACAATTACAATGAGTGAAAAAGCAATCTCTTTTGCACGTGTTACGTACAATATTTTTTGCAATTTTCAATTAAAATAAAAAAGTTTAATGAAAAATGGAAAACTATCAAATTTTTCCTTAGAAAATGTGAATCGACATTAAAAATTTTTTTACTACATTTCGTAATGTTAGGTTCACGGGAGAGTTAAGTATCAGGTGTGGCGTAGTAATACCAATAATCCCACCGGGGTTACTGGTGAGCGGAATTTGTTAGCACACATGCACCCTATATTTCCGCTCCGTCGACCTGTAGTGGACCCTATTTTTAATAACAGTGATAGAAATTTGTGCTGGGCCCAATTTTTATTTTATTTTTTTGAGATATGGATCAAGGAATCCCACTAATGGTTCAGATGTTTTGCGAATTCAAAAATCAAACAAAATAGAGAAAGAAATTTCACTAAATCTTACTCTTGTCTAGATTGGGGTTAAGTCGTTTTATTGTGAGAAATTACGGAAAGGACCTCTGGAAGATGTAGGTAATTGGAATTAGTTGGAAATGATCTAGGGTGACGTACTACTCACGAGGTAAAATTAACTTACCAGTTACTTCCGAGATGATAATCCCCTAACCTAATTGGATGAACGTTTTCTCGAGGTTTAAACACCACAAGTCCGGAAATTCCAAAAAATAAAATAATTCTTCTCGGAGGTGTTCCTCTGTTTTCTTCACCCGAAGAATTAGGTTCTTGAATTATTAAAAAACGAATGTTTACAAATAAAAAGATCGAATCATTCGTTTATCTCAAAATTTCATTAAATTCCTTGTTAATATTTCCAGTGGTTCTTTTCCAAAAATTTCACAAAATTATTTTACGTAGGTGTTAAAATTTTACGACATTTATAACACAAAAAAAATTTTAACTGTTCAGAATGAAAATCAAAATCGGATCTTTAAATTAATTTATTTTATGGTGATAATCGAGACGATGCGTTTCATTTCTTGTCTGATTTTTCGAAGAGAAGTGTTTTTTCCGATGATCGAATCAAAACAGAAGGATTTCAAGGATTTGAACTTTTAATTTTCGTTCTATTTTTATAAAATTATAGATGTTTGTACAGATGTTATATAATTGTAACATTTTTTGTAAACAATAAAAATACCAGTTTTAAATAAATAATTAAAATTTAAAATACATAATTATTATCTTATGTGAAAACCATTTCTCTCTGTCTATTTTAAAATTCTGTAGAATAAAATTTATTCTACTTTCAGATAGATGGCATTGTGTGTTTAATTTTATTTAGATTTATTAGAAAACTGTAATTTCTGAATTAAGTAAAAGTGGCATAGCACTATGCCACACAGGTAACTTTGTTTTTTTTGAGTATCTGAAGGACTTTTCCTTCATGGAAAATAGTTTAAAGTAATCAAAATTATAAAAGTATGATAGTCTAGGACTTTTTTAAGAACCGTAGAAAATCATTGGATAAATATTAAACCCCATTTTCAAAAAGTTAAAAAAAATTGATGTTAGGTAAACGTTAAATAGCACATTTTCAGTTTTGGAAATTCGCTAAGAGCCACCTCGGGACCTCGGGAGTGACTTTTTAGGCTAAATCAAGTATTTAAAGTATTTTAGTTCACTCTTCAAGAATCATGATTTTGAAACACACAGTGAATAAACAAAATGTAGCCATAATAATTAATAAGTTCAAAAATGCAAAAATGTTACTTACCTACTGATAAACACATCATTCAAATGTTTTTGTTTTTCTCTTCTTTTATTGACATCTCGGATCGCATGGCGTTAAAATTACTTTTGAATATTTAAATTGAAAATTAATTTATCTAATCATAGTTAGTTTGAAGCTATTATTTTTAATTAATTTAAAGTGCTATGAACTAATAAAATCTATATGATAATAAAATTCAAAAGTCGCAGCATCTGCATAACATAGCGAATTTCCAAATATTGGGCACTGGCGGATCTCATCTAAAACCTGTACCCATTTAAAATAGTTTAGTTTTCTAAGAGTAAAAGAATTTTTAAAATCGGCTGGATAATTAGTTTTGGTATTTTTCGGATCCAAGAACCCTAAGGGACTTTGTGCAGCGTAGTTGTATTCATCTAAAATAATTTAGTTCGCTAGCAGTGAGAAAATTTTCAGAATCGGTTCGCTAGTTTATTTCTGCCGTTTCGGATCTGCAAGATCCCGGTAGACCTCATTAAAAAATCAGCTCGACTGTATATTCTAGGCGGAATTTACGTAATATAAAAATAGTTGACCGATTTTGAAAATTTTTTCACTATTACAGAAGTAAATAATTTCAGATAAGTATAGGTTGTGTTATCTGATATCCACAATTGTCCTGCGGATGCAAATGCGGCGTAGAATGTTAGACAACGGGTTTTGAAAATACTTTTACTATACATATATATATATATATATATATATATATATATATATATATATATATATATATATATATATATATATATATATATATGTATATATATATATATATATATATATATATATATATATATATATATATGTATATATATATATATATATATATATATATATATATATATATATATATATATATATATATATGTATAGTAAAAGTATTTTCAAAACCCGTTGCCTAACATTCTACGCCGCATTTGCATCCGCAGGACAATTGTGGATCTCAGATAACACAACCTATACTTATCTGAAATTATTTACTTCTGTAATAGTGAAAAAATTTTCAGAATCGGTCAGCTATTTTATTTTTGACACTTTTGGGTCCTATTGACGCAGTCGGACCGTACATAACGTAATCTGTATCTATCTAAAATAGTTAGCTCTCTAACGGTGAAAAAATTTTCTAAATCGGTCGGTTACTTTATTTTTGGCACTTTTAAGATCCCAGGACCCTGGCCGATCTCATACAACATATAAGCTATATCCATCTAAAATAGTTTACCTCTGTAGCAGTAAAAAAATTTTCAAAATCGGTCACTTATTTTATTTTTGACACATTTGTGTCCAATAGACCCTGGCGGATCTTATATAACGTAATCTATATCTATCTAAAATAATTAAGCTCTCTAACAGTGAAAAAACATTCAAAATCGATCGGTTAGTTTATTTTTGACACTTTTTGGTCCCATGGACCCTAGCAGACCTTACATAACGTAATCTATATCTATCCAAAAAAGTTTAGCTCTCTAAGAGTGAAAAAATTTTCAAAATCGGTCGGTTAGTTCATTTTATGCTTTTAAGATCCCAGGAGCCTAGCAGACCTCATACAACATATAAGCTATATCCATCTAAGATTATTTACTCCTGTAACAGTGAAAAAATTTTCAAAATCGGCCACTTATTTGATTTTTGACACTTTTGGGTCCCATGGACCCGGGCGGATCTTACATAACGTAATTTATATCTATCTAAAATAGTTTAGCTCTCTAACAGTGAAAAAATTTTTAAAATCGGTTGATTAGTTTTTGACAGTTTTGGGTCCCATGGACCCGGATGGATCTTACATAAAGTAATATCTATCTAAAATAGGTTACCTCTCTAACAGTAAAAAAATTTTCAAAATTGGTCGGTTAATTTTTTACAATTATGGGTATTTACAGTAAGAAAAGGGTCCCAGGGATCTCATATAACTTATGGCAGTCCGTAAGGTTCTTGCAGATATCATTTAAATACTTAATTAATTCACATATCTCACTAAAGATACCCTAAATCCATTTAAAATTGTTTAACTTTCTAACATTAATGATTATTAGTGAAAAAATCCAAATCAATCCACTTAAAATTTTTTTCCGTACTTTCAAACATACATATTATGTTATTTTTTCCTTATATTTAATATTATATCATGACATAATTTCGTATTTATTTAAAATTGAATAAAAAAATATATTTCTTCATTACATAAGCTTAAAAAATCTGCTTAATTTTAATTTTTCAACTTGAGACACAGCTACGTTTATTATAATGCAATTAATACAGAAGCAGAACTTTGTTTATTATAATACATTTAATACAAGCATATTGAATAGCGATCATTTGTTTTCATAAAATATCGTAAAAAAAGCGAATTGTGTATATTTTATAATGAATTGAGACAGACATATAAATTTCTTATTACATTGACAAAGAGAACAAACTGGGCCAAATGTGAAAAATTACAATTTTCTCGAGAATGCCTTAACATAGGAAGAAAATTATAAGAACATTTTCTTCATAATTTTCTTTTTTTTGGCTTTTCAACGATGTAAAAATTGAACTGTCTAATGATAGGATCGAATGATAAAAAATGATAAAAAATGGCCAGAAAACCTACTTCTTGGGATCCGACGTGTCTGGCTAAAGATCTTAGCTTAGCCAATCCGGATTTTAGTTCGCACACAAAATTTCATAAGCATTAAATGTTTCGTTCGAAAATTATCGTGGCGACACACACACACAGACACACACACACACACACACACACACACACACACACACACACACACACACACACACACATATATATATATATATATATATATATATATATATATATATATATTTATATATATATATATATATATATATATATATATATATATATATAAATTTTAGTGAATATCATTTTCGTATTCTAGGGACCTCAAAACATATTTCTGTTATGGTCATGACACCGGCTGTAATAGCTGAATTTCAAGTTTTCGTAATTCGCTAAAAGGATAAGTTTGCAAAAAAAAAAATGTTATTTATAAAAACAGTTAAGTTTTTGTTTTATGTAGGCGTCATCATAACACAAAAATGATTTTTTATAGGCATAAATTAAATCTATTGAGATCAATAAATTAAATGTTTTTAAAAGCGAAGAAAACGGAAATCTAACAGCATGTGCAATTATTAATAACTTTTTTTTAACATACGTTATAAAATAAAAAATAAAGTTTTTAAATATAGTTTAGAATCTTATGAGCAGGTAGCGGGTTTTTTCGGACAGATTAGGACCGTACTTATTACAATAAAATTTTGCAACTAAATTACATGAAATTGTGCACATTTCAATGAATATAACTGGTCAAAAATTACATTTATCACCATTTGGAATACTAACGGCATTTTTTATTTGAGGAAAATAAGAAAATTCTAAAAATCTGAAAAAATTTTTGAAAAATTTATTAAAAAGTTGTTGAATATTCAAACGGTCCACTATAATACCTAACATGTACGTATTTGCTAAGATTTTTTATTATTGAAATACAAATTTTTAATAAGCAACTACACTTCTATTTCTGTTTGAAAATGAACTGACGGTTCGAAACAATATTGTCACAGTTTCAAAATAAAAGTGGTATTTTTGCGAAGTAAAATATTTGTTTATTATTTACTATTTCTCAAAATTGAAAACAATAAAGACCCCGAGCTGGTCTAGTGATTAGCAACTCCGCTTTTGACTGATAAGATCGTGAGTTCGGAACCGGCCGGGAGAGATACATCATCATCAAAATTACCATACCGCATCAATTATCTATAAGCATATCAACACCAAAAAGGAATAGTACAACATATACCAAACGATGCATATCACCTTAGTTGTGGCGCATGTAAACAATAAAAAAAAAAAATAGATGAATTTATTTAATTTAAATGACATATCACATAAATCACATACATAATATAAGTAAAAATACTTTTGATAGTCAATTAAAATTAGAGTAGCACTTTTCCGTTGTGCAGGTAACAAATAAAAGAATTAAAAAAGATGTTTACATAAAATACGTATAAATAATATTTTTATACACATATTATGTATGCGTTTGTTGTATAACTTGTGTACGTTGGTTTTGTCAAAATATTTAGAACTTTTAATCACTTTGAGTGCAATATGTATACCTGCATATTATACTAAACACGATACTGTCTAATCCGAAAGAAGTCCGATACCTGCTTATGAGCTTCCTATTAGCGAATTTTCGAATCGAAAATTCAGCTATTACAGCCACTGCCATGACGCGACTTGAGCCCGTCAAATGCCCAAAAAATTTTGTAAAAATAGGACATTTCGTTTGAGAGTTATTGTGCGGACACACAGTTTTACAAAATTTTTTGGACATTTTTCGTGGAAAAAATTTGTCTTTTGTGAACGGTTTTACACCGTTAGAGAGAGGAGAAAAAATCACATAAAAAAGTTTTTGAACCATTATTCTATATAAACTGGTTACCGAGAAAAACTAATTGTTATAAACGGAAATTTGACGGAGATTTTTAAATAAATCAGTATTCAATTAAACAAGAGAAAAGTATTTATTCCCATATGTCCGCCTTTGGAATCAATCTAAAAATTGGAAATTGACTCTGTGACTAGTCTCTATGTCTATGTGTTAAAAGTCAATTGTAGTTCTCTGAAAATGTAGTTCCAATAGAATGCGTAGCAAAGGGAAATGACAACCCTGTAATATAACATGGTACTCTACAACACGGTTCAGGTAGATTGCTGTCGTCACAGTCCCCACAACCTTAAACGTATGTTCCCAAACTTCGTCTTTCATAACCGTAATAATAAGGCATGTATTACAAAAGGAACATATTATATGCGTACAGTAATATTCAAATTCAAAAAGAACGTCCGTCTATGCAATGCTGTTGATGCATGTTGTCGATTTTTTGGAACTGTCTGTTGATATCGTATGAATCAAATCGATCAAATACATCGTTTCTTTCAGAAAGTCGCCAAAATTTTCTAATTCTTATTGTTACAAATTTTTCTAGTATTTTTGTAAAATAATAAGGATTTTGTTTATTGTTAACAGTTCAACATTTACTAGTGTTTTAAAAGACTAATAAGGTAAACATTACTATAATTTTACAAAATCTAAATTTATTAATGTAAAATTAGTTAAATTTTAAAAATAATCAGGATTATGTTTATTTTAATCATATAATTGTCATTATTTTTTCGTTTAAAATATCAGCTTAAAACAATACAAGAGTCAGTTGCATTTATTGTCAACATTATGGATAATTAATTCCAATTTACGAATTTTAACATGAAAATCAATTTGTCGAACAAGCTGATTCCAACCACTTCCACGTCTAAACAGTGGATAATTGGGCAATTTGTAAAACAAATCTAATTACTCATGTCAAACGTCATATTTCTTAATTTCTATCTACACTTCACATCTTAATAAGCATTAGAAAAAATCACATAAAAAGACTACATATATACACTTGAACACCTTTAAAATAGAATTGCAAAATAAAAGACATTATCGGTAAATAGAATCATTTTTTTGTTTATTATTATCAAAACCACCAATGACTTTTCACGGTGGTGTTAAAACCAATTTGTTTTCAAGATATATAAAAGGTTATTCACTCCACAGATCCTAGCAGAGTCGCGATATTATGATAATTTAAAAACAAAATTAGTCTATTCATTACCAAAATTCCATGAGACGTGGAGATTTTTTTTTTTTAGTTCTTTTAATCTTGCGCTTTGAATAATTTCGCGCTTGTTATAAAATCAAATGTGATCAATATTCTTCTCATAGGTATAGGTTGGTATATATTGATTAATTACGTGTCGATTATAATCTAAAATCAGTCAATATTATGATCAATGACTTTGAATGAACATGTGTGAATTTTTAAAGTGATTTTTTTTTAGAATATGTTAAGGCAAAAATAGAATTTGCATTTTGAAATTCACTAATCATATCTACCTGTACGTAAAGATGATTTAAGCATCTATTCTTAATTTTAAATCATATAGGGTTTTAAAGTGCCTAAATAATAGTATATTAATAAATTTTTGTACATAATAAAACATTTGTTTTTGTTTCGTTTTGTTTTGATAAAGTCTTTGTTTGAAGATGAGCAATTGAGTTCGAAGCAATTGTTCCAATTAAAAATACCTATCGCAGCATCCTACATAACATTAGTTTTTCTCGAAAACCAGTTTACATAGAATACTGAATCAACACCTTTCTTTAGGTGATTTTTCTTCTCTTCCCAATATGGTGTAAATAATGTTGAATTTGGAGAAATTTTGACAAAAAACTAACTAAAATATTTGTATTATAATTTACAAATATGGAATAGGTACCATAAAGTAACGCTCAAATTAGTGAATAATATTAAATATACCTCCTGTTACAGCGTTCTGCGTAACATAGCGAATTTCCAGTAATAAAAATTACTTTTCCTCGAAAACCCACATACACAGGATAACTAACTATTCAAAATGTATCTTGTCGAAGATACTTTCTTAAATGCATCTTTGCGTCCTCTACATTCTGTTTATAACAGGTATTTTTTTTAGGAAAATCAATCAAACTGTACTTAAGCGGTTTGTAAATAACTAATGGTTGAAACTCAGTCAAGATAGATTTGACGTTGGTAGATTTCCTCCTTCTTGTCTTACTACGGCCTTTATTATAAAAAAATGTGTAACTTGTCAACTCTCTTATCTTAAATATTTAGTTTTTATAATCCGAATTAATCGCAATTAAAATATCATAACGAAATATTAATTATGGTACATTTCAATTAAATTTAACCATGCTTCGTCACTGAATTTAAATAATTTCCGTTTTCTTGGCATTATTTCTTTTATTATTGCATTTATGTAAATTTTAAATTTGCTTTTTATTTTTAGAAAAGAATAGAAAGATTGATTTATTTCGAATATAAGAATTATTTAATTTTTTAACGAAAACTCATGATCAATTTTATCTGAAATGAGGTATAGTAAATTTTTAACTATCCAGTTTAAATTTCGATAGTTAAAATATTTCTTAAATCTCTTATTTTTTTTAATAATTACGTATTCGATATCACATGTCCCTATAAACTAAACATATGTAAAAAAGTCCATAAATGAAAATTTCGCAAAAATCAAAACTTTGGTCACGTACTTTAAAACATTACTATTTTTTGTTTAGTATGACATGATATCCTCGACTCACTTATTAAAACGAAAAAATAGACAGTAGACAAAGCAAAATTATAATTATTTTTTTCTTACTTTTATGAATCCTTAAACAAAAATCCTTGACAGAAGATGCCCTCAGTAATTATATGTTTTTATTGCTGAATATAAAATCATCTACATCCGTTACACTATAAAATACTAGTAGATTAAACACAGTGGATTTCATTTATAACGACTTCGGTTATAACGACTTTCCGGTAGTAACGACATAAAAACTTTGTTCCTTAAAAGTAATGAATTATTTACATATTTAATTAAGTATAGTAAATTTATTCAGTTAGAACAACTGGATATAATAACGACTTCGTAAATAGTTAATTACTATATTTTATGAATGTAATAGAAAACTATTCCAACTATAACGACAACTGCTTCTTAACTTTTTTAATCACCTGTAACGTAAAAGCCCCTATAATCGAACGCGATTCAATACCAGAACAGTTTTAATATTTATCGGTTTTTTTCAGAAATAACTTCATTAATATATAAAATATCAAAACTGTTCGAGTATTGAATCGCGTTCGAGTATAGGGGCTTTTACCCTATTACTATGGAAATTAAAAAAGATTCTGATTTTAAAAAATGAAAATTGAAAACTTTTTCACTATTAGAAGAATTAATAGTGATAAGGACTGTAAGTATTATTTTTGTGGCCTCGGATACAATTTGAGAATCCGACGCTGAAAGCTGAGGATTCTTACATATCCATGGCTACAAAAATAAACTTACGGGCTAAGTATGAGTGAGTTATTTTTTCAACCGAAAAAAATGAATAAAAATTGAAAAAAATGAATAAAAAGTAATAAAATAAAATTACAATTTTTACTTTGCTAATACCACTTTATTTTGTGGTATTAGCAAAGGACTGTTCGCTAATGGCCATACGGACCGAAGCATGTCACAGAAATTTAAAAACTTTAAATAAAGTGGTATTTTAGCAAAGTAAAAATTGTCTTTTTATTTTAAAATGGAATACCATAAAGTAATGCTCAAATCTATCAAATACAAAAAGTAATAAATTACATTAAAAATGCAGTTTTAATAACAACGAATAGTAAAACGTCGTCTTTACAAAAATATTTCCATAGAACAGTCTATTTACTATTGATGATAAGTATTCCTATAGGAAGATACTATGATATCTAAACGCTAGCTTATAATTCAAGAGATAAAAAAAAATTTTTAGATATACAACGACTATGTTATACGAGGTCCGCCAAGGTCCTGCCAGGGATCTAAAAACTTTTCACCGTTAGAGTGATTTTTCGCCCGTAAATCGTTGAAGATTCATTTTGTTATGTAGGATGCTGCTACAGCGGTATTTTTATCATATTATTATTATAAAATTTTGTTTTATTTTAGTCTTTCTTAATGGGTTACTTACATAGATATCAAATATATACTTATATATTTATTATTTTCTTCTTTCAGTACAACGATTTTCGGATACAACGACCAAATTTTAGTAGCCTCTTCATCGGCGTTGTAACCGAAATCCACTGTAATATGACGCAACAATCAACTTGATTATAACTTATAATATTTCATATAAAAACTAGTATTTTTTACCGCAAAATGTTAGACAAAAAAATCAGTATTTTTTACCAACTAAAAATCCGTGTCATTATAAATAAGTAATCTGTTTGACATAAAAGAAATCATGCAGAAATCTTAAACAATGTAGCTACTCTTGTATGTGTAAAATTTAAATTAGTTTTCATCAGTGGCGTAGTATTTTTTTTAATTTAAATACCCGTTGATAGCCTGCAACAAGCACTCTGAAAAAAGTTGATTCGAGAAAATTGCTTTTAAAATTAGGGGCATGTTTTTAAGGACGTAAAATTTATTTATAATGAAATAAAAAAATTGCATTTCTCAAAATTCTGGACAAGAATACTTTTAAAATGGGTTAAATATGAGAAACAAATTTCATGTTAAAGTAGTCATCTCTTTGTTTCTTAAATTGTTTAGAAGCATATAAGTATTTGCTCCTTTCGCTGAATAAAATATAGTACTTTATGTAATTATCTTTATGCATTTAGAATTATTGATGTTATAGATTTTTTCCTGTAAATTATTTACTTTAACTTGTTGTGTAGGCTAATTCAGTGTAGGTGAAATATAATTAAACAAATAAATTACAGGCAATGATATTTTTAATGATTTTTGTAATATTAAGTTACACCAATGATCTTTTTTGTTGACTGATAAAAAAAAAGGAAACAGTAATTTAAGTTGTTGTTAAAAATTTTAAAATCATCAAGTGCATGTTGAGCACGCATTAAGTCAGGGTTCCTCAGTGACTAGAGTTATTCATAACTTTCGAAATAAAGTGTAGGGCATCTAAGTACATTTTTTTATTGTTTATCCAAAAATAGATTAATATATTCGACAAGAGTCTCAGCTTAACTCGCCCATAACTCATACAATAGGAAACATATAAACTTTGAAACTTAATATTTCACATGCGGGTCTCTCAAATAAAAAGTAGTTAAAAAAACCTCAACTTCATTTTAAAAGATCTTTCTAGCTATTACTTACGAAAAACAAAAATTTTGTCCATTTTCCAACATTTCATATTACTTTTAGCTTACGCATTTCTCCTAAAGTTTCCGACCCAATTTAACCAAAATAATTTTAATTGAATGTTTTTAGCAAGTGCTAGCATCTGTAATTTCTTCAGACTTTTTGAGAGCCAAGCTTTTCATCACTTGAAAGCTCAGTATTTCACAAACGGGATTTAAAATTTTTTTCTGTGAATTAATTGATACCTCAACCTCTAGATTGTACATTTAAAATTGAACAGATGAACGAATAGACAAATTGATAAACAGATCGACGGGCTTAACAAAACTATAAGGGTTTCGAGATATTTCTTCGGAACCCCCAAAAAATATTCCTATAAACGTTTTGTTATACCTATTTAAAAAATTATGTAAAGAAAACATCTTTTTGTCTAGATTTTTTTTGATAATAAAGAACTTACTTTACAACATAATTTAAGAGTAAACAAGCAATTAAGAACGTTTTAATTTTTTCCTTTTAACTGAAGAATAAATGAACTACTCTAAAAATTAAGATGATACAAACTTTGATATTTTTGAAATTTAAACTCCAAGTATAATATAATATGGATAACGATCCTATATACTTTCTTTGAATTTTTAATTCACTTCCTACCTAAACTTTTAACGAGAAATACTTTTACTCTAAGCCGATATGTTATTAGAAATATTTTAAAAAATGGGATGATTAACAATCAGAGTTATAAATGTGAGTTTTAGATATTTAAGAATATAATATCTTTGCTGGAGCCCAGAAAACTAAAAAAGTGTTTTTTTTTTCGCCGATTATAATTTTGGAAACAATTGGGTCCTTTCCTGTGGTCTGTCATTTTCTCCACGTGTCTGAACGTGGATACATCAATTTTACACACGCCAAGCCTTAAAAGGAGTCATTTCAAATTGAGTGATGGTACGGTGGGTAAAAAATTGGGGCGAATACTCTACGTTTACTGGATTCAGTTTCACCACTAAAGTGCTGGTTTTAATACTGAATAATCTTACTTAAATCGACGCACTGTCGACGAAATTATTTGAAATATCGTATATACCTATGTATACACAAATAAGATTATAATTTAGAATTTTAATTTGAATATGATATTTCTTGTCCAACAAAAAATCTATTTGTTACCAGTATATTCTATATACTGATGAACTTTACATTTGAAGAGTTGGTTTTGAATTTCAATTAAAAATGATGAGTGTTATGATAAAATTTAAGTTACATATAAATGTCAGATAAGAATTTTAAATAATTCTATAACATCAGCAGTAGATACCAATGTAAGAAATCAGGTAGTGAATATTATTATTTCATTAAAAAACATTACAAATTGAAATTAATCAAAAACAAAATACATAAACGGCTTAATAACAATTAATATAAACACTATGCGGTCCTGCAAGGGAAAAGTTACTTGTACTTTTTATAAAACTTCATCACAGCCTCCCACTGAATGAACGTGTATATAATGTAATTACATTCTTCAAGACTCTTTAGAGGTTACAGAATTAAAAGATAATTATTTCGATGTTTACATAAAATTGTACAGACAATGAATAATTAAAGTGCAGCTGGAAATCTTTATATGCATTTTCCATACTTTTATCTACGACCTGTATATTCAGTTTCTGAATACAGATAATATGTAGAACATAGCATATAGTTGTAAATATTTAAGGCCACATTACACTTTCGTTAGGAAAATCGACTTTTTACAAAACATTCTGTTGGAAAGTTATTTTAATAATTAATATTCTCTGAAAATTTCAGAGAAAAATTTCAAATATTCTCGAAGTTATAGACGATTATAGATAGCGTCTTTGTCAAAATTATAAATGTGAATTTCTCGAAGCAATCGGCATTTTTAATCGGCATTCACGATAACTTAAAAACCATTTAACCGATCGATCTGAAATTTTAGAAATAGTCTGTTCTATGGTTTTTAAGTGATCGTTCACACCGATTAAAAAAATGTTGCTTTGAATAATTAAATTTTTTCAGAGTTACACATAATAACTAACTTCGGTGCTCTTTCCTTTAAAAAAAAAAAAAAAAATTATGAAAATTTCTTTCGGAATTTGTCACCGTTATGAGAGTAGCTGTAACAGTTGAATTTCCAATTCGAAAATTTTCCGTTCAAAAAAAACTTAACTTTTATTTCTGTAGTTAAGTAACTTTCCAAAAATACTGTTGCCACATTTTATCCCCATTACGCGGCCTTTTAGTGAATTTCCAAAACTGGAAATTCCTCCATTACAGCCACTCTCATGGCGCAACCTGAAGCCGAGACTATAACAGAAATATGTTTTGAGGTCCCTAGAATACGAATTCGATATTCACTAAAATTTATGTATATGTACCTGCACGATAACTTTTGAACGAAACGTTTAATGCTTATGAAATTTTGTGTGCGAACGGGAATCCGGATTGGCTCGGCTAAGTTCGTTATCATTCGATCCTATCATTAGAGAGTACGATTTTTACATCGTTGAAAAGGGAAAAAAAATTATGAAGAAAATGTTCTTATAATTTTCTTTCTATGTTAAGTAGTTTTCGAGAAAATTGTAATTTTTCACATTTGAGTCACTGCTCTATTTGTCAGTGTAATAAGTAATTTAAATTTATGTCTCAATTCGTTATAAAATATAGAAAGCTAGCATTTTTTTTTACGATCTTTTACGCAAAACAACTGATAGCTATCCAACATGTATGTAATAATTGTATTGTAATAAACATATCTCTGTCTCATGTTAAAAATTAAAATTAACCAGATTTTTTAAGCTTATGTAATTAAAATGTTTTTTTTTATTTTTTTTTATTGAATTTTAAATGAACAAGATATTGAAATTTATGCCATGATATAATATTAATAAATATTATAAAAAAATAACAATATGTTATTACGCTTGGAAAAAAATTTGAAATGAATCGATTTTGAAAATTTTTTCACTAATAATCATGAATGTTAGAATGTTAAACAATTTTAAATGGATTTAAGGTATCTTATGTGAGAGCCGCCAGAGTATTGTGGACCTAAAAACGCCAAAAATTAACTACCCAATCTATTTTGAAAATTTTTCACCGTTAGTAAGTTAAAGTATTTGAATTTATTAAGTTATTAAATGATGTCCGCAAAAACCTCACCGTCTACCATAAGTTATATGAGATTCCTAGGACCCTTTTTTACTGTTAGAGAGATAAACTTTTTACTAAAATTATTTTAGATGAATAAAGGTTATGTTGTATGAGTTCCGCCAGCGTTCACTGATCCCATAATTGTAACAAAAAAAAAAAACTAACGGAGCAATTTTAAAAATTTTTTCAATTATTTTAGATCGATGTAGATTACCTTATGTAAGATCCGCCAGTGTCCATAGAACCGAAAAGTGTCAAAAATAAACTAACCGACCGATTTTGAAAATTGTTTCACTGTTAAGGAGCTAAACTATTTTAGATAGATATAAATTACGTTATGTAAGGGCCGCCGGGGTCCGTGGGATCCAAAAGTGTCAAGAATAAAATAACCGACCGATTTTGAAAATTATTTCACTGTTAGAGAGGCAAGCTATTTTAGATAGATATAGATTACATTATGTAAGATCCGCCAGGGTCCATGGGACCCAAAAGTGTCAAAAATGAAGTAAGTGACCGATTTTGAAATTTTTTTCACTGTTACAGAGGTAAACAATTTTAGATATTGTAGATATAGCTTATATATGTTGTATGAGGTCGGCCATGGTCCTGCGATCTTAAAAGCGCGAAATAAACTAACCGATCGATTTTGAAAATTTTTTCACTCTTAGAGAGCTAAACTATTTTAGATAGATATAGATTACGTTAGGTAAGATCTGCTAGGGTCCATGGGATCCAAAAGTGTCAAAAATAAACTAACCAACCGATTTTGGTAATTTTTTAACTGTTAGAAAGCTTAACTATTTTAGATAGACATAGATTACGTTATGTAAGGTCCGCCAGGATCCATGGGACCTAAAAGTGTCAAAAATAAAATAACTGACCGATTTTTTCACTATTACAGAGGTAAACTATTTTAGATAGGTACAGGTTGTGTTATCTGAGATCCACAATTGTCCTGCGGATGCAAATGCGGCAGATCCAGAAACACCAGAAATAAGCTACCGAACCGATTCCGAAAATTTTCTCACTGCTAGAAAACTAAATATGGTTACAACTATGCTGCACAAAGTTCGTTCGGGTTCTTGGGTCCCAAAAATACCAAAAATAAATTACCCAGCTAATTTAAAAAATTATTTTATTGTTAGAAAGCTAAACTATTTAAAATTGGTACAGATCTTAGATGAGATTCGCCAGTGCCCAGTATCTGGAAATTCGCTATGTTATGCAGGTGCTGCGACAGGGATATTTTTATTTTCACTTGTAAATCACTTATGATTTAAGGCGGAAACTGCATTAGGAGATTTAAAAAAAAATCTTTTTTTTTGCATAAATCGTTAGCTCAGCTATCCAAGAATACTCTGTCAAAACTTCTAAACATTTGTTTAGATTTTATGAACAAAAAACTTAGCTCTCATCGGGTACAGCGGACATCAGTGTCTAACTTTGTTATTTTTGGCTGAAATTATTCAAAAAAATTCACAAAAGTTGTTCGAAATATGAGTAAAATTATGTCAAAATGAGTCTCCTAATGTGGTTTTCCCCCTTCAAAATCGATAATAATCGGCAGACAGTTCTATTTTTTAGACCTATTCATCTGTAAAGGAGCTGAAAGGGTTAATAATATTATAGTTATTACGCACTTTTGTAATTAAAATAATTTAGAGAAACTAATTAATAAAATACTTATTAATTTATAATTAATAGATCTTTAAAACTGATAAACAATATCAATTAAAATTGTAATGATTTCTAAATCGTTTTACATCGATCTGATCTACTCTAATCGATAGACAAAAATTTTTACCTGACATTTCCGTACGTTAACTGCATACATATCTTATCGGGGTATCAATACACCTTTGACAGATTTTATAATACGATTGACAATTTAATTTCCATATTATGACATCAGAGTGGCTTTGAAAACATTCGGCAGACAAGAATACGTAGGTACTGTATAAATAACATAGTATATAATAAATATTATACATAATTATGATGTAATACATGTAATACATAATATATTTGTGAATTGATAGCTAAAGATAAGATCAATATTTTCGTTTTCTTTTGATGCATACCTACTCTGTAATCTTTTGTTGTAACGTCAACGTATAATCTACTCGTACATATCTGCCTGAGTAACATGTTTGTTGTGCAATGATAACGAAAAAAATTGTACATTTTATGAAAGGGATCCAAATATGGGAAATTTTTATCAAAATAACAATTGAGGAGCTGGGTGGAAAAAGGGCGTAAGTCGACCTACGTCCTTTTTCAATAGACTGAATTTTCGAATCTTTTATTGGAAATCAATAAATGCCGTAATGCTACGATTATAATTTGAAGTGTATATACCGCTATTGCATAGAATAACATTTCTAATTAGTAGCTCACAAGTAAGAACGCATTTTTGCAGTACCTCGTAAGCCTTTTAGAGGTAGAGGCGGCGCAAATGATGGGCGAATGGGCGACCGCTTATAGCCTCGCGACCTTGGGGTCCTCGCAGCGAGGCCTTGACTGTGTGAAAAAGGTGGTAGAAGCTGACGAAAGTTGTTGTCGATTATGTTTTTATTTTGCTCATCGCCTAATTTTCACGGTGACTTTTTGGAAAAATAATAGGAAAGGGGAGTCTTGCAAAAATGATTTATTTTACTCGTCGTTTATGTAATTTTTAAGGCGAAAATTCAAAGAGAAAATAAATCAACGAAGGGGCGTCGCAAAAATCATCTCAGTCTAGCGCGTCTCTATTAGAGGTATTTTTAGGATAGTTATCTGTGATTTTGTATTTTACATTAACTATCAATAATTCTAAACCACTTTTTAAAATTACCATTAATTATGATACTTTACTTCTGGTCACCTTCTGTACAATCAACTATATCAAAATTTCTATGATAATTTAACTCATGTGTATCAAGCACTATAAGAATATTGTAGTTTTTTCACTTTTATCATGGAAAAAAAGTTAGGACAAATTTTTACAGTGAATAAAATAGTACAAAATATTTAATTGGCCATTTCACTGTAGGTAAACACCATAAAAACGAAACAAAAATACGTATTGGTAAATTTAACTAATTTCAAAACCATAGTAACAATGTATTAAATAATAATATGAATTATACGAATTTATTTTATTCGTTAAATTATCTTACCGTATTACACTTCAGTTTTATATCTTTTCTGAATAAATTTTGTGTTTTCTACAACTCAAATTTCTTGCCTAAAAGCAATTTAACTCGAAGAACTGTCAACCCAACAACGCTTCAGCTACGCTGTCGCGACAAACCCAAATTTATTCGAAAAAATACAAACCTCTCGTGTAATAATAAGTGAATAATTTTTTAGTTCAAGAATATGTACTAACTTTTACCAAAAATAAAACTTCCTTTGAAATTTGATATAAAATTTTTTTCCACATATAACCAACTTTCAGACGAACACTCAGGGTCGTGGAAAAAAATGGCCGGCCCCGGGATTAAATAACACTTTTTAAAAAATTTTTCTCCTCAAAATTTTAACGAGCAGAAAAAAGCTCTTTCTAATTTTTCTCGAACTTCTTCCCGACAATTACGGGGCCCCATTTCGAGTCCAAGCCCTGGGGCTAAAACCCCGACTACCCCGCCCTCTCTGCGGACACTGTACAAGTATACATATGTATATTTATAAAATTAACAGGAACCAAATCTTTTGTTTAAAATTTAATAAATGTTAATATAAAATTTTATAAAAATTTCCAAAAAAAAAAGAAAAAAACGTATTTTTTTATTGAGTTAAAATTTTATTCTCAAAAAAGGCGTTTCCACCATACAATTGTACAAAGTTTCGATTTATATTTCCAGGATTTTAAATTATTATTATCAGGGGGTCAACGAGAGGGTGGGACAGGTAGGGAAATTACCCGGGGTTCGGGTCTAAAAGGGAGGCCGGACCGACTGAGAAGATATCTTTTTTTCTTTTTTTGTCGTCAATTGTATTTTTGGAGAAAAAATGTTTGAAAAATGTTTGTATATCTTACAAACTACTAACATTCAAACTAGGCAGTTAGCATAACAGTCGTGACTTAAAGTCTGCCACAACTACCAACTTTTATGATTGAATATATGGGAATCACTATTGAATCACATTTAAAAAAAAAATTATTACATACTCATTAATTAGCAGAGGAAGTGAAATTACGAAATTTTGTTTTCGTTTTTTAATTATTTTCATCAAAGTATCCATTTCAAGAACCATGTGTTGCATATCGTATAGAAAAACTTCAGAATCCTGTACATTTCTATAATATAAATAAGAAAAATTATACTTTTTAAATGCAGAGGCGGATTTAGAGTTTTACCACCTATCGGTCCGTAGTCGCATAAATTGCCTATCTTACACAATTAATACTGACATGCATAACGTGTATTATAATTCGTACAAAATTGGAAAACTTGTACGAAAATAGACTAGCTCTAGCACTATCCTGTTCCTGACATTAACAATCCTTGAGTACTAGCAAATATTAGCAAAGCAGCTAAATCCACAATCGTCTGTCATAAAAATTCTTCAAGGACATATTCACAAAGTGCGCGAAGTGCTTACAAATATTCGTAAACGTTTGATATAAAGACAATATTTTTTCTAAATAATTTTTCTGACCATCACATGTATGTAGTGCGCTCGGTGTGCTAAGATGTTAACATGTTGAAATTCCCTTTAGAAAGATAACCGATTCGGCAAAAGTCTTTTTTTAGTGGTCTTACATGGTAACTTTTTGATAAAAATGAAAAGAGTGACTTTGAAAACCAATTATTCCCTTTAAATTTTATCATTTTATGTACGATTTTTGGGGCATTGAAAAGTTTTAATAAATCTGATGACGTCATTAAATTAAAAAGTTAGGCGTTATAGAAGTAATTTGAATTAGAGCAATTGATTGGATTAGCAAAACTTGAGGTTGGAGTTTTCATTTTTGTTATCAAAATGATGAAATTCCTTTATGAAATATTTGTCGCTCCTAAAATTACACGGAGAGAAAAATCATATAATTTTTGTAGATAAAATTTCAGAAAAATTACCATGCTCTCTTATAATGCGTGCGCGATCGACGACCAAAATAAAAAAATATGTGCTAGCATGGTAAAATTTAATGTGCTAACACAACTTTTATCACACTCTTATGCATATATTTTATAGTTTAATTCTTGTTGTCGTACTCTTTCATTTGCGCATCTTACCCACAACCTTATGTTGCTGGGCGGTACCTGTAAGTACTTCGAAGATGCCCGATGTTTTCCGACTTTCGGTTCTTTATGATGCATACAAAAATGATTGCCAACAATATATTCTAATACTAAAGATAGTGAAGTAACAAAATGATGAATTAAACGGTGACATCCCCGTCCTCTAACACAGTGTAATGAATACTGCTTGCTGCTTGTAAAACAATCTAATGGATCAAGGTGTTTGGTCCGACCCGTCCGACCAAGTTGGTCGTCCAAACCTATGGTTGGCTATGTGACTTGCTATGAGTGAGGTACATTTCAACAGCGTTCATAACACACACAACCTTCTTTCTCTTTTTTTCTTTCTACTAATAGCAGATAGTATTTCAAATATTATAATACAGCATGGTACTTTTTGTAAGAAAAACAATTAAAGAATATTTTTTTGTCGGCAATGGAACTTTTTACTGTGCTGTTTTACAAATTTTACGGAACTAATATTACGGAAACAATATTCTATCCTTTAAATTTTCTATGATTAATTATAATTTTTATATTTTTACCGTACAAAATTGAATATGTTCGCCTTTTACACGTCGATTGTAGTGCTGAGCACAGTAATTTTTATATGAATTTTCTCTCCGTGTAGTCACTTTGTTTTACGGCCACATAGGTCCCATGTAAATACGCCACAATTAGAGTGTTATATGACGCGGTAAATGAAAGAGAAATACTTTTCAATAATTTGTAATACCTATAAATAATTATGTTCATTTCTTGTTATAACTTATACCAGACAGATGTCTAAAACTAATGTATTTAAGTTTTAATAAAAAAAATAAAAAAAACATTTATCCCAGTGCCTGTACCATTGTGTTTCTCTTAAAATTTTTGTGGTCAATATTTGATTATTTTTGTAAAACAATATTCACTAAATATTCTAAAAAAACCACCTTCAATCATTTATTTCGTTAACAAAAGCAACTAAATTAAATACATGTGAAAGATCATAAATCTCATACATCGTATTTTTGTCATAAACACATTCAAGATTACCGTTTTTCCGTTGTATAAGTTCACTACATAGAACGTTCACTATTACTTGTTATAGGCAATGAGTAAACATTGATGTGATACCCTTTGAGTATAAACAAACGTCTTTAATACAATAAAATGAACTTCATGTATAGTACGACCAGAAATTAGTTAAATTAGCTTTCTAGTGTGGAAATACTTAACTAGTTGTATTTTTCTCCGTATGGTTATGTACTTATCTATCTAGTAAAGGAAGCGCTGATGATAAAACAGGTGATTTTTTTTAGACACAGTTGGAACGAACACAAGGGTAGTATTCGTTACAAGTAGTAAAATAATTTAATTTTATTAAAAGTTTCTTAGATTGCTAAAAACACATTTAATTCTGGTTGTACTTTACTAACTTAAAGAAAATCTTAGGACTCACTTAATTCAAATAGCTATATAAAGTAGGGATGTTATGGTAACCGTAACCGATACTACCGGATATCCGAAATAATTACATATCCGAAACCGAAACCGTATCCGAAAATAAAAGTTTCGGATTTGTTTCGGATAATAACAGACAACTGCCGTTGGAAAACAGAGGTTAAATCGAAGCAACTTTTTGCTGCATGTATTTCTCTTGGTAGATTTTCGTTGATTTGTATTTGACGTTCACTTTTTGGGGTAAAATTTTCCCCTATTTTAAAAAAAAAATGTTCACTAAAAGCACTTATCGGTAACCGTAACCGTATCCGAAACATTATCCGATATTTTTACATATCCGTAACCGAAACCGAAAAAAATGTTTTTAAGTATCCTTATCCTTATCCGTATCCGAAATTTCATATCCATAACATCCCTAATATAAAGAGAAAAAACAGAATTATTTTTGATAGAAACTATGCGTGATGGCACGCAATTTCCATTTAGTACGGGAGGTACTGGCGCATGAGTACCGAAAACTATTCCACCTCAATTTTTTTATGCGATCCTGTTGACATTGCCCTACTGATGATATAAATGCATGTTGCCAGGGGGCAACCCGGGACCATATTGCTTAAACCGGAAGTTGTTTAAACAATTGCAAGGAATTGTCATTTTTTAGAGTTAATATTTTTAGAGATATGAAATTTTAAAAGTTCGAAAAATATTGAATCTTTAAAAATTCATATCTCTAAAAATATTAACTTGATCGTGAAAAGTTATAGGACCTTTTTTGTTTGTATTTCAATAAAGAATATAAAAAAAATTTGTCCGGTTGAAGAAATACTTAAAGGTAGGGGACGCATACTTGTGAGGGCGCGAAATTAACAATTAAAAAACAGGTATAAACAATGAAATTTTTTAAAATCTCTATTAAGGATATTATTAACTATTGTATAAAGAATTTAAAAAAAATATTATTTATATTTTATTATTGTTTTTTAATATATTTTTCATGGGTCAAAAGTACCCAAATTTGAGATTTTTCGAACTTTTAAAAATTCATATTTCGAAAACTATTAACTTTATCGTAAAAAGTCATAGGACCTTTTTTATTTGTATTTCAATAAAGAATATAAAAAAAATTTGTCCGGTTAAAAAATGACAATTCCTTGCAATTGTTTAAAAAACTTCCGGTTTAAGCAATATGGCCCCGGGTTGCCTCCTGGCAACATGCATTTATATCATCAGTAGGGCAATGTCAACAGGATCGCATAAAAAAATTGAGGTGGAATAGTTTTCGGTACTTATGCGCCAGTACCTCCCGTACTAATTAGTTAATTCTCATATCAAATGTCATTGAAAATCTTCCTCTTAACCTATCATTTTGCGCTGCAACTCGAAACTTCTTGTTTCGTTGATGAGACGGTCAAAGGCTTGGAGACAGTTAAATGCTTCTATATCTCTCTTTGTTGCTGATATGGATACAAAATTGCTGAAAGAATTAAAAAAAAATTCCTATGGAAAAATTGAAATTAATGATATTTTTTATTAGAAAGTTTTCTTTATAATAGACCTCAATATACATAAACATAGGTAATGTTAAATATGTTCTATGGTCAAATAGAAGTTCTTGGGAAAATTATAAACCACCACTCTATGCCCGTGTTCCTCACCATCAAATTTCGTTTCATTCCTTCTCAATAATTCGAGCGATTAAATACAAAGAAATTATTTGGTTATTTTTGTTTAGTGTACTTATATGTTACGCTAAAAGAAAGAAAATGCTCATTGAGTGAAAAGGATCGACCACAACATGTTATAGTCGGTCATTTGCGCTAATGAGTATTTTCATTCTTTGGGCGCAACATATACAAAATAACGAAAAAACAGTCAGCTATTTCTCGCATGATATTATGCAGATAGTATGATTAAAAATCCCTCGCGAAATGAAACTATTTCGTGATGGAGCATGGAGATAGTATTCCCTGTTGGGAAATGACATTATTGACACCCAGTGAACATTTTTCTGTAAATTTTATGTCACAGTGACAGAACTGAAAGTCACGTGTTACATAAAATATGAGTCACATATGACTCACATGTAAGTTACAATTTCCCACTTATAAACGTAACAATGTGACGTAACATTGTTATGTTCTTGTTACGTTTCAGGAAAATATAACTTTGATGTTACCTTATAGATAAAAATAGGTACGCCTTCTTTTGCAAAAAGCAAATTCAAAATTCCCTCTTTTGTTTCTTATTAACATTACATACACATACTACCAACTTGTTGTCATATACATACACCTAAATTATTATTATATGACTGTTGAAGGATTCGATCCTTTATCCAAGCTGAAGCATCTTTTATATATATATATATATATATATATATATATATATATATATATATATATATATATATATATATATATATATATATATATATATATATATATATATATATATATATATGTCGTGACCGAAACTTTAATGAAACTTATTAAACCCGGACGACACCGGAGATCCCGTTTGGAATGTTGAGGATCGCCACTTTGTTTTATCGAATACGAAAGAAACGGAGCTTTGGCTTGAATTAAAGTCCTTATTGATTTACTTGTTCACTTTATTTAAATTTTATTTATTTTTATTAAGTTTTATTTACTTCAGAGATTTTATTTATTTATTTTTCGTTAACTTATAATTGTCTTGTTTGATGTGATTTGGTATTGATTAATAAAACGAAGTTCAAGTTAAATTAATTTTATTAAAGTAAAGTTATTATTACAACAATTAAAATAATTAAATAAAAAGATCTGAACATATCGACGAAAAGACTATCAAAATTTATTAAAATGGCCAAAACTTAAAATAATGAATTTACATCGAATTTATAATAATTTTTATGTTTAGTTAGCAAAAACTTATTTAACAAAGATAGAATTTATTTTTATATTCAAATACATTGTATGAAATAGAAAATATATTGAAAATATATTTTATTTTAATATGTCTAGGGAACATCCGGTAGTTGGCTCGTGGATTATGCTGTTTTCTGCATTTTCACATCCTGTGTGTAGTTATGTTGCGTTGATCTCACGGTGATAGATTTTGTTGAAATTTGCAAATTTTATGTGTTGTGCATGGCACCACACTCCTCCCCCATTAGAAAGGTTCCTGCGGGACCTTAGAATTTGACTGGGCGAATGGGACGGCGTCCAGATACACATGATGCTGAAGTTTGGATTCTTCGGTCCTTCAAAAGTACTGTTTGGCTGCTGGGCTCGAAGACCACTTCGTGATTGTACGGCTGGACTTGATTCCTCCGGTTCTCCCCGAATAGACAATTGTAAAAATTAAATGTGTTGCCTCCCGATTTGGTGCATGGGCATAGGCATTTGAATAATCTTGCTAGTAACGTCGCTATAACTTTGAATATTCCATATTTATAAAAGTAGTAAAGTAGTAGTACAGCTATGATTCCCGTACCAATGTAGCATAACCAGTTGTAAATGACGTTTTCGTACTTGATTATAAATGGTTTGTTTAACTGGCTTTGAAGATTTTCGTCCATCTTCTCCAATTGATGTTGAGTGTATTTGACTTCGTTGAGGTCCAGATTTGTTAATTTTATAGGCTTTAAGTATTGTGGTTTTAGGGCCTCTTCTTTATGTAAATATTTGCAGCAATCATCTTCCAGGATGTCGACTGCTGGAATGTGTATGTAGACGGATAGGTTTTTGATTGACATTTCGGGCTGTAGTACGACGTTGTGTGTCATGAAGCGGCAGTTGTTTGGAATTTTGAGAAGTCCAATTCCATGTAGGCTTCTTTCTTCATCTGGATACTGTGTGCAGAGTACGGTTCCCTTTGTCGGTTTTGATAAGATGAACAACCATTGATTTTGGGATATTTGTTTCCAGACTTCAGACTGTGCGTATATGGTAGTTTTCTTGCATGACCTGGGAATTGATGCTTCTTGAAGATCGAACATTTCTAACTCGCAAATGTTGTCGGTTCTTCTTTGTAGTGTGTCGATATTTTTACAGATGTACACATCATTGACTAGTGTACATGGATCGAGCTGTTTTAGAGTAGCGAATTGTGACTTTCCTCTGCTGGATATTATGTAGGGAAAATCTATGGTAATGTAGGATACTTGTGAGGAATTTTGTAATGGTGTTGGAAGTGGAAATGCTTGATACAAACTGTATTCAGTAATTTGCGCTATTGGAACTTTTAATAAAATTACTAAAATGTTATCAGTCATAAAAGCTTTGACTTCCATTAATTTATAATAATTTTCAATAGTCTCTGTGCTAACTTTAATTGGTAATTCAAGAGAAGAAATTTGACTTAATTCATTCATAAGATTTGTAGGAGTAATTATGTTGTAATCAATTATCCCGTGTCTTATTAATGTTAGTGTCATACTATAAGATTGTAATTGTTTTAGATTTAAATCATTTATTTGTTTTATTAGCAATAAATGGTCTAAAAGCTCGATTTCAAGTGAATTGCGATTAATTATGCTAGAAGAATTAGATATGTATTGATTAAAAGTTTTAATATTAATATTTAATTCTTGTTCCGCGTCTTGAATAGTATTTAACGTTTTATTTAAAGTATTCATTGTTTCTGATAGAATTTTTATTTGATCTTTCATTAATAGATGTGTTGTTTTCCTATCATTAATAATAGAATTTATCGAATTTGTATAGAATGTTGCGTCATCAGAATCCGGTGATCCGATAAGCCACTTTAATATTTTAGAACCTACGTTTAAAAGTCCTCTTCGTCTACGTACGTGATGAGCTTGAATAGTTTTGATTAAAGTTTTTATTTCTTCCATTTGCTGTACTAATAATTTTTGTTGTAATTTACAAGTCCCGGCGTTGGAGTGATTACTTGGTATCATTTTGCAGAAAATGTATGATTTGTGGTAGTATTCTTGAGCCTTTTCTAAATTTTCTTCGAATGTAGTTGTATTGATGTAGTGCATTAGTGTGAATTTTTGGTTACATATTTTCGCGTCCCCTAGTTTCTTGAATAAAATTCCCGGCGAGGTGTTAATTTGTTCCACCTGTATTTCTGCCGTCGTTTGGTGTATAAGCAGTAGTATTGGTAACAACGTTGATAACTTCGCCATCTGAAACGTAAGGTTTCAGGTTATTTTCGTGAAATGTTTTATTTGTATTTCTATATCTAACTTTAACTGTGTGAGTATCAGGATGGACAGATATGATTTTAAATGGACCTTTGTAGCGACAGGATAATTTCCCTGGAGCGGATTGGCCTTCTTTTACTAGGACGTATTCTCCTACTTGGAAATTTCTTACTTTTGTTTGCTTGTCGTATTGAGCTTTATTTTTGATTTTGCTTTGTTTTAAATTTTCTCTTGCAGCTAATCGTAATTTCTTGATTTTTTCTTGCACTTCTTGTGATAATTCTTGATATGTTTTTGCATTTGTGTTTCTTTCAAACGATGTTGGAATATTCGGATCGATTCCAAATACAAGTTTGTATGGTGTTTCGTCAGTGGAGCGATTTTTGTGGGTGTTGAATGAAAATGTGGCTAAATACAGCATTTCATCCCAGTCGTTCATTTCAGTGTTGATATATGATCTTAAATAATTTTCAATGTACGAATGTGTTCTTTCTAGCGAACCATTTGTTTGAGGATGATATGGAGATGTGGTCTTCTGCTTGATGTTGAATAATTTATTGACTTCTTTGATGACGGAGCTGGTAAAAACAGGATCTTGATCCGTTAGAATGGACTTCGGAAAACCAAATGTGCTTGCATATTTCAGGAAATAGATTGCTGTTGTTTCTGCTTTTCTATCCTGAAGTGGATAAACTTGAAGGTGCTTTGTCAGATTATCCTGGATCGTAAGGATGAACTTATTTTGATTCCTTGTTACCGGAAGTGGGCCTATAAAATCCATTGAGATTTCGTCATTGAAGTTCTTTGCTGTTGTGGTGATTACCATTGGTGCTTTTCCAATACGAGTTGTTTTTGTTTTTTGACATATGGGACAATTCTTGATGTATTTTTCGACGTATGTTTTCATACCTTTCCAAAAGTATTTTTGTCGAAGTTCGCTGTATGTGCGGGCAATGCCTGGGTGACCTCTTAATGGTGAATCATGGTATTCGCGTAGTAACTGTTGTTTTTCCGCTTCTGTTCTGACGATGATAGTTTCCACTGTTTCTTCATTATTTGTTTCTTGATTATTTATTTCTTCGTTAGTTGTTTCTTCATTTATAATTTCTTCATTAACAATTTCTTCGTCACTTGTTTCTTCATCTATTGGTATCGTTTCGATTGCGTTATTCATACCTGAAGTGCTTGGTATTGGTCCTTCATTTTCTTCTTGATTGTTAGTTTCGTTGTCCATACCTTCTTGTTGAATTTCGTTCAATTCTTTTTCTAATATTTCTTGTATTTCTTCTTCTGTTAAATCTTCTTCAATTGTATTACTGCTTACACCTAATTCTTTTTCTAATGCTTCTTGGATTTCCTCTTCAGTTAATAGTGAAGAAAAACCAATATTATTTATATCGATTATTTCGATGTCATCATTGAAATGATACGATAGTAAATTATTTATGTATTTTTCACTTATTGTTTTATCGATATGTTTTAAATTAATAATTGTATTATTTTCGGATGTTAAAGATATTTCTTCTAACGCTTGATATAATATTTTAAGATTTAATTTATCTTTTATTTTATGTTTTAATATTAACAAAATTATGCTTTGATTATTTTTATCTTTTCGTATTATTTGACCTATATTAGCATTTGTAATATCATTTTTATTAAAATTATTTAGAATAAACGTTTTTAATTCTTCTTTTATTTGAAGATCTTTTGTAATAGGTATTATTAGTGATTTAATATTATTTATGTCATTACCTCGATTAATTTTTATATTGGGGTTACATGTTTTATTAAATCTTTGGAAATTTTCAAATGATTTTTCTTTATTTAACATAGCTACTAATATTGGACGACTTAAAGTATCCGCGGTGTAGTTGGTTTTGCCTGGGGTGTATTGAATTTTATATTGATAATTAAGTAATTTTAGCCTCCAGCGTACCAATCTACTCGTCGGATCCTTTACGGAATTTAGCCATACCAAAGGACGATGATCAGTTTTTATTAAAAATTCACGACCGTATAAGAAATGGTGAAAATTTTTAATTGTTTTAATAATCGCAAGACACTCGCGTTCAATTACAGGGTAGTTCCTCTCAGCCTGATTTAACGTACTGGAGTAATATGCAATTGGCATATCAATCCCGTCATATTCCTGTGTAAGGACGCCTCCTACGCAATCGTTCGATGCGTCCGTAGTAATTGAAAACATTTTATTTTCATCAGGATATTTTAAGATTGGTGTTGAAGTTATTTTATTTTTCAAAGTTTCGAATGCTTGTTTGCAATTATTATCAAAATTGAACTTTTGATCTTTCTTTAATAAATTAGTTAATGGTTTGGCTATTTGTCCATAATTTTTAATAAATTTTCTATAGTACCCGGTGATACCTAAAAAGCTTTGTAATTGTTTAATGTTTTTTGGTTCGTTTAATTTTAATATTTTATCTATTTTTTCAACTTGCGGCTTGATTCCTTCTAAGGAAATTACATGGCCTAGGTATTTTAATTCCTGTTTAAGGAATTCGCATTTATCCATATTAATTTTTAGATTGTTTTCTTTTAATATACTAAATATTTCAGAGAGATATTGTATGTGTTCATCTAAATTTTTACCTAATACAATTACATCATCCAGGTAACACATGCATTTATTTTCTAAGATTTGTTTATGAAAAATTTCGTTCATAAGGGTTTGAAAAGTAGCAGGACTGTTGATTAATCCGAATGGCATTTTTAGGAATTCGAAATGGCCGTTTCCTACAGTGAAACCTGTCTTGGGAATGTCTTCTTCTTTTACAGGAATTTGGTGGAAACCACTTGCCAAATCAAGTGCACTGAAATATTTGTTTCCGCCTAAGTTTGTTAAAATATCATCGATACGTGGAATAGGGTAGCTATTGGGGATGGTTTTTTCATTTAACTTCCTATAATCAATAACCATTCGATACTTTTGGATACCTGAAGAATCTAATTTTTTATCGACTATCCAGACGGGTGAATTATAAGGACTTTTACTTTTACGAATAATACCATTTTTTAATAATTCATCTACTTGTCGTTGTGCTTCGTCCCTTAATTTTTTTGGAAGAGGGTAAATTTTATTTTTAATTGGTACATTGTCAATTAATTTAATTTCGTGCTCGATTTTTTGTGTACAACCTGGTGGGTCGTCATCTAATTTCACAATAGTATGAAATTGTAAAATAGTGTTTTCTAATTTTTGTTTTTCAATTTCTGTAAGTCCGTCTGTCCTTAAAATTTTAATAATTTCTTGTTTTCGTACAGGATCAATATTAATTTGGAAAACATTAAGTATTGGATCGAGAGAAATTAAATTATTTTTATAATCAATAACTGCGTTATATTTTGCCAAAAAATCAGAACCAATTATTCCATGAAATGGAACTTTATCGCTATCTACTAAATGAAAATAATGATGAAAGTTGAAATTATTTTTAGTTAAAAAGATTGAAACAAGTCCGTAAGGTTGTATTACGCCGTCTGTTATACCGCTAATATTTGGTTTAATACTTGTATCTATTTCAGTATTATAATTTAGATTTATGTTATCCAATTTTATCAGACTGACACTTGCACCAGTATCGATCAAGAAAATAAATTCGTTAGTTTTTGAATGTGGAGAATTAAAAATTAATTTTTTATCAATTAAGCCATTTGGAATTTTTGTGAAGCCGATTCTACTTGTTTGCTCGTTGTTGCGGCTTCTGTCAACCCGAGCGTTTTTAAGTTTAAATTATCATTTGCATGTGCTACTTTTGGATTAGGGTTATTTAATCTTTCGTTATATTGTTTTTTTCTACACTCTTCAATAGTATGACCCTTAAAATTGCAATATGTGCATTGTTTAATTACTGATCGATTATTCTCCGATCGATTTGGAGGATTGTTATACGATGGGTAATTTGATTTACTCCTACAATCCTTTGTATTATGATTTGAACGTTTACATATTTTACAATATTTACGAGGTTGAGAATTACTAACGTTAAGATTTTTAAATTGATTTTGAACGTTTAGAAATGCTTCTTCTTCGCTTGCTATGCATAAAGCTTCATTCATCGAAGAATAAGTTTTATGGCGTAAAATATTTGATATTTCGGGTTTACAATGGTGTGTAAACCGTCGTAATGCCATCTCTTCGATGAGTGCTAGCTTTCCTAATAATAATGACTCTGAAATATTATTTTCTTTTACCTTTTGAATAATTTTTGAATTTAAACTTTCGATTCTTAAGTAAAATTCTTTTATAGATTCATTTGGTTTTTGCCTACACGTTTCTAATTGTTCTTGCAAATATGTGAGACTTTCTGTTATTTGATAAATTTGTTTTAATTTTATTTTTAAATCATAGAATGATAAAATATTTGTAGCATTTAATTTATTTTTAACGTCTGAAGAGACTTTTGAAAATATAAGTGCCGTTAGCGCTCTTTGTTGTGAATCATTTGCTAGGTTGAGGGCATTTTCGGCGTTTTGTATGAAATTATGTAGTTCGGAAGGGTTTCCGTTGAATGGGGTTACCATTTGCGCAAGGAATGAAATAGGAATTTGTTCCACTGGAACATCGTTATCTTCGGAGACTTCTGGAGATTGTGATCCGGATGGATTTTGTGAATCAGGATTCATGATTGGAAAAATAACTTAAAAGCAGAGAGAAAAATCAACAATCCACCTACCTTTGTACAAGCTCGGCTATTTTGTTGCAGCGTCTTGACCTGTCTCTGTAGTCGGATTTTCTTGTTGTTTTTCCAATTGTTGTACACCGTCGTGACCTGGTTCGACTCCAAGCTGGTAGCGCACAATGTTTGGTTGCTCGTTATTTTCCTTTTGTACACCGTCTTGACCTGGGCTGGTTCCACAAGCTGGTAGTGCACAGTAAATTCACAGTCTGTATTCACAATGTCCCGTTTTCCACTTATTGTCCTTTTTGTCGACCGAAGGATAACTATCCTGGCAGGATCGCCAGATTTGTCGTGACCGAAACTTTAATGAAACTTATTAAACCCGGACGACACCGGAGATCCCGTTTGGAATGTTGAGGATCGCCACTTTGTTTTATCGAAAACGAAAGAAACGGAGCTTTGGCTTGAATTAAAGTCCTTATTGATTTACTTGTTCACTTTATTTAAATTTTATTTATTTTTATTAAGTTTTATTTACTTCAGAGATTTTATTTATTTATTTTTCGTTAACTTATAATTGTCTTGTTTGATGTGATTTGGTATTGATTAATAAAACGAAGTTCAAGTTAAATTAATTTTATTAAAGTAAAGTTATTATTACAACAATTAAAATAATTAAATAAAAAGATCTGAACATATCGACGAAAAGACTATCAAAATTTATTAAAATGGCCAAAACTTAAAATAATGAATTTACATCGAATTTATAATAATTTTTATGTTTAGTTAGCAAAAACTTATTTAACAAAGATAGAATTTATTTTTATATTCAAATACATTGTATGAAATAGAAAATATATTGAAAATATATTTTATTTTAATATGTCTAGGGAACATCCGGTAGTTGGCTCGTGGATTATGCTGTTTTCTGCATTTTCACATCCTGTGTGTAGTTATGTTGCGTTGATCTCACGGTGATAGATTTTGTTGAAATTTGCAAATTTTATGTGTTGTGCATGGCACCACATATATATATATATATATATATATATATATATATATATATATATATATATATATATATATATATATATATATATATATATATATATAACAAAATAGTAAATAAAGCCTTAAAAGAATTTTCATAACAGTTTAATTTTTAAATTAATAACAAAATTAACGTTGTTTTAACGACGTATTAACATTGTTTTAATGAAATATCACAATCATGACAATCATGACTCTTTTGTTATGATTTTGTAACGTATCAATATTAATAAAACATTCGTCCATCCATTTAATCCATCCACTTTTGTTTTATTAATATTGATACGTGACAAAAACATAACAAAAGAGTCATGATTGTGACATTTTATTAAAACAACGTTAATATGTCACAAAAACATAACATAAGAGTACTGTTGTGACGTTTTGTTCAAAGTAACATTGTTAGGTCATCAGGACATAACAAAAGAGTCATGGTTGTGACATTTCATTAAAGTAACGTAGATACGTCACAAAAACATAACATAAGAGTCAGTTCTGTGAGGTTTTATCAAAGTAACATTGTTAGGTTGCGAAGACATAACATAAGAGTGACACTGTGACGTTTTATCAAAGCAACCTTGATACATCATCTAAACGTAACAAAGCAGTCACAAATGTGACATTTTATTACAGTCACAATGGCATGTAACTGTTACGTAACATACAGGTAACAATTAGGTATATAACATAAAATTCTAATTTTATATAATTGTTATGTCACCCATAAGTCAGAAAAGTTACGTAACTTGTTATTTCCTGGTTACATCACATTTACATTCTATGTTCACTGGGCAGTAGCATTATTGAGAATATCTACTGTACTTCCATTAAGTACCTACACTTTTATTCTTTCTAAGCTATTTTTAGCAACAAAATAAAAAATTAATTAATTTGATTATCATGATTAATTTAGGTTTTAATGTATATAAATGATTATAATGTTCAACTCAAATTATTATTTTTTTTATTTGTTTTTATTCTCATAAATAAGGACATAAAATTATATTGCGACATATAATTAAATAAAAAATAATAATGCTATTGTCTTCGTTTAAATATGATTATTAAATACTTATTTTTGTAAATAAATTATTTACTAGGATTATTCATAATATCAAAAAATTCTTTGAATAAACTTATTTTGCTGTCGCAAAAATCGAATATTCGGTTCGCGGTTTTAGAATTTTTACTCTAATTACCATCTCGTCTAGTTTCACAAAATGTTCCTTCTACAGTTATTTCTCGGTTATGTAGTATATTATAATAAATCTTGACTTTGGCTCTGCTGTAAATATATTTGAAAAATTTATTTTCCATCTAGCTTTTGAGGATACTTCATTTTATATTAACTCTATAATTACAGTAGAAAAAATTGGAGAACTATCTGCTATTTTTCTGTGATCTGTAACTTTTTCATTAACGGGAGATTCGCCAAAAAACATAAAAACATAAATATTTTTAAAAAAAAACTAAATATACAATATTATTTCTATATGAGATTACATGTCTTGAGATTACAAAAAAGATTTAAAAAAAAGTCAAAAATAAGCTGAGTATAAATGGCTTTGAAGTTAACACTGCGAGATTTTTCCACCTTGATGGTTCCTCGTGTTCTGAAATCTTCAGTGAACCAAAATCAAAAAATCAAGAATTTTCTGAAAATATACATATACAGTTATGACACTAACTAGGATCTAAGAAAAAAATAAAAAAGCCAGAGAGAAATCGCATTTTGAAAATAAATTTTCAAAAATCACCGCCTTTTCTCGACTATAAACAGCCGTCATTTTGAAAATATATTATGGAATCAAGAACCTAGTTTTTGCCAAAATGACGGCATCGAGGAATAGTATGCACATTAATTTATATCGATATCTCAAATATTTTTTGAGATACATGAAGAACCATGTCAAAAAACGTACTAAACAGCATTTAAAGCTTTTTTTTTTTAAATTGATAGTAAAGTGCGTACACTAAAATGCCCATAACTTTTTGATTTTTAATTTTCTTTTAAAATATAATTTTAGGAGAATACTTCTAACATTCTAAGAAACATAATTAAGAAGGAAAAAAAATCGATTTTTTTTGACGAATTTCCCCTTGATTTAATTATTGCAATAAAATATATTCTTCCTATTTTAGTAGTGTGAAGATTCAATTCAAATGTTCAAATTATTTTATTTAGAAGAATAATCATTAAGAATCCTACCTCGTATATAGAAAAGTAAAAACAATTTGAAAATAAAATCATTTGCTGTTTTTTCGTACTCATATATCCATGGCCTACTTCCCATGATCATTTAATTTGTAGTTTCGTTAGTTTAAATATTTAGCATAGAGGGCGTTTCCCAATCTGTTTATTAGGATTGATACCACACGTTTGTTTAGTTTATCTAGTTTAATTTACTTATGTTAGATCATTCGCTCGTGATTTACTAACTTGCATATCTAATTTTTCAAATACTTCTATAATAAATGATTTATTAAAATTTAAAGTAGCTATTTGGTAAATTTTAATAAATAATACTTTACAAAATTGTGTCTTTAATCAACTACATTTTTAAATCTTTATAAATCATTTTTAGCTGCGGCTTCACCAGGCGTAGTGCTTGAAATTATGACATCAAGTTAATACGCATAGACTTATTATAAAGTATATTTCACTACTAGAATTATTTTTTTGAGAGTTCATTGAAATGGACTGTTTTCAGTTCCCACAATACTGAAAACCTGGAAAATATCCCACAAATTGATCTCAAGATATAAAGTTCCAGAATCAATTTATAATTGAAACGTAAAAACCTGATGAAAATATTCTGTCTTCAAAATTGGTATAATGAATGATTGAATACCGCCAGAATATGACAATAGAATTTCAATAAAGATCGTTATCCAAAATTAATAAATATTATATTTTCCTGATTAAATTGTAATTTTTATTTTAAAAGGTAATTTTTATTTTTTTTACCGAAATGTAGAAATTTGCTTTGAATGTTTGATCCACATGCTAGAATTCTATTTCTGGTCAACGTTAAAGTTTTGATTATGTTGAAAATGTTGGGAAGATTTCGATAATAAAATTATAAATTTAATTTTAGATAAAAAAGAATTCAGAGATTATACAAAAGAATTTTTATTATTGTGTAAGACCGTTAAGGTCTTTAAAAATTTTTTTCTCGACGTTCTAATCTTTCCATGTCTTCTAAAATACTTCCTTAAATATATCCCAGTAATTTCTATAAAATCTATTTTTTTCTTTTTGCAAAATCAATTAAACCGTTCAAAAGTAAAAAATTGTTTTCAAAATTCTGAAAATTATTTTCTGTACTTAAACGATTTATAATTTAGGGTTGAAACTTGTCTAAATCGCTATATTCGCTCATAGCAATCTAACAAAAATAAATAGGAAACGGTACGCGCGGGACCAGATTTCTGCCTTCTTACCCGACTATGGCTTTTCTCTTTATTTGCTTAATTTCACACCTTATTGTTCTTTTCTACTGTCTCGTCAGAAAATTGTCTCTGATGTAGTTTTGTATCTATAAAAGAGGCTAAGGATTTAATTATATTGTTTTGTTCTTGGATGTCTCGCAAATGTACATGACAATTATATTTATAAAAACAATATATTTATAAATAATTACAATATTCATTCAAAGATACCGCACGTAATGTCAGTAACCTTATTCAAGTTTACTTTGTTGCATATAATCAAATACATATACATATTTTATTTTTATATTGTCTTTTTTTATGAATTTTAATTCACAAAAATATTTATTTTATTCACATAATATTATGTATTGTACAAATGAATAAAATTTTTGAATGTTTAAACAGTTAGGTGTGCTGCTTGTTGTAGTTCAAACAAAAATTTCGTCAATTAAATGGCATGTGATAATTATTTAATAAAGAGTCTGGAACCATTACCATAGGTGAATTTGCCCAAGAAATGAAATTCAACGATATGTATGCGATTGTGTAGCTTAATGAAAGAGTAAACCATACGTATGGATTTTTCCTCAATATCTTTACATTTCGCGGAGTTATAATACCAAATACCAAAAAATAGTGGTCTTATTCAAACTTTTTTTTCTCGTAAACTATTATAGATAAAACGATGAAACAAAATCCATATTGTTTGCTATGTCCAGAACTTTATTATATATTTTTTTCATTTAAAATGGACATTAAATACCCTTTATAAAATATGAAAAAAAAATTCATTAAATTTTTTTAGCTACTTGTACAAGAGTGACCACTTTCTTATTACTACCAAAAGAAAGCTCGCAAGCACTTCCCTCATCTCCCTGAATTTTATTTTTGTCAAAAGGGTGGAACATATTGAAAAAAAATAAGAACATATATATTTGGTGATGTTCATGGTATGTGTATGTGCAGGTACAGGTCAACAAATCTGACTTTACCTCTTCAAGGTCATTAAAAATGCATTCTTAAAGAAGTGAGATAGTACTTAATATGAAGAAAAAATGACCTTGAAGCGGCAAAGTCAGATTTGCTGAACTGTACCTACTTGTTTTTCAATTATGTTTTTAAGAAATATTTTGAATGAATAAATGAATCATTGAATGTTTTTTTTTTTTTTTTATTTTATTACATGAGAATCTGATGCCTGCTCTACACTCTCGATCGAAGTTCCTCGATGAAGTAATCGCTAAAGTTGGCTGAAGTCGGAATACCGTTATAACACCAGCCAGGAAGAACCATGAAATGACCTTCTACACTCTCGTACTCGGTCCACTTTGCGAGAATTGAGAGTTGGCATAAGAAATCTAATATGTTTTATGTTCAAAATGTAGACTCATTCCACATAGGAGTTTTAAAAAATAATCAGCTACGAATCAAGAACTAATTTTTTTCATTGCTTTTAACATATTTCTCAAGTCTACAATTTTAAATTCACTGATGAAGTTACATCACTAATTGATCAAGTAAACAGTTTTAGTTTACCTAACGGGTAAGTAAAAATGTTAGTTGGATTTACTTGCGAAATAATTGTAGAACTGAGTAATACGTTAAAAACAATGAGAGAAGTTAGTTCTTTTTTCGTAACTAATTGTTTTTTAGAACTCCGAAAAGTCTACATTTTGAAGATAAAACATATTAGATTCCTTATGCCTACTCTCAATTCTCGCAAAGTGGACCGAGTACAAGAGTGTAGAAGGTCATTTCATGGTTCTTCCTGGCTGGTGCTATAACGGTATTCCGACTTCAGCCAACTTTGTTGACCTGTACCTGCACATACACATACCATGAACATCACCAAATATATATGTTCTTATTTTTTTTCAATATGTTCCACCCTTTTGACAAAAATAAAATTCAGGGAGATGAGGGAAGTGCTTGCGAGCTTTCTTTTGGTAGTAATAAGAAAGTGGTCACTCTTGTACAAGTAGCTAAAAAAATTTAATGAATTTTTTTTTCATATTTTATAAAGGGTATTTAATGTCCATTTTAAATGAAAAAAATATATAATAAAGTACTGGACATAGCAAACAATATGGATTTTGTTTCATCGTTTTATGTATAATAGTTTACGAGAAAAAAAAGTTTGAATAAGACCACTATTTTTTGGTATTTGGTATTATAACTCCGCGAAATGTAAAGATATTGAGGAAAAATCCATACGTATGGTTTACTCTTTCACTAAGCTACACAATCGCATACATATCGTTGAATTTCATTTCTTGGGCAAATTCACCTATGGTAATGGTTCCAGACTCTTTAATTTGTAAAATGGGAGAGAAATTTTATTTGTTAAAATGCTTTCAAATATCAAATAATAGTGTCTGCTCTCTTTTCGCTTTCTTCAAATTTTACAGCTACAAACAGACCCGGATCTGGGGGGGGGCAAACCGGGGCCCCGGCCCAGGGCGGCAGTTTTAGGGGGCGCCAAAATCATAATGGGTCGGTCTACATCAAATGGACCAAAAAAAAAGTTGCTTGCTTGACCATTTTAGAAAAAATTAATATTCTCCCAGTTGTTTCTATTGTATTTGAGGTATTAAAAACAATTCTTAATAATAATTATGTATCTTAAACCGGTTAAGCGTAGTGGCCATTTTTGTTTTCCAATTTGCACTGATTTTTATGTTAGCAGCGTTTTACGCCAATACACAAATTTCACACACACCGGCCGTTCATCCTAAAAGGTTGAAATAAAAACAATTTTAATGGTAACAAATTTCTCTTTAAATTATGTCAATATTTGGCCTATTTTCGTCCATTCCACAAGAAAAATTTATCTAAAGTCGGATATGAAAATTTAGCAAAATTCACTTTTTGAATATTTTTTTTTAATAGAAGGAGTATTTTAAACAGCTTAGTATTGTTTATGGGAATAGTTGTATATGGGTACAACTACCCAAAAAAAATATCAATTGTGAAACTTGTATCTTTTAACTTTTACAAACTTCCAAAAATGGACTTTTTTTAAATTTTGGAACTTTGGGCGTCTATATCTCTGATGGGGCTGGTGATAAAAATCTGAAATTTGCACAACTTACAGTATTTTCGAAGTAAGTTTATTAAAATAATACCCCTGTCGCAGCATCTGCATAACATAGCGAATTTCCAAAGCTTGGGCACTGGCGGATCTCATCTAAGACCTGTACCTATTTAAAATAGTTTAGCTTTCTAAGAGTAAAAGAATTTTTAAAATCGGCTGGGTAATTAGTTTTGGTACTTTTGGGGACCCAAGAACCCGAATGAATTTTGTGCAGCATAGTTGTATCCATATAAAATAATTTAGTTCTCTAGCAGTGAGAAATTTTTTAGCATCGGTTCGATAGCTTATTACTGGCGTTTTCGGATCTGCAAGATCCCGGTGGACCTCATTAAAAAATCAGCTCGACCGTATATTCTAGGCGGACTTTATGTAATATATACATATATATATATATATATATATATATATATATATATATATATATATATATATATATATATTCAAAACCCGTTTTGTAGCATTCTACGCCGCATTTGCATCCGCAGGACAGTTGTGGATCTCAGATAACACAACCTGTACCTATCTAAAATAGTTTACCTCGGTAATAGTAAACAAGTTTCAAAATCGGTCAGTTATTTTATTTTTGACACTTTTAGGTCCTACTGACACTGTCAGACCTTACATAACGTAATCTATATGTATCTAAAATAGCTTAGCTCCCCAACAGTGAAAAAATTTTCAAAATCGGTCGGTTAGTTTATTTTTGACACTTTTGGATCCGATGGACCCTGGCAGACTTTACATAGCGTAATCTATATTTATCTAAAATAGTTTAGCTCTGTAACAGTGAAAAAATTTTCAAAATCGGTCGGTTAGTTTATTTTTACCACTTTTGGGTCCCATGGACCCTGGCGGACCCTAAATAACGTAATGTATGTCTATCTAAAATAGCTTAGTTCCCCAACAGTGAAAAAATTTTCAAAATCGGTCGGTTAGTTTATTTTTGACACTTTTGGATCCCATGGACCCTGGCAGACCTTACACAACGTAATCTATATTTATCTAAAATAGTTTAGCTCTGTAAGAGTGAAAAAATTTTCAAAATCGGTCAGTTAGTTTATTTTTGACACTTTTGGGTTCTATGGACCTTGGTGGACCTTACATAACGTAATTTATATTTATCTAAAATAGTTTAGCTCTGTAACAGTGAAAAAATTTTCAAAATCGGTCAGTTAGTTTATTTTTGACACTTCTGGATCCTATGGATCCTGGCAGACCTTACATAACGGAATCTATATTTATCTAAAACAGTTTAGCTCTGTAACAGTGAAAAAATTTTCAAAATCGATCAGGCAGTTTATTTTTGACACTTTTGGGTCCTATGGACCCAGGCGGACCTTACATAACGTAATCGATATTTATCTAAAATAGTTTAGCTCTGTAACAGTGAAAAAATTTTCAAAATCGGTCAGTTAGTTTATTTTTGACACTTTTGGGTCCTGTGGACCCTGGCGGACCTTACATAATGTATTCTAAATCTATCTAAAATAGTTTAGCTCTGTAACAGTGAAGAAATTTTTAAAATTGGTCGTTTAGTTTATTTTTTACAATTATGGGTTCAGTAAATCCTGGCGAAACTCATACAAGTCTAGTACTCTAACAGTAAGAAAAGGGTTCTAAGGATCTCATATAACTTATGGCAGTCCGTAAGCTTCTTGCGGACATCATTTAATTAATTAATTCAAATACTTTAACTTACTAACTGTGAAAAAATTTTTAAAATAAAAAATTTTTAAATATATATATATATATATATATATATATATATATATATATATATATATATATATATATATATATATATATATATATATATTAGTGAATATCATTTTCGTATTCTAGGGACCTCAAAACACATTTCTGTTATGATCCCGGGCTTAGGTCCCGTCATGACACCTGCTGTAATAGCGTATTTCCAGTTTTACTTGTGGAAATTCGCTAAAAAATCAATTTGTATATTGATCCTTTCCTAAACCCTTAATTTTTACCATTACCGCAATCGAAAAAATAGCAATTTTGTAAAGGACGTATATACTTATGAGTTTTTTAAAAAATTTATCGCAATCACTGGAGAGAGGGGGCGCTACTATTAAGTTTCTGCCCCCGTTCTAAAAAATCTTAGATCCGGGGCTGGCTACAAAATAAAAATAAATTATATTAAAATTAGTTTGATAATATGACTTACAAGTAAACGTCCCGAGGCCGGACCTATCGATTTTGATGAAACTTATATATGTTGTAGAACACTAAAAAATAAGCGACACGTATTTTTCTTTATCGGCGGAAAAACGGTTTGAAGGGGTGAAATCGCCCTTCAAAAATTGGGGTAAAAATTTAATTTTTTAAATGTCTCGAAAACGGTAAGAGATAGAGCAAAAGTTTAAATTGGCGATATTGCTCTTTTTTAAAGAGCTATCTATTGGTATGCAATTTGTTCAAATTGTGTCAACAGGGGTGGCTGGGGGTTAAAATTTAGGGGTTAATTTCCAAAAAGGGGGTGAAAATTAAACAATATAAAAATTTTGTTTACAGATTTGAAATCTACGTCAGAAAATCTAATTGACCTGTTTTTGATCAATGTCCTAATATTAAGTCTAGGGGTAGTTAACTAGGGGGTGACTGTGTCGAATAGTCGTACTACTTGGGTAGTTTAAGAAGTTTTTCTTCATGGAAAATAGTTTAAGACATTTAGAATAACGTAGAAATGAAATTTTCGATTTCAAAATTCAGTTTGAGCAACATTAGAGAGGGGGTGAGTCACCCTCTTAAATTGCATATTAGTTAACATACACTCATTTTTAATATTAACACACTGACAGTGGGTAATAATGTCACAATAAGTGGTTCTGAAGTTGGACTATCGTATGTAAGGTTTTTATTAGGTTTCCATTCATTTTCAAAATATCGTTATTTTCGGTATCGATAACTTTCGATAACGAAAACTATAACATCCTTTAAAAAACAAACCTTATGAAAACCTTACATACGACAGTCCAACTTCAGAACCACTTATTGTGACATTATTACCCACTGTCAGTGTGTTAATATTAAAAATGAGTGTATGTTAACTAATATGTAATTTAAGAGGGTGACTCACCCCCTCTGCAATGTTGCTCAAACTGAATTTTGAAATCGAAAATTTCATTTCTACGTTATTCTAAATGTCTTAAACTATTTTCCATGAAAAAAAACTTCTTAAACTACCCAAGTAATACGACTATTCGACACAGTCACCCCCTAGTTAACTACCCCTAGACTTAATATTAGGACATTGAGCAAAAACAGGTCAATTAGATTTTTTGACGTAGATTTCAAATCTGTAAACAAAATTTTTATATTGTTTAATTTTCACCCCCTTTTTGCAAAATTAACCCCTAAATTTTAACCCCCAGCCACCCCTGTTGACACAATTTGAACAAATTGCATACCAATAGATAGCTCTTTAAAAAAGAGCAATATCGCCAATTTAAACTTTTGCTCTATCTCTTACCGTTTTTGAGATATTTAAAAAATTAAATTTTTACCCCAATTTTTGGAGGGCGATTTCACCCCTTCAAACCGTTTTTCCGCCGATAAAGAAAAATACGTGTCGCTTATTTTTTAGTGTTCTACAACATATCTAAGTTTCATCAAAATCGATAGGTCCGGCCTCGGGACGTTTACTTGTTAGACCTCAAACACGGGGTTGTGGAGAGAAATGACGGGGCTCATTTTATTGGGCCATCAATTAAAATTTTTTTTTAGTAGCACCGTTTTCACAATCTAGCATTAAGCACTTCGAAATATGTTCGAATAACAATGTGAAGAATCTCAGAATTGAAGAAGAACCGTTGTCAAATTGATTGATTAATTTTGGTCGGAAAAATATGCACTGCAAATTTTTGAACATATTGTGTCTCTTTCTATAATATTTCTGTCGATTCAAAGATGTAACTACATATAATGGAGCAAGTGGAGCAATTGCTCCAGGGAGCAGCACGAAATTGGGCGCAAGAAGGGGAAATCATTTTTTATTCAAAAGTTTATGTGAATGAAATTTGTACTTGTTTTTACTTGCCAGTGGTACTTTTTAGTTTAGCCTTTAAGTAGTGACGTGGTTTAGCTAGATCATAGATGGTGACGTGATTGACCAAGACTGAGAGCTTGATTGACCAATCAACGCGTAAAATTCCGTGGAAAGGGTTTGGGAGATCTTTAAACATGACGAAATAAGACTCAAATTTGTCCGTACGCCGTCTGTGAGACACCCACGTCATTGCTTAAAGGTTAGTGGTAGTTAGAGAATTTTTGAGGTAGGTGCGCCTGAGTGAAATTTGTTCCAAGGCGCAAATTTTATAGTTACGCCTTTGAGTCGATTTAAATATTTAATCTAAAATACACTCTATACAGTGTCGTTTTCTGAATGAAATTTAGACTTCGGAATAGCTCTAAGGTAAGTATATCCCTTACTGCTATTACTTGTCCGTTCAAAGTCATCATATCATACTTACTCAATTCTAAGAATAGTTATCATTTAACTTTTTCGGAGGAGCACAGAAATAAACTAATTGTAAGTAAATCAGAACGGCGCATAAAATTGCTATCATAATTTTACTAATGAAATCAATTTTCTCTTACTAATAATTAAAAATTAATTTTTTAGAAAATAATCAGTTAATCTAATATCTAACTAAAATAACTTCAAACACATTTGAAATTAGAATGGTAAAGTGTACTGTTAGCTGTTATATAAAAATGAAATTATTACTGTAACTAATTGTAAGCGTACATATAGATTTACTCACACGTACAAAATATTATTTTAATTAATTCATCTTCACCATTGTTAACATATTTTTTTATTTCCTCTTCTTTATCTGTTTTCCTATTTCTTTTCATATTATGAAATTTTTCTCATGACAGATAAACAAACAATGAAATAAATTATTTCTTCTAATTTGATAATAAATTCGCTTTCACTAAATGAAATCTTAATAAAAATTATAAATAATTAATATCAGCTTTGATCTGAACTACTACTATCTGTCGTATTTTTAGCTACTTATAGTATATACGTGATTAAATTGAATGCAATATAAACACAATTAATCAAGCTCGTTAAAAACCATAGTAGCGATTATTATCCAAGATTAGAGAACATTTTTGCGATCCATATCAAACGAATTTTCGTACATAAGAATCAAGTACGCAAGACCCAAGTTCTTAGCTTCAACTTGTTTTTACAATTTTTATTTATTTATTTTATATCTTCAAGTTAAATCAGCTGTACATAATGCTCAGATAATCAAGGAAGCTGTAGCTAAATTTATCCACGTAAAAAAAAAGTAAAATGTTAAAACAAAATTAAATTTTTTTATATATTTTTTTAATTTAATTTAATTTTTTTGCTGTGAGAAGCTGTTTGTAGCCTCCTCCACGGACCAGGACCGACAAAAGGAGGGGGAGGGTAGATGGAGCATTTTCCCGACGCACAGTGGGGCCAAAGTAGGTAAAAGATGGCAAAAATTATTTAGTCCTTTTATTGACTACAGAAGAGTTGTATAACAATATATTTTACTTTTACTTGATATTTATTAATAAAATACTGGGTGTCCCACTATACAGGGTGTCCCATAACGGTTAGTCAAATGATATATCAAAAACCATTAGTCGGATGAATTTGAAATTTGCAGATCTTGTTTGACCCTAGGTTGAGACTTTTTTCATACAACTCGATTTCATTTCCGGTTACTGGTTTCTAGCCACGTGGTATCAACTTATAAATTTTAAATGGAATATGGAATTTTTGATAACGAATTTCGATGGTACGCTTAATTTTAGCTTTAACTTAACTGGAATATTCGGTACCTACATAAATCTAATAAATTTGAGTGTTTTATTTAATTATTTTATATTTTTATGCACCACTGAGAGCTTATATGAACTTTCGAAGCTTCTTATTGATGATTTTTTCTCAAACAAAATGAGAATAAAATCAGCAAATTTTGAAAAAAGGTGCAATTTGGTGCAAACTCTGCAATCATAATACCAAAATAGACTAATTGCTTTATCAAATGCCACAAATATATCCGTTGGATTCGATTGGATACGTAACTAAAATTCTTTGAGAAATTAATTTTTACAGAATTTTTCTAGATAATTCAACCATGTTTCATTAAAGCTTGATAGTATTAATACGAGTACTGATTTTAACAAACAAGATACATAAAAAAAATAACATACCATGGGGAACATCGCCCATTATAACCGATTTTAATTTATTTTTTTCTATAACTTAAATAACCGTCCCGCAAATCACTACTTTACGTACTTACAATGATATCGTTTAGAAAGCTATAAATTTATAGAAATAACAAATAATAATCGATATATTTGCACCCCCCGCGCTATTTTACATAAGTTAATTACAGAGGTCGTTGCTAGAATATTTTAGCTATTGATTTAAGGGGTCATATAAATTGTTGCTTATAATTTAATTTTTTGTATTTTTTCCACCTTTAATGATATTTGGCCCCACTGTGCGACGGTCAGGACAAAGTATGAAGACGTTTTTCTCTTTGCTTGTCAACTGCATTTTAGGAGAAAAAATGTTTAAAAATTCTTTGTTCTCTCGTCGACCCTGATTAGGGCTTGGAATACCAGTGTCTTTTTATAATACCGGTATTTATTCGGTATTAAAATTTAAAATACCGGAATTCCGGTATTTCGGTATTTTTTCGGTATTGAATGAAAATGGTATAGAAAAAAATAAAAATATTAAAAAAAACTCTTAATGCTTCAAATGATTGATAACAGTAATAATAACAAATTCCATCATTTTTAGATTTTAAAAATCTAACTAAAACTAAATACAAAATATAAAATAGTAAAACAAAGTAAACGGAATAACAACAAATAATAATTAAATATAAATTTTCTTCGATTCTACTGCGCATTTAATTTAAAGAGATATACACACGAACTGCAAGAGCGAAAAATCACAACTTAAATACTCCAAAGACATGGTGGCAATTCTAAAATAATTTTAATAAAATACACGGATATCAACTTTTAAATTTCACCCTTTTATTTACACAGAGCAAGGAATTTTTTAAATACCATTAGAATTGACAATATTATTCAACAATAGTAAAATATTTTATTCAAACATAGGTAATTAGGTATTTTTTTCGACAAAAAAATACTTAATAATATGTATTCTAGAATTATAAAAACTATGTATAAAAACATATGAACATACAAGGTATTTGGTCATTTGGACATCTGGAAAACATTAAACAAAATTGAAGAAATACATATTGTAATAATTTATGATCTATGCTTATATTGCTATATACAAAATACTCTATAACCATTCAATTCCAATAGTAAATCTAACGTAAAAATATTTAAAATATGTAATTATATAAAGTATCTGATTTTGCTAATACCGAAACCGAAATACCGGTATTTGAAATTTTGATACCGGTTTTATAAAACGTATAAAAATGTCCGGTATTTCGGTTTTTCGGTAGTACCGAAATACCGGTATCCATGCTCTAACCCTGATACAGGCAAAACTGATTTTTGTATAGGTTTGGTATTTTGTTTATAAAAATTTCTTAACTGTGGTAATTGCCTGAATATCACAACACTTAAATAGACAGAAATATTTTTATGCTACAAATTTTCTTTTGATACCTTTTACTTCCTTCCTTCAATAAAATTAATTCATTTATAGTCCTGTTCACGCCACAAATTGCTTCAAGTCTAAATAAATTAATATCACATTTAAAATATAACTAAAATTATAAAAATTTTATTATTATTTTCACTTAATTACATTTCAATTTTTTATAGGTAAATGTAATAAATGGAAAACGTGTATTTAAGAATGTTTAAGTACCTGTACCAGTTATCCTTGAATAATATTCCTCATAGCAATATTGTTGTTCTTAATCATTTTGTAGTTATGTCGATACTTATTATTTATTGAAATTATTACGATAACGGATCTTTTAATATCTACCAAAATAATATTAAAAATTATAAAATAACACATTGTTTTTTTACATTGATTTTTAACATTTATATCTTCTTTAAGCACCTTGTACACTATTTCGAGATCTGAAAATTTACAGCATGAAACGGTAAATACCTCCGTGACCTACATTCCGATTTTTGTCAGGACCTAAGTGACAATTATTCAAACATTATGTCCAATGCCGGCGCAAAACTAATGTTGAATATGGACAAGATTAGCTTTGCGAGGGTATCTATTCTGAAATGTAGACAGTATTACAGCGAAATTTTTAAAATTTTTAAAGGCTTTAATCCAGTGTTATTATTAGGGAACATCCAAAAAAAAATGACACAAGATTCACGCATTTTTTATCCTTCCCTTTCCTGGATCACATTTTTTCAAACCAAAACCTTTATTATTATTAGTAATAATATATAACAGGTGGCCGTAAGGTGGCTTGCGAGCCGCAAGCGGCTCGCGAGTTAATCTTGTGCGGCTCTTTAGTGCTTCTCGAAAATTTGTTTTGATAGGTCTATTTGGAATAAGAAAAAAATCTAAAATTTCTCGCAAAAAAATCAAATAACGATCTTTTTTAACGAGCCTAGCCTTGGACGAGTCTACCGATATTAAAGATAAACCACAGTTTGCAATATTAGTGAGATATGTATCAAAAAACTTTGAAATCATGGAAGAGCTCTTAGACATAGTTGCATTGAAGGATACTACTTGTGGTTATGACTTTAAAGAAGCCCTGGCTGATGTTTTAAAAAAAAAAATTAGTGCCTATCGAGAATATCGGCAGCATTGCTACCGACGGTGCATCGTCAATGACAAGGAACAAACAAGGATTTATTGGGCTTTTAAATGCTCACAAATCATACCCTCCTTTTGTACGTGTACATTGTATCATTTACAGAGAACACCTAGCAGCAAAATATTTCCAATACCCACAAGTTATGCAAGTAGTTTTTAAAATTGTAAACTACATTCCTTCAAGTGCTAAAACACACAGACAATTCAAATCCTTCATAGAAGAGCTGGATAATGACGACCTTCCTGATGATGTATCTTAGTATTCTTGGGAGATTTTTTCAGTTGCTTGAACCCATTAAACAATTTATGCAAGAAAAGGGAAAATGTTTCCCTGAACTTGGTGACCTACAGTGGTTGTTAGATTTAAGTTCTTTTTTAGAGATGATATTCAGTATTTGCAGCAGCTGAACATGTCAGTACAAGGTAGGGAAAAGCTTATTTATGATTTAGCACAAAGTGTATTTAGCTTTCATAACAAATTGAGGCTTTTTTAGAGAGATCTTGAAACCAAAACATTCGTTCATTTCAAATGTTTAAAGAAAACTTCTGAAAGCCTTATTGACGATGACGTCCAGATTGAAACAAATGGTTATTTGTGTAAATGGATCGGTCTTGCTGAAGAAATCAATGACGGATTCACTGATTTAAGAAAACTGAAACCTTCTTTTTCCTTTCTAGACAACCCTTTTGTTGTTGCTGTTGTAAGTGACGGCTGTCCCCTTTCATATCCTATAACAAAGTATATAGCAGCAATAGAGTTAGAAATACTTGAACTGCAAGAAGACGAGGCGTTAAAAGGACTGAAAAAAATTGGCGGTTCCACTGTTGATTTTGGAAAAACGTTTCAGCAGAGAAATATCCACTAGCAAAGGAATGTGCTAAGAGACTTATTTCAATTTTTGGAACTACTTATGCCTATGAGTCTTCGTATTCAACAATGAAGCTTATTAAATCCAAGTATCGATCTGAACTAATTGATTAACACTTAACTGAACTCATGCGAACTGCGCTCACCAGTTATAAGGCAGATTTCAAACAGCTCGCGGCCAAAATGAACACAAGAAAAAGTACATCTCAAAATTAAGTTTTAGGTACCTAGGTACATGTACTAACTAAAACAAAGTATGTTTACATATTACATAAATTTTTCATTCTCATGTCATAAATATTCTTAGTTTCATAAAAATGTAAAAAGTGTGTTCATTGTGTGAACTATCAATCTCAGAATGGCTTGGCTCGCTCCGAATCGGCTTCATGGGTTTGCGGCTCCTAAAGGTAAAGTTAGTGGCCAGCCCTGATATATAAGAATATTTGATAGATTTGAGCGTTACTTTATGGTATTCCATTTTAAAATAAAAAGGCAATTTTTTACTTTACTAATACCACTTTATTTAGTGGTATAAAAGAAAACTCTAAATAAAGTGGTGTTAGTAAAGTAAAAAATTGCCTTTTTATTTTAATATATAAGAAAATATCTACGCAATTTCATTTATTCATAGAATAGTCATGCATTATCACGCAAGGTAATTGAAGGAAAACAATAAAGCCTATATATTACCTGGTATTTGTGACTTCATTCATCCACTTTTGTCTTTTTCCAAATAGACATATTTAGAAAGTAATTTTGGCACAATCTTAAAGAAATAATTTCTGAAGTCTAATAATAAATTCTAAATATTTAAATATTTAAATAACAAAGTTAACTGAGTAACTGACAATGAAAGAAAAATTATTTCAGCATCCTTTTAATATCGTGTTTCAAATAATAATAAATTTCTAGGTACAGCACAACCTTTTCTTGTGTAGTTTTTTTCTGTGCTATTTCCTTTTACATTTTGTTAAAGCGGTTTTTAAAAAAAATGTCCATTAAAGTGCATAGTGTGAATAAAAAGTACGAAATTTAAACATAATTAATTTGCAGTAAATTTTTTACATTTTTTGATATTATAATACATGTAGTAGGTACTGCAATTTTTGCAACAATATAAAAATGAAATAAAATATCTGAAAATTTTCCCGTGTGTTCTGGTTTAGAAAAGCAATTTCTAAGGAAATCGTGAGGCTTCGAGTTATGTGTTTTCTATTAAACTTTTTTTATGCGGTCCCAATCCATCGCATAAAAATAAATTATGCTGTATACATAAACTTATTTTCGTTATTTTTTGATGAATTAAAGCTAATAGAATAAGACCTTTTTATTATTATTTACTGTTTTTTTCGTTATTGTCTAGTCTCGCACGATCATGGTAGCCAGGAAATCGTGACAATAATTTTGTATATTTGTATATCATATAGGTATTTGTTGTAAAGTAAAACCATGAGTAAAACAGATACCGAATCGAACACTACTTCAAGGCGATTATACAAACAAACATGAAACTTTAAATAAAAGACAGTATTATATTTACTACATATACTGTTAAATTTTAAACTAGCGATTTTTATGAAATTTTTTTAAAATATTTGTAGGTACTGTAGAAGAAGTATAAAATATAACCTAGAACCTAAACTTGTGTATTGCAATAACATTTTATTTAACTTTAAGAAACATTATTTCAGAAAGTCTAACGTAGATTTAACATTTCCTTGGATTGATAGAATGGTTTACTCTTTAAAGAAGACAAATAAATTTCTAAATCTTTTAAACAACTAGAAAAAATTCAAATTTTTACAGAAGTAGGGGAGCTAGGGGCTTGTTGTAACAGAGGTAAGTAGTAACACGCAATTTTTAGTGGAAATCTGAATACTTTAAACCCATATTTTTTGTTAAATTTAATGCTTATACCATGGGACATCACGTCATCATAGCCAATATTTCGCCCGATGACGCAGTAAGTGGCGGTATACACGTGCTTCATTTTGGTTAGGTAACGTAAAATATTACTTTCATAAAATTTGGTTTTTCGAGTTTATTATCGATTAATCTAAAAATTTTAGTTTTGCATATAGTTTCAGAATGTACTTAGTTTTAATATTCTTTAAAAATTTCACGTTTACCTACCAACATTATTTTATGAAAATTTTCTTAAATGTAAAAAATTATGTTACGGGGTTTGTTGTAACAATATGTTGGGGCAAATTGTAACATGTTATTTGTTACTCCGATGAAGACTGAATTTAGTCATTATAATATAACGCCTTTTTTTCGAAAGCTGATTATTTTTTTAGATAATTATATAGTTTTATAAGTAAATGAATGTGATTCAAAGTGTCAAGTTGATTATAAATATAGCCTATCTAACTAAAAAATGTTATTGTTGATTTTTTTGTAAAATAAGTTTTCAGTTTCATTGTTGATAAAAATTAATAATGTAAAATTTTATGTTAGTTTGGAAAATGGCAAATTAAAGTTCAAATACCTATCAAAAATAACTTAACTTTTACTGTTACTATCTACCCCATGACTGTTACATCTAGTCCCAAACATGGGGCAAGTTGTACCAACGCACTTTTTTTAAGAAAATGGCTGGCGTGAAGCGCATATTAACAATTTTGATCTTATTTCTTTTGGATATGATAGAGGGATAGTTAAACTAACGACAAATACCTTTTTAATGCTAAAAAGGCTAATAGATATTTAATTAGATCAGTTTTTCTGAAAACTGTTACAACAAGCCCCCCTCTCCCCTATTTCGTTTTATAAGTTAGCTAAATTAATATCCTATTTAAATAATTTTATCTACGGTAAACACTCTCAGTAGTGTCAAATTTGTCTAATAAGGGACTAAAATTCTTAGAAACGCTACACCCCAAATCTAACTCAGCTTTTGTTTCATTCTTTCTGAATAATGGCAGCGGTTATAAAAAGGGAAAAAAATTAATTTTTGTTTTATAGTACCTACACATTATTATTTAATATTTATCGTCTGGAAATGGCATTATTCAGATGGAGTGATTCAAAATCTCACTCACAGAAATTTCATGTTTAATTTTTGTTGTTGATTTATTTGCTTACAAAGCGATTCAAAATCTTGATCGCCTAAAACGTCCAAAATTGTGTAGCGAAAGGAACAGGACTCCTGTTGAGATGTAGGAGAATGGCATTATTGGGAGTTTTATGAGTTTATCACATCAAACCAAAGTAGACTGTATGTGTCGTATGTGAGTTATTATATGTTGTACAGAAACATAAAATTAATTCTCACTTATTATTACACAAGAAGTTTGTATTCTTTCGAACAAATTTGGGTTTGTCTAACGAAAATTTGTTGTCAACAATTTAACGAGAAGAACTGTCAACTAACAAAAACGCGACAGCGAAGCTGAAGTGTTTTTGGGTTGACAGTTCTTCGAGTTAAACTACTTTTAGGCAAGAAATTTGAGTTGCAGAAAACACAAAATTATTCAGAAAAACTATTAAATTCAAGTGTAATACGGCAAGACAGTTTAATGAATAAAATAAATTAGTATAATTCATATTATTATTTAATACATTGTTGCTATGGTTCTGAAATCAATTAAATTTACCAATACGGATTTTGGTTTCGTTGTTATCGTATTTACCTACAATGAAATGACCAATGAAATGTTTTGTATCATTTTTTTCGCTGTAAAAATCGGTCCTAACTTTAAAACTACAATATTTTTATAGAACATGATACACATGAGTTAAATTGTTTCTAAAAAAGAATTTAAAGATTTTTTTAGCTCTTTTAAAAGAAAAATTTCTTACCTCTGTTTCTTCATAAATGAAAATTGATTTATTTTCTTCAAAACCAATGAATAATTTAGTTCACCCTATAAGTTAAAAGTAAACAAAGTATTTTATTTATTTAAATGACGATATTCCATTATATGTAAAAATTGTGGAAATTCTGAAAATCATAAATCCTACAATTTTTAATAATGTAGACTTTAATATTAGCAATAATTTCTTTAAACAGAGTGAGCCCATTATTACTCTGTGATGGATATATGTTGAAAATTTATTTAATGCCCTGTAATTATTCAACTTTTATAATATTTCTGTTGTCACAATTAGAAAATTTTCATCTTTGATCATAAAAGATGGGTCTCACTTTACACAGAAAATCTGTCTGCTTCAAGAAATTATATAACTAACTTTTCTAACATCTTTTAGGTCTGTTATTTAAAAAAAAAAAGACCACAAGAACTTGGCTTATGAATGACTGATGACATAGTCTTGTAACTTAAAAAATTCATATAAAAAATACTCATGCCATCCAAGTCTATCAAACAGAATTATATAGAATGGACAACATAATATCTAAAGAAAGAAATATCGTAATATTTATTTTATCAAATTCACGAGTTAACGTGTTGTATATATGTAAATTTTAAACATACAAAATGATTGAATTTAAAAAACAAAGTTATATACGTATAAAACATGTTATCAAAGAAAATCATTAAAAAGCAGATTCAATTATCATAAAGATCAAAAGAACGCGATAGTACTGAAATAATTAATTTCTAATTTTTACTATTTATTTACTTAATAATTATTAAATCTTTTAATTGTCTGCTATGTTCTCATACACACACTAATTATATTCTATTATGTGAATTTCTTTATTAAATTTTAATTAAACTTTGATAAATTAATAATTGTAGCAAGCATTTCTACGATTGATAATTTGTTTAGTAAAAAGGGAATTTATAGCGAATACTTTCATATGCTAATATATGTGTATGCACATGTATATTTTATGTTATCATACTATATTAATACTTAGGTGTTTTGCGTGCTAACATTGGCGTCTAACTTTCACTTTTAATTATATTTTTTTTACTAAGCAAGATCACTTTTATTATATCTACTCTGAAAATCAAAATTCAAAATTTTCGATACTAATAAAATTATTAAATTGTCGAAGGCATAGAAAATATAGGTAACTTTTTTCGAAAGGTTTTATTTAACTTGCAATGTTAATGTACTAGTTAGTTTGTTTAAGTCAAATCTTTCAATCAAAATTTAAACAAGTTCTAATCAGACTAGATATTTCAAATTTTGCATATATGTGTATTGGCTGGGTGCGTGATGCCAACGACATCTATAATATACATTTTTTCATGCTATTAAATAATGGTAACCGTGGAAATAAATTTAAAATATTTTCAAAAAAAACCGTAAAATCTGAATACAAATATTTGTTATTTATAATTATTTTTTTTTTATAAATAAATTTGAACAATTTGAGGTATAAAATACTGGATGAAGTATAATAATTGTATTAATAAAGTATTTAAACAATTTTCGACGTTAACATGGATATAATTATTAAGACAGTATTTCCTTCCAACCCCGGACTATGCAGAGGAAAAAGTTGCTGGTGATAGTGAAGCACGTCAGGGAAATTCGAAAATTAAGAAATTCTGGCATAAGTCATTTAGTTGAATGTACAGTCATACATAAAGCAAACATCAATAACTTCTTATGAAACATCATTGCATGTGAGTTTAAAATACCTTAAATATTTTTAATTTTGTATTTATGGATTGACGTGTAGACGTTAATATGTTGACAGATAAATAAGGAACGGCATATTAGTGGCAATTGCGTTTATAATCAAAGTGGATAAATGTATTATATATTTTTATTTAATATTTTTTATTACACTATAAACACATATGAGCATGTATTATTGCTTATTTTCTCCACTACTCACGCTGCAATCGATTTAATTATCCCCACCATATACTACGCACCCTGCCAATAGGGTTTGCCAGAAATCTTGAATGCTTCAAATTAAGAAAGAGAATAAAAAAGAACATATTATGAAATTAATTTAAATAAACACATTTATTACGAAAAAAATTGCACAGTTATACATAGCAAAAATGTTAATACGTTTGAGCGTTAATTTGTAGCATTCCATATCTGTAAGTAATAAAAGAAATATTTTATTATTGTAAAATACCACTAAATTTATAAAAAAAAAAAAAAAAAAATTGTGACAATTGTTTCGAATATTAGCTGTTTATTTTTAAACAAGACCTTGTGTGAAGAAAAGAATGTATTCAAAAAAGGAATAGATCCTTAATTCTGATTTATATACTTTTTTAAGCCTAACTGCATGGATTAATTTGGATATCTTTTTTTTTGCTTGAAAGTGTCCTTTTAAGATAGTTTCATATAAATTTTATAAGAATCTGACCGAGGACTTCAGACAAACCACAAATCTCTTCATAAAACCAAAATCATTAAACAGGGAAAACAAAAAATATATTACAAAAAAAATATTAAAACCGACTTAAAAAAAAAACCTAATAAAAAATTTAAAAATTTAAAAAAAAAATTAAAAAGAATACTAAGACAATTGAACCTCTTTTAATCTAGGAAAAGAAAATTACCTGGAGGGAGGGTGGAACTGTGATGGCAATGCAATATTGTATTTTGTCCTAAATTTTCCTAAAATAAAAATTGTTAATTTTCAGTTTTATGCAACTTTTACTATGTAATAAAACTTTCTCATTTTGCCATCAGTTATCAAAAATAAGGGTAATTAAGTGCCACTGCAAAGCTCAGTATCTTGTGAATGAAGCTTGAAAATGAAAAAAACTAAAGGAAACCGCAACTTTATTTTAGGAGTCGCTTCATTTAGAAACTTAAAAAGGTGTGACAGATAAGCAAACATGAAAAAATTATACGATTTTCAAGATTTTTTCTATGGAATTCTTAAAAACAATGAGGCGTTTGCGTTTAACAAATAGAGTTCCTTTAACGTTTAACAAATATTTAAATAGTTTATTTCTGTGGCCTAAGTCAATTTAAGTAAAAAAACAGATTTCTATTGATTATTACATATTGTTCATTCGAACATTACGTAATAATGTCAAGTTGACCTACGTTTTATTCAACTTAAATAGAAATAAATTTACAGCAGAAAAACAGTAGTTTAATAGTTATTTGTTATCGCCCCTATCAAACGTAAAAACTCGGCTTCTAAAAAATAATAATTAGGATACTTTAGCTTGTGACCACAGATTTATTTACAAGTATAACACTAAATTTAACAGAAAAGCAATAGCGACAACTTGCAATATAAATGTTTTTCTTTCTAAATTGTGGTAATGGTAGGAGTGCTGTGAAAAAGAGAAAGGAACTATAATTTTTCAAATTTTATTTAAATCCAATTAAAGTTTTTCTAGCATCTAACAATTTTTATTAACAAATATCTTACTTTTTAGGACTTTTTTAACGTGAATTTTTTTTTAGTACCTATCTCTTAACTAAGTGAATGCGTATCAGTAGAATCCAAGTTGAATCATATATACCTACTGAATCTTTTTGAAAACTGAATTTCTTGATGGAATTTTGCTGAATTTTTAAAACTTGTTAAGCAATCTTTTGAGAGTACATAAAGTACAAAAACACAAGAAGAAAATTTTTATTTTGGTTTTCAATTTTACTAGATCTTGCAAAAGGTTGATTATTCCAAAATCTAGAAAATCTTATATATTCTAAACACCTTTTATTATAAAAAGATTAATAAAATAGAAGATAATATAGTTTTATTATAAAATGATTAGTAATGCCGTTTTTATAGTAATTAGAAAAAAAATTAAAATTATTTTTGACCTAGACGAAAATTAATAAATTAATATCCATTAATTCTTTTTATTTAATTAAATTCCAATCTTTTAATTTATCATTAGAATTTTTTTCATAAATATTTTTTTTTTAATCAATTGTTATTCAGTCTCTAATCTTTTATTTCTTGAAGGTTGTTAAACGAATTTTAAATTTATTTAGTGAAGAAAAAACCTTATTAATTTTGTTGGTGACACACATGAAGAATAATTCCATATGTAATCAATGTTACATACACGTGTACAGGGTGCCCAATAAAATAAAATTAGCGGAGAATTTTAATGTAATCACGACTGGTAAATGATCATTAGGATTTTTAATGCGTGAATTTCCGATAGTTGATGTGTAAACAGAAAATTGATAGTTCAAGGGCGACTTAATTCGTGAATAGAATGACATTCTATAAATTTCAAGCGGATATCAATAGACTAACTTCCCACAGTATAAAAATCGTGACGCATAAAGAGAATAGTTTTGTCATTGTATGTACATATTTTGTAAGAAAAATAGGATAAAATGTTTAAGTTTCTTAAACATTTAAGAGTAAAAATTTTATGATTTTAAAATTTCCTTGAAACTTTTACACAATATAAACTCCGATAAACGTATCATTTAATTTTTTAATAGTCGCGACTGATATTTATTTAATGAAAAATATTTTAAAATCTTTCGATTGCAGTGTTAGCTGTGCTCATCATTTTAATTTTCGTGATTTTTTTCTTGTTTAGTATTTTAAATCATCGTATACTCCAACACATGAAGCACATCCTACTAGTTGTGCTAAGAAGAACAATTTATACAATCATACATCAGATTTTTTAATGTAGGAAGTTAATAATTAAAGTCTTCAAAAAATAATCTTAGTAGGGTGAATGCAGGAGAGACGCCGCACATTTTGAAAACACTTGATAATTCTTAAAGTATGCATTCAATTGATTTGAAATTTGGTACACATTAAATGTAAACATTGTTCTTTAAAATTATCTATAAATAATTTTAAACTTTAAGTCATAAAGGATTCATAATTAACATTTTTGTAGAGCCTGCAAAGCGGGAGAGATGCCGCATCTATGGGAGAGATGCCGCATCAAAGAAGGAGAGGCGCCGCATATTTCATATTAAAAATTTTGCATTTTATACACATCTCCATACATGATGCATCTCCATACATGAGCTCTTTCTGATCCATTAATGGATCTTTTATATTTACGTGGCATAATTTATAGTCAAAAAAAAAAAAAAATTTTACATGCGGCATCTCTCCTTTTTGTTGGGGTAGATGCCGCATGTTGCTATAGCAAGCATAGTGCGGAATTCTAACCTAAAATTTTATACAGTACTTTTAAAATATACCTAAATTAATAACAAAACTCATTTTCATTAAAACAATGAAATATACATTCTTAAATTCTAATGAATTAAATGCTTGATAAAATATTATGTTAAAAAACTTACCTTTCAATAATAAAAAGTTGGATAATTACTAAACTGACGGACTAATCATAAATATTACCATATACAGCTTAAATAAGTAACTTATTCTAAACATATAATCCATTAATAGCGCTATCTGTCAGTCAACGGACGAACTATGGCTACTGCGGCATCTCTCCCGACGCGGCGTCTCTCCCGCACTTACCCTATATTTTTTTATTTTTTGTTTTTGATCTGGGGGTACTCAAGTCTAGAGAGCGATAATTTCGGCTTTTTTTAAAGCTTAATAAAAGCTGTCAGTATTTTCAGCATCCATTTTTTTACCATCTATATATTGAATTTTTAGGAACATAGGGCACTTTAGGTAGTAATTGATCAGTTAAGCACATTGACTGAGAAAAAAAAATTATAACGTAACCAATGTATCACTTAGAATGACCCAGATATTTTTATATTGAGGTAATCTTTCTGATAAATAATATGCCATCCCTCAAATTCAATTTAAATCATTTTTTCTTTTTGTGAAAAGAATTCAAAAATTCACTGAAAAATGTGAAAATACCAGTAATTGATCAGTCACTACCAGTGATTGTTGTCATTGAGTGAAGTTATCATTGATACGGATTTAATTAATCAAATTTTATAAAAGAAATAATAACGAATATGTCGAATTTTACATATTTACCTAAATTTTAAAAATATCGTTCGTTTCGATATCGAGAATCATCGATAATGAAAAATAAATTTTAATAATCCAAATATGTTTGGAAGGCCCACAATTTGCTTTGCTTAAGCTTTCAAAAATTTTGTTACTTTTTCACTACGACAAACGGTTTTTTCTGTTCGTCCAAAAGAGCGAATTTAGAAGCAATTTGAAAAGCACACGCATAGAATGTATACTACTATAGATAATTTTTCAAGTCATTTGAGTTGTTGAATCTTTTTTGTACGAAAATTGTGTTCTATCGACTCTGCGTTATATGGAATTCGCGTTATAAGGATACCGCATTATAGGAGATTTTATTGTACCTACTCATATTTTTGTTGCTATTAAATCATTACAGTGGACTTATGATGCTGATCATTCACTGATCACAAATGACTAGGCAGTAATTGATCAATTTGATCAATTACTGTAAAATCACACATCCTTATTTTCTGTAATTAATTTGATTAACTTAAAAAACACTAAATTTGTATTAAACCTAATCACGAATTATGAAAGAGTACATTTTAAACATAATATTAGACGTATATTTTATTACTCTACTTTAAAAACTAATGAATGTACGACAATTAAAAACTTACCTGACAAATGGAGAAGGCTAATAGTAGTGCCAAAAAATTTACGGAACACTATAACAAAAAAAAATCTGACAATAGCCAACAAATATTCCTGTAATGAAAAAGCTCTCTTAAAACAAGTCGGACTGATCAATTACTGGATGCTGATCAATTACTACTCAAAACATCCTACAAATAATTAATTTTAAAAAAAATTCAAGGATTTATAAGGATTTAAATATGTCAACAATAAAAAACTGATCTGCTGGTTGATAGGATTTGGGGTTTGTGTTCATCTGAAACAAAAAAGAAGAAAATTTTGGTTTAGAAAAGTTGTCATTGTGATAGGAACTATAGGTATAGGTACAATGAAAAAAGAAATTTAAAAAATTATAAAAATAGCAGCTGTTTGAAAAATATTTTTTTGAATGTTCTTTTCAAGGTTTCTTATTTTTAAAATATAGTAAAAATTCAAATTTTCCTATATATGTAGTTCCTACCATAAAACAAGATGTACTGAAGGTACATGCCAAATTTAAAGTCAATTGGATAAATGGAACTCGAAATTTTATTTCTCTGTTTTAGAAATTCTTTCTGTTTTAGTACTAGTTATTTATATGTAAATATTTTTTTTTATTGGATAAAAGTGTATTTTGGATATCCAAATGGATTTGGTATCAGGACAAAAATTTTCAGTCGGTTTGGGATAATATACGTACTACAGTATTGCTAAAAGTTAATCTATTCTTGACTACGCTATATTTAAAAATAAAATTGCACACATTGGTACCTGTAGATGTAATATGTAATTCTTATAGATCAAGTGCCCAGCGTACACTTCATTCAAACAATTTTGTTACTGGCTTAGTACGAGTATAAAGATATTTTATGTATGTTCAAAAAATATGCCGGCAACCTGACTGAAGAGACCCCGGTCCTATAATGACGTGTCCAGGGCTGGCGCAATCATATAGGTGAACTAGGCGACTGCCTAGGGCGCCAAAAATCTGGGGACGTAAAAATTATGAATTTTGCAAGCACTGTACGTATTTTTGTTAGCTAAATTCACTTTCCAAACGATTGTATCTAAAAAAGTATATTTAAGAAAGGGGTTAGTCAATCTTATTTTTAATTATCTCTTTTTATGATTTTTTTTTTAAAAATATTTTTTAATACACAATAAAATGTCCATGTTTATCTACATTACATGGGTTGGCTAAGTGGTCGGAAAACGACATTTCATATTACACGACTTAATGTTATTCCAATTAATAACGGAAATGATTCTAGGCTACAAGAAATCTATTCACAGTTAAGGAATTGCTTTTAAATATTTCTCTGATCCTTAAAATAGTGTCAATATTTATCTGAATTACATGGTCGACCAAGTGGTCGGGAAGCGACATTTCATATTACACGACCTAATATTATTCCAGATTATGGTGAAAATGACTCCGTACTATAAGAATTCCCTTTACAATTAAATAATTGCTTTTAAACATTTCTCTAATGTTCAAAAAAGTGCCGATGTTTATTTGTATTATATGGTCGGCACAGTAGTCAGAAAACGACATTTCATATTACACGATCTAAATTTATTCCATTTGATGACGGATTCGAGCCTACAAAAATGACGCAGGAAAGGTTGGTAGGCTTGGCGATAATACCTATCAATTAAACAATAATTAGCGTGAACCATCGTCTTTAATGAACTTATCAAGTTCGGGGGCGTTAAAAGATATTTCGCCTAGGGCGCCAAATAAACTTGCACCGACCCTGGGCCTGTCTTTAGTACAAGTTTAGTTTTTGCATATTTTTAGCGAATACCTCGGAAGTGATCGACTATTCAACAGAACTTGTAAATTTCGTTACAAACAATATTTAAATATTTTCCTCGTAAAACGAATCGTTTCCAAGACACTGAAATATTTAAATTTGAGAATTCTATTCAACGACAGTATACTTGAATCATTCGGCACCTTTTTGTACTAATTTGTAGATTTTAGACACGCAAATGTCACAAGAGCTATGTTTTATGAGTAAATATAACCGAATCTTTTCTTGTAATAAAAAAGCCTTGTTCGGATTTGTATATGAAGTTTAGGTTCTCCGGCTATGTGGTCTAAATATTAGCTTGTTAATTTTTATTGAGCGAAATGACAATAAAGTATTTATTAGTTAAATGTACGAGCCTTCAGAATTTATTACACGTTGCCATCGCTCAGGCAGTTGTTGTACGCTGTCATAGAACCTGACATGTTAAGTTCCGTCACGATTATCTTCAGCGTTTTTTGAAAGTCATCCCAGTTATTGTGTGTGTTCCTCTTAGCTTCCTCTTCAATCTGGCAAAACAATTGAAGTCCAGCGGAGAGATATGGTACCTCTTTTGCCAAGTGTTTTGTAATATTAGAATGAGTGACACCCACAGACCAGTCCCACAAACAAGCAAACTTGAGTAAAACTGGTTGCTAATAATCACTTACTGAATGAATTATTTGTTCTTTAATTGATGATATTTTACAAAAGAGCGAACTGACTATCACTGAGAATAAACCTACAGTGTCGCGTTTCTAATGACATTAGCCATGTTACAACAAATATAAAAACTAACAAGATACAACATGTAAAAATTGGATTAATATATGTGTATTCACGTTTAAATTAAAGTAATTTTATCATTTTGAAGTAACTTTAACAGATATTCACCATAATTTGACCAATTTTAATAAATTAACATTTATTTTGCTTACCTATAAATTAATGAATATTCTAAATATTTTGCTAGAAATTTGTATATTATGTATTAAAAAATGCAACCTTACAGCTCCTCGAGTAACGGTCTTGACACATGAAATATATTTCTCATCTGGGAAGGACCCTGGGGGTTGGGCGTATTAACTATCACGGCAGCAACACTGCGGTCGAGAAACAGTCTTGATACCTCTGGAGTCCGTCTTGGAAGAGAAGCGGTGCATCTAACCATAAACTAGCTTCAGTATGAAATCACCCCAAAAATGCTACTGGTTTAAATTATATTTTTGTTAGAAAGTAAATATTTTTGCAAAATATTTGCGAATAACAGTTTTCGGCAATTTTGAACGAAAAACAGGTCTTTATAGGATCGAGTCTATATAGCCAAGTTATCGGTATAAATTTCAAACATACATCATACGAATTTTCAACCGGTATAAAACTTTTCGAATAAAGTGCACCTCGACTCTTGATCTATTATGGCAATGTTAAATGTATCTATTTAAGTACATATTATTAGTATTTAGTTTACCCCGTGTATAATAAAAACATAGATTTATATACCCTTTCTCCTTCATTATTATATATATGCAACGTATGTATGTATTATATACATATATACAAAAAATGGTAGAATATGATGGAAGCGCACGATAATCTGGGTGTGTAAAAACCGGTGAATGTTTGGATGTCACTTCAGTGTATATTGTTGATTCATTGTTGCATCTTCTCAAAAATAACGCGATTTTAAAAGAAAAAAATAAAAATTGAAAAAGAGACAAAGTTTATAAAAGTGATTTTTTGATACAGTGTGCTTGAATTAATTGTACTTGATTTAATTATTTATTTAATAAAGGAATCAAAATGCGAAACGAATTGTGTATTTTAATATTAGTCGTAGCCTTAGGTAAGTATCTTTATTAATTAAAAAGCTCAGATAAAATTATAATGTTTTTATTAAGTTCACCATAAACAGAACTCAAACAAGAATTATTTATATTATTTTATTAATTTAACATAATTTTACGACTCATTGAATACGTTTAATATAAAGTTACATCATATATTTTTAGGTATTCTTTTTATTACCAGTATACGCTTAAGGGAAATTATGTGTATTTGTTATAATTTTTAGAGTGTATTAGTTGAAAAAAAGAAGAATTGGATGTATTTGTTGATCTAGCTATCGGAGAAGATTTTAAATTAAATAACTGAGGATTCCTTAACGTATAAATAAATTTCATTGATTCCTTTAGCGATGAACCAAATTCACGACTCCCAAATAACAGATCTGAAGCCTCTTTGAAGTCACAAAGTGGCGGTATTTCGCAGGAAGTGGTGGGGATTAAATCTCTTTTCGCAGCCAGACATATTGCAATGTTTTTTTTCTTCTTTTGAAAATCTTGTTTTTGGAAGCGGGGATAAATTTTTTGATGAGTCAAATTTTGAAAAGATAATGAATGACATATCGTTTTCCGATACGAAAACTAACTTGCAAACAAATTTTTTTTCTACGCGCCTTCTCTTAATCCAAAAATAACAATCCTAAATGTGTCTTAAATAATCATCAGCAAATAATACTACTTTTTTATACTGCAATCTAAGCAAAGCCATACAAAAAAATACTAAAAGTTATTTTTCACATAAAGCTGAAATTATTATGTAATATTTTCCTCTTGTATATAACAGTAAAAAATAACTTTTATAGAATAATTTTCTTTCATTATAATTAATCATAAAACTTGTTTTATAAATGAGATTGTAAACATATTCGTTTCAAAAATACATGATCGGAAAAATACTAAACAAAAAAAAAAAATCAATTGATGTTTTAACCAAATTAATATAATATAATTGCCGGTAACTAAATTACTTGTTTATAGGCGATTAAATTATTAAATAATTTTTTTTTAAATTTATAACACCTAATCAAATTAATCAAAATCTTACTCAATAATATTTAAGAAAGAAAAAACATTTCATATACAATATTTTATATTTTAAAACATATATTAAGTATCATTAATAACTTCGTGTGATTAAATATGCAAAAAATTAATAATTTTTACCATAATAAATATTTCAAGGCTAAAACAATGCAAAATTATGAATTTAATAGACTCGACAATAATATTATATTTATATGACAAGTGAATAATATTTTACCGTTACAAAGATTCAATTAAATTGTACGGGAAAATATTCATTTATTAATACAGCGTGTTCACAAAAAGGTTGAAATCGATAGCCATAAATGAATCGAATTTGGAATATTATATAATGCTATGATGCTTGATAGATCTCGAATCGCGTAAGATGCTGCAGTAGTTGTTTGATAAGAATCAGCTTCCACTAGGGCTCGAAGGATACCTCCCTTCTGAATAAGAACTGATGATTTCCCAGTAAGCGTATTTCATTAAAAACAGAAGGGTAAAAAGTCGAGGATAGTTTGGATAGTCAAGCAGGTCTAACCTTCATAAGAAAATATTGTACATACCGGACCATTTCACTAAGCGTACGACAATACACACACGTCGTACCCTTAAAGGAATCATATACAGAATGTTTCTCTAGACAATTTATTTTTTAATAAAAATTAAAATATTTTTATAAAAATAAATTTTTAAGTCATATTTTCTAACTACATAATATTTATTTCTAATTGTAGGCTTGGAAATTATAATATATATATATATATATATATATATATATATATATATATATATATATATATATATATATATATATATATATATATATATATATATATGTGTGTGTATTAATAATGTTTATTATTACTATTACCATATATTTATGTTAACTTTCAAAATAATCGCCTGTATATGTTAAAAATTGAAGATTTGTTTACATAAAAATGTTTATTTACATTAAAAATTTTGTCACGTAGATTGCGTATGTATATACAAACACACACAAACCGTACGCATAATGGTAGTACGGATAATGAAATGGTCCGGTAATACATTAAAGAAAACACTGTAAAAACTGTAAAAAGAAACTGTAGAAATTTTTACAATTCTATAATGAAACATAGTTTTTATTATACGTTATGTCGTTACTATAATGCAATAAAAAAAAATTTAATACATTCATTCTACTGAACAAAGTATCCATTTTAGATTCGAGATTCGCGTTCAAACAATTGACGTTCGGATAATGGACACTCTACTGTACAGGGTGTTATTCAAATCGGACTTACACAAAAAATAAATCTTAATTTGTTAATCTATAGCATTACAAAAAGTCTGCAAATGTATAAGATATCAAAGCGACTAGGTGTCTAAAATATTTAAAACATAAAACTGATATAATTTATTTATTAAATTTTCTCCTATTTATCATCAATAACTGGTTATTTAATTAATATTTAAATTATTGGTTAGTGTTTAATCAGAACTTAAAGTTCACACCTAAAATATTTAACTTAAGTCCTTGAAACATTAAAATCTAAATACTAAAATACTAAGCTCATTAGTTAAAAACTATAATTTTTTTGTGTTTTTAGTGGACATAAATATTTAGGGTAAAATTAGAGTTTTGATTACTTGTCGAAATATTTTATCGCTGAAAGTCTAAGATTTAAATTCTAAATTAATAAAATTTTGAAGATATTCCTGTTGAAGCTGTCAACATCCAGCACACTGTATTAGGTTCGTTTAATTAACACATATTTTTGGCAATTTAATTAATCAATAATACTTTTAAAAATATTGAATTTCTGTTAATGAATTTTATTGTTATATTATCAAAACTAAATCGCACTTCACATGACTTTTGAAACCTTGATAAACCTTGTAAACAACATTCTTCTCTCAGCTTAGAATGATCAACAAACAACAGTGACTATAATATAAAAATATATACATTCAGGGCCGTATTTACAGTTTCTAGACCCCTGAGCTGAACTTATGGTGCAGGCCGCCCCTACCGGAGCCAATTTTTTTAAAAACTTACCTGCAAAAATCGAATTTTTAGAACAGTTTTTATATTTTTTTTTTCGAATTTGTTCGAATTAACATCTTTGTGCATATGCAACAGACAAAAAAAATTCCATTTGAACGCTAGCGTTAGAAAGATACTTCTTAATTTAAATCAAAAGTTTCTTGCCAAGATATTTCTTATACAAAATTACGAATCGATTGGTGCATATTGGTGCATACACTCTTTTTAAAATTAAAAATTAGTAACTACTTATTATTGTTTAGTTTAAACCTAATTTTTGTAGGTTTTGCACACAGTTTGACACACGTTCGACGTATATTAGTGACTTGACTCTCATGTAGAGTTCTTACTGAATAGTGCAGCCAAATGTATCCAAATAAAATAACTGCGGGATCGTCTTCTATGATTAAAAGACTGGCAACAACAATTATTAAATTTTTTTAAATAAATAATTTTTTTGTAGTACGGGTCCATTTGCTGCAATCTGTATAGATACGCTTAAATACGATACTGAATACGTGGTCCAAAACTAGATAAGAGTAACTCAACCCATTATGATCCAGACTTTCTCAGGCTTAATGGTATATCGACCTAATTACAGTTAAGCATTATTGATAATTTGTTGGAATCAAAAACTATTCTAATTTTAATTTCAATATTATGAATGTGTAAAATTTCTTTTAATTAACATATAAATATTACACTTATCCCATATTTTTAAAACTTTTGGAGTCTTTCAATGGTGACAGTGCTGATCAGCGCTTGATTTCCTAATTAGGTCAAATAAGCCACCGACACACGGGGCTTGTAAGATTTTTTTTTAAAGTAGAAGTAATAGAATAGAAGTAAAGTAGAAGCTATTTTTGGGGATAAAAATAAAGAAGAAAAAAAGTGTTGAAGTATCGAACGAAAATTTTCGCCTGCCCGGGGGTCCGACATCGCTCTCGCCGGCCTTGCCGGTTATAATTATCTTCTGGATCTGATTACTCTTAAAAAATATCAAAGGTCATTATCGTTATCTAGTTCTAAACAAATATCATTAACTCTATTTTTTTTACATAATGTTTTAAAATCTGGTTATACATTTTGAAAACAGTACTTTCATTATCAACAAGACGTTATTGTTTAAAAAAAAAAAAAAAAGAGAAATTATAACTAGAAGTACAAGTTACTTTACTACTCACAACAACACACATGAAACATCCTGGCACAATGTAAAATAAATTAATTACATATTACAAAATAAAAATGCGTTAACTTCTAGAATTCAAAAATGACTTGTACACAACGCAACTACTATTCATTGATCATTGTACAAACTAGTACTAACTTTTAATAATTTATTAAAATTGCATGTTCTAAAAGGTTAACTAACTTTACAATCATATAACTAATTCTTTCATTTAAAAGGAATAATTTATTCTAGAAAACTTACAGTGAAGTAATGTGTAGGTATTTAACAAATTTCTTTGAATAATTGTTAAGAACATGCCGCATAACTGAAATAAGCATATTTTGATTATTACGTGATCAAACAAGTTATAAAGTTTTCTAATTATAAACACGTACTTTTTATACGATTATGTACGTAGATATAATAGCCGGTCCACACTGCACAAACTTAATTAAGTTAATCGAAAAGTCGGTATGTATATGAACGCACGCGCCTTCAGTCACTCAGTTTGTCAGACATATGTGTTCGTACGTACCAACATTGAATTTGATGCGAAATAATACAAAGGTGTGTAAATATTGATACAAACTTCAAACGTCACATCCACACGTCTTGTTTGTATAAACTTATGTTTGCCCAAATTATTTGTGCAAACAAAAGCCTAACTGTACAATCTGTTTGTGGAAACTTCACGTCCACATGTCTCGTTCACGTGCAAACAAAAATTTATGTAGTGTGGACCGGCTATAAAAATAAAAAATAAAATCAGTGATTATACAATAAAAACAAATACAGAAATTTTTTCCCATAGGTACTTATGATCTCATCTAAATTTGACACTAAATTCAGTTTCATAGAATAAATTAAATACAGTGACGTAAAAAAACATGTATCCATACCCAAGGGCGCAACAACTACAACCTGCGGGGGGGGGGGTCCCAACAAAAATTTAAATAACCCAATTTTTTGATAACACATTTCTCCGATCACATTGAAAAATGTTATCGAAAATGTCTCAAAAAATCGCTATTCAAATAAAAAATATCAGTAAAAATTTTACTTTTTAATATAAATAAAATAAATTGAAAGAAAACATACGTAATTTTATGAGGGATCCACGTAATTTTAGGGGAGTGGGGATCCGGACCCATTGGACCCCCTCCGGTTGTTGGGCCTTTGTCTATACCGATAATTAATTTTATTTTCTCTAATAACAGTTTGTAATATAAATAACAATAATCATGGAAATTTTCTGCAGTTTCCCACCATAATTCTCAATAAATATTGGCATAGTTCCTTGAAGAAGACGGTTGCAGTGCAACGTAAGAAGTGATAGTATTATAAATAAACTGTACAAATAACGATGTGGATGGTGTCTAATATAGATGAAAAACTTAAAGAATGGATGTTAAACGCCACGATCATTGGGGTTTAGTAATAATATAAATTATTTTTTTATACTTGTTAGATTTGGCAATTACATTACATTATGATGTGGCCGGATGATGAGAAAAGTGGGGAGGGGGAAAGCTGGTCGATTAGAATAAGGTATACGCCTGCAACTGTCTTCTTGAAGAAATTATGTTAGAAATTGTGAAATTAATTCACAATAGATTTTATAAACTAGTTATCTCCGGCACCTCCACCATCATCAACAATATTTTATTTTTTTTGTATGATTTAATGAATTTTTTAGCTATAATTTTTTTATCGTTTCGTTAGTTAATTTATTAATACCGTTTGGTCTATATTTTATAATTTTTCACTAAGTAAAAAATGCAATAAATTCCAGTATAAAGCTTTCTTAAAACTTTCTTCTTTGTTTCCAGTAGAAACTAATTTTAGAAACTATTTTTTCGTTTCGTTTTGCCTACCCTTTTTTAATACTGAAGTTGAAAATTGCTTTTAGACTCGCGTGTAACGATAATTTTTCCTACCAGAATCTTCAACCGTAATTTTTGATTAAACCTTTAACCTTTTTCTGAGACGTAATGTTTGAATAAATATTTAAACCATAGCTGGTGGTATTGCACCGTAGTTAAGTGCATTTATGGCAACTATGTAGCTTTTGAAAGGTCTCAGATAGTGCTAACAGCGATAATCCACAATTTTTTTCATCATTAATGCGTACTGCAGATGCTATGTACTACTAAATTTTTAAAATTTTGTAATTACCCCGAAGTTTTTACCATGTAGTGTACATTTACATATTGTGTTTGATGATACACTTTCACATTTTCAAACACATCAATACATTTTAAAATAGTATGTAATTTTATAATACAAATGTCAAGGGTATTTTAAATACTTATTTTATTACTTTACGTGTAAGTACTTATTGTCAGATAAGGTTCAGTAATTTTCTTAATATGATTAATTTATTTATTTAACCGTTTTATAACTTTTTAATAATCGCTTGTAAAATATTCAATCTGAAGCTTAAAAATGAAATATTAATTAAATGTTTTAATTGTATAATATTATTATTAAACTAATAATTTCCCTAAAAAAATTTTCAATGTAAGTTAAAGTACAAGAAACACAGCATTGTGAACTTCCAGTTACCAAAATTACTTTCTTTTGAAGCTCCATATTTCGCAAACAGAGTTCAAAAACAAAAAATCGTAAAAGAAATTTGAGAATTTTTTTACTACTTAGGTATTAATTAAAGATGTACACATATAGTATGCAAAATTTTATGAAACTATGTATAAAAGTTTTGAGATTTTCTTTAAAATCCGAAAATAAACAGCACAAAAACAAAAATTAACTATTATATCAGATAATATTATAAATACATATAACATAACAATGCATTTTTCTTGAAAATCAGCTTACATAGGATAATAGTTCGAAGACCATTTTTTGTGACTTTTTTCGGTCTTTACGTAGTGTAAAAAAGTTTCGAAAATCCATTTTGACAAAAAATACGTTTTTTTGTGAAAATTGTAGTTTTTTTTTTTGATAAAAACTATCCCCCTTTTAATTGTTCTTGAAAACCAGCTTACATAGAATATTGATACAAAAACCAATCTGTTATGATTTCTTCCGCCTTTGTCATAGTATTTAAGAAATTTCGATATATTTTCGGTTTTTGGTAAATTTTGACAAAAACTTATTTCTCTGACGAAATATCCGGATCCCGGACGTTAGACATGTCTGGCTAACAAACTCATCCAAAATTTTCGGACTTCCAATGTTTTTCAAATACAACCGGACAAACACTAACTGTGGATAGAAGTCACTAAGATGGTTGTGAGAATTCAACCGTTAATGGATCTAACCGTCTTTACGACCCGGATGCAGGGTGTTTTATCTATTTTGTTCATTTTTTTCTGAAATCATAACTAACGAACAACTCAATATTTTTTTTTTATATTTGGTATACATGTCTTTTTTTCACGTACCACATTGTATGAGATATCGTTAGAAAGGGTAAATAAATACCCCTGTCGCAGCATCCTGCATAACATAGCGAATTTCCGTTTATAAAAGTTAGTTTTTCTTGGAAACTAGTTGACATAGAACAATAGTTTAAAGACCTTTATTATGTTATTTTTTTCTCCTCTTTCCAATGGTGTAAAAAAATTTCACAAAAATTTTTGAATAAGGGAAAATTTTGGCAAAAACTATTTTTTTCACGAAAATTGCCATAAAAAACCACGTTCCGAACATCGGACGTGTCTGGTTAACGAACTCGTCCAACGGTTTGGGACTTCCAATATTCACCAAATTTCATAAACGTAAGACATTTCGTTCGAGAGTTATCGCGCGAACACAGAACACATATATATATATATATATATATATATATATATATATATATATATATATATATATATATATATATATATATATATATATATATTTTAGTGAATATTATTTTCGGTTTCTAGGGACCTCAAAACAAATTTCTGCCATAGTCCCGGGCTCAAGTCGTGTCATGAGACAGTGGCTGTAATAGCTGAATTCCATTCTGGAAATTCCCTAAAAATTGAATCGCTCTGTTTGCGAAATATTAAGCTTCAAAGTAATCCTTCAACCGAAGATCCAAGAAATATGAAAAAAATACAGAAATCAGCATTTTCTAAGACCACCCAATTACAATTACTTCAATTAGATTATGCCAGTAACTTTCGGAGATATATAGGCAGCCAAATTTTTAGAGAACTGAAAAAGAAATTTGAAATGGGGAAAATGTTCTGGAAAATTATGGTCAGTTTTGCCGCCTGAGGAACGCTGACTTAATAAGTATTCAACATATGCTTGGCGTATTTGATTATTATCCAGTACACTCCCGGTTATTCAAACTTCCGGATTATCCGAAGTGGTCCGTAGATTTTTTTAAGAGGCATTTTAAATTGCAGTTTAACACCATAAATTAAATATAGCTACGTATATACTATTACTTTGATGTAGATACTGTTAATACTAGAAATTACGCTTTAGTTTAGTCATATAAATGTATACAACCTCAAAATACATTGAGCCACCGTATTATCCGAGGTAACCTCAATCACAACAATCTCGGATAATCGGAAGTCTACTGTACTTAAATCATAGTCTAATAAGGTTCATGCAGTTAATTTTCAAAGAATATATTATTCATGTTAAGAAATGAACAAAACAAATGAAATTGGTAACTTATAATATAATAAAATATTGCATTATTTTCTTTGACATTCGTATTTATCAATTATTATTATTGCAAATAATATGATTATATAAAATTAAGGAAGAAAGTGGTAATTCGTGTTTAAAAAGAAAAATAGTAATTTACTTCCTTTACCTAAAGTCATATTGAAACTAACAATTTTTTATTTGTATAGAATTCAATAATTATATTAGAAATCAAATTTGAAATTTTAATCAATGCAATCTCAATATAATAACCGACAAAAATAGTTCCTTGAAGGAAACATTACCTTTCCGTGAAAAAATATATTAGCTACTTATACATAATTAATTACATGACTTTTATAATTATCTGAAAAAAATTTTTAATTATATTATCTAGGCTATGATTAACTATCTTGGACGTAAGACTCTAAGCTTGAAAAAATTTTGGCTTATAGACTCGTGAGTTATCTCTCTTATCATACAACTTTACAGTTCGATCACACGACATACATGTGATAGCCAGTACAACCGTAGAGGCCGATCGCGATCAGTGATCACATGTTACTGTAGACGGGCGGTAACATGGGTAACACATTCTCAGTGTAATGAACACAGCTCTCAGTGTTACATTGTACCGCTCGCTTTATACGGAATTGTTAACGTTCTATTCTTAAGTTATTATCAATTTTCTGTCAAAATTTTGTATTTTAGTATTTATATTTATCAACGATTTCATATTTAACACTTTAAACACACATTTTACTAACACGTCGTCAAGATATTTTAAATTAAAAATTAGTGCCAATATTTAAAAATCAGTGCAATTTATGGGAACCGATATTGCTTATTACAACTATTTTTTGGATAATTTTAAGCCGAACGCTTTTAACGTTAACTTTTGTACAGGGAGAGAAAAAGAAAGTTATTACATTTTTATTCTAGGTTTTTTAATTCCTTTAGTAAAAGACTTCCTTTAAAAATGACTTTCCCAGGATATTACAGATAGCAAAGAGTTACAAAGTCGAGATAAAGTATATGAGTTATTCTAAATTAACCCTAGAATCATATGTTGGTCTACGAGAAACGTTAATCACACAGTGTCGTCAATTTGACGAATGGACTTTTTACAGAGAATTTTAGAGTTTATTTGCAAAAAAACATATTATTTACATAACAATACTACAAAAACGAATAAAAGATTTCAAAAAATTGCATTTGGAAAAATTTTTTAATATAAATATTTATTAATTTTTTTAATCTTTTTATCAAAGCGTACTTTAATTATAAAAATTAAAAAAGAGATAAATACATTAATTGTATCAGAAGACATGCCTTTCAAATAATTAATTTATGAACTATTATGAGTCGGTGAACATGTGTGACCTTACAGAATGTGAAATTTCTCGGTCACAAATATTCCCATAGATATGTAGTTATTTCCTCATTAGGCACAATTGCAAATTTTCTAAATTTGTTAGTAATTTTTCAAATAAGATCTCAAAAAATAATAAAAATTAAAATATTTTCCACAAAATAAATTGTTAATCTTTTATTGAGTCACTTAAAACACATTCTTTGGTTTTCGATTCAATACATTAAAACTTCAGTGTTATATCGTCTCTATAAGTCAAACAGCTGTAATCATCTTCCACATCATTGAATAAATTAATTATAACATTCACATTTTTATAAAATTTTAGAAAAATTAGGAAAACTTTTATGTGTAAAGTACAAAATCTTTAAACAAGAAACAAACGTTAATAATACATCTTCGTCAAGTTGACGCACACTATTTTAATATAAAAAAACGACAGCACCTATAAACAAAATTGATACATCTTTGGGTTATCATAACAAATAAATTAGATACCAGAAGTTTTAGAACAGACAAACAACTATAAGTTGTAGTACTGAAGCAGGTAGAGAAGTTTAGTCGTCAATTTGACAAGTACGTATGATTCTAGGGTTAAGTTCAGCTTAAAGATGGCTTAAAGTGATAAAATTAATTCAATAAGTCATAAAGTAACGTTAAACTTTGTTGTAAAAACAACCCTAAAATATCGGCATATAATTTAATTCATAATTAACTAAGTTTGTAAATAATGATATTCAAGACTTCGTATGCGAAAATAAAATATACTTGAAACATGTGAAATAATTTTACTTGCCTTAAGTAATTTCTGATTAATTAATAAAAAAAAATTATTTTAAATTTTAAGAATATTATTAGAAATTAATTAAAAATAATAATAACCTTGTTGTATGTCCAGCTAATTCCGCTAATGTTTAAATTTTATATTAGATAATTAATAACTATTTTTAATTATTGCGAAATATGTAGTTTTATTGATAGACATTAAAATTATTTTTAAGAAATCTATATTTTACAGTGTCATTTTATTATTAATTATTGATTATTGATTATATTGTTATAGCTCATGTACAAAGAGGTTTCTAATTCTTAAACTGTAGGTTAATAAAGAATTCATCAATGCTTTCCTTCCTATTAGCGAATTTTCAGAATGGAATTCAGCTATTACAGCCACTGTTATAACGCGACTTGAGCCCGAGACTATGGCAGAAATTTGTTTTGAGGTCCCTAGAAACCGCAAATAATAATCACTAAAATTTATATATATATATATATATATATATATATATATATATATATATATATATATATATATATATATATATATATATTTCACATATATATATATATATACATATATATATATATATATATATATATATATATATATATATATATATATATATATATATATATATATATATACTTTTACAAACTTTGGTGAAAATGTTGGAAATCCCAAACTCTTGGATGAGTTCTTCAGCCAGTCGGATAGCAGGAACATGGTTTTTGTTCTTTCAAAATATTAGTTTTTTGCCAAAATTTCCACTTATTCAAAAAATTTTGCGAAATTTTTTTACACCATTTAAAAGAGGAGAAAAAATCACATAAAAAAGGTCTTTAAACTATTCTTCTATGTCAACTAGTTTCCGAGAAAAACTAATTTTTATAAACGGAAATTCGCTATGTTATGCAGGATGTTGCGACAGGGGTATTTTTTTTATTGTATCAATGTTTCTCAAAGTGTGATAGGCGTACCCCAGGGTACGCCGCGCCGCCAAATTTCTGTAATTGCGAAAAATTATAAATTATTATGTTATAGCATTATTGTTATAATTATTACAGCATATTTTCGATTTCAACAGCAAATTCAATTATATTAAGCAGAATGAAAGATACTGGAAAATAAAAATGTTTTCAACATTGTTGTTCATGTACAAGATTAAAATGTAGCTAAAAACATACCCAAATATGTTTATTGTTTAACCAAAAATCAAAACAAAAGTTATTTGTTGGTTTAATTTGTTCTATTTAATTTACGCCCACACTTATTAATATTATTTTAAAGCTTAATTCTAACAAGTAAAGGTCCCGAGGCCGGACCTATCGATTTCGATGAAACTTAAATATATTGTAGAACACTAAAAACTAAGGGACACGTATTTTTTTTTATCTGCGGAAAAACGGTTTGAAGGGGTGAAATCGCCCTCCAAAAATTGGGGTAAAAATTTAATTTTTCAAATATCTCGAAAACAGTAAGAGATAGAGCAAAAGTTTAAATTGGCGATATTGCTCTTTTTTAAAGAGCTATCTATTGATATGCAATTTGTTCATATTACATCAACAGGGGTGGTTGGGGGTTAAAATTTGGGGGTTAATTTTACAAAAAGGGGGTGAAAAATAAACAATATAAAAATTTTGTTTACAGATTTGAAATCTACGTCAAAAAATCTAATTGACCTATTTTTGCTCAATGCCCTAATATTAAGTCTAGGGGTAGTTAACTAGAGGGTGACTATGTCGAATAATCGTACTATTTGGGTATTTCAAGAAGTTCTTCTTCATGGAAAATAGCTTAAGACAATTAGAATAACGTAGCAATGAAATTCTCGAATTCAAAATTGAGTTTGAGCAATATTGGAGAGGGGGTGAGTCACCCTCTTAAATTACATACTAGTTTATATACACTAATTTATGCTATTAACACACTGATAGTGGGTAAAATAATGTCACAATAAGTGATTCTGAAGTTGGACTATCATGTATGTAAGGTCTTTATTAGGTTTGTTTTTTAATGGATATTATAGTTTTCCTTATCGAAAATTATCGATACCTACCGAAAATTACATAACCTAACCTAAAATAACGAAACCTAATAAAAACCTTACATACGATAGTCTAACTTCAGAACGATCTATTGTGACATTATTACCCCCTGTCAGTGTGTTAATTAGTGTATGTAAACTAGTATGTAATTTAAGAGGGTGACTCACCCCCTCTCCAATGTTGCTCAAACTCAATTTTGAATTCGAGAATTTCATTTCTACGTTATTCTAATTGTCTTAAGCTATTTTCCATGAAGAAGAACTTCTTGAAATACCCAAATAGTACGATTATTCGACATAGTCACCCTCTAGTTAACTACCCCTAGACTTAATATTAGGATATTGAGCAAAAACAGGTCAATTAGATTTTTTGACGTAGATTTCAAATCTGTAAACAAAATTTTTATATTGTTTATTTTTCACCCCCTTTTTGCAAAATTAACCACCAAATTTTAACCCCCAACCACCCCTGTTGATGTAATTTGAACAAATTGCATATCAATAGATAGCTCTTTAAAAAAGAGCAATATCGCCAATTTAAACTTTTGCTCTATCTCTTATTGTTTTCGAGATATTTGAAAAATTAAATTTTTACCCCAATTTTTGGAGGGCGATTTCACCCCTTCAAACCGTTTTTCCGCAGATAAAAAAAAATACGTGTCCCTTAGTTTTTAGTGTTCTACAACATATTTAAATTTCATCAAAATCGATAGGTCCGGCCTCGGGACCTTTACTTGTAAGTTACAGGCATTTACCTAGGTATACTAATGAATAGTATGAATAGTAATGAACAGTATGAATAATAATGGATTTATATTGTGTATAGCACAAATGCCATGATATATTTGTTTTCATATGCGATGTATTAGGTATTAAAAATGATATTTTTCTCCTTGTATACAGTGTTTCTGGTATCAGATTTGAATTTAAGATTTTTTATTTTATTAATTTACTGAATATTGCTTGGAAGGAGATTTTTCAGATAATTTAACTCATGTGTATCAAGTCCCATAAAAATATTGTAGTTTTTTTCACTTGTACCATGGAAAAAAGTTAGGACAGACTTTTACAGCGATAAAAATAGTACAAAATATTTCATTGGTCATTTTATTGTAGGTAAACACGATAAAAAAATTTTACTGGCTTCAGAACCATAGTAAGAATATATTAAATTATAATATGAATTGTACTAATTTATATTATTCGTTAAATTATCTTACCATATTACACTTGAGTTTTATATTTTTTCTGAATAAATTTGTGTTTCAACCCAAAAACGCTTCAGCTCCACTGTCGCGTTTTTGTTAGTTGACAATTCTTCTCGTTAAATTGCTAGGCAACAAATTTTCGTTAGACAAACCTAAATTTATTCGAAGAAATACAAACCTCTCGTGTAATAATAAGTGATAAATACCTTGCATATAAATAAATTTTTAAAAACATGAATGAGAGTCAGAGTCATCAGATATCAGATTTAATCATCAGAAGTAAATTTTAGTGAAGTTTATCTGGTACAGACATGCATAACTTGGGAAATGGCAAAAAGTGAAGAGATCTTAATAGTTAATATTATACCAAAGAACACGAAAAAAATTTTAAAAAGGAAAATATATTAGTCATTTGGATTTCTGTAAACAATTTCGGTTTAAACAAAATCTGGCCACATTGTTAGGGGGAAATTTCAACTTTTATAATAAGTACAATATATGTAAGAACAAGATTATGTATCTAAACAAATTCCGAGCGAATAATTTTGGCTATTCAATTTGTTTCTGAACCTAACCTGTCAGTATTAATTATTATTAAACTAAATGAAACAAAAATTTTAATAAGTATGAACCGTTTTATTGAATATTTATGTAAAAAGTCATTTTTAAGTACAAAATCACATACAAATAAATTTACATATTTAGTCAATTAATAACGCAATAATAGAATAATCACTAGCTTAGAGAGGGGGGAGCGGATGTCAAGGGATCTATCGTGCGTCGGGCATCACTCGCAAAGTGGCGCCAAATTTGTGCTAAAAGGGTACCAAATATTACTACATAATTATGTATCTGCAGGAGTGAGGGACACCCCAATAAAGTGTGGTGCCCCGGATTATGTTCGCTACGCAACTGATAATAATGCAATCGTTCATACAACTTCACTTCGTAACAAAAAGACAAAAATGGAATAAAATATTCTATGTTAAAAATTATTTTTACAAAAAAACTTTTTCTAGATGTAATACCTCGGTCACATCAGAGCAGTAGGTAATAAGTGGTAAATAAAACGCATAGGTAGAACAGAAAAATACTACTTTTTGCTTACTACTGTCCACTTTGCTACAAATAACATTTTTTAGAGCCAACAGATCGCTACGACAGTCCATAACACAACCGCAACTTGCCCGGATTGTAACGCGTGGCGTAGTGCGATCAATTTATATATTCACATTAATCCGGTCAAATCGTAAAGCTATTTAGGTAAAAATAGAACATAAACAAAATGCTGAAGTGGTTGCACCTAGCAAGCACAATAACTTAGAAAACCTATATGTAATATAATTTCATTGTATTACTTGATTCACATCCAAACACTGAAGTAAGTAGTAGTATAACACAATAAAGTAAATTAGATATATTAAGATTGGACAAAAAAAATTTTAATACATGTTTTGGTTGCTGTTGTCTAAAGTGGGTAATAAAACGCCCATTTCAAAACGAATGGTAACCGTAGAGGCCAACAATGTGGCCGCAGTAACTAGATCGGATTGGTATGAACACGGAAATTTAATTATATGTTTTGAATTGACCGTTCGGTCGACCGCACGACGATTGTAACGGTCGCTCGTTCTGGTCTGTTCACACACTTATGTTTGAATCTACACGTATTGTATATTTGTATTCAGCAAAAACGAACTAAAAGATAGATAATTGTACCTATACCCTCCTTCAGGTTAATTAATCAAAATAATAAATGTCAAGGTTATCGGAAGATCAAAACATGAATTTTTTTTAGTTACACTACTCGACCGTCTTTTATAATAAAGTTCTTGACTGAAGTTACAAAAATATTCTAAAAGCATTGTTTTTCCATATCAGTTAAGTGATTTTTTTTATTTTGGACAGATTCTGTAAAAAATCATCAAAAAAATAACCCTACAATTTTAAATGAGAAAAAAAAGGCGAGAAAACCATCTCACTAAAATGACGTCACAGTTTGAAGCAACTAAACGTCAATTTCAATATTTATAACCTCAAAACTTTGATTATATTCATTTGAATTCGTCGAGCCTGCAATCGGTTTTAAAAATTTTTCGCTAATAAATCATTGGAAATTCTCTACTTATTATGCAGGATGTTGCGACATTACTAATTACTGACCACCCACTAAAGCTGTGTGCCCTACGTTGTAAAAAAAATATTTTGTCTTTTTTAAGCGTCTACTTTAACGCCTGTATTGTGTCGTAAAAAACGTTTTTTTTTCAGCGTCAACCTTAAGACACCAGGTATAAAATGCATCATCATTATGGGTAAAAAGAAAATAATTTTTCTTGATACCTAAAGAAATGCCTGATAAGGTGTAAATGGTTTCAAATCGATCGCATATAATAATGGTTTCTTTAGAAAAAATTTTTCTTTTCCAAAATGTTGGCATCTATATCCAAACAAAATATCAATGAAATATCAATGACACTAGGAGTTGGAAACCGATACACAAACAAACGTGTAATATGAGTAATATGACACATAGAGTGACATCTAGACATCAAAGTAGGAAACATAGAATTGTTTAAGTATCAGACGTAAATGAAGGATCAAAATACTGTATTCAACAAAAATTGTTTTATATATATATATATATATATAATATATATATATATATATATATATATATATATATATATATATATATATATATATATATATGTATATATTTCTTCAATTAAGTAAGGAAAGGAGGATTTAAGAGGAGTTCCTCAGGGCAGCGTCTTAGCTTATTTTATTTATAAATGACTTACCTCTTTCTATAAGGGAACAAACTTTTTTATATGCTGACGATACTGCTGTCATATGTACGGGAATCGATCCAGACAATCTTATATTTAATATTACTAGATGTATCACCAATATAAACAAATGGTGCCACAATAATAGTCTCAAACTAAATACACAAAAGACCGAAATAATCAAATTTGGAAATTACCTCACTTTTCCTTTAAGTTCACCTTCTAAAATAGATTTTAAGGACACTGTTAGCTTTTTGGGAATCCATATTGATAAGTCGTTGAACTGGAATTCACATGTTGAAATAGTCCATAAAAAACTAAGTAAAGCTATGTATATTATTAGATATTTAAAATCGATTGTATCAACTGACGTTTTGTTAACAACATATTATGCATATTTTCACTCTATAATGCAGTTTGGTCTCATCTTCTGGGGAAACTCATCACACAGTAAAAAAATTTTTGTTCTTCAAAAAAAATGTATAAGATTAATATTTAATGCGCCTCCTAGAGGGCACTGTGTAAATTATTTTAAAAAATACAAAATATTAACTTTGCCTTGTATGTTCATACTTCAGTGTGCTGTATTTATTAAACAGCATTATTATCTATTTACGAATAATATACCAGACCACAGTTATGACACGAGACACAAAAATAAATTAAATCTAATTAACTCAACAATGACGGTTTCTCTGAGGAGCGTGCATAATATCATGATCAAAATATATAATAAAATTCCAGAAAATCTAAAGAATGAAACTTTAGAGAACTTAAAAAAAAAACTTAAAGCTGATCTGTTACAGGCAAGCTTCTACTCTGTAGATGGCTTCCTAGAATAAGTCTTTTCGATCAAATTGTGACCCTGTTCATACAATGTACGTTGTATACTGAATAAAGACATTATTATTATTATTATTATATTATTATGAAACGTTAAATGCGAGGTGAAAAATAATCATTCTATTAATAATAATTTTTGTTATCAGATGTTTCTTTCGGAAATAACTTCATTAATATATAAATGTCAAAACTGTTCGGACATATGATCGCGTTCCGGTATAGGGGCTTTTACGTTATCTATATCAAAGAGTAAACAAAAAACTGAAATTGTATAATATATTTAGTAATATGAGAAAATATAAAAATATTTATACCATATCCATAATGGCTAACACACCTTTTATGAATACACTAGCTCACATTATACATAAGCATATCCACCTTTAAATGTAAGTGCTATAACCTCACTGTCTGAATAAATTCAGTTGATAAGTGAGAGTGAATGAGTAAGTGTGTGACTAGGGTTGCGCCCCTGAGGGCTTTCATGCACTTTCTCTAACTTCTATATACATACATAGCTACAATGTTACGAATGTATTAAATTATCATTTTATTTCAGAACGATATAAAAAATATAGAGAGTGTAACAGAAATAATCATGTCTAGTTTCAAAGGTTAGCTGATAGAAAAATTTTATAATTTGAGTGATTCTACTTCTTTAGACGTTTTGAGTGATTTTTAGTAGGGGAAAATCTTATGGGTTCGAGTCACCAATATGCTAATGTTGACAGTATATTATTTTGTAGCTATTAGTATGGCGTGTACACGTATACGCATATATAAATTGTGTATACTCGACTGTATAATGTGCGCGTTGGATGCTTTTTGAATGGGTAAAATCTCGTGAGTTCACATCACCGACGTATGCTATAATAGCAGTATATCTGTAGCTATAAGTGTGATGTGTTGTGCAACATCAATTTGGAATATTGCTTCTTTTTAGAAACTTCAAAGATAACTAGTCTTGGAAATAGAGGGGGATCGAAAAGATCCTGAAATGGTTCGTGTAAATACAGCACAGTCCGTACGCGGACAATTTTGTTTTGCTACTTTTCCTGGTGAACTGCTTCGTATAAACAATGAATAATGAATTAATAAACACTAAAAAAAAAAAAACCGACTTATGTGGGCAGACAAGCATTATCACTAAAAGATTCCCCGACCGACTTTAAGGTAATTGGTCGGTAAAAAACCCGATTTTTTCAAAGGATTTTAACGAAACTTCTCTAGATATTTATTTAATTCAATACCAATAATACGAGCCTATTCCGAATAAAACTGACTAGCCCAATTTTAAGAAAAACAATTTCAAAGTTTTGTAATATTAACACGGTGGGCTCTTATGGGAAAACTATTGTTTTAAATAAAATGAAAACGTGTCAAAAGAATTTGATAAAAATTTAATCAATAGTATGCATAAAGTTGAATATTGTGAGACTTTGCTCAAGAGAATATGAAGATGTTGTCATATACACATCTGTGTGTATCCGAGTGTATGTATCTAACAACATATTCATATTCACTTGAGTAGAGTCTCACAATACTCAAACTTATGAATGCTATTGAATATGTTATAAAATATAAAGTTACAAACCATATAATAAGAAATAAAAATTTTTTACTACGCCGTTTTTTTAAAAAAAATTTATGAAGATCATTTTACAACGCTTTTTCAAAAACGTTTTTATATTGCTACAACATAAGCGCGCGGAAATTCCAAAAAACAAGTGGTACACTAATATCATAACTGAAGAATATTAATACATTATTTAAGTTTTGATAAAAGAAAATTTTTTCGCTGAGATATAGGTACTTTTGTACCTGACTATTTGTGGTCGGCCCCTACTTTTTGAAGTCGGTTTTTTAACAGGTTCCCGGTATAACCTGGTGTTACAATTAGCTATGGTGTTACACAGGGCCCGCTCTAGGGTGGGGCAACCCGGGCATTTGTTCGGGGCGGCAAATTTTAAGGGCGGCATTTCTTCACAAGTCTTTTTGCCCGGGGCGGCGTAAACGCTAGAGCGGGCGCTGGTGTTACAATTAGTCAGGTTTCACTTGACATCGTACAGTGTCAATAATCAGGTACGTGTTTTTGTACGAATTATTTTATGTATTTGTGCCATACATTAGTTTTTTATGGTTTTGTATCAAAAAGAAAAAAATCAACACTTAAATAGGTACCGTCAATGGGATGGAATTGATAATCGGGGGAGAGATTGTTCACTAAATCATATTTTTTTTAAATTGAATATAGCTTCAGAACTATAGTTTAGAATGCGATTTTCCCGACCGATAATGGAAGAAATATGATGGCTGAAAATACCCTATACACGTCAAGTTCAGCAGTTCCATATATTTAAAAAAAATATAGCGTATTAAAAGAAGTCGTATTTTTGGGTGAAAGTGAACTTTTAAAACTTTATCTGATGAGTCAAAATCTAAACACAGTTTTTATATTTTAATAAAATACACATAATTGTTGATGCTTTGTAACCATCACGTGCTTGGCTGTACATAATCAGTTCAGTATTTTTTGTCATAATTGACATATTATTGCGTGGGGTGAGATTAATCATATACATGGGGTGAATGTTCAATCATTGTATTAAAAGATTAATTGCGTATAGCCATATACAATGTATCTGACCATGTTTTATACTCTTAAAAACTGTTAAAATTTATTATAAGCATCAAACAAGCTTTTTTACAATAAGAATTTTTTTGAAAATTTAAAACAAGTAGTGTTAAAACAGTTTTTATACTCTTAATTAGGGCCGTGAAAAAAATGGCGGGCCCTGGCACTAAAACCGTATTTTTTACAAAATTTTCCTCCCCAAAAAAATAGGCGATGAACAAAAAAAAGCCCTTAACTTTTTTATTCTGGCCTTTTACGGAAAGCTACGGACTCCCTCCTTAAGCCCGCGCCGCGAGGCTGTAACCCCGGCTACACCACCCTCTCGTCGGGCCTACTCTTAATGAAGAAAGTGCGTCTTCAGGGCTGCGAATTCGTGTGAACAGTCTCACCGCAAAACCAGTATGAGATTGTTCATAGCTTATTTGCTTCCTCTAGGTCTAGACTATGTTTTGGCATGTAAGGTCACAACATTTTGTGTCAAGGCCCGTATTACCATACTCTGTATATATAAACCCATTTTGTTTTGATTGTTTTTTATTTCTGTAAAATAAAGACCAAAATATGTTTTTTTATCAATTCCATCCCATTTGAATTTTGAAAAGGGGAAATTAAGTGTGCCAATTTTTTTTTAAACTCATGTATCATGGTAAGGTGTTACTAGAAATAGAAAAGTCTTGTTATAGAAAATATTAAAAAATAATATTTGTCGAATTTTCGGCTATTCAGGAGGATTCTAGCCAAATATTTGGTATTTAGTCAACGACCAAATGGGGTTTTCGTTACAAGCATAATTACAAATTATATTAGAATTTCGTAGTTCTGGCAAAACTTGCGTAGTCCGCTTTTCTAAAACTACACTAGCGTGGCATTTTTTTAAAATTGGATTCGCGAAGCTTCCGATTTTTTGAATCTTTGACTTTTTACGGTTTCCTCGTTGGCATTTACCCAACATTTGAATCAGTAATAGCTGTTACATTCTGTAGTAATATAGATACAATAAACTATGTATATACTTTTTAGTTTTAAATATTAGGTACACATTAAATATTTTATTTTATTCAAGTTTTAATATCGAATGTAATATAAGGTAGTAGATAAAATAAAATATACTTAACATTATACTTGATTACTAAGAGCATTGTAAAAGTAATTCACTTTCTACTAAAATGTGAGCATTAAAATTATGACATTTAATCATGAAACGTAAATGACCGACTGATTTATAACAATTTCTCGAATCACTCACTTAAAAATATGTCCGTAGTCGTAAATTCGATCAAAAATTGAACGATAAACCAGCCGAGAGACGTTAAAAGCTACTAATTGATAGCCAGTAAGCGTTATGATGTTACCTGAAATTAACGTTAGATCGACAGATCACTGTAGATCGAGTCTAAATACAAAACTGTGTAGTACGTACTGGGCCATTCTGTGCCCCGTCACAACTTAGGTGATCAGTCGTTCATAACCAGTGAAAGAGTAACATGAATTGTTGATGTATTGTAGTGTGACTTTTATCGCAGTACGTAACGTGAGTAATGTCATACGTAATGTTATAAGCGATGACACACACACACATACACATATGACACATATGCAGGCACAAGCTCAGTGTATATATATGACATATGAGTGGGGATCTTACGTTATTTTTTTGGCGACGCTGGTTAGGCCGTATAAGATGGCTAGTTATCTATCGATAGTGATCTGTGGTTAGAACTTTTTTTTTTAAAAAAGGGTTAAAGTGTATATAGTTTGTTTCAATTCCACAAATAGTATGGTTAGACGGTTGTAACCTAGTGGTAAAATTACTATAAAGGTCAAAATCTATCTACAAAAAAGTGACCAGTTTTTTCTCGTTTTCAAAATATCAAGTCTAAAACTGATTGCTAAATATAAGCAGATCAATTTCAATTTTAGCCAAAATAATATTAACTGCGTTCTTACAAAAATGTAAATAAATAAATACCAAATGTAAAAATTGCTAATTTTTATTAAATTTTCGAAGCTTTGAAATAAAAATCTTTCTTTATTAATCTCACATATATCCATCACTACGATAAGAGAGCAGAAAGATATTTCATCTAGGACGCCAAGTTATATTGTATGGGCCTTGTTTACAGCTTAATTCATTGTAATGTTAATATAGATAGATATCAATATTAATTGTAGTAAGCGCAATACTCAAAAAGGCTGTGCAAGGTGCATATTTATTTTGGGAATAAATTAAACGAGCATTTATTTATACAGAATACGAAATAACTAAGAGCATTTAAAAAACTATTTTAGCATTTGTAAAACAAAAGTAGCAATAAATGAAATAAATGATCACTATTCTTTATTTTCGTGCAAAAGTAAAAATGAACTAAAATTAATATAATAGATTTTGTGCCATTTGCTCCATAAATTCACTAAAATGAGCATTAAATATGGTACGCATGTTGTTTATATGCATTGTACTGTGACAGAATAAATGGAATAAGATTGTTGTAGGTTGTCCAAGGATAAAAATGTTAAAGAGTATCAATAAAAAAAAAGAAATACAAACGAATCTAAAAAAAAATAGCCCTGTCGCAGCATCTGCATAACATAGCGAATTTTCAAATATTGGGCACTGGCGGGTCTCATCTAAGATGTATCCATTTAAAATAGTTTAGCTTTCTAACAGTGAAACAATTTTCAAAATCAGTTCTGTAGTTAATTTTTGGCGCTTTTGGGTCCCCTGAACCCTAACCGATCTCATATAGTGTGGCATATATCCATTTAACAATATATTATTAGATTACATAACTATAGTTTTCGATTTTTTTCTAGGTACGCAAATATATATATATAAATTATATTTTCTCTCTAAAGGAGGACATCATACAAAAATTTTCTTTCCATAACGTATTCTTAAAAAATCTGGCTAATTTTAATTTAAAAAGATGAAACAGAGCTATTGTTATTATAACACATACATACATATTGAATAACTAACTAGCACTTGTTTTATCTAGAAAGGAATTGCTAAAACGATGAAGCATTTATTGTAAAAAAATTCAACAAATTTCTTAATTTTTCTCAAAAGTTAGTTCACTTAGAACAATGTTTTAAAAGCTGATGCCCGCATACCAATTTTTTACGCTCTTTCCAATGGTGTAAAAAAAAAATAAATAATTTTTGAATTCAGGCCAAATTTTGCAAAAAATCATTAAAAATGGCGAAAAGTGGCCGAAAAACCTAATTTTGGGCATCCGACGTGTCTGGCTAACGAACTTAGCCGAGCCAATCCGTATTCCAGCCCGCATACCAAATTTCATAAGCATTAAACGTTTCGTTCAAGAGTTATCGTGCACACACATAAATACATATATATATATATACATATATATATATATATATATATATATATATATATATATATATATATATATATGTATGTGTGCACACACATAAATACATATATATATATATATATATATATATATATATATATATATATATATATATATATATATATATATATATATATATATATATATATATATATATACATATATATACATTAGTGAAGTGGATTTTCGGGTTCTAGAGGCTCCAAAACAAATTTCTATCATAGTCCCGGACTTAGGTCTTACCATAAAAGCTGCTGTAAGAGCTGAATTTCCAGAATGGAAATTCGCTAATAGCAAAAGGGTAAAAGAGGTTTAGAATCAGTTACCTAACAATCTCCTCTTAATATAGTAATTTATTGATCAGAATTAAAAACTATTTTAAATACCATGTTTTTCGTATTAATGAAGTAGTTTTTTCTTTTTGAAAATTTTTGTAATAATTTTCATAAAATAATTGTTCTTTAAAAAATGAGCGCGAAAAACGGCTCGTTGTTGAGGTGACCATTTGAGATTGAGTGACCAATTTTGTTGTAGGTATCCAGACATTTACACGATCAGTAATACTGTCAGTATTCACTGACAAAAATAATAAATCATTATTTTTATAATATAAATCCTAGATATGAATACTTCAGTATTGTCAATACACAATCAGTAATAATGTCAGTATTTCAAAATACTGACAGTATTACTGATCGTGTAAAGGCCGCCATAATATATCAAGGTAAAACACGAATATCATGTAAATTATGGTTGCTTATTGTTACTATGTTTTCAAGCTAACGAAAATATTAAAATTAAAAAATTTCGCTTTGCAAATGAAAATTATAAGAATTGATATCTTGTACTAATTGTAACTAATTGTTTACTAATTGTAACGTCGTTTTAAAGTAATAGCGCATTTTCATACATTTGAATCATTGTTGAAATACAGTTACCTGCTATCCAAATTGAACTACTATTCAAATTTTAATTTTGATGTGATTGACTACCTAACAGATATTCAAAATTTTACTTTTCAACCAAACATTCCCAAATTATGTACAGATTTAATTCCATATAGTCCGTTAACTCCACTCACCAAACAAGTTTAATCTGACAATTGTCATATTTTAACAGCGTATCCAATTTCCCTTGTGACCTTTCCATAGACCAGAGACATTTTGAACCTTCTTTAGCCCTAAAAACGATTTTAAACTCACGTTCATTTTTTTCGCGATCTCAATAACATTTGAACAAAATATGTGTGTAGACGAGATTCGCCCAGCTATTTATTGTTGACCCCTTTTTGGGAATTCTAACGTACAATTTTAACTTCACTTTCATTTTCTCCTGGATCTGGGTAATTTTTGAACAAAATTTGGTCGAAATCCATCCAACCGTGAATCTGGTCTAGAAAATCGTACAACTTTAATAAGAAATCCTGATAATTTTTCTGTGACTTTGTGAGAGGTCTATTCGTATCACTTTTGGTCTACTTATTGTAATTTTATCTAAAACAAATCAGAAAAATATACGACATCTATATTTTATTCTTATGAATATATGTATAAGGTTAAATTAAATTTAAAAAGAAGTCATTTTGGATCAATTCTGCGTTATGAGTAGAATAGTCAGGCTGGTTCTGGCTCAAGCTTGTAGGTGAGGGGGTAAAACGTTTTGGGGGAGTTGCGAGGGGGGTAAGCTGCATACGTATAGTTGATGATGATGATGACGACGAGGCGAGTGATTGAGCGGCGGCGAGGGAGTAGGTGGTGGGTAGGCCATAAGTACACCCCCACATCGTCGTCATCGTCATCATCAACTATACGTATGCAGCGCGCAAACACACATAGTATACCTACTCGCGTCACAAGTATACCCTGTACGTACGCAGCGCACACACGTCAGCAGCAGTATGTACGTACTCGTGGGAAAAATACATGCATACAACGCGCGTCATTGCCTACCCGCCACCTACTTCCTCGCCGCCGCTCAATCACTCGCCTCGTCGTCTTCATCATCATCAACTATACGTATGCAGCTTACCCCCCTCGCAATTCCCCCAAAACGTTTTACCCCCTCACCAACAAGCTTGAGCCAGAACCGGCCTGACTATTCTACTGTTATGTGAAATGTTTCTTTAAACGCAAGTTACAAATGGAATATCCATTTGCCCCGAAATGCAACGTTGTCCAATCATTATAAGAAATAATGCACAAAATATAAATTTCTATTGCTCAAAATGGTAAATAGCAACGGTCTTAAAATAATGTACAAAATATAAAGTATTATTGCACAAGTAGTGATTTTATTGCTTGAAATATAGGGTAAATATAATGCACAAAAATATAAAATTCTATTGCACACAGTGTAAAATCTATTGCTCAAAGTCTATAAAATAATGCGCGCATAAATGATAGGCATTTATTTTTTATGTCACCGAAGGATGACATCCTTCGGTGATATTATAACACAGGTCTGTGATCAAAAATTTGAGAGAGGTGGCAATCAGTAATAATAATAATAAAATATAAAAAATAATTAATGAGTTGCACATGCATGTACTAATAAACGCAAGAGGGGGATGTATTTTCACTGTACTTAAAAAATAAAAAAACCAGCCAAAAATCATAAATTAACACGTTCACCATTATATGTGAAGAATACATAAAGAAATGACTACAGCAATTTTGCGTTTTCATAAAAGAAAGCTAATTTTTTTTTTTTTTTACAAACAAATATATTGTGCTCTTGTTCAAAAAATAAACTGTAGTATAAACTCGACATAAATGACGACATACGCAAAGTACTATATAAACAAATACAATACTTGATACAACACACTCACTTGTTTTAAAAATGTTCTACTGTTAACACTATTTCAAGTAATGAGTGTCACAGAAAATTTGAGATTAATGGAAATATTTATCGATCGAAAATATTTTCCTTAAAAAAATTGCTTGTAGTATTACAACATTGGCAATCACACACTGGTCACACTTTTCTGAACACCCTCCCCCATATCAGCGCGTAACGTAATGTATTGACTGCCTTGACAGGTATTCCTTTAAGTATACAAAAATTTCTTTTCATTTTCGTTTTGTCCAATATTTTGACGTGGTCTTACAGTCGGCGCTGAAAAAAGAACATCTTTTTACGGTCACAGCCCAAAACTTGAACGGGTGATCTGAAATCAGAAAATCAAACGGGCTTCGGACAAAATCTCTTCTGGTTTATTAAATCTAAATTTATACCAATGCTGTAAAAAAAAAAAATTGCAACATATCGCCTATTTTCACTGTTTTTATCCTTAAAAGGAGGTTAAATTTTACCCCTCATTCGTTATAATTAATAAAAAGTCACGGATTATAGCCTGTGTCCCGTTTTATAAGCCTTAACTAATTAATCGAGATACTTTCTAGCCACCAACAAAAATAAGTACAAGAATATTGAAACAAACACATACTGTTAATCGCATAGGAAGGCCACCTGAGCAGTCTGAGTGAAAAGTGGTTCAATCCACTAGAAAATCACTATCATTGTCTATCTTACCGGAATAATCGCCAATGAGGCAATAATAAAATTAATTAATTGATAATAAAGAAAACAAAACCAACAATAAGTATTCTTATGTTTTACTTATCGTACTTACCGTTTTAAGTACATATTAAGCCGTTAAAAGAAATTATAAAATATTCTCAACAAAAAACATCTATTAACATTTAGTAGTTATATAATAACTTTTACTTTCTTTCATTGGTATCATATTATTTTTAACTAGAATAATAATTTTTTTTAATTAATTAGTTGCACATCTTGAATTTTTTCATATTAAATGTTTATTCTCTAATTCATATCATAATAATTGTAATGTCAATAACACAGCTCATTTTTGAATTTAAAGAAAAAAAGATTGTAGTCTCGAGATATGTGGAAATAATGTTGGATATTTAGTTTTTTAATTAAATATTTATTTGTAACTACCTAGTTACATATTAAAAAAAAAATAATAAAAAAGGTCAATTTTTGATGTTTTTTAGCGAATCTCCCCTCAATTATAATTAAGGATAATTATCAATTGTGGAAGCATTAAGAACTTATTCATTACCTATAATTAAAATAATAATCGCAGTATTTTAGCAAAAATTCCGACTATATCAGTTCACAAAAATTTATTAAATATTTGAAGTTAAACAATAAATAGTAATAAATATTTAGTAAAATAATTAATTGTATAAAAAGAATAATATTCATCTAACATACATTTTTTGTTCCGTATTCCACTTTTTCTACTTCCTAGAAAACAATAGAATGATTAAAAATATAAATGAATGTTGATAACCCTTTTCATTTGTTTTACATACTTATAAAACAATACATAAATGTGCACATACATAATATGTGAAAGTGAAAGCCAAATTTGGCAAATTTTCATAATACATCATTTTATGTACATTGTAGTTTATTTGTACACTTACATATTTATGTGTATGTACACGCTTAATGATAATTTTTTCTGTTGCATCATAATTAAAACAATTAGTATAGGTATCTTTTGTGTTAATAAAATAAATAAGAATAATAAACTGTTTTTCTTCTGTTACTAGTATTTATTGTGATCGACAAACTATTGTTGAAATTCTGGAAAGCGTCTTCATAAAAATGATGTAATCAAATTGTGCTAAATATAGAAACTATAACTATTCTTTTAATTAATAATAAACGTAATTACCTATTTCCTTAAGGGAGGAGTTCAAATAAAAACCAACTTTTATATTTATGATTATTTTGCTTGTTGAATTTTTTTTCAAATTAGGGAGGGTTTCAAATAGAAAATTTTGTTTTTGAAACATTCATTACTCTTCCCTGTGGGAGGAGGGGGCCCTTTTTCACAAGTTTTTAAGTGTTTACAAGGAACGCCATATCTCAAAAAGTAATGAATATTTTTTAAATATTTTTTCATTATTTTATTCCTAAAGGACCTGTCCATAAAGCTGATTTCAGGTAATTTTAAACATTAACTATAAAATTGTACTCCCAAACTTCTAAAAATTATAAAACCCAATTTTTTATTTTAAAAAATTGTTTAAAAGTAGTTACAATTATTCAAATGGAAAAAGCATACTCCACTTTATGCGCAATATGTTTATGAACAAAATTAAAAAAATATTAAGTCTCTATCTTTTCTAGAACTTGAGATATGATTTTACTTGTCGGGAAAAACACAACTTTCGGGAAACAGTAAAAAACAAAAATAATAACAAAAGAAGCAGTTTACTCACTGCTTATTAAAACTCTCCAGTCCCATACATTGTCCCCTCTTGTTCCTTTTTCGTGCATACTATAACTCATGCACACACTAAAACTAAATATTACTGATCAAATCGCGAGGGGGGGGGGGGAGCGTTGTCTGCGAAGGCGCAGCAACTTGGCTGTGCAGCGGCTCACAAATAAATATTTTTCTACTTTTTGGTCATGTTTTATATATCACCGTGTTTGTAAAGAACCACAGGACAAAATAAAAACAAAAAACCAGATTCGAAAAAAATTAGTTTATTAGCCGTTTCTAGCGTGAAGTCCCCCCTTAAGTACCCAAAAATACTGTAAAATACTTAATAATACAGTGCTCTCCTTAATACCGCTAGCTACAGCAACAGCGGGAGATATGTTTTGAGGGTATTCGCTACCCATAAACAGCCAAAAATTGAATTTTTTCCAAAAAAAAATTTTTCTCTTAATTTACACTTTATTTAGTTCTAAATGAGAAAATATAACTAAAATATAACTGAATAGTATACCTTACCCATTAGAAAATATAACTGCTTCCCTGATCCACCTCATCTAACAGTGTATCTCAGCTATGATTGCGATTATCCGAAAATTTACTTCCTCTATGTTTTCAACAATGAAATTGAATATTACAAGAAAACCGATAAAAAAATGAAATTTTTTGTGCATATTAACAGTTATCTTTTCTTGTATGATATTTTGAATTATATTGGACTATTGGACTATTGGTTTCCTGATAAAAAAAAAATGAAGACATGAGTGGCTGAAGGTGTTATGTAACATTGTTTTTCAAAAATTCATTTTTTGTCAAATTTTGAAATATTCTATGATGAAGTATCATAATATATTAAAATTAATGGTTTCATAAGGTTCAATAGTTTTGTAGAAATTCAATAATAAACATGTGCTATTGCATGGGAAGTATTTGTCTATCCACTCATGTCTTCAAATACTTTTGACAACATTGTTTCAATTTTTTTTATTAATTTTAAAATATCAATATTTTTTATGGCAAGACTACGATAAGTACGGCGCCAAGATTTGATGACACTTTCTTATAGAACTTGACAAAATAAAATGAAAAACAAGAGTAAAATTTTTCGAGATCTCGCTTCGTTTTCAAGTTAAACTTGTTTTTGAATTCCAATATATTGTATGTATGGGTGTGGGCACGAGTACGATATCCGAGGCGACAAAATTTGACAAGCGGATCTGTTAGATTTTAGCATTCTAAACAAAAAATAAAGAGTAAAAAAATTTGAAATTCACCTTAGTTTTCGAGATATCGATCGTTAAACTTGTATTTAAGTTGTCATGAAATTCGGATATATTGTATTTGTGTATGGTGTAATATTTTGGTGAAATACTGGTGATATATATTTATATCAAAAATCGAAGTTTATTGTCAAAACTAGCCTAACCTTCGGACAAAGGGTAACCTTAAATACAAGTTTAACGATCAACATCTCGAGAACGAAGCGAGATCTCGAAAAATTTTATTCTTGTTTTTCGTTTTATTTTGTCAAGTTCTATAAGGAAGTGTCATCAAATCTTGGCGCCGTACTTATCGTAGTATCCCCTTTTTTATACTTCCTTTTTAGATACAGTAGTGAAAATACGTGAATTTTTAGTGAATTTAATTAGCTTTAATTTGAGACCAAAATTGATTAATGTAGTTTTTTCAGAATATCAGTTTTAAAAAATTAACCATTTTTTTCGAATAAATAGACTTTGATCGTAACGCGAAACTCAAAAAATTCAAACATAATTATTTTTATCATTGTTAAGTTTATATGGTTACATAACTGCCAAAAATTAATGGGAAAATTTGAAAATAAAAAAGTGTTTCAGGAGTAGTGAATCCCCTTAACAAAAAATAGTACCCCCATTTTTGCCCTATATTTAATTCTTCAAAAATTAATGCACGATTCTCTCAATACCGTGAATCCCCTTAACAAAAAGTATCATTCATAGTATCATTCTATCCTGAAATCATTTCCGCTATTAACTGGAATAAAATTTGGTCGTGTAATATGAAACTTCGCTTTCCAACCACTTCGTCTACCTTGTACTTCATATACATATCAACACTTTCTTAAGCATTAGATAAATATTTAAAAGCCGTTCTTTAATTTTAATTAGTATTACTGTACCTTGGCATCATTTCCGTCATTAGCTGGAATAATATTTAGCCGTGCAATATGAAATGTCGTTTTCCGACCACCTATAGTTTACTATGTAATTCAGATACATATCGACACTTTCTTAAGCATTAGTAAATTATTTAAAAGCAATTCTTTAATTTTAGACCGAATTCATGTAGTTCGGAATCATTTCCGTCATTAGTTGGCATAACATTAGGTCGTGTTAAGTGAATTGTCGTTTTCCAAACATTTGGCTGACCATATGACCTCGCCAAGCTAGCGCCGCCATTTTCTTTCTTCAGACAAAAAATGATGTGTCGCATTGTAGTAGACGTGTGCTAGCATAGGCCATAAATAAAAAAAAAACGAAGTTACAAAACATGCGATTTTAATCGCCAGAAACTTTTTTTTTCTTAAAGCTAACCCCACCATTTTCGTTTTCCTTTAAAGCAAACAAAAATTCGAAATATTTTTTAAATAAGAATTTTTTAAATACTTATTACTTACGCGAATAAAAATAAGGTCCAAGACTGTTATATTGTCTTACCTTGACTATAGTGCTTGTGTGGAGTTAACAATAAAAGGCTCAACGAATTAAGTATGCTTGGATATAATTTTAGTTTAGATACTTAGAATACATGTTTTTCTAAATTATATATAAAAATGATTACATAGATAGGCTCAAACATCAAAAAGTCGGTTAAAACCCAAGCCAGAACCATTACAGATTTTTATTATTTATTTGGATTCGTATTAAAAATGCCATGCTGGATGTAAGTTATAGGTACCTAGTTGCTTTTTTGACCAGTGTGACTGTACTAAGCTCCGCGTTTCTGAAGGCCTCGCACTACTGACTGATTATGAAAAATTTAAAAATAAATGTAATCTTTGCAAGATGAAATTGAATATATTAACTTAATTAATGAAATAAAAATTTGTCATCGACTATTGCATCTTAGCGTCATAAATCATAATATTGCAAATATGTATTACAATATTTACTTAAAAATTTGAATCGTCCATAAAAATTATTACTAAATGTGCTAAAAATTATAATAATTCAAATATCTTGCTCAAAAATGTATCTTAAAGACAGCGAAAAATTTTTTTCATTTATATGAATGATTAAACAAAAACTGTCTGCAATAATTTTCTGAAACAGTGTAACTAATTAAGTTTAGTAGCCTCTAGAGATTATTTTTACCTTAACCTCCTTCTCCGTCATTACAAGGTATAATTTTCGTTCATTGAACTCAAATTGAATAAAAAAAAATAAACTATTGTTTTTTATTTAACATATTATATAATTATATACATACTTATAAAAAAATTTAAACTGTCACTTTTCTTAGAAGAAAGACAATAACGAATACTAAAACAACCTTTTAATTTCATGACTCTCGTAGAAAAATATATTGTTCTACTATTTCTGGGTTAATCACATACAATTACTATGCAATCCAATGACGTAGACAGGTCCCCAGTAGTTGCAACTAGTGCAGCAATCGTTTTTATATATTTTAATATATTTCTTAATGTGTTTTTCTTTCCTTTCCAGTTTATGGACAAAAAGGTAAAGCAATTGATCAAGAAGACCCATGTAAATCCAAAGCACGTGTAGTTCCTGATGCACAGTATTGTGATAGATATTGGGAATGTGTGAATGGACAACCAGAACTATTCGATTGTCCGAATGGTCTTGTATTCGCTGGCAAACATCGTGGTGTAACCGATGGCTGTGATTATCCTTGGCGTTCAAATTATTGCGAAAATAAGCAACAAGCTAGTAAGTAACGATTTTTCTTAACTATCTTAATCAAAAAGAAATCATAAGGCATTATTCAGTATCAGCATGGGCGCCCATACCTATGGGCAGGGGGGGCCATGGCCCCCCCCTAGCTAGCCAGGATTAGAAGAAAATTCGAAAAAAGGAGTTCGAAGAGAGCAAAACGACGTCGTTAATGGTATTTTTTGTGGGTTATATATAGTATAGCCCTCGCAATTTGTGGGGGGGGGGGGGAAATCGAAAAAAAAATGTGCCGAAATTTTCTCCGGAAGTTCACTTTTCACCCTTCGCCCCCCCCTGGAATCCATCATATGGGCGCCCATGAGTATCAGTACAGCTGACGAAATATATTGACAAAAAGTCTGCTACTGGACTTTGTGGTGGAACTGAGGTAGACTCGTCTTAACTCGACAATTCCCAGAGTTATTTGGAGGTGACAGATGTTTTCAATTTTTTTCAACGATAAGATAATTAAATCTTTACGTTCTGTTACCACCATTAGAAGGCTAATAGATGAGTTTATATTTCTTTCTTATGACAACTCTATACCATGGGCGTACCCAGCGAAGGGCAGAGGGGGGCAGCTGCCCCCCCTAGAAGCAAACAAAAATTAAATGGTTATAAAGTGATAAAACGAAACAAAATTATATATGCTCATATATAATTTTTTTTTATTGGGGTTACCACACTGCCTTTTCCGTACTAAAATGGTACAACTAGGGATAGGAAAAACCTACCAGTTATAACCTAAAGCCGGCTTTTCTGTTTCGGCTCACCGGTTTATTCCGGTTATTTTCTTGACTCTTTTTTTAATCAATAACCAGAGAATAAAATCGGGCAAATATTTTTTGAAATAAAATAAATTTGTCTGATATTTTGTTTAAAAAAATTATATTAATTTCTTTAAAATTCTAATACATTTAGCTAGTTATGGTTATTACGGTACGAAAATTATCATCCTTTAAAAATAAATATAATTTTAAAATGAAATTTTTTTTTCTAAAAGTGTTGTTTTTCATTAAAAAAAAAACTGTTATTTAGAGCAATTATAACCGTAAGGTTAAACCGAAATAACCGAAAATCGATTATTTTTGAAAGGCCGCCATCCCTAGTTACAACCTAACTTAACATTTGCCCCCCTCTAGGTTTAATCTTGGGTACGCCCATGCTCTATACTATAAGTTAAACAAACAAATTAATACAATTTACAATTAAAAATGTCTGTCACCTACAGGTGACACTGGGAATTGCCGAGTTAAGCTCGTCCAACATAAGAATCAATATTACGTGTGGAGCGAACTCTATACGACTGTAAAAACAGCCGGAGAAAAATAAATATATGCAAATTTATTGTAATCAAATAAAATTGAATTGACCGCTCTGTGTCCCTTTTTACAGCTCGCTTGATGCATGCTTTATATGAAATTGTTGACGTGGTACAGCGTTCCGCCATCTTGTTAAAATATTATTAACCCTTGAGGAAGTTTACTGCATAGACGCGCGGACTGTATAGTGTTAGTTATATGCAAATCATATTGTGGTTTAATCCTTTTCCCTAGATTTTTGCTTTTCTAAAAAGACTTCCACACTCAGTGTGTCAAAGGGCCTTCAAACTTACAATTAGTGTGTCCAGGGCCTCGTTAAGGTTAGTGTGCCCAGAGGCCTCCAAACCCAATATGTCCAGAGACGCCTATACTTAATGTTGTCCGGGGCCTCTAATTAGCTTAAGACGATCTTGAATATAATATTGAGTTTTATCCTTTATTAAACTTTAATAAAAACTAACCTTCTACACTTTTTAATACGTTTCGCTAAACTCGTCAGAGAAATTTATCATCAAATATTTCTACAGCACTACATGTGACATCAGCCTTATTTTACTATTATTACTTTATTTCATTAAAGTACATCGTTTTAAGTATGCCGTATGTATGCTTACTATTCAATGATCCAGTCTAAATGAAAGGAGTTTTTACTGTCACTATCGTTTTTAAAACTAAACCACTTTTTTATAGTTATTTCAATAAAACTTGTATTTTAGAATAACAAGACAACCAACCCCACATTCTTATCTTACTTCTAAGCCACCGGCAATTATATAAATTTTTAATACTGTGCACCGTTGTCTAACATTTTAAATTTTTAGTTCGTAAAATTACAATTTAAAATTTTGTGAATTTTAGATCCCCCAATTGGAACCGAACACTGCGATTGGTTGTATGGAATATTTGGGCACGAAACATCATGTACAAGATACTGGACATGTTGGAACGGCACAGCTACCGAACAATTATGTATCGGTGGTTTACTTTACAACGAACGATCTCACTCTTGTGACTGGCCCGAAAATGTTGATGGTTGTCAAAAGCATCGTAAGTACTTTCGAAAGCAGAATAGCACTACATTCGAATAAAATAAACTTATAAATAAAACTGTATTTTATTTTTTAGCTTTATGTAATGATGATCCTAATGGCAATGTTCCTTTGGGAAAATCCTGTAACAGATATTGGCAATGTCAAGGGGGTTATCCACGTCTTCAGAGATGTCCCGCCATGTTAGTTTTTGATCGACAATCATTAAGATGTGTTGTACCACCAACTGCAGACTGTGATATTCCATCGACACCAGCACCATTGGAAGAAATTAAAGACAATAACGAAACACCACAACGAGGGGGCAATAATATTGGAAATGGTCAACCTGTATTTAATAACTTGCCACAAGGAGCAATTCCAATACCAGCAAATCCAAAATTTAATAATAGGCAAAGAAATTAGAGTACGGAAATAGTTTTTAAAGTTGTTGTTATTTTCTACTTAATTATTTCATCTAAAAACTTACTTCTCTTCTTTAACCTTTCTGGCAGATAAACACAAAGAAAGGATTGTAATTTTTAAGTTTTAGATTGCTGTTTAATTTATATTTCGTATACTTTGTGTATTTTAAACTTAAACTGTAATCGTAGATTACACCCAAATATGTGTTTGCAAAATTATTTGTATATTTTACAAAATTACTTAAGGTAGTTCTATTGGGACATGTAAATATACAACATTGTGAATTAATATTACTAACATCAATTACTAACATCAGTAATAGAATGATGATATGTATGTTGTTGTTAGTTTTTTATAACAGCCTTGATACCAACAGATGAGCTAATACGTACACCCATACAGTATAGCTTTACAGGTCTGCAGTGTTGAACAAAATCTTCAAATTGCGTGAAACTTTTGTTTATACAGGGTATTAATTTAAAAACAAGCCGGTCTTACGTCTTTAGAACTGTAATTAAAATTTCTCAAAACCGTTTCTAGAACATGGAGGGGGACCCACATGACCAACATGAGAATCTTTTGCGACCAGGCCCCTAGACTCCAGCGACCCCAACTCTTTTTTTTACATTGTAAGTCACCACTTGTGGTACATCACTGGAAAGCTCTTTAAAAATGCTATTCAGTAATACCAAATCAATGTGAATTTATCGATTATTATTTTAGGAATTCTGGCTTGTTTTTAAATTGACACCCGATATATGTAACTATGTCACAAAATATTTTTATCAATTTTGTAAGGGTATATACCTAGTTACTTTTATGTAACAAAATATAAGCGTACAACTACACATAATTTAATTCAAACCGGATAGCGAATTTTGATATCAATTTTCTCAGTTTCCATACAATAAATATTGTTTTCATCAAAACCTGTTACAATCAACACATTCTGAATAATAGATACATAGAATTTGAAAATTTTCCTTAAATAACTATTTCCCCGATAGGACTACGGTAATTTTCTTAAAAATTCCAATGGAATTTCAAACTTGACGAAAATTTAATTAAAATTATTTAAGTGAATTAATACTTAACACATGTAAATAGTTCCAACTCTACAAATAATTTAAATAAAACTAAATTTTACATGAAACAATCACATTTAGAAAATTCCACCATTTTAATTCTGCTATCATAAATTTTAGAATTACTATTTTATCATAGCGCAAGAAATACTGTTAGCATCCATATTTCAAGAGAGTACAACCAAAAAATTTTCTACTAAATTCTGTCAATTTTTTAATACTTTAATTAGCATTATTCTATTTTCTGTGCCAGTATATTCTAAAATTTTCGACTATTGTCCCTTTTATTTGTAAATATTTATATATTTTATTGTATTTTACTATGTAAGATTAAAAATATTTTTAAAATAAAAACTTAAATATATTTTTTATTTTGCTTTTTTTTATCATAGGTCACATCAAAAGCTTGTCAAAATAGGTCAAAAGGTCACGCAACGAATTATTAATTATTGTCAGCTTTACTTATATCCATTTTATTTAATTTCATTTCTAATATTGCAATTTCCTTAACAAAAAAAAAATAAATAAATAAATGAAGATTTTACACCCCGCTTTTCCCAAGCTAGGAAATTTGTATTCAGATTAATTAATAGTTCGAAGCTTTATAAGTGTTTTCTAGGTATGTGTTATTCTTATGTCAATTGATATCGAAGTATGTATACCTACTTGAAGATGAGGTACTACTACTGTTTAGTTATAATTATTGTTTAATCAAATATAAAATAATATTCCAAAATTAATTAATCCTATCAATTCTAAGTGAAACGAGACATTACAATTAATTAATATTTTTTTCCTTTTTTTGAATCTCCGACCTTACAATCATCATGATCAACTAGTAGAATACATTACTTAAAAGCAAATAATTATTATAGACATAATTATAATGGGGTCATTATATTGCACTTATAACTGATAATTTATTATACCCACTTAAATAATTATGCTAGTAGAACAAGACTTCAATGAAGGTACAAAATATTCCTGATTCAAAGAAAGCACGAATAATATCCACTTTAGAATTTCTCCACACGTTAGAATATACCACAAATGTATATCTTTTATCAAAATTTCTATGACATTACCAAACATTCTACCATTATTTAATCAAAACATCGAGATACTTCACCAAATTTATATTATTCTCTGTTTCAAGGTTTTAAATATTTTTAGATATATTTAAGTTTATAATGCCTTAAATATCAATTTTACAATTTCGAAATAACCAATTTTATCAAAGTTAAATTAATGTTCTTTACTTCTCTCAATACGAAAAGGCTTAATAAACTTAAAGGAAGTAGTTTCGAATTACATCCAATACAATTAAATAATATTTTGACACATTTCTTAAGGTGGTTGGCGGCGTTAGGGATTAAAAGATTACTGAATACTTCTAAAAGTTTATTAATTATTGTCGCAAGTTAAAATTGATTAATTGTAATATTTTAGTTTACGATATTTCGAATAATTTCGATAAATTCATAATACTTCAGAATTTAATAATCTTATTCTTTAGCAGAGTTCTCGTGAAACTAGACCAACAAATTTTGTTATTATTATAACGTTTTTGAAAGCTAATTATGTGATCGACTTGATTCTGGTTTTAGTTTTTAAAGTAAATTCAATTTTTTTAAAGTTTTTACCTATAAAATGTAAAAAATTTTTTTATTTAAAATATTTTTTATAACACCTAAAAGAGCGACAAATTGCGACAAGCTACCATTTTGTTAATTTTCGACTTTTGGTATAACTTCCAATAAATATTATGGATGCCTATATTTTATTAATAAATTTTAAAATTTGATTTTGACCTTTACAAGAGCTAGAATTTACACCAACTGGACATCTGTTTTCCGAATAGCTACGTTGCAACACGTGTAACAAGTTTCTATGGCATTATTTTTCGATAGAAAATTTTTGTGTATTAAATACTAAAAATGGCATATCCAAAATATCACTTCCTAATCTTTAGTTCCTTTAGGTGTTATAAAATATATTTTAAATAGAAAATTTTTTTATATTTTATAGTATTATGGGCGCAACCCAAAAAGAACCTTTTTACCTATATCTACATTTATTAATAATATCATATTATCATATTAATAAATATCATATCATAATATCATAATATCATATTAATAAATAGAAGTTTACTCACTCACCCATATAAAAACATAATTACTTCGTTTGGTTGGTATAAAAACTAACTATGTAAATAATACAATTTATGTTCCCCTCACCGCAATTTCTGGAGGTCTTTTGTGCTTGCGCCCATAATACAAAGTTCAAAAAAAAATTGAATTTTCTTTAAAAAATAAAACCCGAATCAAGTCGATCATATAATTAGCTTTCAAAAACGTAATAATATTAACAAAATTTCTTGCTCTAAGGTAGTGTTTTTCAACCTGTGAGTCGCGGTCCCCTGGGGGGTCGCGAAGCCTTTTCAAGAGAGTCGCAGTTACTTTAAAAATAAAACCACACTAGTTCAATATATAATATTTAAGTTAATTAATGGTTACATTAATGTGATCCTTTCGTACTTTCACGCGATAAAGTTTCAAAATTGCGGCTTATTTTCAATAACAGTAAATCCGAATTTGAAATAATTTTCGTCATGTAGACACGTTTTCTTTGGTTTTATTACTCTCATTGGAACTTGAAGTTGACACAGGGCCCGCTCCAGGGAGGGCAACCTGGGCATTTGCCTGGGGCGGCAAATTTTAAGGGCGGCATTTTTGTTACCTGACGAGAAAAAAGAAAAAAAAAGATCGACGATTGTGTAAAAAAAGAAAAAGAAACGGGATTTGTAAAAGCTGATGAGCAAAAAAGAAAAAAGGTCGCCACTATTGGACCGGGGCGGGAATTATTCCTTTTTGCCCGGGATGACATAATCACTAGAGCGGGCCTTGGTTGACAGCTGTGTATATGTTTCCAGAAACTTATCCATTTTCAATAATTACAATGAGTACAAAATTTTGAATATTAGATAATAAGAGACAGTGAGCAACTACTAAACAAACAAGGCAGTTCAATAAACACTAACGTGAGTTCACAATTCAAAGAATTCAAATGGGTTATACTCGGAAGTATTAAACGGCGACGACTGTCGCGCGTATGCGTGTCACTTTTTACGACACGTACGCGTTCAGAAGCTACTATAAGTCGCCAACTTCGATGTCGATATAAAAATATGCCTGTTTCAATTCCTTAATTACGTATTTAATCAATACCTAACTATGAAAATAATCAATAATGATGAACGGATTCGATATTTATAACATAAAAAAATAAAAGTTAGTACTAGCGGAGAATAGTGGGTAGCGAAATTTTTTTAAATACTAAGGGGGTAGCGCCATGAAAAAGGTTGAAAAACACTGCTCTAATGCATCAACCACCAGATTTTTTTTTGAGTTACATGACCGTCAACACTCGATTGTTTAATCCATATTATTTGGTTTAAATTACATGAAAATTGTGTCACCATAATGTTACCTATTCACAATTCGACCCTCGACGCATACGTAATTCTAGAATCTAACATATGGCGTAAACACGAAGCTTTCCTGTAAGTATAAGTAATGTAATACTATAAAGTTTTTGTATTTACTTTTGATATCCACAATTAAAATTGTGAGCTTTTATTTTAACTTTTAAGTTTGCCTTGATATTAATTAATGTAGTACATCTCGAATGACTGTCTAACAAGTATTTAATTTCTTTTCTTTTTTGTAAAAATTATAATTCTTATCAATATAAATAATTATAATACTTAAATAAATGCAAAATTTTTACAAAACAAATTTATTTACAAATGTGTACAGAAAATATTCTATTTTACAAAATTTTTAAATAACATTTAATTAAAATAGTAAATTTTTAGATCGTCAGTTGCGCCAAAAAGAATATTAAAATAGACTGTTGCGTACAAGAACATATAAAATATTCTTACGAGACAATTCTTTACGATATAAATAATTTAAAGGTGGTTAAAAGAGTGTGCACATTGTGGTGCATTTTCTGGATCTTCACACGATAATGTGTTAGCGTCGAACAATTTTCCTTCGCCACATGTTACTAAACGTGGGAATCCATTGACACATGTGATTAATCGTGAACAATCACCAGGTACTGGGAATCGTGGATATGGCCAGAATTTGGCTGCTGGACTATTTGCTGGTACTTTTGTTGGGCATTTGAATCCAACAACAGCTAAAAAATAATATAAAAATATATGAAGGTACTTATTAAAAAAAGAAAAATTAGTCTTAAATTATCTTACCTTCTGGATTGCATTTGTCAATTAATAAATCAGGCCAGTTGCATCCATGAATTTTGTGGTCATATACAAGGCCAGGTTCACAAGCATGTGGAATTGGTTCACCATATACACATTTAATGTAGTTGGTGGAACATTGGTCACTATCAGGATAAATACCAAATTGATATTCACAACCTGGTGTACTTATTGGAGTATCTACAACAGAAATTTACTTTTGTTTATTCAAGTATTGCCATTTCTAATGAAGTTTAATTTAATCATTTACGAAAATGTAAATGATGTTATGTACTAATAATATCTTAAAATGGAAATAATTTTTTCAGGAAACTTTTATTCATCAGATTACTTTTTTTGTCTTCAACACTGACCACCCGTATCATTATTAAGTTTTTTTAGAAATTACAATATGATGTAAATAGTGAATAAAAGAAATACTGCGGGACTAGGATTTGAAAAGTATACTTCTGTAGCCATCTTAAAGGAAGTAGGACGATATACATTTCAAATGATGAAGGAAAACTATAAAAAAAATCTTCACGTGATAACCTTAGCTATGGAAGTTGAACCTCGACCTACTGTCCCGTTGACATTATGAGAAAAAACTATGACAGGAAAAATATCAAAAGAGTTTGTAATAATTCTGTCACATCGAAGCAGTAAGTGGTAAGTATTAAACGCTTCGTTATGAACAAACTTTGAGACTCAATTTAATAATCAGAATCAGATTTCGTTCGTTCTTGCAAATCGGTCAGATTGACACCTTCAGATTTGGTCAAAAGCTTTATACCAAAATCGAATGTGCGGCCAAAGGTGCGATTAAAATGTAATTTAGAGCTCAAAATTATTGAAACCGAAACTTCAGCCGGAGACAATGATGTTGTAATTATATAGGCATGTATCAGTAATTTAAGCAAGTAATAATTGAAAAATACAATCAAATGTTTTTTTTTTTTAATTTAATTAAATTGAAAACTATTGTATTTTTAGCAGGTACTTTTTATTTAATTTAATCTTACTGTATTGAAACCGCCATCTGTTTATGTTACAGATTTCATAAATTTATTATTAAAACAACTTGCAATTTTGATTTATGGCTCAAGTTTGTAAAATTTCTTTTTCTTTTTTTAAACGAAACAGTCAATTTGTTGTACCTATATCATTTATTAAATTACACATACATGATTCGCATACATATTATAAAATGATTGTAAAGCTACACTTCCACGAGCAAGTACACTTGCATAAAAGTAATGTTTATAAGGGGCGTGGCCAAGTTTTTATAACAATATACTTGCAAGACCCTGTTACATCTAAACCATGTAAAAGTACACTTGCATGAAAGTATGTACGCGCCAAAACACGATATTTTTTAAAATTTGATTTTTTATTTCAATAATAAAAATATCACATCAAAAAAATGTCTTGCTTTAGTACTGCTAACTATATCAAACTCAAAAAAAAGAAGAAAAATTCTCGGGAAAAAGACAGTTTTGGGTAAATTAAACTTTATAAGTATATTTTTAATATAGAAAATACTTCATTAACAGAAACATTAAACACAACAGATTTTAAAAATTCCCGCTGTCAGTTCCCGATCCCAAACCTTTTAGATCCTTTTTTTTTCAAAAAAAAAATTTTCTCCAGAATGATACAATCTGTTTTTTGATTTGCTTTGAGGTTCAATTCATTTCTTATACAATTTTCTTATAAGTATTTTCTTTCATAATTTCAGTACTTTTTATTTCAAACGTTTCATAAATCTTCATTTTCTTCATATGAATTTATTAATTTTATTGTTTATTGTTTTAATATTAATAAACAGATTATTTGACAGTTCCTCACCTTATTCAATTTTCGCCATTTTTAATTTAAGTGGGGGTCACTTTTAACAACAAAAGTAGAAATATTTTTACTTATGCAAGTAAATTTGTGTAACTGTATACTTGCATGCAAATGATGGTTACACGAGCAAGTAGCCTTAATTTTTACTTAAAAGTATATTTGCATACAAGCATACTTGCTCGTGGAAGTCTTGCATTACTCATACGAATATGTTATACTTACAGTCGGCTTTGCGTGTTCCACAATCGACGGCCCAATTATAATTGCAATGATTATGTACATTTCCTTTGCCATCGAACAATAAACCATTTTCGCAACGCTCTACAGTCAATGTACCATTTGTACATAGGAAGAATGTATCACATAATTCTGGATGAGCATATGCTTGAACTCCTAATGGCTCGGGACAGATTGGTTGCGTTGGCAAGCTATATACTGTAAACATAAGAACAATAAAAAAAATTAAAAAGTGAAAATTGATTACACACAATTATGCATATTAAAGAAATGATTTGTCACAAAATCGTAATTTCTATAAGGTTGTCAATAATGATATATTTTTTATTCAATTTTTTGTGATAATCAACCCGAAAAAAAGCTTTATTTATTAATCCATTTAAATCCGAATGTCAATTATAAAAGTAATTTTCACAATCGTCAATTCAACCTTTTATTTATTCAACTCTCAGTTATCAAACAAATATGTCGATAGGCGCTGAAATAGGTTCATGAGAATTGTGCTTTGCCGATTTCAAAATCGGCAAAACTGTGACAAAACTTTATGTAAACGTTTTATCTTCCGTAACTTTGAATTTAAATAATTTCCGTTTTCCTGGCTTTATCTCTTTTATTATTGCATTTATGTAAATTTTAAATTTGCAGTTTATTTTTAGAAAAGAATAGAAGATCGATTTGTTTCGAATATAAGAATTATTTAATTTTTTAACGAAAACTCATGATTAATTTTATCTGAAAAGAGGTATATATATAATTCCATACATATTTCTGAATCCATACGTGCTTAAATATGTGATTGTGCCTAATACCCACTTAATTAGGTTGTGATATTTAGTTCGCCTACTCTACAAGGTGTAACGGAAATGAATAAAAATTTTCTCAGAGGTGATGTCTGAATTTATATCATGATGGATACTGTCAAAATAATTTTTAACCTTTGTAAGGTACTTCCTGGTCTATTTTCTTTTTCATTCACTTCCCCTCCCCTCCATACACACACATACAGACGTGTCGACAACTAAACTATATTTACTAGTAACCGCCTAGTAATGTAATTTTTAGTATTAATAAAACAGTTACCAGATCGAATTTTTTGAGTTTAACTCTAAACTTTCAGAGGTGTGTTCCGGTGAATCCATTAACGTTAGAATGTAAACTTAAAAATCACCGTCATGTAGAGTTCTATATACTCCTTATATATTTGGACTTATTTCTGGTACACACTATACAATCGATATAATCCATATAACGTTATATTGGAAGTGGTGGTTTTAATTAGGGATGTAACGATACCGATTCCGATACCGATATATCGGCCGATATAATCGGCAAGCTGTTGTATCGGCATCGCCGATTAGAATACAGATATCACACAGTTGAGAAAGCAAAAAATCGAAAAGTTTTTAACCGCAGGCCTCATACAAATTGATTTGCGTAACAGATTATCTGCAAATAATTTGAAAGAACTTTACTTTCTTAACAAAAATCCGTCGAAAGTAAATTTTAATTATTGACTCAATGTATCGGTTTATTACTTTGTGTAATAAATATTTGCTTTGAATTTTGATTTGACATTTTTTTTTACACTTCCCACAAGATTGAGTCTCTGTTAAATATAAATAAGTTTTATACATATAAACGCCCGAGGTACATATAATTTGATTTATTATCTACTGAGGCATCGATATCGATATTGGTATCGGTATCACCGATTACTTACTACTATAATCGGTATAGGTATCATATCGGCAAAATCAAGTGAGTTGCCGAAAAGCAAAGTCAGTTATATCCAAAAACAAAAAAAAACTGAGATTTTAGTTGCTATGGATACTTCAGTTCATTTGCTATATGTTCACGTTGAGAAACAGTTCTAAAATAGATTTTATCCCACTGAAAATAAGTGAAAAAAATGACGAAGGGTGCAAAACCAATTATATCCCAAATGGCCACAGTTCCAAAATCAGTTCTATGCAGTAGCAGAACCAGTTCTATCCTTTAACAGTTTCAAAATAAGTTACTCTAAATGCAGCAGCAAAACCAGTTTAATCCCTCACTAACCTAGTACATGGACTTTAGGTTCAGTAGTAGAGTGACTATTTTTGCAGTACCCTATAAAGACTTAAATTATTGTCATTTTTGCTACATAAAATTGTTCTAAAAACTAGAAATATGTTCATTCTTTTACCTTCTACCAGGTTTTTGACTGCTTTTGCATGTTAAAAAGTTCAAAATGGCTGACACTTCATTTCCAAAACCAGTTATATCCAACTGCCAGTTCCAAAATAAGTTACATGTGTTTTATTTATTTAAATACATATAGCTCTTTGTGCTTTCCCCACATTATACAGATTATTACTAGGAATCAGCATGAATTCAATACATTTTTTGACATAAAAACCATGCAATGATTTACTATTGTAATATAGCTAACAGTTTTTGTTAAACAACTCGAAATCGTTTGAGATGCACATAGCTGGTTTTGCCGTTGGACGACTCAAGTATCGTTCCATTCCTAGTTTTAATACCTAACCTATCCCTATCGCCGTATGACTTTAGTTGACGACAAAACTTTTTATTGCTCAATGTAGCAGAGCAAATAACGAAACATTACCATAACATCGTGAAACGTGCCGCTACTGTAGGCCTTGACCCTTACAACAAACACTATTTAGAAAATCTTTCAATATACAAAACCTGAGATGCGTGAAATGCAATGAAGCTTAACTTTATACATTAATAAAATTTCAATTCGTGATTTAGATCAGTATTTCTTAATATAAAAAGTAGATTTATTTACATACTGAACTTTTTAAAATTGTTTTATATACAGCATGTCAACATTTAACTTACTGAAAAATTTTGCATTTAAATATTCATATGTGTGTGTAATAATGATTAAATAATTTTAATAATTAATATGTAATTCGTTGACAAATTTTCGTTGTTTTAATGTACACGTAATGAATTTATACACGTTTAACATTCAATAAAAATAATTAATTGTTATTCTGTTTATTACAAATGTTTGTGAAATTTCAATTACATATTTAGCCGCTATATATAGATATAATATGATATACAAATTACTGATTATATCGCTTTTCAATAAGTATTGATTTCAAAAATAAAATATTTTTAATATTTTACATGATTATACAATCAGTTTTTATGAAACTAACATATTTGCACTGAATTGCAAACAAATAAAAATTTATCGTGGTTGCTGTCGTGTTCTTTAAAAGATACCTATTTTGATTTTTTAAAGCACTGTAATAATCTGAACCCTAAATGATTCTCTCAAATATGTCTGAACAAAATTGCCTACTGAAAATTTTTAATTTTTGCTTTCTTTCAGTCATAGCTTCCACTATAAATTTTAATAATTTTTTGTATAATTTAAATCTAAAAAAAGATTTTATCATCAAATTTAAAAATGTGAAGATATGAATCTGGTATCAAAAGTCTTCTTTCAAACTATGATATGAAAACTATGGTATAGGTAATCTTATTTTCTGGGCATTTTCAATCAGAACTAGAATAATTATTTTAATGTTTTCTGAGAATGGGATTGAGTTCTTGAAATTCAGAGAGTTACATCAGGATCAGAATTAGAACACCTTACTTTTACTAGTGGTAATTGCAAATTTAAAGCTTTACACAGCGTGATAATGTTGATTTCATTAAAATGCAAATGCTAATTTTCAGGATTGTATAAAGAAATCCTGAAAATTAGCACTTGCATTTGCACTTGAGCTCCAGGGACAAACTTTTTATATTTTATTAAAGCAAAAATGAGGTAAAAGTAAGATCTGGTGGACCGAATCGGGCGACTTTTGAATCCAGTGTACGTCTAATTAACTGCTCTATTTTTATATAATAATAACAATAATGAAGTTTAACCCGGCGTGTGTATACTGGTATAAAATTAAGACTCAATGTGTATAAAATTAATACACAAAGTTTTGCTCCATTTCTTTTCTTTACTTTCTTGCTTTTTCAGTTTTTTTTTTTTTTTTATTAGTATTTAATTTCTTTTATATTTTCAATAATAAAAACTCATTTTGTGTCAAATAATTATTGTTCCGTTTATTATGACTTGCCTGTAAATATTCCCCATTTTCAGGTGCTTGAATAATTCAGCTTTTTGGAGCCGATGCCAAAAAAACTATATTCAATTGAAAGCGCATAGTATAAGCTACAAAAGTCTAAAACCATTTGTTTTAATATTCCTTCATTGTAGAGTTAGGAATTTTTTTACAAAATTTTATTTTTCATGCTTTTTGGACTACTGGTCGATTTTTATTAATAACAGTTTTAAACTTTTGACTCTAGCAACTACTGGGCCATGTAGTAGACACTCGAAGGGTAACTCCAAAGGCGTAGCGACGGGGGTGCAAGGGGGTCTATCATGCACCGGGCGCCACTCGTAGAGGGGCGCCAAATGTGCGCCAAAGAGGGGTGTCAAATGTGTCCCAAAGGGTAGCAGGTCTTTGGGGCCGACAAAAAAATGAGGTATGTGAGGTTTTTTTTGCTCGTCACTTGTTTTTTGGTAAGAAACAGACAATATTTTTTCTACAGGGGCGCCATTTTTTGACTCTGCCTCGAGCGCTACTTAGGCTAGGTCCGGCTCTGAGGGGCGCTAATAAAGTGTCGTGCCCCGGGCGCCGGTTATGTTCACTACGCCACTGGGTAACTCAGAATTTTTTGAGATTTTTTGGAAGCCTACAAAACTTTGAAAACACGGCCGTTCCTTGAAAGACCCAGTGTACACACCGTGTTCTTGAAAATATAGTGTACACACGCCGGGTTAACTTCCGACTTACGGTCTGTAACAGATGCTATCCACATGATTATTTTTATACTCTATTTATACAAATTTTACAAAGGTGATAAGGAAACTGGAAGGGGGAGGGGACTAGAGTTTGCTAGGTATGCCTCTACAATTGTTTTCTTAAGGAACTTTACCGATATTAATATAGAATTGTGATGGGAAACTGAAGAAAACCTTCACAAGCATTGTCCGCCACGGAAGACAAACCTGTAATTTATATCAGTCCATAAGTTCTAGTCCGTAACATTGCTCGAGCGCTGGGCTAATTGAATTTTTTTTTATTAATTATTGATATAGAAAAATCAATAAAAATAGTAGTTTCTCGGCATTGAAATTTCAATACCCGGATTAATACCCAAAATAAATATTTTCATACTGACATTCTCAATCCGTTATTATAAGAATTCTAATTTTTTAAATATCTTATCAATTTTTTTTGTATTGTAAAATTCCGTTTCTCTCTAAATCCGTTGTTGTTAGAAAAAAGTAATTTAAACTAAGTATTTAAAATTACGTTAATTACGATTTTAACTAAACCTCATATTCAGGTGATTATAAATAAACTCCAAATACATAAAGTAAGAGTTTATCATCCACTAAAAATTTTATTTTTTGGTTTAAGTATTCGTCTTCTTTTATAAAAATTTTTACGTATTCAAATTTTTTTATCTACACACACCGGCATAATTAGCGGAACATAAAAAAAATATAAAAATCTATTAATTAAACAAAGTTAGCGGTTTTTTTTTAAATTTTTACTTAAAATAATATTGAAGTAACGAATCAATTGACTTTCAATAGAAATGTTTTTATTTATTATTGATGCAATTCTTTTTAAGAGGTTTGTCACTTTCGAATTTAAATGCCGTTTCTTCTCAATGTGATCGAGCTTCAAACTGCCATAATTGAAGAATGGCAAAGACTGTGCCAGAAAACTATAGATAACATCATTCTGAGTATAGAAAAACGAATGGATGCTTTGATAAGAGCACGGGAGGAACCAGGCGTAATTAAAACGCTTTGTTTCATTTTCTATTTGTTAAATAATCTTTAACTTGAATTATTCTTAGACGACATAAGATTCCAAAAATTTTCCATTTTATATGGTTACTTGTTTTGCTACTGAAAATAAAGGTATATCGACTTGTGAACATGTAATTTTAAGTGAATAATTAAATAAGATTAATATTTTCTTGAAATTAAATTGTTTGTTTGGTTTTTACAGATATTTTGTACGTTCCGCTAATTCTGCCGGTGTGTGTATTTTTTTCGTTAATGTTTTTTGATTATTATTATTTTTTTTATGAAATCATTTTATCACCATCTTTTTGTTCAAACAGTAAGTGACTTAATGCAAGTCGTTTAACTCTTTCACTTCAACTTTCTCGATATTTCTTTTACATCTGTTTGTTAATTATTATATTTTGTTTTGTTTACTTATCTTAATTTAGTATTGACATTTGTTATACCTAGTATTTTAACAGCAATGAATAAATAATTTATATATCATATCACACCTCTGTTACCACACTAGGATATTTTATTTATCAAATCAAATTAAAAAGACAATTGAGAATATTGCACCTGTGTTGCTTCTCCAATAGTGTATAAACCGATGAAGGAAATATCCCAGCATTTGGTAACAAAAATATAATAATATTCTACCTACATATTTAAACTGAAATATAGAAACAAAAATATTTTGGCAGAGCAATCAAGTTTTACTCTCATTAGTATTATTATCCTACTGATTAGTGATGTTGGATGCTTTAACAATTAATTGGCTTTAGTCGACTAAAGTTATTTGACCTTTCTGGCAGTCGAACCTTTATTAGATGATTAAAAACGACTAGTTTTATTTTTCCTCTATTGATTATTCTGTATTATTATTTTTTGTTTATTGCCGAAAAATTGAAACTAAGAAATTTAATTATCTGTAAAACTTTTAAATTTTATGTCACTTATTCGTAAAAATATTTATATTTTAACACGCTAATATTATGTCAGTATCCAATTAAATATGCGGTATGTTAGACCACCATCACGTTCTAGCCTATCAATTTAATATAGTTGTGATGCTGGGAAAAGTAATAGATAATATTGTACTATTATGTAATAAAATTTCATGGCCTCTAACTTATTGTTAACACTAGAGTTGAATATATCCAAAAGCCAGAGAATGTTCAATTTAATTAATCTAAACAAATGATCTGATTAAAATTAAAATTCAGAGATAATTGAAGAATTTGCAAGTGATTACACTGTAGTCCCTCGTTGTGCTCAGCTCGAATCACTGGGCTACTCACTCCTTTTATATGTACCTTTATTAAATTATACAATTATGAAGATTTATTACTGTCGCAAGTATTGATAATATTGACCCAGTAATTATATACAATAGCAAATATTATATTATCTAATACTATTAAACATTGGGTTTCCGGCTGCTAACTATTGAAGTAGAAAAACTAAGGCTGCGTAATACGAATTCGTATTTAAATTTAAATTGAAAACCGTTAGTACATATTGCATGATAACAAACAATGGATCCAGTTACCAAATCTTATTTATTAGAATCACCATTTTCAAAATTTCTAATTATAGAAAACAAACAATTCTGTGTAAACGATTATTAATTATTCATGTAGGGCAAAAAAAGCTGAGTTCTGGAATTACTTTGAGGAAATTTTTCAAGGCAAACAGAAATTTTTAGAATATTTGAACATGTCGCAAGTCACATTCAATTACATTTTAAAATCTACTGAATTTCAGCTTCAATATTTAGTTAATTAATTTTTCATTACATATACTTAAAATGTTTTTGTTAGGTTAGGTTAGCTTTATTATATTGTAATATATTTAATTAAAAAATTATCTCACACATAAAAACACATTTCCTCTGCCACCTTATTCCAGATTTTTTTATTTAACTTTCTATTATGATAATATTTATGCTTTTGATCCCTTGAAGGCCGCCTTTGTTCAACAAAAATAATTATTTTTTTCTATATCCATTGCATTTTTTTCGTACGAATTCGCATCCAAAAACAAAATATTTTGGTCGTATCAAAAAGTCGTACGAGCTCGTACGAAAGAGTCGTAAGCAGTGTAACCACGCATATCTAAATGTATGCATTTGTTTAATTCGTATTAACTCGGATAAGTTCGTACGAATGAATTTTCGGATGAATTCGTATCCAGTGTAACCGCTACCTAAATAACCGTAAGAATTAAACAATTTTTATGTAATATCGGGAAGAGAAAACAAAGGAGAAAGAATTTTTTTAACAAGAAGTTACTGTTTCATATAAAAAATAACGTGATTATTATAGTTTAATACAGTGATTTTCAAACTGAGGATCGCGACCCCGAGAGAGGTCGCGAAAAGCCTTTGGGAGGTCGTAGAAACAATTGATCATAGATCATATGCCCATTTTCTACGCATTTCCATATATTTTCACATTTCTATATACTTTGGGGGTTTTAAATTTTTAAGTGCAAAACGAGGTCGCGAGCCACAAATTTAATAGATGCCAGGCAGAAAATGATTAGATATTTTATTTAGAAATATTTACAATAATGAATTTTAACTATGAAAGCATAAAATTTTAATAAAGTACTAAATCAAGAGTAATTTTCGAAGACATAAAATCGAAGAGATCCAAATATTTTTTTAATCTTAAAAATTTGAGCCGATGACCTTTATAATATAATTCAAAGTAAAATTTACTAGAATTAACTATGTAATATTCTTTCTTTACACGTAATGCAAAGAAAGAATATAAAAATGACTTAAAATTACAATAAAAATTAAAATTTAAATAATTTAATAAGAATTAAAAAGTAACCGAATATTTGCGTACATAACTACCGTATTTATTGAGTATATCTGAACATTCTGAACTAATATTTACTTTCAAATTCATATTTCTAAAAAAAATTAACGGTAAGGCGACAGATAAAAAAAAGTAGACACAATCATGATCTATAAAAAAAGAGAATGTACATATATAATAATTTTTAATTAAATACTCAAGGATAAACTGTAACAGTTAACAAAAAAAGTACCGTTAAAATAAAGAAAACTGATTAATAAATTTCACAATTTGAAAAAATATGAACTTATTTTATGTAATATCTATGAAATTATTATATGAGATGCGCACTTTTTCATTGACATTGACTTTTAAAAGGATCATCATAAATTTAAAAATATTACGTAACTTTTATTTACATACAGATTTAATAAAACTCTATCCTTTTCTATCGAATATCAACAATCAATTCGAAAATTCAAATATCGGCACCATTGTTTAAAAACAATTGAATTTGTAGGTATATTTAATCCGAACACTTTTAAAGCACATTTTCGAGTTGATGTCAGTAATTTAACAAATAAAAAACTAGATTTTTTTAAAAATTAACGTACCAGTAGCACCAAATGCAACAATTAATAAAAAGAAACTTAACGACGATCCTAATAACGACGCCATTTTCACTTGTCGCTTGCCTTGACAACAAACAACTGAATTACAACTCTAAACACTGTTTATTATCTTTGTCTTGATTGGTAAAACTAACGTTTTCATATACAAAAAAAACGTTAAATATGTGTGACAAAATTTCGCCGCAAGCGATTTTGGATTAACTCAAACTGATATCTAGTTATAAGTTAAACACTTTAATTTACAAACATACTGTAGTATATTATGATCAGTTAAGTTCCTCTAGCACATAAGAACACAATCCATCTGATACAGCACGTTCATATTTATTAACTTTAAATATATGCAATAAAAATTTTCACTCGGTGGCATTTCAATTATAATCCGTTTCATATACAATGTACCGTTTATGCTAACTAATTATGTTTTTGAAAGTATTAATTCCTGATTATATAAAAAAATTCTTATATCTTGCCGATATATTAATGTAATATATAGGTAGGCATATTGATATAGTGTATAATCCCGTTCAAAAATAAGAACTATGTATTTACTAACACAAAACGAATCAAAAACTGAAATAGGCACTGTATCAGTATATCCGAACATTTTCTTTCGAGAATCACTCCTGTACATTACTAACAAATGAAATCTTCAGATACGTATGAAAAACTAGGAAAAAGTGAATAAACACCTAAACTTATATTTGTGTAACTTTTATACAGCTTTGATGGGCATTTTTTATACGTGACAAGAACAAATCGAATTTAAGAAGACCACACAATAATTCATACCATACGACTTTGTTCAGAAATAATGCTTTAATCTCAAGAATTGCAATGGTAGAAACGCTGGGAAATCAAAAAAAAATTATAAATTATAAATTGTTTTTGAAAATTCAAAATGTACAGACACGGCTGACGAGAAGGTAGTGCAGGTAGGGCAATTTCTTGGGGTCTTGGGTCTAAATAGGGGGTCTGCAGCCTCGATTAGGGGTCTGGAGACAGTGACATGACGTTTTTTTTTTGCTCGTCAATTGTATTTTTGGGCAAAAATTCTTTTGTTGTGCCCATGGGTCCGTTATTTCTGTCGCCGGCCCTGTGTACAGAATAAATTAACTGTGTTAAGATACTCCATAGTATACTACAGTCATAGATTTATTTGCGAGAAAGAGACTTTAACTAAAGGTGAGATTCGCTAAAAAACAATAAAGAAACCGATTTTTTTCTTCATAATTGTGTTTTTTAAGGTGTTAGAAATATTCTCTAAAAATGTTATTTTAAAAAAATTAAAAATCGAAAAGTTTTGGGCATTTTAGTGCGCGTACTTTACTATATAATTCAATTTTTAAAAAAAGAAAAAAAAAGCTTTAAATGCTTTTTTCTCGAAAGTAGGTAGAAAGTAGAATCTTTTGGTTCCGTTGTATATTTTCAAAATTGCGGCTGTTTATAGTCGAGAAAAAAGGGTGATTTTTGAAAATTTATTTTCAAAACGCGATTTCTCACTGGTTTTTTATTTTTTTTTTTTTCTTAGATCCTAGTTAGTGCTAGGGATGAGATAAACTGCTATTCTGCGATCGCAGTTGCGACTGCGACTGCGACTAAAGAATATCTGCGATTTTAAACTGCGACTGCGATTTTTAGTTGCGACTGTTATTTTTAACTGCTACTGCGATTTTTCAAAAAAAAATGCTATTGGACGTAACGTACTAGGTAGATGATGTTAACATAGCAGAGACACAGTGATGATCGTATAATTATGAGTAATATAGATTGGATAAATGATAATTTATTAAATCAAGTGCTTACCTTAATAACTGTTGGTTTTTGTAGGTATTATTTTAATTATGGATCATAACGAAATAATGTTCAAATCAATTAACTATTTAGTAACTTATTTAATATTAACATGAATAAAATAATAATTATAATAATAATAATACATAAGTAAATGTTTTAATGGGTAACTTTCTTTAAAATTTCAAAATTTGCATTTAAAAACAAGACACTTTGCACTTTTTTAGCTGTTAACCGTGTACGTCTATCGTTATACAACATACCGGCCTTTGAAAATAGTCTTTCACATGGTACGGATGTGGCAGTCGCGCAAAATTTATCCTGCATTACAGAACTTAAATGAGGATAATTGTAATTATTTTCGGCCCACCACTTTAATGGATCTTTTTTACGGTCAAGAATATCTTCGTCGAGGTATCGTTGAATTTCGACCAAAGCTCGAGAATTTGCACTGCTTTTGCCTCGCGAATTTGATTTAACTTGATCGTCAATAAAATTCCATACTGAGCAATTATTAGAATTTGAAGACGTAGTGGCAATTTCTTCTGTAACATGTTTTTTATGTTGCTCCATAAAAATTATTTTTTTTGAAACAGCCTTAATTAAAATATTTTTAGCCGTTTCTGCAGCTTCTCGGTTTTGAAAGCCAACATCTTTAAATCGTGGGTCTAAAAATGTACAGATTGCTAATACCTCGTGAAATTCAATTTGTCCTAATCTGTCACTTAATCCAGTTTGTAATTTGTTTAATACAACTAGAATAACAGGATCGAATATCTTGTTTTTCAGTTGAGTACAAATTTTCAGTAAGCCGTTTGTCATTATAATGACGAAGGAACCTACGGGATATTTTTCACCGCTTATTGTTTTGGTGACGTCTTCAAACGGTTTTAATATTTCATAAAGTTGTCGTATCATCTCCCATTCATTTGTTGTTATTACTGGTAAGTCTTTATTAACAATTGCAATCGTACTGCGAATTGCTTCTTGTAGTTCTAAAAATCGCTCCAGCATGTAAAATGTGGAGTTCCATCGAGTAGGTACATCTTGAATAATTTTTTTAGGTTGATCAATACCTTGCCGTTTTTGATAATTAAGTAACTTTTCATACTCTAATGAACTACGTTTAAAGAAGGATACAATGTTTCTAATTTTAATCACTAACTGGTCAACATATTTCAATGCGTCTTTCACAATTAAATTTAAAGTATGCGCAAAACAACCGAATTGTTGCCACTGAAGTTCATTTTTAATTGCATTTTTTATATTGGCTGCATTATCAGACACTGCAAGTAAAATTTTATTTTCTAGTTCATAAATTTGCACTATACGTTTCAGTTCTAAACCAAGATTTCTACTTGTATGCGATCCCGTCATACCACTACACTCTAAAAGCACAGAAACCAATTCAAAATCTTTTAAAAAATGTACCGTAACACCAAGAAAACTTTCATTGTTAATAGAGGTCCAACAGTCTGTTGTTAAGCAAACACTATTAACAGATTTTAAATATTCCCGCACATCATTTTTACACTGCTCGTACAACGCCGGAATCAATGTTTTCGAAATGTGGTGTCTGCTTGGAAGTTGATAAGCTGGATTCAAAGCTTGTACGAATTCTTTAAATCCTTTATCTTCTACTATGCTAAATGGTTGTAAATCGATAATAAAAAGCTTTAAAAGTGCATCGTCTAATTTCCTTTTGGCTGTTCCAGATTTTTTTTTCGTTAGAAACGCAGACATTTGCTCCTGTCGATTTTTTATTTTAACATTCGATGCAGCTTCTGCAACAGTCTCCCGTTCAATTGCTAATACCGGAGTTACTACCACAGGTTCTTGTGATGACCTCATTTGTACAGAATTTTCAGCCGTGTCGGCCTGCTGTTCTGGGTTTGATTTAATAAAATCTAAAGATATAGTCGGATGTTTCCTCTTGAAATGGTATTTCAAATTTGTTGTCGATGTTCGATAAGACAATTTTGTTTTACATATGTTACATTTGGCATATTCTTTATCAATTATAGAATAAAAATTCCAAACTGGACTAGTTTTTCCTTTGACATAGTTTCCAAGATCCATTTTTTAAAAAAAGTTACCGATTGTTGCTTTGAATTTCACAATAATATGCGAACACTTGAAGTTTAGAAACGATACTGATATTTTTTTAGAAAATTTTAAATAAAAAAAAGGAATAATACAATTGGTAGGTAATTTAAAACTAATAAAATGGCATATATTTTAAATATTTGGGAAATTTACAAATATATCTGCGATCAATATGTTTTATATTGCTCAGTTTTTGCTTTTCTCCAATACTGTAATAACATTATAAATAAGTAATTCCATGAATTACATGAAATAAATTTTTAACAATAATCCTTAAAAATTTCATGTTTTGGTAATAAAAAAATATTGGTGCTTAAGAAGACATACGAAGCATCTTATATTTTATATTATGTATAATTTACGTATACACAACGAAGACGAAGGGTAGTTTTCAGTTTAATATGTATGTACCTATAGTCTTGTATTAGGTACAAAGTACAAACTACAAACATGATACAAAATATAGATAGCAGTCGCAAGTCGCAACATAAGCAAACATCATAGTGATGTAGCTGTTGTACGATGTAGAGAACAGAAGTAGCAAGAGCAGTTTTAAAAGTCGCAGTCGCAACATTGCTTGAGTCGCAGTCGCAACCTGCGATATGCGATTTTTTAATATCTGCGACAAAATCGCAGTCTGCGATTTTACATACCATCCCTAGTTAGTGCCATATGACTGTATATGCATATTTTCAGAATATTCTTGATTTCCTTATTTTAGTTCACTGGGGATTTCAGAACGCGAGGGACCATCATGATGGCAAAATCTCGCAGTGTCAACTTCAACGCCATTATTAATTTATTATCCTCAGCTCATTTTTGAATTTAAAAAAAAAAAAAAAAACTATTTTTTAATCCTCAAACATGTAGAAATAATGTTGTATACTTATTTAGTTTTTTAATAAAATTTGTACTTGTATAAAAAAAAAATAATAATAATAAAAGGTCAATTTTTGATGTTTTTTTGGCGAATCTCCCCTTAAGACTTGTGATAATTTTTTAATCATTTAGCCATGATTTTAATTCGGTTAAAGGCATATTTAATACCTCTACCTTCAGTTTGGGCTTATGTATTAGTACATATGACTGAAATTTTTTTGCGAATATACAAGTGCTTCCAAGCATCAAAATTATTGTGATACGCATTTATGGCTTCAACATTTTGCTATAATTCTATTAGTTCAACATTTTTGGAATCATAAAAAAAATGAATCAGAAAATAAAGTATTTTTCTAAAGTGTGTTTTATCTATTAAAATCTTATATTCAAACAGGAAAAAGCCTATGGTAAAGGAATAACAATAGTGCCTTCCTAACTTTACACAACGGCTCAAAAAAAAAAAGAGTGTAATATTTTTTGGATTCATGTGTGTAAGTTTTTTTATTCCACTATAACTTATAAAGTTTGAGCAGATTTAGATGCGTTTGGTTTTGTTAGGTTCTTTACGTTATTCCACTTAACATAGGTAGTGATATCTTAAAAATCAATGGCCTAGATAAATAAACGTTGTCACCAAAAGGTGTTTAAAACGCCTGAACGATTATAAATCATAGTTACCATTAAATTTTTATTGCAACCAGGGAATAATTTCTTTAGGGAACTTGCTTATATAAGCCCCCCGATTGCGATTAAAAATCAGCGGTAATTTTTTTTTAAATTTTTTATATACTTTTTGTCACGGCAGTCGTGTTTTTTTTTAATTTTTTAATTACTAATTTAGTTTTTATGTATAAAAATCTTTATCATCATTTAAATTATTAGTAAATCATTGATTATTTTTGAAAATTACTGTACATGAGACAGTGTTTTACAGTAAATATTAACTGTATTATTTTATTTTATTGTATTATTACAGTGTTGATCTATTTTTTATTAGAAGTAATGTAACAGTTGAATAAATTGCTTGCAACGCTTTCTTACCTTTAACGATGGTAATGACTGGAATCTAGAGGGTGGTATGTAAAAAATTATCTTTCTTTATCTGGAGTTTTATTGTTAATTAATTTTGTACGGTAGATACTTTTCATAATGAACTTTTATAGTAGTTAAATACGTAATTGCTATAATTACTGCTTAAGATAATATTTATAATTTTTCGAACTATTAAATTTTTAAACCACTAGCTTGTAACAACTACCTAAGATGTTCTCGTTTGTATTAACTAATTTAAATCGGTTAAGTTATGAGGAGGATATAAAATAAAAATAAGTCAAGTTCTAAAAGCAAATACAAACAAACAATGTTTATTTTTTCTGTTTTTTGGGGACATTTGGGCTGTGAAAAACTTAGCATAAAGACATTCATTAAAAAAATTACAAAATTGAATGCAAATATAAAGAATTGCGATTGTGAAGGTGAATATTCGTTACAAAACTACCAGAATATTTATTGACTATAGCATGATTTTAAAATTACCTATGTTAAATGAATAAGATCTAACCGAAAGGAAGTAATATTGCCTCAGAATTACTAACATTTAATAAATGATATTATGTGTAGCTCTAGCAGCCTTTTAATTATCGTACTAAAGACAATGTAGTACAATTCTGAACTTGGTCAAACTTCCCAAATTATTATAATATTTCGAATAAAGTAGAAACTAGAAAAGAATAAATACACAAGCACACTACTAGCAAGCAACAACAGAAAGTGCAAATACATTTTCTTACTATATTAAATGATATTCTTAAAGGGTGGAGTGAATTAAAAATTCAATTGCAAAATATATTAATAAATTAAGCATCAGTCTAAGAAAAAATTCTTATCAGATAGTTGGTTGAACTTTAATTTGCATCCAGTCAAACAACCTTGTTTTAGTAAAGAAAAAACACCATTATATATTGATATTGAAGACAAACTTAGGATTAACCGATTATAGACCAGGAGCTAAGTACTTTTAAATGGAAAAATGTCCAACCTAAAGTTCCGTTTCATAAAATTGTTAGTTTAGGTATCACTGATGAATTAGACTAGTCGACAAAATGAAAACTTTTGTCAGTATCTGTGTTCTCATTCATTTCTCTTGGTTTTTCACGTGGAAACATGACGAAAACCACCATTCTTTCTCTTTAAAGTTTGTTTTAGTTTTACTCCATCATAGGGGAAAAGATTTGAGATTGCTATTGAATTAAAAAAGAAATTTCTTAAAATTTTGTTTCATTTGTAACAAAAATTAAATGAAAGCGAATCTCTAGACATTAGAGAGAGAGAACAATGGTCAGTTGAAGAGAATCGAGTAGATAGAGAGAAGACAAAAAGAATCAGTTTCAAGAAATAGTATTCACTTATTATTTCTCTCATGTGAAGGAGTTGCTGGGTGGTTTTTTTTTAAAAGGTTGCAATTCAGTAATGAAAATTAATGCAGGCATCAGACATTTCTGTTTAACTTCGTATAATATGTATGCTTCCGACTGCTTTGCTTTTTTATTTTTTTTTGTCCTAAGTTTCCTATTTTTTTTAATTATTATAAAAAAAAAAGATTATCTAAATACCCAATATTTTATTTTGAAAGCTATGAAAAGCTTTAGCTATTGAGGAACACTATTTTTATGTGCGTCCAACACACACTTGGAGAATTTTTTGTTTTTCTATTTTTATAAGGTGCCAAAATTTTTTTAATACCCTTGAAATTTATCAAAATTTTTGAAAGTTTTTTAATTATTTTCTATTGCTTAAGAATTAACGGATGGGACCTACCAAATAATGGAACTAATTGACCAACTGCATGACTAATTGACCAACCAGGGCCGGATCTAGGGGAGGGCAAGCCGGGGCACGTGCCCCCTTGTAAGGTTTTAGGGGCGCCAAAGTGGTGAAAATTGGGGCGCCAAAGTGGTGAAAATTTGTCAACAGTGAGTATTAATGAGAGCGTTAAGGAACTGATGACCAAAAAAAAAAAAAAAAAAAAAAGTCCACAGACACTATTTATGATAGGCTTTAGGTGAATTTGTTGCTAGAAAAGGAACTGATGACCAAAAAAAAAAGGTCGACAGAGACCATTTATGATAGGGTCCAGTTGACATTTTTTGTCATCACTTCCAGGAAAAAATTTTTTTTGTTCCGTGGGCGCCGACAGGAAACTTTGCCCCCCCTACTAATATCTCTAGATCCGGCCATGTGACCAACTATATGGCTAGCGTCACAAAGCTCAGTTTTTAAAAGAAAATACATAAGTTGTAATGGCTGAAAATATTGAAAAAAGTATAGAAAGCGTAAGAGATCTTCTACTAACCGAAACTAGGGCTAAACTGAAGTTTATCTTTAATACAAATATTAGCCGTAACATAAAATTCATTTTTGTTCTCCTACTATTAATCAAATCACTTTTGTGATTAACAATTAGCCCTTCACTATTTGTTAGCCTTGTTAACAGGTTTGTTTCATTTGTGAATTTTACTCACAATAAATTCAACAATTTAATTAATTCCCGTTTACCTTTAATTTCAATAAAGTTTTGAATTTTTAATTAAGAATTCAAATAATTTTTTTTACCCACGGTAAAACGGAGTATAGATTCACAAATTGATTCTGGCCGTTCAAAGTCCTACTCTATTTGTTATGTATCCTTTTTATTACATTAGTACAATACCAGTACAACATAGCGTAACAAAGATAGGAAACATGTTTGATGGGCCAAAATTAATATGTTGAAGTATAAGTATATACGTTTGTGGTAAGAGGTACGCGTGTGTTTATGTGGCTCTTACCATTTATCTCCAAAACGGCATAACCAAAACTAGTAATTCCGAGTTCTCAATCAGGTCCGATGAAAGTTGGTTCAGTTATTTCCAAAATACTTCTAAGAAAACAATAAAATTAAGAATCTTAAAAACTCACTTTGAAAGCTGATCAATTATTATGAGATGGTTCTTAAGCAGGTCTGATGAAAATGGCTCCAACCGTTTCCAAAATATTCCAGGATTTTCAGTATAAAAACCAAATTAAAAATTAAAATTTTGGTAATTATTCGGAAACATAATTCCACCTATTCTTAGTTATAAAAAATCAACCAGTTAATTTTAATAAACCGTAATGGCTAATATACTTAATAATGGCTAAATACCTAACAATGGCTAAAAAAAAAAAGAAAAAAAAACATTAAATGTATCACTAAAATTGTATCGACATATTGTTCATCAAATAAAAATGTAAAAGTTTGAATGATTGCTATTGATTTAATTTTTCCAGCAACTAAAATTAAAAAAATAGAAGTAATTGAATACTAAATTTCACAACGAAAAGTTTTGCTTTTAATTTACATTTAATGTGAAGAATTCTAGAACAATAAATTCTTTATAAATCTGTTATAAAAATTAACTAATTCCAAAATTTCGTAATTGTTTTTGATCTTTGAGAATTGGGAAATCCTTAATTGCCTAAATTTTAGACTCAGATGGCCTGATTCTTTTTGAATTAATATTGTGCCCGAAAAATTTAAATTCTGATTATATGTCCTATTTTTCGTTGTTTATGTGCATATAATTCCGCTCTCTACTTATAAGCAATATCCTACAGTGTTATTTAATTAACATATTCTAAAAGTGAGGAAATCCTTACGTATTACATCTATTAACATTCTGTGAAACAAGTAATTTTATTAATATGTACCAATATTTAAAGGAAATTACAAAACATTTCCCGTTTGCAAATTATTTCAAACATCTTATTACAAGATGGTAATTGATACATACATATAAAAACTTGTAAGTAGGTATTGGATACCCATCAAGCTAGGGAATCTCAGTGTCTAGAGTTTTTCACAACTTTCAGGATAAAATATAAGAAATACAAATAATTTTTTTTTTTACGGTATATTATGAAAACTGATTTTACTTGTAGATACTTTACTTAAAGCTATGTGAACTACGCAACTGACTTTCGAATATTCGAAATTCGAAAACGGCATTCGAAAGAGAATCGTTTGTACCCGATTGTACCACCTTTCTTTTCGTTTGTACCTCAAAGGATTCGAAGATAAAGAGTTCCCGAAATTTGAGATACGGTACATTTCGTTGTTTTATAAGATATTGAAAATCTAAAAACGGCGTTTAAAAGAGAATCGTTTGTATCCGATCGTACCAGTTTTCTTTTCGTTTGTACCTCAAAGGGTTCGGAGATAAAGAGTCCCCGAAATTCCAGGTAGGGTGAATTTCGTTGTTTTATAAGATACTGAAAATCTGAAAACGGCATTCGATAGGGAATCATTTGTACTCGATTGTACACTTTTTGTACCGCTTTTCTTTTCGTTTGTACCTCAAAGGATTCAGAGATAAATGGTCCTCGAAATTCGAGGTATGGTGAATTTTGTTGCTCTTTGAGATATTCAAAATCTGAAAACGGCATCTGAAAGAGAATCGTTTGTACCCGATTGTACCACTTTTCTTTTCGTTTGTACCTTAAAAGGTTCGGAGGTAAAGAGTCCCGAAATTCTAGGTAGCATTTTAAGGTACAAACGAAAAGAAAAGTGATACAATCGGGTACAAACGATTGTCTTTCAAATACCATTTTCAGATTTTCAATATCTTATAAAACAACGAAATTCACCATACCTCGAATTTCGGGGACTCTATCTCCGAACCCTTCGAGGTACAAACGAAAAGAAAAGTGGTACAATCGGGTACAAACGATTCTCTTTCGAATGCCTTTTTCGAATTTCGAATATTCGAAAGTCAGTTGCGTAGTTCCCATAGTTTTTACTTAAGGGGGTATTTTAGTCTAGAGGGCAGAAATTTCGGCTTTTTTAGGAATTAATAAAAAAAAATATATTAATGTTTTTACTGTCCATTTTTTGGCCTCTATTTGCTGACATTTTTAGAACACAAAAAAATTTACAAAAAAATGAAAATTTAAAACTGTTCCGTACAATCAGTTGTTTCTAGGAATTTTTTGTAACGGAATATGAAATATTTTTTCTAATGAATAAATTTTATTCCTAGGGTAAACCCTATTTTCGATTTCAGAACGATCGTACAGTTACTTATGGTCTGTTTACATTTACCAGAAACGAATAGTGATTTTTACTGAATGAAGTAGGTAAATGTACTAATAATCACCGTTTTTTTTTTCTTTCAGTAAAAACTATTGGCAGTAGCATTAATTTGAATATTATAAAAATTGTATTAGATAATATTTTAAATCAAAAAATTACATATTTAAGTACTAGCTGCGACCCGTCAAAATATTGGGTAAATTTTAAATCAGATATTCGGAAATTCTGTACATAATCAATTAATTATTTTGCGTGGCCCCGCTCGTCAAACGACCTTAAAGTAACCATATTCATATTTCAAAAGCATGGCTAATTTCCGCACCATCATGTAGATACCCATGTTAATAGTTTTAGCAGTATTTCTATTTTAGGCCTTTCTAGGGGACAATTTTACTTCACTTTAATTTTTTCCAGAGCTTTCAACAATATTTGAAGAAAATTCTGTCAAAAATTCCTTCAACTTTTCAATTTGGAATCTATTTGGTGCCACTGATGGACAATTTTGAGCACATATCCATTTAAATTTGATGTTCTGAAATTTTATACAAAATCAGTTTTTTATAGTACATCGCTTGGCTCGCTCAACGACTCTAAAGTAAACTTATTCATATTTCAATAACATAATTAATTTTGATAAAATTTTATTAAGTTCGGTCCAGCTGTTTAATTAAAGCCGTATTCGATAGTTCTGTGAATCAATTTCGATCTCATCTATAAACAGGGCTTCGAACCGAACCGTAACCGTAACTGAAAACCGATAAAACCGATTGATTTTGCCGGAAAGTAACCGTTAACTGGAGCAAAATTATTTTTTTTAAAAACCGTTAACCGAAACGAAACTGTTATCTTCTTCGTTCCGGTTCATAGTTGAAATTCAATATTTAATTTTATCCTATAGTAACCAGTAACCAATAAACTTTTCTAACGTTCGTACATATGGTCGTTAAAATATATTTTTTGTTTTATTTTATTTATTTATTTATTTATTTATTTATTTATTTATTTATTTATTTATTTTTACTGTATCATCTCAATATTAATTGGTATTAACAGATATATATTATCTGCGTTCGACGATATTTATTTTCTAGATTAGATAGGAAAGGAACAGGCTACTGGATTAGAAATGAAAATTTATATTCCCAGGTTTTCTAATTTCGGAGTGTCGAAAGAGCTTTCTCAGGCCTAAAGTAAACACCTACTAAGAAAAAATGGTGTTTCCATAAATTCAAGCATTTTGAAAAATATTGAGTTTTTCAAACGTTGATTTATGTTTTAAAGGTAATTTCTATAAAATAGATAATATATTCACAACTCGGAAAAAATTTTAAACTTTTTTTAAAACCGAAACCAAAAATCGAAAACTGACCGTAATCGACACCGCTATTCTTTTTTGCGTTGAACCGGAACTCAACCAGAACGAAAAAAAATTTCGGTTCGAAGCCCTGCTTTTAAATCAGATATACTGAAATACTCTGCGATATTCATATTTTAGTAGCGTATATCTAATTTTCATACTTTGAGATACATTGATAATTTTAAGAGTACTTTATTTTATGAGACATTTTGAGTTCACAGGGCTCTAGAGAATATTTCCGAACTCACGTTAATTTGTTTCGGATTTTTAATAATATTAGGGCAAAAGTTCAAATCCGTGCAGTCGTTTATTTTGGGTCTTTTTGAGTCACCAGAACCCTAGAGGGCAGTTTCAAATTGTTCATTTTTCTCAGAATCTCCATACAATTTGAGCAAAAAATTTAGTCAAAATCCGTCCACCCAATTATTTTGAGTTCGTTTAGGGATCTTAGGACCTTAAGGATCAATTATAATGTGACATTTATTTCTTTCAATATCAGTAGTATTTGCGCAAAATTTGGTAATGATACATCCAGTCGTTTACTTTAAGCGTTTTTTGAAGTCCTACGGTCTTGTGGGGTAACGTTGACTTAATTCTGATATTTTTCTTTCAATTCTTATGCCAATTTTACCTATAGTTTTCTTTCATCATTTTTTTGATATATACTACCGTTTTCTTGAAACCATTGAGAAAGGATAAATATAGTCCATATTTCATTTTTATTTAAATATAAGATTACTCCAGAACTATACTATTAACTCTAGCTCTAATTCTTGTTTTGTGATTGCTTCTTTAGTACCGGATCAAATTTTGTCTGTTTCGCTTAAAGATATTCTCATTATGTATCTGAAAACTCATTTTTTGTAATAACTTAAAAACAGTAACAGCCTTAAACTTACATTAACTTTGTTTTTTGTTTTTTTGTTGGTTAAATAGGATTAATGATTTACAGAACCAATAAGTAATAGCAAATAATTAATTAAATAACAGAAATTGTTACAACGTTTTTTTACAAAAAAAAAAAAAAAAATGGACAAAAGTATGTAGTTGTATAATATATTACTGAATTCATGCTTTAATAGGCTTTCAAATTTTCGCGTTGATTCGTTTCAAAGAAAAGTGCCTGTGACACTCGGACAATCACCGAAGTGACTGCATAAGTGTTCCGTTTTGCCAATTTTGGTACAGAATACTAAAAATGGCGGTTGTTTAAAAAAAATAAAATTTTTTGACGTTCTTTTCAAAGTTTGTTATTTTTTAAAATTAGTACAGATCAAAATTTCGTAATATCCTTCCATAAAGCAATATGTATTGAAGGTATGCGTACATGCTTGAATGTAGTTTCAAGAAAAATGCATGTTTTGAGAGATAATACCTGATACTGGAACCAGCCGTATTAAAATGGCTATAACTTCGTAAATTTTCAAAATTCTTAAATTTCCTTTTGAGGACACATTTTTAAAGGTTGACTTTGAGGGAATGAAACATAAAAATTCGAATTTTAAAAAATTTGTATATACTGCCTTAAAGCCAATATAATAAGTTAGTTTCCTATATCTCTTATACTGCTGCTTCATCATATTATGTATGATGTTTAATGGTGAAAAACGCATTAATTACCACACAAAAAAAAATAAAAAATAAGTTTCTTATTTTGAAGTTTGACGATTGAAATAACATCAAAATAAATAACGGTGTAATGGGGTATTTGACAATTTTTTAAAAACCATTTTAGTGTGTTTATTACTTCTTATTAAACACATAATACACATTTTTAAATTATTTTGTACTATATTTTTAATAAAAATCACCGATAAAATTTCAGCTTTTAAAAAGATGATTTCTGTGACGTCAAATCGTAAGATGTCATTGGCTCTAAAACACTGAGTAGTAGTAGTAGGTCTAGTAATGAAAATTAATAATGAAAAATTTCTTTCATAGTTACCAAAAAAGTAAACAGCTTTTTTCCTAACTACAATATAATACCTACGTATTCGAACGAGCTTGTGACGTAAGCTGCTTTTGCTTGATGTTTTTGATTACGTCATTTTTAACGTAAATTTTGTAATTTTATTTAATTAAAATTTTTATATTTTTGAATGAAATAACTTGTAAAAAAGCAATATTCAGTATCATTATGACTCGAGCAATTATTTAAAAATCAAAATAGGTATTTTTTTAACTACTATCAAATACCCCATTTTAAGTTTTGTGACACAAAAAATTTGTTTTCCTTCAACCACCCGCTAAAACTCTGTGCTGTACGCCGTAAAAGATGTCTTTTTACGTCTCAACTTTAACACCACGTATAAAATGCATCGTCATCAGGCGTATAAAATTTTTCTTGATACTTAAAGGAATGCGCCTGATAATGTGTAAAAAGTTTCAGATTGACTCCATTTCTTTATAAGAAATTATTGAACTTGTGTCCTTTTTTACCTTCTAACCTTGAATAACGCTGTCTATCACGCTAACCAACTGAAAATTAGTTTTACCAATGGCCATACTTAAAGCCGGATTTACATGAGAGCAGTGGCGTAGCAAGCGGGTGGCAGGGATAGCCCCCGCCAAAAACATAGACTGAGATAAAATAATAATTAAGATATGCGGCTACACTGGCTAGTCTTAAATTAGGCTACAATAAATTAAAAGTAAAAAGATCTCTAGCACTTTTACAAGTCTGGGAAACAAAGAAACTGGGCATCTCGTAATTCCAGGAAGTTCGATAAATTGTGCCCGGAAACCAAGGTGGTTGTTGTTTGTGCAAAAGAGGAGAGGAGACGTATGATGTGATTGTGGGTAAGGGGCGGATTTTTAAGTTACTGAACCCTTCCGACTCTTTTTATCAAACAGGGGGCGCCACTTGCAAATCTGGCCAGGGGTGCCAATCACGTCAGTTACGCCACTACATGAGAGCAGTTGGGGCACGTGTCCCAGAACCCCCACACAAAAGGGACCTCCACAAAATTAACAATGAATCCGTCAGAACAAGAATAGAATAGGAAGGATAGGTTTTTTTTATCTTTAGTTATATTTTTCGAGGAAAATAGAGTAAATTTTGAAAATCTTCTTATCACAGAAATGCTCAGGGACCTCCGCATAACAAGTATCCACGGGTCTCTCAAAGGTGAATCGACCATGACCACACTGTTATCACTTATTATTACACGAAAGGTTTGTATTTTTTCGAATAAATTTGGGTTTGTTTAACGAAAATTTGTTGTCTAGCAATTTAACGAGAAGAACTGTCGACTAACAAAAACGCGACAGTGGAGCTAAGAAAGCGTTTTTGGGTTGACAATTCTTCAAGTTAAATTGCCGTTAGGAAAGAAATTTGAGTTGTAGAAAATACCAATTTATTCAGAAAAAATATAAAACTCAAGTGTAATACGGTAAGACAATTTAACAAATAAAATAAATTAGTATAATTCATGTTATTATTTAATAAATTGTTACCATGGTTCTGAAATCAGTCAAATTTACCAATACGAATTTTTGTTTCGTTTTTATGGTGTTTACCTACAATGAAATGACCAATGAAATGTTTTGTACAATTTTTTTCGTTTTAAAAAAATTGGTCCTAACTTTTTTTCCATGGTAAAAGGACAAAACTACAATATTCATATGGGACTTGATATACATGAGTAAAATTGTCAAGTATATTATAGAGTCACTGTAACTTAAATAGGTTAAATTATAGTATGTTCACAAATAGTTTTACATAGTGTATGTATTTTTGTGTGCAAATTCATAGTATGTGATATACTAGTTCTTTTGCAATATATTAATATTGATAAATCATTTCCTTATACAAAGATTTACATACAAAATCTGTAACTAACCGTTCGAATAGGAAAAAGTAGATCACCTTGCTAGTGCAATTGATATTTTAAATTTTGCTTACTTGCTACGATAAGAAAAACCTTAAATTGAGTGTCTACCTAAATTCATTTCAAGGCAATATCCTTACATTAGATTTGAAAATCAAATTCAACTACAAATGTATTTATAAACCAAAATTAGTATAAATGATTTTAACATAAACTTTTCAAAATTTACTAACATACCTATTCAATTTACGTTCGGTTTCTACCACGGACGAACCTGGCTAGATAAGCGAGAACTAGTAAATTTGTCATTTACAGGAACTCTAAGATAGTGAATAGGTTTTATTTAATTTTAAATTCAAATGTTATCGAGTGCCTGTGAAACATTATCAATGTATGGCGAACTTTATTCGTATTTATACATACACGCCAATATTCATATGTTCACTTAATAGCCAGCTTTAGCTGATACTTGAAATATTCGATTTTACTTTGGCATGTATGGCCAATTAAAATTCACATAGTGTTTGAAAAATTTTCAAATTGGATCGGCTGGAGTTCGAGTCCCTAGTATGTTACTAGTATGTAACTAGTGTTACTAGTAGTGTTACTAGTATGTAATTTAAGGAGATGACTCTCCCCTCTCACCAATGTTTCCCAAACTGAATTTCGAACTCGAAAATTTCATTACTACTTTACTCTAATTGTCTTAAACTATTTTCCACGAAGCAGTTCTTGAATTACTCAAACAGTACGATTATGTCGACACAGTCACCCTCTAGTTAACTACCCTTAGATTTAATATTAGATAATTGAGCAAAACCAGGTCAATTAGATTTTTACGTAGATTTGAAATCCGTATACAAAATTCAAATATATTTTATTTTTTATCCTCTTTTTGCAAAATTACCCCCCCCCCCCTCAAATTTTAACCCCCAACCACCTCTGTTGATGTAATTTGAACAGATTGCATATCAATAAATAACTCTTTAAAATGACCAATATCGCCAATTTAAACTTTTGCTCTTACCATTTTCGAGATATTTAAGAAATTAAATTTTTACCCCAACTTTTAAAGGGTGATTTCACCCCTTAAAAATGTTTTTTATCAACAGCTGATATTTTTTATGTTATTAAGTAGTCAGCCTCTACATAATGACAAAGTTTCAGATTTTCCACTTCTTGCCCTTTCCTTGTTATATTATTTAAGTAGTAACAATATTGCACATTGAATATAAAAAGATCAATTGAGTGCAAGTGGGAGTTGCACAAATAGTGTTCCGTACAATAAGTTGTTTTTAAATATGGATATAACAATTATAAGAAAATAAACAATTAAATATTTGCTGGGCTAAAATCCATCCTTCACGTCCCCGTTCGTGCCCAGCGAGCAACTGTTAGCTTCGGCTAGCAGGCTGACGAGGCTCTGGTAAAATTTTCGACGACGATGAACGTCGTATGACCGACCGAGGTTATATCCCCCGTATAAGAGAAGTGCCACCGAAAGTTGAGAAATCTTTATAAGTACCTTGACCGGAATTCAACATTGAGGGAACGTAGTAACTTGTATGGGTGTGATTGCCGGAGTTGTAATTCGTGTTCGGGTGAGTCGAATAGGTGATAATTGTTGCTGTGATTTTTATTTTTCATATTTGGTGATATTTTGTGCTGTGATATTTTCTATGTTGTTTTTATCAGTCCTAGTGTCCACTGGATGGTGCACTCCAGTGTGACACAATTGTGATTTGCTCTGTGATATAATGTTGATTTCTGTCCCTGTGGCTTCGACTGGTAGGAATGTGGTGTTTGACGCATTCATTCGTGTCGGCCACACGTGTGAGTCAACGTCTGCCCGAACGGCTTGAGCGAGCTCGTCTAGTAAGGAGACGTTGTCGTCTCTCTCACGGATGCGTTTGTCGGCGTTCTGGGCCGCTTCCGCCCCGTCGAAGTGATAGGGGCTTTGGTCAAATCTACTGTGATACTCTGTGGCATTGTTCCGTTTTCTGTGACCTCGACTTGGACGAACGTGGTCTAGTCAACGTACCGGTCTCCCCAGTAAGTAGACCCCGTACGTCTGACAGAAAAGCACATGTAACTTAGTAATCAGATATCTAACAGAAAAGTACATGTAGCCTAGTAATCAGACGTCAACTGTCCTTACATGGGCGAGTTCCTTGGTATTGACGAAGCCGTTTCGAAATTGTCGAGGTTACGGAGAACGGAATCGTGTTGCAGGGCAAAGGAATCTAATCACTGTGATATATTTGTTTTGTCTTTTTAATAAGTTTACTTTATTTCTTTCTTTGTTTTAATCTTTCTCGTCTTTTATATTTCTGTTTTATCTATTCTTCGTTATTCCGCTGTAGACCTGTTATCATGGGTCTGCAGCGGTATTGTTTTAATCCCTTATTGCGTCCCTGGTAAGCCAGTGGCTCCCCAGTGACGTAATAAGTTTTTGTCTGTGATATTCTTTGTAATATATTGTTTTAGTTTTTCTTTCGTACATTTTTTTAGTCGGTTTCCTCCACCCCGAGGCCCTTATACCTCGGTGGGAGTCTCATCGTTGGTTTTCAGGCCTTGATGACCGGACGACCTGGCTGGTACCTGTCGTACCCTCACCAAGGTCTGTTCGCTCCTTTTAAAGCCCTGGGATGTTAGGGCTCATTGCTGTATTTTAATATGTGTATGTTGTCCTTTGTCTATTGCATTTATGTGTTCCTGTCTTTATGTGTCGTTTTTATCTTTCTACTGTGTTTGGCGGCGCATGCCTAGAGATGGCGATGCCGCCGGACACTGCTGACCGCGCCATCCACCGGCAGTAGTGTCCCAATTTTAATTAAAAAGAAAAAAAAATTAAATAATTTATAACAATTAATTGCATTAGCATTTTTTTAATTCTAATAATTATTCTGAATGTTTATGATTTTTGTTAGATTTTTCTGAGTGGTCCTTTTAGTGATTAGAATAGGAGCCACAATTTTTAATCATTTATTCCAAAGAAAAAATAATGATTCCAAAAATATATACATATATGTATTGTTGCATTCGTGCTTCAATAAGCTTTCCCTTGACACCCGACCCAGGTTGTCTTCCGAAATTGATTCCCAGAGTCAAAATGGCCACCACACACACACATCTCTGTGCTAAATTTTAAATTTTTACGTGGAGCAGTTTCAAAAAAAAAAAACTATAACAGAGGGACGGACACCGAAATAATTCCATAAATGTTGCGGTTTACCAATTTTGGGACAGAATACTAAAAATAACTTTATAATTTTAATGAAAGAAATATTATATATAAAAGCAACTTTTTCAATAATTAATTTTTATTTATAAAATACATTTTTGGAAATAAATATTTCTAAAAATACTTTTAATTAAAAATACTTATATTAATTAAAAAAATAATTAACTTTTGTCGTAAATACAAGCTAACAAAATTTAATGTTGTTGTTGATCGATCATTTATAACTCGGTATTATAATTATTATTATAGTACACAAATAAATATATGCAGACAGAATAAATTTTCTGCAATATAATTTTATTATTAACCTACTTTTACACCCTCATGCGACTGGCAGTTAGAATGAATAGTGGAGTAATGAACTTTCCCTTCCAAACTTCATGTATAAAATTCGTAATAAATTTAAAATAGTAATGGATATTTTGTAATATTTATTTCTGTATACAGAATAATGTAAGAAATATTTGTTTTCAAATCCCTACAATTATATAAATGTACAACAATAGGCTATTGTTAAAAGGTTAAATTCATTGTAAATTTTGACAATTGTGTTACATAATTTACACTAAAAAATGATTCAAGATACAATCTTTTAATATCTACTTTAAAAGTTTAAAGAATGGCCATTAAACAATGTTTCTATACATACATATTAAGTGAATTTCCTTTTTGGAAATACACTTATTAAATACGTATTGTATGCTATACTATATGAGATCCGCCAGGGTCATGCAGATGCTGCGACAGGGATATTTTTTGCTATTGTATAAAAATTACAAGAATCAATTTCGTGAACTTTCTTTACTGCCTTATTATTAATTTATTGCTATTAAAAAATGTATAAAAATTAGACTTTCAAGCCACGATTGTCAACCATTTAACGCAGTCCTTTCTTTTTAAAATCTTGGAAATAAATTTAACGAAAAATAATGAAGCAAAGATAACGATTTTTTTAAAATTTTACTCATTTGGTTTACCTACATCATATTAACAGTTTTGGTTCACAATACTATCTTACAAACTGCATACGAAAATTTGAAAAATTTAAGTAGATAGAATATTTTCTTTGAAGTTTACCTTACCGAATTCTCGCAAAAATGTCCATCAGTAATTGCTTCGAAGCAAATTGAGTGAAATCGTTTGTACACACACTTTTTCATTCGGAAAAATTATCAAATTTTATCAACTTTTATATTGAACAAATTACATAAATGCTTAAGCATTTGTCTATCTTGTAAAATAAAAATGTTTTTGCAATTCCGGGACTAAAGTAATCTTTTAATTTTTAGACATTCTTTAATCCCTTATAATATAAGGAATAAACCGTCACTTTTAATCTCAAGGGACTAAATATACCTTTTTTCCAGCTTTTAAGACAAGCAGAAAGTGAAATTTATAGAACGACACCAATCAATAAGCGAAATTAACTTAAATTACGTTGCTAAGTAATGAACTACTTAAAATAAACAGACAATTTTTACTTTACTAATACCAGTTTATTTAAAACTTTAAATAAAGTGGTATTAGTAAAGTAAAAATTGTCTGTTTATTTTAAGTACTGTTCGTTAATGACCATACGGGCCGAAACATGTCACAGACATTTAAAACTTTAATTAAAGTGGTATTAGTAAAGTAAAAATTGTCATTTTATCTTAAAATGGAATACCATAAAGTAACGCTCAAATCTATCAAATATAATCACTGAGTAATATAATCTTTGATATAATGAACTACTTATTTAAAATAATAAACAATAATTAAAACTCATGGATAAAGACCAACCGTATAATATTATATTATCCAACTTTCTTAATTTGTCCATATGTCTAGTGAATTTTTGATCGTATGAATTGTTCATCCCGGGCCTTTGCAGGCCCTCTGGCAACAAACTTTACACTTAAGATCAAAAATAGCGCTTTAATCCCTTGATATATAATATACTATTTTATGATTGATTGATATATGGCTAACTTTGGTGATAAAGCCTTGATATTTTCTTCAAATTAAGAGTTTTTCTTATCACTTGTTTCATTTATAAGTTAGATTCGTAAAATTTTCGAATCGAATTTCAAAATTTCTATGACCGAAATTTAAATTTTATCCCCTATTTCTTTAACTTTTAAGATTCCTCCAGTATAAGACAAAATTAAGTTGGATGAGAAGAAGCATTATCAATTACTAACAACATTACTTTTATTATTATATTCTATTCATCCAGAAAATCTATGCGAAAATATTCAGACAATCTACAGTAACTAAAAAGTTTGGAAGGTTATGACATCATAATAAAGAAAAGGTGTGTCGATAATAATAAAAAAAATTAGTGCCCCATAATTTAGTATTTCGGCATAATTGAAAGCTTCAATTTTTTACATAATTTTAACCTAACTCTCTGGCTACCTTAAGACATAAAAACTAACAATAAGCTGAATTGTAAAATCACTTTCACTTTTTGCAACTTTCAATAAGTTTGTAATGTTACAATTGACACCATCAGCGAGGCTCTTATACTGGATGAATGCAATCGCTTACCATAGGGCTCCGCTGCATTCTAGAAATGGAACAAAGTCAGGGATCATAATGACCAAGTCAACCTTTTCATTATTAATCTTTATACAAAAATTTCAAATTTTTACGTAAAGTAAAACTATAATATCCGGTAAAAAGCTATCTTGTAAGTTAGCGGTGACAATAATATTTATTTATGTTATTGGAGACGCAAAGATTCTCACTCGCGCCTCTAGTGGTAAAATTAGAACTAGTATCAAGTAAAAATAAACAGATTAATGGGTGATATAAAATCTAGTAATGCGTGCATAATTTGTAATACATATTTCTACCGACAATTAAAGGTATACAAAAATTTTTACTTGATACAGTGTCTAATTTAAAAAACCAGGAGCGCTCGCATAATTTTTGCGTCGCCAAGACAGAGTGGAAACAGATTTACAAAACATAGAACAAATACAATGATATTAGGATCAATGTGATCTCTGATTTTTCCTGATCAACAATATTTCGTTTTTAAATTGTTATCACGAATAAATAATATTCTGATAGTTGTCAATTAAATTTTTAATTAACTCCTCAATATTTGTTGATTCCCAAAAAATTCCACAAAAAAAATTTATTTCAAATAAGGTCTAAGCAAAGTTAACGTCACTTTAATTATTCTTCCCTTATGGTTGAAAACATATACGTTTCACTGCAACTAAATCTTTTTTGTAGTTCGAAATTCTTAATTTGTGTAATATTTGTGACCTGTTAGCACTTTTATCAATTTAATTTGTTAATAATATCATGTTAGAGCAAGCAGCTTTGTAATTTATTTTTTTTTTACTTGCTATTTATTTTGGGTGTATTTGCGTTGAGGCTTTTATCGCTTCTATGAGCATCACTTCGGATCGGCGCTGCATTCATATTCGCGTTGCATAAGCGTTGCTCCCATGGATACGTGCTATAGTTGTTCGCGTAGCATACAAAAGTCATACTTTTTTTTTTGAGATATTTGTTGACAATCTCTTAAAATGGCTGCAAATATTAATGTAATGAAAAAAAATGTTATCTACAACTACCATGAAATTGTTTGTTTATTGTACAAAATATTATCTAAGTAAGCTACCTTTTACATACACCATATATCCAGCTGTACAAAAAATGACCATTTACACGCAGCTATGCTTAAAATATAAACGCCTACTACACTTTTATTGATTCTTATATTATATATTATATTATATTATACAGTGATATACATACTATACATATTAGAATCTGAACAAAAATTTTACCTAACAACTGAATGTTTACGTTAGTTTTTAATAAATTTCAAATCAATACCTATAAATAAAATAGAAGGGTGTGTCTGTGATTTTCGAATTTTTAGGTATTAGTATGTTTTTCAGTTAGCAAATTCGGCATACATACCAAATATAACTTTTGTCTGTCTGTCTGTTTGTACGAAAAACTATTAAAGTTATTGAGTTGACATTTACAGGGAATATATATATTAACCTCCCGATCAATCTTAGCAACACTTTAAAAGCCGCGGGTAACAGCTAGTACTACATAATTTTAATGTATTGTATTTGTAGATTTGTACCAAACTTTTTATCATTTATTGTGAATTTCCTGTTAGTCGTAGATAAAGTATAGTACGTAACTCGGTTGTAAGGCATATTACACACTCGCGCAATTACACACTCGCCGCTACGCGGCTCTTGCGTAACTTTTTCGCTCGTGTGTAATATGCAACTTACAACCTTAATCACGTAATATACTATTATATTTGAGTTATTAAAATTGACATGACATAATACAAAGATTATTAAAAAACATAAACAGTTTAAAGATTTTAAATTTTTTTAAGTTATGTGTCAACGGGAGCCATATTGCGTTAGTCTTTTCAAAATATTTTTAAACGTAGCCCTAGTGATCACCGAAATCAATGGTTGTGAGTACGCAAACACAAAGTAGCGTCGCTCCTCGCTACGGTAGTGACAACGCGAATACATCCAAATTTGATATTTATATTTTACCCAGCGCCACAAGGCTGTCGTAATTACGTTACTATTTTTAAGTAAAGTAACTACATTATTGTACTGAATTTATTAGACTTTTTTTAAAAATTTTTAAATTGGAAACTGATTTATTATTAAAACGTAAACTGATACAAATTTATGATTTCATTTAAATAATTTTACAATTCTTATGGCAAACACTAATCTAGTCATAATTTGTAAACATAAAAAAAAAAATAAATAAATAAAAATCTAAAACAATAAATTCTTTATATTATAATCAGAGACAGATTTACATAAGGGCACTTGGTGGCCTCCACAAAATTGATAATGAATCTGTTAAACTGAATCTGTTAAAATAGTAGAATAGAAAGGATGGGTATAAATGTGAACTACTCAAGGGGCTCCACATAAGAAGTGTTCCGGTACCTCTCAAATATAAATCCAGCTCTGATTATAATCAAAATAAAAAAAGTATTTTAATTACTATTTTATACATAATGTAATAAAAATATAAGGTGACGAAATTGTCATTAAGAATTAGATATTTTTTGAAAGATACTCTATGTCAGCATTTCCCAAACTGTGTTCTACGGAACACTGGTGTTCCGCAAAAAAAAAAAATTATGAAACTGAAGCTAGAGAATAACACTGTATGCTTTGTTATGTATTTAACACAATTTTAAAGTAATCTAAGGAAAATAGACCATGTTTTTTAGTGTGAAAAATTATTATTCAAAAGTAATTGGTATTCTGTCAGTACAATTTTGGACCACAGTGTCAAATAATTGGGATCCTAAAAAATAGTCTATTAGCCTTAAATGGCGCTTTGTGAAAGTCAATTCACTGAGCAAATTCTCGAAATAATTTTAACCAAATTTAAAAATTTTCACAATTTGTAAACATTCTATCCGTGTTAACCATTCCATAATAATTTCGCCATCTTTACTGAACACAAATGTCAAACGTCTCAAAAACTAAAGTAAAACCCTAACCTAAAAGTTGTTAGGTATAAAACAAATTGGTTTAAACGCGCACATAATCAATTTTGCGAAAACGTAAATTTTACACTAGAGTATTCCTTAAAAATTTTAGAAATTAAATAGTGTTATGTTTATTTTACTTCCCAAAAATTTGGGAAACACTGCTTTATCTTATGTTTAAATAATTCTTATAATTAAAATTTCATTTGAAATTTCTTATAATTATACATATAAAAAAATAGGTGAGAATAAGAGAAATAATTAATTTCACAATTTTATGACATTAGCAACTCTAATCTTGGTCTAATTACTTGTTCTAAACCAGGTTAATGATTCTACACATGTTTATAAATCAACGTAAAATTTATAGGTATATAAACCTATAAAAAAAAAACTTTTTTTAATTATTAAACATGAGTGTGGAATAATAGAAAAAATAATAATATTTTAACTGAATAAGTATTTTATCTCAAAAAAGTCAATTTCAAAAAGATGTTATAGAAATATAATTAATAGTGTTGAAAACAGATAAAATATAAAACACTAAACAGTATTATACCTATCAGAAAGATTTTTATGCAAATAATTTCTAATTAGTTTGAAAGATATAACTTTGCTTTAAACCATAGATTGATTTTTGATTGATTACCATAGATTGAGTATCCATCCTTTGTGGACTTTTCCTATCTCCGGTATTCAAAAATTTAGAATGACAGTCTTCTTACATATTCGCAATGCTTCTTTTAAGTACAGTAAATGAACAAACATAAACTGCATAAAATTATTTATTAGAGCTCACAACTCAAATAATTCGATGGGTTTGTATACGAAATCTCAGATAATATTAATTTTAATATTAATAAATTTGAGCGTTACTTTATGGTATTCCATATTTGTAAATAATAAACAAATATTTGTTACGTACACCATAACGGGAAATTACCGTGTTTACACGAAGCAAGCAAAGGACAGAAGTTAACAATTCTAGAAGCAATAGAAATAAATAAACATAACTCCGATCACCTTTTAAACGACTACACCGATATTTACAGTTCAACTTTGTTTTCAATATTATAATTTATATAAATCTTTAAAACCGTACCTATTTGCTCATTTGCTCTAATATTGTTTTTTGCTAATTTTAAGTTTCAATCTTTTGTCACATATTTTGCCTTTTGTCACGTGTATGTAATCTACATACTCCTACTACCCCTACCTCTTCCATTTCCATATCACATACCACTCCCCCTTCATAAGTATAGATAGATGAAATTAGTATATAGAACATGTATCGAATGTAATTTTTATTGTATGAAAATGAACTGACATGACGGTTTGAAACAATATTGTCACAGTTTCAAAAATAAAAGTGGTATTTTGCGAAGTAAAATATTTGTTTATTATTTACAAATATAGATTTTTAAAAGTGAACTTTGATCTCCATAATTTGAAAATAAAAATCAATACATATAATAGTAACCAAACATATTTCGACTATTGCCATTATGGGCTTAATACATCAAATTTTTTGTATAAAATATTAAAAAAAATAATATCAATAATAATAATTACACAAGTTTTAGGTATATTTAAAAAAATGTCAGTGTATATACTAATGTCTATAAAAGTTATTTTGCTATTTTAAATAAAGACTCAACAATTTATATTCAAATTTAGAAAAGTATTTTTTCAGGTAAATCGGAAATATAAAGGTATTTTCTAAAAATAACGTTTTAACTAAATAAGTAGGTATTTATATTTTAATTTAAGTAAAATTAACATTTTTCTAATTGTAAATTTTAACTTCACAATATAATATGTACAATTGAATTATTCTAAAAAGAAAAAAATACAGTTCATTAACTTTTTTATAACACAATAGGCACACCTAAAAAAAGTAATACTTATATAACTTTTAAGTATAAATAATAAATATTAAGTAAATTGATAACGTAGAATTTGAATCAGTTCTTCTTAGTTCTTCTGGTTTTTGTAATAATTCTCACTGAAAATAAAAAATAAAAAATTTTTATTTTTTACTAAAAAATCAAAGCAAAAACTTTTATTCATCGCAAAGAATGAACTATAGCCAGCAGAATAACCAAGTTCAGTCCAAAATCTGATTTTTTTATAGTAAAAAAAATTAAGACAGAGATCAAACTATGTTTTGCTAAAAGCTGATACGTAAAATGCACAAAGATTAAACGTAAATAATTTTTGTTTTTACTCTCTCCTATAAAACAGTTGTTTTGAACCACAGACCAAAGAATATATATATATATATATATATATATATATATATATATATATATATATATATATATATATATATATATATATATATATTATTTTCAAAATACGTACGTATACAAATTATGCCCTACAATAATTATAGTCTCATTTGCTGAAAAATGGGCATTATATTCCTTAAATCTCACCCATCTCACCCCGTTACCTGCCTCAAAAAAACTGCCTACAAACTGGCTTTACGCTTTGTCTAGTCGTATAATATAATAGTATTCATTGGTCTGTGTTTTGAACTCACTCATTTTTTCTTCAAATATTGACTTTTTGAAATTTTCTTTAATGATATTTAAGTTTTGAATTATTTAAAGGATTTATAGAAAAATATTTGTGAGTGCGTGGAAATCAATCGATGAAACAGAAACTTTTATGCGATAACATTACTCTTTTCATAACACTCCTAACCATTACAGATCTCGTTATCGTATTACTGTTTTCGTTAAGCGCCCACTACACTCTCGATCAGAGTTCCTCGTCAAAGAGCTCAATGAAGTTGGCTGAGATCCGAGTAGCGTCACCACACACTCGGACAACTTCGCCAGGATCTAGGATGTAGTCAGCACCAAAAAGCTAAAGTAGGCCGAGTAAGTGTACTGAGTCCTTTCGTGCTAGGACCTCGGACCCTTTCTTTCAGGCAAAAAATCAACAAGAATTGGAAGTTGTCTGAGGTAAGGCATAGAAGCACAAAATGACCTTCTACACTCCTGTACTCGGCCAATTTCATATAACTTCACGAGTAGTGAATGCATACTTTACATTCTCAGTCATTATATTATTATTATTAATATGTAGGATAATTCTACTTGTAGAGTTTTTTCAAAAGTTCTATATTCACTGAAGCAAATAAAAACAATTTTAATTTTTAGTTAATGAATTTTAATTAATTTAAAAAAAAATAAAATTCAATCTATATCAGAATTTGCAAATTGTCATCTGCATAATTGAATCTGAGTTTCAAGGTCATCTCCACGCGACTAGCACAAAAAATTGAAATATTATTAAGAAATTTATGCCAACAAAAATAGAAAAAAATAAAATCTTGTAAAACTTGTCTTTTTTTAGTTTTTAAATTGAGAAATATTTTCTAAATTAAAAATTTATTTAAATATGGAATATATTAGAAAGTGATAAAATGTCAGAATCAAAACACGTTATTTAAAAGAAGTTTTTTTTTTAACACTAATAAAAAAATACGGCAATAAAGTTTTGTTTAAAAATAAAATATTTGTTTGCACTTCTTTTCTTTCAAATCATATTAATTAATTTAATAATTTGGACTTCATATCGTCGCCTTCCAGACATAAGGTCGTATCTCATGGTTAGTAATTTTTTTAGGAGAAGAGAAAAACAAGAACTACTGTTACATTTGTGAATCATAAACGAATGTAGGTACTTGAAAAATATTAGTCTGCAAATACATTGATACCTTAGGTTCAAATTTATAAAACAAAATGTAACAGTAGTTCTTGTTTTTCTGCTCTTCTAAAAAAATTACTAAAAATGAGATACGACCTTATGCCTGGAAAGCGACGATATACATGATTTAATTCGAAGTCTATGCGTCGAATAATTTATTATAGTTACAAAGTATTGCTGATTTAAGTTTAGTTGTTTACGATTCAATCCTACTTTATGACAATTTTTAATAGCCTCCATTTCTTAATTACTCACCATCCAGGTACATTTTCTGGTTCATCACATTTAAACGTTTCATCATTATAAACTTGCCCCGTAGAACATGAACCTTTTTGTGGCATTATACCATTTCGACAAATATAAAATTTCTGGCAATCATCGGGATGTGGGAAAGTAGGATGTGGAATTCTATTGCCAAGTGCATCTAACACTTCACCTTCCGGACAAACAAAACCATCTTCCAAAGCATCTGAAAGAAATTTTATTTTTAATCTACAGTAATAGTAATATATAACTTAGTGAGGAACGTAAGTGTTATTTTTATCGCCTTGGATGCAGTTTAAAGATCCGAGGCTGAAAGTCGAGAATCCTTAAGCATCTATGGTCATAAAAATGAACTTACAGGCTGAGTATGAGTAAGTTATTTTATCAACAAAAAAAAAATGAAGAATAAATTTAAAAAAATGAAGAGAAAATAATAATATTATTTGAAAATGCTATTTTAAGGTACCATCACAGTGTAGAATTTTGAAAAAATCAATTTCTTTTTGGTCGTATCCTATCGCTACGACCACGGATCATTGGATTCAGTCTAAATACAAAATTATGTAGACCGATAGGCATCTTTTGGCGGGATGTTATACCACTTTGCATTCAGTCTTTCCAAAGTCAGTGAACGTATAAGATTAATTGTTATCATCACAGTATCACATTGCTTTTCACAGCCTTTTCTAAAACCGGGACCCACTCTCAGAGGGAAAGCTTTCAACCCGTGAAAAAATGATTGGATCTAATTGGATCAAATTGGATATAAATATATCAGATCCAATTGGATCCAATTGGATCTGAATTACAGGGTGTACTTTTAAATCTTGGATCCAATTGGATCCAAAATGAACGCAAATTTTTTTTATTATCTCTTTTCTACTATCTCTCTTTCTTTTTTTTACATGTAGGTACTATACAACATTCCCTTATACCTTACGGGACTATGTACCATTTTTTTTTATTGTTGTAATATAAATGTTGACTGTTGTGGGATTCGATCACTGTTCATGTTGCAGGTGTGTAGAATATGACGTCATTTTTTAAAGAATTGACATCTCTTAACGACTGGGCTACGCTATCCTTGTTTATATGTATCATTAAATACTATATATATTTTTATATTTAATAATAAATTAGTAAACTTAAGAAATTGTTAGAATTTTCATAACCTTTTTATTTTTAAATTAATACCTAATAAAAAATTACTGTTAATATTAACAAAAAAAAAAAAAAAAATTTAACAATGAATTTATTAATGGTAAAATTTTAGATCTAATCATTGTTATTAGACTTGAAAAGTAAAATAAGAACTTTTCACCATAATATTTTTATCAGTTAAATATCAGCAATTATCAGGAATTATTAAAAACAGAAACTGATATCCAAAAAATTTTATCCTGAAAGTTGTAAAAGTTTTTTTTTTGTGTGAGTGGACTTTTATTTTTTATTCGAAATTTTTAAGTATACAATATAGCACCAATAATGGAAACATCAGTTTTGGAAATTTTTTGAGACCATCAAATTAGTCAACATCACTTTTGGAAAGTTGCATCAAAAATGTCAAGTATTTAATATTTATGTACTTGACATTTTTGATGCAACTTTCCAAAAGTGATGTTGATTAATTTGATGCTCTTAAAAAATTTCCAAAACTGATGTTTCCATTTTCGGTGCTATACTGTACTTAATTTTTTTAAAAACAAGGTGGTAATCCTAGTTGTCTTACAGCTTTCAAGTTATTAGCAACCAGCCCGTTGTAAATAAACTTAATTTTTCGTTAAAATTAGTGGTTGATTCGATTTTTAAAAGTAAATTTGAAATCTGCGAAGAACATTTTAGTATATTTTTTTATTCCCTTTTCGTAGAATTAGCCCCTAATCATCCCTGATAGCTCCTCTGACAGCTCTTTATAAAAGAGCAACATCGCTAATTTAAACTTTTGACCTATATAGTTTATGTTTTACAATTTTCGAAATATTTCCCCGGCGGAAAAAAATTTATGAAAAACTATGATAAATTCGATAAAAAATTATGAAACTCTATAAAACAGTAAATTATTAAAAAATCATATTTTTTTATAGAAAATCATAAAAAATGACCACGGCTTTGATGAAATATTATGCATTATTCTAAAACATTATGATTATGAATTTGAACAACTATGAAAAAATATGAATATCTATTACATCTGAATATCTGAAAATCTATTAAAATCTCTGTTTTTTAACGATAATTGCTGACAAACGATGAATTCTTCTAAAAAAATATGATAATGAATTATAATCATAAAAGTGTCCAAATTTGGATAGGTATGTTTTTCATAGTTTTTCATAATTTGTCATAATTTTTTTCATAGTTTTTTTTTTCCGTAAGGGTTGACAATTTGAAATTTCGCTCTAATTTTTGAAAGACAATTTCACCTCTTTAAATTTTTTTGCTATGGAAATATACCTATATAAAAATACATTTTTAGATTTGCAATAAAATATTAAGTTATATTGGTAAAGAGCCTTCCTTTATTCATGAATCCTTATTTTATTTTTGAAAGTTCTTATTAAGTAGGTTATTTAACTTGAAGTCCTATTTTAAGTCATAAACAAAAACAGAATGTCAAATTAGATTAAATGATCGTTCATTAAGAAATAAAATAGCAGATATAACTAGACTTGACAAATAAAATTAAAAATCAAATTCAACTGGACCTGTTAAATCTAATCAAAATTAAATTATCTGATCCAATCGGATCTGCCAAATAACAAAAAAATTAAATATCAGATCTAATTGGATCTAAAAAATAACGAAAAATAAAATGCCAGATCTAACTGAATCTAACTGGATCAAATTTGATCAATAATTGGATCTACTTGGATACAACTGTAACTGACCAATTAAAAAAAAATAAAACATCAGATCCAATTGGATAAGCGAGATAAAAAATTGATCTATTTGGATCAAATTGAATCAAATTGGATCAAATATTGGATCCAATTAGATCCAAATGGATCAAATTAGATCCAATCATTTTTTCACGGGAAGCTATAAGTTTGAAAATTTAACAGAATATTCTTTATTCCATTCTCCATGTATACCTATGGATGCTTTTTTTTAAATCTTCCTATTTTTTCACAAGAAAAACTGTTGAAAAAAAGACCTAATTTTTGTACTTTTTATTCAAACCGCCACAATTTTCTCAGATTTAAAAAAAAAAAAGAAAGAAAAAAAACCTCTATACGTACTTAGCGGCTTGCCTACAGATTGATAATCTATTTGATTATTTTTTCAAATGAAAACTGTGGCCACCGAAAGCCGCTCTTTTTTAAAGACACTTTTTTTTAAAAAATTATAATAATTATAAAAAGTAAATAAAAAAAATGAATAAAAAGAATATTTTTGTATTGTTAAATAGTGGTATTAATCGTAAAAAAAAGTCATCCCCATTCCCCCATCCTATCCATACGAAAAAAAGTTGCGAAAATTGACTACTTTTCGGCTGGTCACACTGTGATCGTACCTTAAACAAAATTAATAGTAAAAGTCTATAAAAAAAAGAAACTATACCATAAAAAATTATATTTACTAATTGACGGTAAGCGATTACTTACGTCCTTAGAAAGGTAAGTAAACTTTGGGACCTGTTATTTTTTTAGCTTTGTTCCTTTTCCAAAATGATGAACGATTCAAATAATAATGAATTTGTCAAATACGCATGATCGAATTGAATTATTACTTGAACTAAAAATTCTGAATTTTTAAAAAGGAACGCAATAAATTCTAAAAATACTCTATAGAGGGCATAGAAGTGTGACACTACCATCATAGAGAAAAGCAACAAAAATCTCGATGAGAAACAGGGTCATAGATATAATATATATTCAAGTAGCATCAATGTCAGTCGCGTCAGTTAGCGTCAATTATTTACAATTTATAATCAACAAAACTATTTTAATTATTATTTATAAAAAAATAAATTTGAATAATTTTGCACTCGTATGACAACGTTATCAGGCTAACGACGCTAACCGTAGATATCGTAAATATGGTAGATAATGGGTAGATATCGTAGATATTATTCTTCATTAACTTTTTTTTTGATAATTTTTTCAAAACTGTACACAAACTGAAATTCTAGTTCAAATTCTTGACAAAAATCCCGGACTGATTGAACTGTTTTGAACTCAGTTCAAATTCAAATTCATAGTAAGAGGAACATTGAACTGTCAGTAAGTACAAGTAATATATTTTTTTTTAAAAGGAACGCATTATTTTCAACTTTTCCAACTGCGCATGATTTTTACTGATTTGAACTAAAAATTCGTGAAAAAGGAACAAAGCTTTTGTAATTATGGAATTACCCGAATTAGACAATAGAATCGTAAATGTTGTTTACGTGTCAAGTTAGCTTCTATGTAAACGCCAACTTCGATACAAGAGGTTGAATTACTAATCGAAACTAACCTCGTTTACTGTTGGTACAGTCCTTACGTTTCGACTCTTCCGGCCAAGCGCAAGTACTCCTTCCATCATCATAAATGAGACCCGGAGGACATGGTAATATGTGTGCTACACCATCGACACAATTGTAGAATTTATCACATACTTGTGGATCCGAATGTCTATAATAGCCATTCGCGCGTGGACAATCTTTAGTTGGTTGTGGCTCCTCTGTAACATTCATAAATTATAATCACTGATCGAAAAGGTTGCGGGGCTGACAGTATTGTCTTTATTTTTTAAGATATTAAAAATTGTTTATTTTTTTTAGATAAAACATTTTGATGCGATTTTAGATATAAACAATAGGTACCTTATAGGTATCTATAGGTACAATTATAGATACCTATATACGGGTAATACCCTTTTATGTTGGTATATTTTGAATATACTTTAGATATGCGTGTATACATTTCGTGTGACAACTTGTTTGCCTGATTCCAATTTTATGTATTGTGTGAGGTAATTTTTGATGTTACAAGTAAATGATTTATGTATATCAATTGTCTTTTTTCTTCCAGTAAAATGTGATAGAGACAACACATTGTTTTGTTTTCGTAAAAATATTTTTTTAAATGACAGGTTATTTTTTTATTAACAAGTTTTAAGTTACAGTTAATCAGTCAAATTTTCAACAATTTTAATTTAAAAAAAGTTAAAAATTTTGTACTTTTTTAAAATAACGCTTTTTTGTAACTAAAACTAGTTTTTATTAACAGCTGATGGTTAATAGAATATATCGATACAATTTAAAAAAAAAAATGTGTTTACCCCGATTTATTAACGTTTTAAGTTTTGAAAATATAAGTACGGTCTTGTCAGCACCGCAAGATTTCGAACATTAATTATAATAGTCTCGGAAAAAAATAGTCTCTAAACAGACACCTTACACAGAAATAATTCAGTATATATATATATATATATATATATATATATATATATATATATATATATATATATATATATATATATATATATATATATATTTGACTTACGTAATTCAGTTCGATCACCACAATCAACATTGGCCGGGATATCACAGCGTTCACGATTTGGGTCATTATCGAGGAAAACTAAGCCGTCCGGACATAACTTCTCTTCAGCCTCACCTTGTGAGCACTTATAATACAGATCGCATTGTATAGGATCAGGGAAGAAACCAGTCCGTTCGGGACATTTAAATTGCGCCGTTACCATTGAGAAGCCTTGAAAATGGGAAAAATAATAAATAAAATTTAATTAAAATAATAGAAAATAATAGAAAAAGTAACTAGTATAATTTTCTTTATATTTATGCTTTTACACTTTAACACTTTCATTACCATTAGGTAAAAATATCGACTTTGTGAGATAACCAAATATTTTATGTTAAATACGTAGGTTTTTATATTTGTCACGCGATATTGCTTGATTGGCCATATAGTAAAGTAGCCGTCTCACGCGATATCGCGTGATCGACAATGAAAGTGTTAATAAAAGTATGAAGTGCATAGAAACCTCGCAAGGTCAAAGTGGTATCAGAAATTGCAGACAAAAACATTTTAAACTTCTTTTTCTTGTAGAACGTCAAAATTCAAAACAGGTACTTCCCAGTGAACATAGAATGTAAATGTGATGTAACAAGGAAATAACAAGTTACGTAACTTTTTTGACTTATGGGTGACATAACAATTATATAAAATTAGAGTTTTATGTTATATACCTAATTGTTACCTGTATGTTACGTAACAGTTACATGCCATTGTGACTGTAATAAAATGTCACATTTGTGACTGCTATGTTACGTTTAGATGATGTATCAAGGTTGCTTTGATAAAACGTCACAGTGTGACTCTTATGTTATGTCTTCGCAACCTAACAATGTTACTTTGATAAAACCTCACAGAACTGACTCTTACGTTATGTTTTTGTGACGTATCAACGTTACTTTAATGAAATGTCACAACCATGACTCTTTTGTTATGTTTTTGCGACGTATCAATATTAATAAAACATTTCACTTGTCATTTTTGTGAAATGTTTTGTTACCATATTAATTTTAAATGTATCAATTCGCGAGGAATTATCAATTTAAATATTCCTGTAGTTTTTTTTTTTTCAATCTATCCCCTGTTGGCGTCTGATGTAACTAAATTTCATCCATCCATTTTTAGATAAGTCGATTTATAGATGAAATGGACGAATATTTTTTAATATTGATACGTCACAAAAACATAACAAAAGAGTCATGATTGTGACATTTCATTAAAACAACGTTAATACTTCGTTAAAACAACGTTAATTTTGTTATTAAATTAAAAATGAAACTGTTATGAAAATTCTTGTAAGGCTTTATTTACTATTTTCTGATATATATTAATATATAACGATGAGAATAAATAAGTGAGTTTGGTCTAGTGGTTAAGACTATCGATAATTTAAAAGATGGTTCAGCTTGGATAATGGATCGAATCCTGCAACAGTCAATAAAAAAAAATAATAATAATAATTTAGGTGTATGTATATGACAATAAGTTGATAATATGTGTATGTAATGTTAATAAGAAACAAAAAAAGCTAATTTTGAATTTGCTTTTTGCAAAAGAAGGCGTAAGGCGTATTTTTATCCATAAGGTAACATCAAAGTTACATTTTCCTCAAACGTAACAAGAACATAACAATGTTACGTCACATTGATACGTTTATAAGTGGGAAATTGTAAGTTACATGTGAGTCATATGTGACTCACATTTTATGTAACACGTTACTTTCAGTTCTGTCACTGTGACATAAAATTTACAGAAAAATGTTCACTGGGTTCACAATTTTTATCTACGTGTGTAACTACCCATATAATTTTAAAAAATTATAAATCATAAGGTGACTCATTCTTTGTTTTTATGAATTTGGATCTTGCAGCGCATAAATAAGGGGTAAGGTTTTTTATTCTTGTTTACTTCAAAACTGCATATTATTTTTTAAAATAGCGATATATTTTAAAACCTGCCAATCCAGCGTAAAAACCAATTTTTTGTAGCATTCTTTACTTTAGTCAAGGTGAAAAAGTGGTTACTGGCTTTTGTGAATTAATTTTAATTATGTATCGAAAATTTAAATTATTATTGATTTTTATAAACAATAATTAATAAATTTTTGTGGTTTTATAAATTTGCAAAGTTCATGTTATGTAAGCATTCTAATATTGCCTCATTCCATAATTCAACAATGCCACCATTGCTTTAGTTATTACTGACAAGTCCTATAGTAAAAAAATTCCTCCATGTAAAATTTTGAATACACGGATGCCACGCAAAACGGTACACCGTCTCTTTCTACGTTACTATAAGTGAAGCGTACATAGGGTGTTAAAAATGTACGCACATATATAGATATACACATAAAGGCAATAAAGGTAACATAAGTGTGATAAAAATAAAAAATAAAAGAAAAGTAAAATAAAATAGGTTTTGTACATACCAAACCCGTAATAATAAATGCACATATAAAAATATCATTTTTTTAGAGTTAAAAATATTTTTAAATATTCATGTTACGATATCGTTTCTGAGAAAAAACATCGTGAAAAACGCACATATTCTGTTCAAAACTAAATTTGTATTTAATTATCTAATATATTAATTTATTATTTTGTATAAAAAATACATAAACATGATAATTTGAAGATTTGAAAATAATATGTACATATGTGACTAAAAGCCATCAATTAATGTTTAAATAAATCAGAATATACATATGACGTATCTTACATGAGGATACATAAATTATGTACGTATTTAAGAGTTTAAATGTTTTTTAAAACTCTTCTTTAAGAGTTTAAATCTTTTTTTTTTTGTTCCAAATAGCCCCACCGTTTTCAAATAGTCCCATTTGACGGTACTTATAAAAATTTGCATTATAATGATATCATTTTTGTAAGTAAAAATTTTGGAATAAAATATCTAAAGGAACATACTGTATACACTACATTTTAGCAAAAAAAAAACTTGTGATAAGGTAAACAAATAACGTTCCATCTCTTTCTGTGTATTCAGTTTGTGAAGTAACCTTATTGCGAAGCAAACGTGTAATGCCACTCTTAATAGTGTCACAGCAACTACAGAATTTTTTAGTAGTTGTCTACAAAAGAGATTTCGCCTATTTTTGGGGCCTAAATTTTTTTATAGATTGAAGCTCTTTATTGCATTTTGTTTATCATACTTCAAGTGAGGAAAGATAAATTTAACAATAAATAAAACTATTGGCACTGTTAATATTCAATTTAAGCACTTAAGTAGGTACTGTATCCTGAATCACTGATAGGTATCCGAATGGGGAATCTCGTCTTCACTCACAATCAGACGGATTAACGGATGTCCAAATACTTGTCACCCTTCGGATCAAGAATACATTATTTAAGTGATCAAAATTGAAAATTAACCATGTCAATATTTTTGGAAAACTGTAACTATTTTGGATCTGTAACAAAATAATCTTAAAATGTAAGAAAATTGTTTCATTTTTAAACGTTTAATAAAACTATATTCGTCAATAACTGCAAAAACTTATAATTTTTCGGTTTTGTTTAATAATAAGAACTACTCTCATCTGTTTTATTATATATATTTTGGTAGATATATATTCTAATATAACTTAAGTACCGTGAAACGGAACTATTTGAAAACGGTGGGGCTATTTGGAACAAAAAAAAGAAAAAAAGTTTTAAGCTCTTATATCTGTTTGATTTCTGAACGATTCGTTAATGCGTCTTTAATACGGAATGTTCTTTAATAGTTTAAATCTTTTTTAAAACTCTTCTTTAAGAGTTTAAATCTTTTTTTTGTTCCAAATAGTCCCACCGTTTTCAAATAGTCCTGTTTGACGGTACTTATAACATTCTTTTGCTTTACACAAATATTATGTTACTTCTTTGTTGTTCAAAACAGGTTAACATTTTTATTCTGTTAATATTTTCATTTAACACAAACACGAAATGTTACATTAGCGCAGGGTTGTGTTACTTATTTAACACAAAAATTTTAACTACTGGTTTTTTTTACGCAGAACACAATTTTTTTACTGTGTACGGAACACTGTTAGCGCAAGTACAACTTGCATTTGACGACTTGTTTTTTTTTTTTAAAAAAAAAATTAATCCGCCGTAATTTTGAACATTTAAAAAAAATGAAACTCGAACAATTTGCTGATTTTTGTGGTCAAAAATAGATGGAGCCCCGATCAAAACTCGCTATATTTTAACAACTAAAAAAAAATTATTTTAATCAGCCTGTACAGCATGAGAACACTTATAAATAATGAATAATATGTTTTCTGTAGGTATTGTTAAATACTTATACAATAAAATTTTATATTTTAGAGATTACAACGCGTGGTAAAGATACAAACCCTTTAAGATATTATTAAAACTCAACAAAAAGACTTCAATGCATGGATATAATGCAAACCCTACTATAACTAGAGATTTTAATACAATTAAAGAAGATTCGTCAAAAAGAAAACATCAAAAATCGACCATTTTTATTATTTCTTTTTTTTTATGTACAAATAAATAGTTTATTAAAAAACTAAATATACAACATTATTTCTACATGTCTTGAGAATACAAAAAAAAATTCTTTCTAAATTCATAAATGAGCTGACTATAAATTGCGTTACAATCAACACTGCAAAGTTTTTCCACTTGGTTAGTTCCGCGCTTTCTGAAATCCCCAGTGAACTAAAGTGTCAAAAAATCAAGAATTTTCTGAATATACACATTATACAGTTACGGCACTAACTAGGATTTTAGAAAAAAAAAAAATAAAAAAACAGCCAAGAAATCGCATTTTGAAAATAAATTTTCAAAGATTACCGTTTTTTTTTTCGACTATAAACAGTTGCCATTTTGAAAATATATTACGGAATCAAAAGATCCTATTTCCTACCAAAATGACGCCATCGAGGTATAATATGCACTTTGATTTATATCGATACCTCAAATACTTTTTGAGATACACGCGGAACCATGTCAAAAAACATAGTTTCGAGAAAGAAATATTTAAAGTTTTTTTTTTTTTTTAAACTGAATAAATTATAGTAAAGTACGCCCACTAAACTGGCCATAACTTTTTGATTTTTGATTTTTTTTAAATAAAAATTTACGAGTATATTTTTAACCCCTTAAAAAACATAATTATGAAGAAAAAAAATCAATTTTTTATTTAGCGAATTTTCCCTTAATACAATGCTACCAAAATACCATAAAATATAAAAAATACGAGGTGTGTTCAAAAAGTAAGGTGACTTTTCAAATTTCTCGGGCTAGGTACGTATGTATATTCGCTTTTCCACTTTTTTATTTTGTTGCGTTAGTACACTTGTCTCGAACATGTGTTCACAGTTTCAGCTATATAGTATTCTTTGCTTGTTTGTGAGAGGCATAAAGGTTAGAAGTGTTTGGTGTGCTCTTCGATTTTCTACTGTCGAAAAAAAATGGATCAACGGATTTACATCAAATTTTGTGTAAAAAATGGAATTAAGTGCTTCAAAATACTCGAAATGTTAACAGTGGCATACGGTGAATCTAATCTGAGTAAAAAAAATGTTTATAAGTATTACAAGCTCTTTTAAGAAGGCCGAGAAGATATCAATGACGAACCTTGCTCTGGACGCCCCAACACGTCAAGAACTGATGAAAACGTTGAAAAAGTGAACAAAATAGTATTAGGAAATCGGCGAATCACCATTAGAAAAGTTGCTGAGTATTAACTTGAAGTCATTCACCGTTTGTGAGAAGCGATACGAAAAAAAACGTCCAGAATTATGTGAAAACCATTCATGGCTTTTGCATCACGATAATGCACTTGCTCACTCATCGTTGCTTGTGTGTGATTTTTTGCCCAAAAACAACACCACAATCATGCCTCAGCCGATTTAGTCCCCTGCGACTTTTTTTTTGTTACCAAAACTGAAGAAACCCATGAAAGGACGGAGATTTGCAACGACTAAGGAGATAAAAACTGCATCGCCGGAAGAGTTCAAGGCTATACCAAAAAGTGAATATCAGAAGTGCTTTGAGGATTACAAAATGCGTTGGCATAAGTGTATTATATCTGAGGGGGATTACTTTAAAGGGAACAACATGAATATTAAGGATTAAATAAACGGTTTTTAATAAAAATATAAAGTCACCTTACTTTTTGAACACACCTCGTATTTTAATACTCACAACAGTAAGAACACAAATCATTCAAAATCAAACACTAGGTACTAATTACTTTTCGGAGGTAAATAACTACTTTTGTTTTAATTTAGTTTTATCTTTTAACCAATAATTAGACCGCATGCAAAATAAAAATCTAGTTGATAATGTGACTCCAAAAAATTTTCACAATCAATAAATAAATAAATTCAAATAGGTACATTTTAAAAAAAAAAATATACCTCCAGCTGAAAAACAGAATTCAACTGAAAAGTCATCTCCGGTCAGGGACAAGGTTTTAATAGAATCTAACTACCTATAGAAATATAATTATTTATTTATCATTAAATTAGATCTGTAATAATTAAGGTCATTGTGCTATCTATCCTCACAAATTTAATTTCAAACAATAGACGTAAATTAGACCATTATTTTACAATGGTATTTAATTGAGATGTATTTTTAAAAGGTTTATTACACAAGTAGGTAGGTATTAAATACATAGGTACATAAAACAACAAATAAATATGTAAATAGGATTAAAATGAAAACAAACATAAATAAATACTTTCCCTATTAACAAAATAAAAACAATAAAATGTTAGTACTCGTTCAATTGTTTATCATTCAATTATTATGATTCAAATGTTAATTATTTTCAACATTTTTTTAGTTCCGCTTAAATTTAATTAACTAAAACGGATAATTAATTGTAAATTAACTGGTAGATTATTTGAACAAAATTATTATATAGTTTCAATTTAAAAAAAATAATCAGAATTATTATTCTTTCATACTTTTTATAAATAAAAATACATGACTTGAGGTCACTTGGGTGCCGGGGAAGGCTCTAAGTATAACTGATTACGACGTGTAGACATATTTTGACCCGATAAGTAATACTAGACAATATTATGGAAATTTTCTTATGTAAAACTTACAGTGTTTTTGAATTCCAGGTAAATCAATAAAGTCCTATTCTAAAGCATAGTCTATTTTTTTTTTTTTTTAATATACAGGCTCCTAATTATACAGAGCTGGATTAATATATATGTATAGGAGCATGTACTTGGAGCACATGCCCCGGGGCCCCCACACAATACAAAAACGAATAAAATCTCAAAATTAAGAAACTAAAGAATAGAATAGAAAGGATTGGCGCTTTTTCGTTTTCTTTATTTTTTATTTTTTTGTCTTTTTTTTGGTTTGCAATCCATTGTTTGGAAAAATTTGAAAAATTTCGGAAATTCTCCAAGGGGGCCTACATAGTACTTAGTGTTAATATAATAAATTAAACTTCCTTTTTATTTAGTAATGTCCATTTATATATTTATAATCCTTTTAAACTATAATCTAACATACTTTTCCATTACAGAAATTTACACCATTTCATTATTTTTAAACAACTGAACTATATCAATAAAAAAACAAATTCCGTACAATAAAAATATTCATAGCCAATATAAATGTACTATATTCCAACACTTAGAAGCCTCCCCATGTCAAGTATTCAGGGACCATCACATTAGAAGTACCCCGGAGCATTCACAAAGATAAATCCGGCCCTGTAATTACACATATATATCTAATGCACGATTTCAAATAATAGCTCATGTAGAAAGGTAATGGCTGGTGCCAAGTACCTTTAGAAACAAAATTTTTGATGCTGTTTTAAGAACAGTGTTCGTTAACAAAAATTTCATTACCTATTGCTGCACCTTGCTGTTGCATATTTTTAGGGGTTTTGTACCTTAAGAAGAAAATCGGAACCCTTATAAGATCAATCTTTTGTTCGAAACCCCTTTTCCTTATCTATTTTAGTTTATCTACAAAAATATCTATCTTAGATGACTGTGAATACAAAAGAACAAATCACTTTCAACGGAAGGTAATGTCTGAGATTTGAAATTGCCGTCATACTGAGTAAAAATTTACATTATCTTCTTGTATTTTACCGTCTTCTATGCAAATAGATAGGAAAGTGTCAATCACAGACAAGTATCTAGTAGTTTAATTTACTGCTCGTCAGGCATAATGTATGATATGAATATAAAAGTAACAATAGCTTAAGAACCGGATAATTGTAAATTTTTACTGTAATTTCCACTTATATTTATTTATTTTTTTTTAAATGACCCTAATTTGGGTTTAATTTTAAACTTAATTTGGCAACTCTAGTCTATATACTTTAAAACCGTATGGTTCCATACAGGATCCAGCGATAATAGATAATACACGTAGATATAGGATCGGTGTATACGGTACCGTAACTTGGGGTAAGATTGGCCCTTAAGGGTAAGATTGGCCCAAGTTTTGGAAAAAGACAGTTTGATTTACTATTAGTTAGCAAATACAGCTATCAAATTGGTTCTTGTGGTAAATGACATGTAGCAGCACTGACTATACTCGAATGCTAAGATTGATTTAATTCCATCTTTTGCCACTGCTCAGTGCTTCTCCAACTTCACCGTTACTTCTTGTGAATGTTTTGATGCAAACCAACTTTTGCTTACACATCCAGAACTACTTAACTATAATATTATTGAGTGTTTGTCTTTTTGTTTTGAATTTAAAAAAAAGTTTAAATTATTTTTTTGGTGGTTTCTATAGAAATAATTAATTATGAAATATTTATTAAATGAAAAATCAGGAATTAAATCAAAAAAAATTTAAAAAATTACCGGCCTTAAAATTTGCCGCCCCGAGCAAATGCCCGGGTTGCTCGCCCTTGGAGCGGGCCCTGTCCCTAACATATTGTACACTATCTACTGACCTACAGCCACAATTAAAAATGTCGAACATTGTCCCAAATAATATTTGGCATTAATTACTATGACATTTTGTATTAGGGACAATGTTACCCCAAATAAAGGCAAGATTGTCCCAAATTTTCAGAACATCTTAAAATAGAAATTAAATAAGTTCTGAGCTCTAATAACTAGTCAACGTACTTATACTTTGAAATATGCAGAGTTCAATAGCTAATAGTAAGAGGAAATTACCTAAATATATATGAGAAATATAAGGCAGTTTACGTAAAAAAACGCAAAAAATGGGCCAATCTTACCCCAAGTTACGGTACATAAGTCTACTACGATATATCCACAAAAAAATGAGATTAGCTCAATTCACTGTGGTACGTAGCTCAAATTTTCAAAGTGGAAATTTAATTGTATACAACTAAACAGCCTCATTAATAAAGCAATAAAATGTTACAAAAATATCTTCTTTATGATAAAAATAAAATTATATTTTTAAAACCTAGTACGATACCAAAAAAATAAATAAATAAATAAATAAATAAATAAATAAAATAAAGAATTGAATGAGGTTTATAGTCAAAGAGTCTCGCTGGGTAAGCATATGGGATTTATATTTTATATTTTTCTTAAGACACCTTCCACGAATCTGATCTTGCTGAAATTTCTACGCATGATAACTATGTTAGAGCCAAATAACATAGATGTTTTTGGTAGGTGTCACTCAAGGAGCTAATCAAAAACACGCACCCTCAAAAATTCAATTATTATTTTAATATAGTAAATGACGACATTCAAATGTAAAACAAATTGTATAATATAAAGCTACTTTATATCAACATCCTCTGTTAATTTCATCTAATTATCTTTAATAGATTTGAAGAAAAAAAATTTTTAAGTTAAGGGTTGTTACCTCAATATCTCTTACGATACAGGGGATAGAGGTCTAAAGTCAAATTTATATATAAATAAAATGACACATTTGAAAAATAAATTTTTGTCACATATAAAAGATATTATAATTTCTACTATCCTTTTTCAATATAGTAGTTCTTGTGAGAGGTAGCTATATTACGAGTTTGTCTAATACATAAATTTATGAGAGTGAGTCATTTACAGTTGTCGTTGGTTTCTCTATAATACCTATATTTTTTAACTTTACCCACCATAAGCAACATTCATGAAAAAGAATAGCCGAAAAAGGCGCTGGACCGAAATCCCGTATGCTTACCCGGCGAAACTCTTTGTAAATATACCTAATTGTCAACTACGGTGGGGGAGCTGAGCACTAGAAGACACAAAAAATATTGAGTCGTCCGAAAAGCTAGTACCGATTTTCAGTAGATGACATTGGAACATGTCCAATTCAGACAGTCTGAATATGTCAAAATTACAAAAAAAACATGCAATTTGTCTATAGGTATTCTTGAAGGTGGATATTTAAACGCATTATTAGAAACACTCCTCTCGCAGCATCCTTCATTACATAGCAATTTCCCGGTTACAAAAATTACTTTGTCTCGAAAAACCACTTACATATGAAACGATGTTTCAGAAACGTATATTATGTGATTTTTTGCGCTTTTTGCCATAGTGTAAATGAAGAGCTTTTGAATATTGGCAAATTTTTACGCAAAAACTAATTTTCTCGAGGTTCCCAGGCATTGCACGCGTCTGGCTGAAGAATTCATTCAAGATTTTATATATACCTACATATAAATTCTAGTGAATATTATTTAAAAACAAATTTCTGTCACAGTCCCGAGCTCAAGTCACCTGTCAAGCTATGACACCTGTCGTAAAATATGCTGCCCTACTGTTCAGAAATTTTTCATCGGTAAATCTGAGAATTTGTGAAAGGATGGAATCTTCTAGTGACGTGAAAGATAGAAAAAAAATTATGGATCAAATATAAATCGACATATAAAAATGTTGCCTTTTTAGACAGCTCAATATTTTCACATTATTTGCGTCACTAATGCATATATTTCAAAATTGCTATTAAAAACGAAAATTTCTTACGAAAAATTTCAAATTTTACAAACAAGCATTTGATGTAATAACAATGATATTAATGTTTATCATAATCTATGCACATATAAGTGTACCAACTATGAAAGCGAATTTTATGTATTTTGAAAATTGACGCTTCAACCACAAACAATTTAGAAAACGTTATATATTGTACAGATCCAGAGGAGGGACAAAACCAAATTTGAAACTTTATTCACAATATCCAAGCCTTTTCAATAAACGGCAATCATATATGCGTTAAAATCAATAGAATGGATATATTTCATAAGCACTCTATGTATATTTTTAATATACATACACTTTTAAAAGTTTGGGTGGTCTTTAAAAACTGGAATAACTAGTAACTAACTGTCTTATGTATATTTCAACATCGGGCTGTTTAATAAAAAATATTAAACACAGATTTATAACTCAAATCAATATAGGTAATACGCAGGGCCGTGGAGAGAAATGACGGGCCCCGGGTATAAACGGTATTTTTTAAAAATTTCCTCTCCAAAAAATAAGTGGTGAGCAAAAAAAACTTTTAACTTTTTTCGCGGACCCTCTACCAACAGCTACGGGCTTCCAACTCAAGCTCGGGCCCCGGGGCTGCAGCTCCTGCTCCCCCACCCTCTCGTCGGGCCTGGTCATACGTACCTATTTACGGCTATATACCAAATTACCTACTAGGTATTCAAAAATTATTGTAGCTATAAAACGGTTGCTTTGAAACCCACTGCTTTTTACGCGACTGCATATATAATATGCGATACAATGTATATGTATCTATGTGGGATCCTTTATTTCCTCATAATATTCAAACCGCAGAATAAATTTTAATAAAAGAGATGTCATTAGATTTGTCTTAATCTCATAAGAATGACATAAGATGTATATAGTGTCAAATAATATAATATGGCGGCTGTCAGCCGCCATAATGTTGTATATGCGTATATTGTATATTAAATAATACAAAAAAGACGTAAATAAAAATAGTAAATTAAAAAATTAAAGATGCAACTGCGTAAAAACGAACTAAAATGATATAATTAACAAGGGGAGTATCAAACATGGGAATCACGGATTTGGGAGAAATACAATATTGAAAAAATTAAAGAAAAAATTGAAAAGAGAATTATTTATGTTGGAAAGGCATAGATTCGAACATAGAACCTTTCCGTCTGTATACTAAAAAAAGTTACATACATGAGAGCATGCACTAACCACACCACCAGCGTCCTTTGTTGTAGAGAATACCAACTAACTGATACATATCAAACACGATATGTTATTCAAAATTTTTCGTGCATTTAATTTCTAAATAAAGTCGCATTGGCCTAAATTATTATCACTACAATACTCAGAGAAATATATTCCACAACATATATTAATTTCTCCCAAATCCGTGATTCCCATGTTTGATACTCCCCTTGTAAGATATATAGAAAAATACCCCTATCGTAAGAATCCTGCATAACATAGCGAATTTTCGATAACAAAAATTACTTTTTCTCTAAAACTCCCTTATCTAATAGGGTAACGATTCAAAAACGTATCTTATGTGATTTTTTCCTTCTCTTTGCTAGGGCGTAAAAAAATTTTGAAAAACTATTGAATTTTAGCAAAAAATTCATTTTTTTAAGGTTTCAGGCATCGGATGTATCTGGCAAAGTCTGAGTTATTCCAACAAAAACTTAACGTTTTCACCAAAATTCGTAAAAATAGGATGTTTTATTCGAAAATTATCAAGACAGTGACTGTAATAGCTAAATTTTGCATTCGGGAATTCGCTAAAATAGAAAAACAGAAAAATTAATAAAAAAGTAAAACAATCGGATGCATATATTATCCTGTAACAAGTTGAACAGAAATATCTGCTATCTCCGATCCTTTTATTTTTTTAATTGTGTTTCAATAAAGGAAGGTGTAAAAGTAATCAATTCAAGTAATTTTCAGAAATTATGACTTTTACTTTTCTTGTAGAAGTTAAATACCACGGTCGGTGATACAGATGAATAAATATAACCCTAGAGCTAGACTCACACACTCAATTTTTAGGTGTGTACCAACCTTTATTAAAAAAAACTTCATCGTTGCTGAAACACATAAATGGCCCTGACATACAGACAGACAAATTTATGAGTACTAAGTATTTATTAATAAATAAGTATTAAATTTTAAATTTTTCAGTTGTTATTTCTAGGGCTTTAACCATTAGTGTACCAACGATACTTTTGAATCCTACTTTTTCTATTGTCTATGAAACCAAACAGACATCATAAATAAGAACTCCTAAATTCAACGAAGTATGTAATAGGCCACTAAACTATGAATGCTGAACGTTATTCAACCATATTCTACGTATCAAAAGTAATTATTTTATCGTTAATTGAAATTTAAGGCGAGGTGTACAGCCAGGGTCAAAATAAAGGTGACCTACTTCAATGCAAAAATATTCTACATGAACTAATTATCTACAATTTAACTAATATTATGTACCTATTATTTATTCAGATTACCTTTGTATAAATTTCTTTACGCTGCGCTACATTGAATTTACCCACGCATTACAAAAATGCATAATACATAAATAATTTACGTACAATATTAGAAATGTTATTATTACAGAAAGAAAAAGTTATCTTTATGCGTGATTTCTAAGCAATATTATTGAATGATTGAATGATTTATGAAAGAAAATGGGTTAAAAAATTGTAGTCTATTAAAGTTTATAAAATCTATCATATGCTCTGATATTTAGACAAATGAAAGTTAAACAATGACATTTCTAAGAACAATTACACTCTATTATACTTCAAATACATTAAAACTGTTATGGCGTAATGTGATTTTACTTAATAAAATATACGAGATACTTATATAGTTCAATATTTTAATGCCATAATTAATTAAGTATTAATGAATTCACATGAGAATGTCCGTAGAATGTCCGTAGAATGTCTACTTAATTTTAAATTTACGGTTTGAAATAGTTTATGACGTAATAAATGTTTATATGTCAATTACTTTACAAATTAACCACTTTTTCTATTGAACGCAACTTTACCATACCATGCTTTTTTTTAAATAAAAATTTCATGGCCTGTAATGTTTGTAGCATTTTTTTTAACAACAGGAATATTTCTAACAATCTACTGATGTTAAATAAATTTTTTTAAACACAAAATGTGACATGGTATAGTTGCGTTCAAGGGGTACAGTTTGATGTGTAGACGGTAATAACTATTAAGAATAGGGTTTTTTTCGCAGGTTATTCTGCAAAGGTACAACTGAAATTTCTTTACATACATGACATACATTTTGGAAAAAATTTTGAAAATGAAGTTACTAAAATTAACTCTGCTCATTTAGTCTTATTTATAGTACGAGTATTATTACCTTTTATTAAAAAATTTTCTTTGTAAATCTGTATGTCATTGGTATAATCCTACAACTCTAAGAAAAAAGTAAACGTAATAAAATTTTACAAGTTGGATTTACACTATAGCAAAAAATGAAATAAATTATTTTCAGTAGGAAACTACCCTCTTGCAATAACATTCATAAAAATATTACTTTTCAATTCAAAATAGAATATGGCAATACAAAATACGATTTAGAAATGTTAAATTATAGTCTAAATCAATAGTTTTAAAAATTATATACATTCATTTGACTTTTTGAATTATGAAGTTTTTTTTAGCTCTGTAAATCCAACTTGGTTTGTCACATTTTTGTGTGAGAGAGATAACTAAATTAAACTGTCACTGTACAAGCTGCTTTTTTATCCTTGTCATCTTTTTTAACAAATCATATTTTTTTCAAAATTTTATTACCTTTACTTTTTTCTTAGAGTTGTAAAGTAATAACTTAAAACTCTATTTTTACATAAGTCAGTCAATTTTTTGTTTGGCGGGAAATTAAAAACAGTTAATGACCGAAATTATCTAGATATAAAAAAAAAAATTATTTAAAATTAGTATTTTGAGTTTATAACATATAGAATTTCAAATAAAATTTAAAAAATTTTGAAAATTTTGGTTTTTGCCGGATCAAATAACCTACATAAAACATATTTTCGGGCAACTGATGATGCACGAACTTTTTTTCAAAATTAAAGTTTTTCATATATGGTGGAAACTTTTTGGCGTACACTGTATAAAACTGTTAAAGCTCAATGTTCTAATTATTTTCCTTTCGCGTTTCCTTGACTATAGCATATACTAAGCTCTAATAGTAATATGGTTGCTACAAATGTGATGCGCTGAACTATTATCTAGATTACCTATACCATACTCTACTGTAAGAAATATTTAAAATTCTTTGATTTTTATATGAACTTATTTTATTTATTTAAAACTTAAAATACTCTATTTGTTTTTAACGAATTTTTTTAAGGAAAATTCAACTATATTTTTTATCAACATCAAATTACAAAATTTAAATAGAAAAAAAATTATACCTTGTAAGTGACACAAATATGTTTATAATAAATTTATTTGCAATATAGAAATTATTGGGTGTGCCGCTACAGACAATTATGAACTTTTGAACAATTTTAATTATGCAATAATTATTACATACGCCCTCTTTAATCAGATAAATCCAACAAATATTATCCTATTACAAGCTTCTAATCTAAATTACAAAACAATTTTAATTTTAAAACAAATAATTATTATCATAATAGAACAAATCAGCAGAAACTATGAAAAATTCAAAATTTTCACAGAAGACCAACAAAAATTAATATATGATAAGTAAACACTTAAAAAAAAATAGAAAGTAAATAGAAACTTAATTTTTAAAAAATAAAATAAGTATAAATACTTCAAAGATAAGCTTTGATTTTTAATATAAAAAATAAAAACTAAAAATCATTAAAAAAAAATTCAAATATATTATGAAAATAATAATAATAAACGGACCATTAATTTCGTTATTTATTAATACTTACCAAACAACAAATAACAGAAAAATCCAAAAGTAATTTCATTACACAGGCGCATCTTTAATATTTTAAAATTTTCGATTATTATTACAGGCGCAAACACAAGTAATTCTAATTTTCAACTGCGAGACTAATTAACAGAGATATATAAACACTACAAACGATCTAATTTATGAATGATGAAAATGATCATCACCAACAATTCAAGAACAATAATACAATCGTTAAAAAAAAAAGTAATAATTTTTTTGTATGTATAATTTATTAAACTTTCGCATATGGTTCTATCTGTTAAACGCGATTACAACGCCACCATACAAACAACATTTAATTATAAAATAAATAAAGTGTAAGTGAGTTAATGTTTTATTTCAAATAGAAGATCAATTCACTCTTTAAAAACCGGTCAAAGAAGTCAGACAGACATGAAAAGAATATGAAAAGAATGAAAAGAATATTCATTTATCAACGAAAATTTACTATAACAGAAGACGGTTATGTGTACTAATATGTGCAGCATTAACTAAACGGAGATGATTATAAATTGTATTTTAACATTTCACATTTTTTAAATATTTCATTCCCACCAAATAAATTAAAATGCATTTTAATCATTATTTTGAATTCTATCAACGCGACAATTGTCTATTTTATAGACATAACGTACTCGTAGCTATAAGCACAAAAAATAAAAATTTGATGCTTATCTTCTCTAAAATATTTAAATTTTTAAATTTCTCAACAAATAAATTCCAATTTAAAATCGTTAGTATTTATATTTGTTGACAGTTTTAAAATTATAATTGTTTAAAAATTAGTTTGTTAATTATTAATTTTTAGTGAAAGTTGATTACAAGAAGTTGTTTATCCGATATGTAAATTTGAGGACAAACATCCAGAAATTTTGGTATACGATTTATTTAAATGTACCTAATCGTATCAGAGGTTCTTTTTAGAGTGTTGAAACGCTTGGTAGGCAATTTTTGATATCTGGGACACTAAAAATTACAGGTGACCTTTGGTTTGGTCTTTGCGTCCAGTAATGTTTGGAAAATTAATATGGAAAGGTTAGTTTCGCTATAACCATTGGAATAACAAATAAATGTACAAAACATTAAAACAATTGCCATGCTAGTTTTTGAGAAATCATGGTCGCCATAAGCCACCCAAAAAAAAAAAAAGTTTTGGAACATCTGCTGTAAAATTTTTTTGTTTTCCAATATTTTTATAACAAAAATTAAACTTAATGTATTAAAAATTAAATGGTGATAAATATTATTTGAAAAAAAAATTGTAATTTTTAATTAAGAGCAAAAATAGTGAAAATTTGCTATTTTTTCTCGACGCAAGTGTATATGACCCCTTATTTCATACGTGTCTTATTTCAATTTAAAATTCTACCACCAAAAAAAAACATCATTTATAATTTTTTATTACTCATGCGGGAGAAGTACTAGTTTGGCGCACACATTCTTGTACGCAAAATAGCTACTTGCCCACTGTACTTTTCCCACATACTTTTTTGCGTGCGGAAAGTATATTTTCCAAGCCGCCTCTTGATTTTTCATTTAATAAATATTTCATAATTATTTCTATAGAAACCACCAACAAAGTAATTTAAGCAATATTTAATTAAAAAAAAAAGATAAACACTCAAAAATATTATTTTAAAACGGGCCGACTGGAATAAGTACCCCCCGTCGCAGCATCCTGTATAACAAAGCGAATTTCCATTTATAAATATCCGTTTATAAATATCCGTTTTTCTGTGATTTTTCACCCTTCTAAGTGATTTTTTCTCCTCTTTTTAATGGTGTAAATAAATGTCTCAAAAAATTTTTAACATGAGACAATTTTGGCAAAAAACTAATTTTTTTCACGAAAAATGACCAAAAAAACCATGTTCCAGACATCCGACTGGCTGGCTAACGAACTTGTCCAACGATGTGGAACTAAATGTAAATATAATATATAAATTTTAATGAATATTATTTTCGGTTTCTAGGGACCTCAAAACAAATTTCTGTTTCCCCGGAGATTTCTTACGGAGCTCTAAAAAATAGGACTTTCCTCTGAACCCTAAAAAAATGGTATATAACATACAAACATACACATATGTATATGACTATACAAGCTATTATCCTGTTGTACAACATACATAATCCTTTAGGTAGTAAGTACCTACGCTCATATAATTATATATACCCCTGTCGCAGCATCCGGCATAACATAGCGAATTGCCGTTTATAAAAGTTTTTTCTCTAGTTTTTCTCGGAAACTACTTGACATAAAATAACAGTTTAAAGACCTTTATCTAATATTTTCTCCTCTTTTAAATGGTTTAAAGAAATTTCACAAAAATTTTTGAATAAGTCGAAATTATGGCAAAAAATGAATTTTTTCAAGAATAAAAACCATGTTCCTGGCATCGGACGTGTCTAACTAACGAACTTGTCCAACGGTTTGGCACTTCCAACATTTTCACCAAATTTCGTAAAAGTAGGACACTTCGTTCAAGAGTTATCATGCGGACACACACACACACACACACACACACACACACACACACATATATATATATATATATATATATATATATATATATATATATATATATATATATATATTTGGATAATAGATTAATTATTGTATTATTATTAACAAATTAATTAATTTTATTGTCGACACGGTAGAGTTACAAATATATCCTGCAAACATTCTGTTTACATAGAATAATAGTTCAAAAACCTTTTTATATGATTTTTTGTCCTCTTTCCAATGGTGTAAGAAATTGTCGCAAAAACTTTTAAATTTTAGGAAATTTTAGCAAAAAAAAAGAATTTTTCACGAAAAAGACCCAAAAAGTCATGTTTTGGGCATCGGACTCAAAAACTCATCCAAAATCTTTGGACTTCCAACTAAATTTCGTAAAAATGAAATATTGTGTTCTTGAGTTATCTTGTGGACACCACGTATGTACATACATACACATATATATATATATATATATATATATATATATATATATATATATATATATATATATATATATATACATAAATTCTAGTAAATTATCTTTTTCAGTTTCTAGAGATCTTCTGTCATAGTCCAGTGGCTATAATAGCGTCATGACAGTGGCTGTAATAGCTAAATTTTCGATTCGAAAATTTGCTAAAATGCAGAAAACAAATAATAATAAATTTTCAAACCGAGTTAAAGTACCCATAATTTTTTTTCTTTTATGCTTTTTTAAAATAATTTATTTATTATCTATTTACCATAAAATAATTTATGTCAGAAGACTGATTTTGAAATAATAGGAATGCAAATATTTGATATCAATTAAATTCTTTCTTTCAGATAGGGCCTCCCAAATAGTACCTTTGCCCACTTCCCAACCTAGTCTTGCGTCCCTCTGACTTTGACTTTAAGAAATATATTATTAACATCAACAAACAACAAATATATTATTGAAATCCAATCTTACTGTAGAAAAATTTACATTTATAATAAAAAAGAATAACAAAAATAAGTTATACATTTTTTTATTTATCACATACATTGTTTTCAATATAAAAAATAAAAATAAAAAATTGTCGTATTACAAAAAGATATCAACAAAAAATTCAAAAAACATAAAATAAAATAAAATAAACTAAAATAAAAGCCTTTAATTTTCAGATTTCGAGTACAAAAAATGAAAAAAAAATAAAAATTATACACGCAAAATGAAATAAATCCCGATACGGGATTTTTACATAGATGAAAGAGTCTTTATATACACACATAAATATTCTTTTACGTTAATAATAAAAAAAAAAATCTGTCTGGATTTATATAAAATACAAATGCAAATACATACATAGCCTATTATTGATATATCAAATAACAAAACTGAATATAATAGAAATTCCGAAGTTTCTGTTTACATAATAGTATAGACCATACTACATATATACGCGAGACGACTCATGTGTAGTAATAATTGAAAATAATATCAGAAAAGAAAGTGATTAAAAGAAAGTTTAAATAGCAAGTGAAAATAAAAGCAATTAAATTAAGTAATATGCCGTCATATAGGTACATACAATGCCTTTTGTTTAATTAAAATTCTTTTTTGATCAAATACGAGAAAATCAATGAAATATAGAAAGATATATAGGTATATATAAATAAGTACTTGACATTTCACGTAGTCTTGAAATTCGGTTTTTTAAAAAATTTCTTTTTTTTTTCAAATGATCGAATTTGACGAACAAATAAAAATGAGAATTAATTAAAGTCTTCTTTTAATGTTGTAGAAATTTCTTCGTTATTAATTTATTTTCTAGATTTCTTGCTACCTTTTGGTGGTTCATCATCTTTATACCAGTCTTCGCTGTAAAAAAAAATTAAAACGAAAATTAGTTAATTTGAAGAAGCTACATCTACATATAAACTATAAATTTAATACATAATAATTTACAAAACATTAAGAAGTCCTATAAACGTTTACCAATCTAAACACAAGTCTACTAAATTAAAAATCAGAAAGTGATTGAAAAAATTATCCGGATCGGCCAGGAATCGAACCCAGGATCTCCCGGTAACTAGCCAGGTGTCTTCGCCATTAGACCAACGACCCTATGATCGACAGCCACCCGAACCAGATCATCATTCAACCACTTATGTGTATTGGTACTCTCTCTAATGCGAGAAACAGTTACAATTTTTCAATTTCAAATATTATCGAGTGCTTGTGAAGCACTCGATAAGCATCGAGTGCTATTTTAAAAATCACTCATGCGTTCATTAAAATGTGATAAAGCTTTTACTTATTAGGGTAGATTATTATTTAGTTTTAAAATTTTTTCAGTACCAATTACTCCAAAGTTATTCAGTCGACAAATCTTTGTTAAGTGTAGGTGAGACGATAATTAATCAATGAAATAATATTTTAATAGAAGTTGTCCGTATTTGTTATAAGGAATCCGAAATTTTTCTTCGAAACCCCAAAAAATTCAAATATTTTTGTTAGTATTAGGGGACATCCATTAATTACGTGAGCTTAAAATGGGGGATGGGTCCGATAAAATCTCATTAAATCTCACTTGAACGGAAAGGAGGGGGCGCATAATCGACAATCTCACGTCAACTCTCAAAAAAATATAAATTATTTTACAGATAATAAAAAAAAATTATTTCGTGCTCAATTTGCCCTCTCAAAAAAATCTCATGGCTATTATTAAAATCATTTATTTTAAGAGTAAAAATAGAAAAAAAAAAGAAAAAAAAACAGTTTTTAAAATAAAAAAAATTTGCTTAAATTTTACATAAAAGGGAGGGGGGTATAACCATATCTCATTAAATCTTACCTAAGGGGGAGAGGGAATGTAAATTGAATTAAAAACAGCTCACGTAATTAATGGATGTCCCATTAAGATAAATGTCAAATAAAAAGTCTACTAAATTAACAATTTACGCACGTGAACCTAGAAATTGCTTTCAATATCACTTTATAAATATTCTCGAGTCATTACAATAAGTTTTCATAAATTAACTGAAGTGTAAAAATCACATTTTTCTTCACGCCTTCTTACTTATTTCGGAATGCCGTTTAAAGGAAAACAAACATATATTAGGTGTACACCTAAGTTCTACCCGTTTTCAAAAGATGGCGTTATCTCACAACCGGTTATAGGTTAGTTATTAATACGCCTATATACATACACATCTTTTTGTACTCTGTAAATTCATCACGCTCTTAATATATTAATATTCAATATATATTTTTTTCATTGAGTTGAAAATGGAATTAAATAGTGTGCATATCTGCCATTGTCTTCTATACAAATTTCATCAAGGAAAAAGTGCTGCTGAAGCCCAATGAATAATCTGTGCAACTTATGGTGGCAGTGCTATTGATGACAGTACGTGTCAAAGATGGTTTCGGAAATTTAAAAATGGAGATTTCAATTTAAATGATAAACCACGCTCTGGAGACTCCAACAATCAGTGACAAGGAATTGCAAGAATTACTAGACCAAGATTCTGCGCAAACACAACAACAATTCGCAGAAAAGTTAAACCACGCTCAACAAGCTGTTTTTAAAAGATTACATCCTTTTTTTGCAAAAAACGGGTAGAACTTAGTTGTACACCTAATACATATACAGACATGGATATCATAATCAAGTTACACTGTAATTATGTTAATTGTTCGTTAACCTTGCCTCACTCTGAAAAACAAAAAACCACTTACATATTCTGTGAATGACTAAAACGGTATGCAAATAAAAAAAAAAACCTCAACTACACCCGACATCAGTATTTATTTTAAATCAAATGTGAGCTGAATAAAATATAAGAAAAAAAAAAAACATTTAATGCCAACGCAACTTTAGCTGTTGTGTAGACAAATAAATGAAGAATCTAGCTTAAGACAACTAATTTTTTTTGAAAATAGTTTATACAATTACAAGTTGAATCTCTTTCTTAGTCTGCAGTAATATTTTTCAATTTTAGATCTTAATTAACTAAGTTAACGCCTGTCTGACAAGAACAGACACAGTAAAATATTAGTTTGAACTTTGGACAACAAGTTTAGTCTGGTCAATAGTCGAAATTCATGTCGACAACCTTTCAAAGTTACAGCAAATTACTACTATCAAGACGTAGTGAGAAAATAATTTTGCGTCAATTGATTTTAGTACACAGTTAATGTAATTGGCACCAATCGCTAACTGATCAAATTGGCACATGTCAACGAAAGACTCGCCAATTAAAAAAATTAATTAAATTTGCTTACCATCCAGGTACATTTTCTGGGGCATCACATTTTTGTGTTTCTTCATTGTAAACTTCACCGGCTTGGCATCCAAGGTCACGGGGTTCAACGCCATTCAAACAAACGTAGAATCGTTGGCAATCAGTTGGATGTGGATATTTAGGATGAGCAACTACCTGACCATTGGCATCAACTTGACCGTCCTTTGGACATTCGAAACCATCCTTCAATTTATCTAAGAAAACAAAATTTTAATTTGAAATTGAATTTCTCTTCAAATATTGCTTTCGCCACAGTATATTAGACTTACTTGTGTTTCCACTTGTTCCACATCCTTGTCTTCCAGCCGAATCTGGCCATACACACGTTCCACTGTATTCATCGAAATGTAATCCAGCTGTACAGACCACTTCAGTAGCTTCACCTTCAATACAGTTGTAGAATATATTACAGACAGCGGCATCAGGATGGGCAAAGAAACCATTTCGACGTGGGCAAAGTTTACTTGGCTTTGGTGGCTCTGAAGAAATACACTTACTATTACTTTCATGCAAATTACCCACAAAAGAAATAATTATAATATTTTTTTCCATTTTTTGTAAAAAAAAAAAAAGAAAAATGAACAATATTTCACCACTTCCTCTTTTACTGAACAATTACACTTTTACGTAGTAATACTTACGTAATTCAATTCGGTCACCACAATCAACATTAAACGGTTGATCGCACTTGTTGATCTTACGTATGAGTGGATCGAATACTAATCCGTCCGGGCACAATTTCTCGTGTGGTACTCCATCAATACATTCCCAATATTTATCACATTGTTTTGGGTCTTCGTACTGTCCATCTTTGGGTGGACACTTAAATTGGGCATCTAAATAAAAAAGAAGTAAATATTAAAAATTATAAAATAAAAGCTTTTATGTAAAAAAAATTATTTGAAAATTTTGTCAATAATTTGTTAATTTTAGCAATTTAATAGTCAAATAGCAACCCTATTAGGATACCGTCAATACCCCTAACTTTACTTAAATTAACTCGAGAATTCCCAGTGTCACCTTTAGGTGACAATAATTTGTGAATTTTTTTTACAGACAATATAACAAATTTTAAAAATAAATGTGTTACGACTAAAATGTTAATACTTAGTAGTATTCACGGTTTTAATTTGGCAACACTGAAGTTATGTTAACGGTCAAATTAATTCTGTTGTTTCAAACGATTTGCTATTTTATTGCGTGTGAGTTGTATCTTGTGGTATTTTCGCTGTTAGAAAAATGTCTAAAGAATAGGGACTGTTATTACTGTTATAGCAAATTATTAACTTCCCATAGGAAGTTATTGTAATGGGTCCGATTTTACGAATCGCTAATTTTGACATATCTCCACGTTTCAAGGTCACTAGAATCCGAATCCATCGTTTTTAGCGTGATGTCTGTGCGTGCGTTCGTTAGTTCGTTCGTTCGTTTGTGAATTTTTTTTCGTCTCGCATATCTCGAGAACAAATGATGATATCAACTCCGGACTAATTTCACTAGATGCGTAATCAAAACATGAAGACCGGATAAAGTTTTCAGCAAATTCGGATTAGAGGTTTATTTTTTGTGGTAAAAAAAAACAGAATTAACTTTATTAAGATAACATAGATTATATGGATTTTTTACCATAACATTATTATATAATGGCCTAAGAACCTTTCTTGATGTTAAAAACGCTCTAGTATTTTATTATAATGCTATCATTTCTTTGATAAGGGTGGAGCCCCCACCCTTAGGTACAGAAGGCGAAGCCCCCGCTATGGTTGTCGGGGCAAAGCCTCTATCGGGGGCCCAGGGGAGAAGTTGCCTGAAATGAAAAAATAATTATTTATGTACAGTAGTCTCTAGTCTTTAAGGACACCCAATGGGAAGTTGACAGTGTGGGTAGACCTCTCCCCCAAATTTTTCTTTAAGAATCAAGCTTATAATGAAAATGATTTTTTGCCGGAAATTTCATACCGTTTTACTCAGTTCATACTACAAATAACGCCCAGTGTCACCTATAGATGACACTCCGTTTAAAGAAAAAACTACAGGGTATTTTTTTTCAATTATTTATTTTTTATATGTTGAGTACCTAAAGATAAAAACTAGCACAAAATAAGGATATTTTGTCGATAGATCGCGGCTTGGGATTTGGCGAGTTAAAATTTCATGGCTTGCAATTTTTTTATTGTAGAGCTATTTCTAACAAACTACTAGTCTATATATATATAAAAGCGAAATACCACTCACTCACTCACTCACCTATCACAAAATCTCCAAAACTACAATACCTACAAACTTGAAATGTGGCATGTAGGTCCCTATTGGGTCGTAGGCGCTCGCTAAGAAAGGGTTTTGCAAAATTTTTTGTCTAACCGTCGAAATTTACGAAAAACCGTAAAATATTAATTTTTTATTACTGTAATACAGCAATCTGTGGCCAATTTATCAAAAAATCATAAAAATTTTAGATAGTTGCTAAGAATTTTTAAGTATTAATAAATATTTCTATATATACCACCAATAATATTTTTACCTATGTCTACTATGAAATTACTTATTTACTGTACAAAATACTATTTTCAAAAAATTCAAATAAATGGTTTGATGAATTTTGACTAAATGTTACACAATCCCTTTTAAAATCTCGGAATAAATAAACGTCAGTTTAAAATTGATTCCTAGGAGTCTGAAGCAATAAAAATTACGCAAAATTAAATAACCAACGGTACTCCACTCCTAAAAATCTAAATAAGTATGGTTGTCTACAGAAAAGTCACAAACTGTTAAAATTATGTAGGTACCTGTATTTCTGAAATAAGAATATGGCTACGCTGGAGTCGTTTGACGAGCAGAGCAACTTTCAAAAATTGGTTCACTGGTGGATACGTGATTATATTCTAATATAGACTATTCTAAAGTAAATAGCTGGACGAATCTCTACCAGATTTTGCTGAAATAGTATTGAGATCCAAAAAAGTGAAAGCTCTCTAGAATGGATGGATCTTGACCAAATTTTGCTAAAACATTACTGAGGTCATGAAATAAACGAATGTGAAGTTGAAATGACCCCCTAGGGTGCTGAGGACCCAAAAATGGTCTAAAAAGGACGGCGAATCTTGACTAAATTTTATTTAAACAATATTGATATTTTGAAAAAATTAAGTGAGATTAAAATTATTGCCTAGGATTCTGGAGTAATATAAAACGCAATAAATTAATGGCTGGACGAATTAATGCAGGTTCAAAAATGTTCTCCAAAACACTCGGACTTCAAAAAGTTCCGAAATTCAAATGCTTCTAAAGTTATCAATATGGGTGTCTACGGAAAGTCTCAAAGCATGAAAATTAAATACAGTAGAAACTCGACAATTCACATGCTCAAGACCGGAGGGGTGATAAATTACAGAAATAGACGAATTATGAAATATGTCTGAAAATGAAAAACAAAGAGAAAAATTAATTAAATAATTTTACTTATAGAAAGATATCCCTTTATTTTGAGTATTTCTTTGTTTAATGGAATTTTTACAACTAGGTACGACACACTTTAATTTTTTTCTATTTAAATTTCAAAATTAATTAGAAAAACAACTACACTACGTACATTTTTTTTAGGAGCGACGAATTGTTATAGAATATGATGAGTTACAGAGTGACGAAATATCGAGTTTCCACTGTACACTATAAATACACATATATATCTATTTTAGGATCATTGGATGAACGGAGTGGAACGCTAGAAGAAACTGATTTTATAAAGAAATTTAGAGTATTTAATTTAAATGTAAAGTGAGTTCAAAATTAACCCCCAGCACTATCTAATAGGATTAAGATTAAACGGTTGGATTTTGACAACATTTTATGAAAATTAAATATGCTATGGAAGTATGAATATGGTTAATGTAGGGTTATTAGGCGAGAATTATGCTCAGAATTTTAGAATATCAAATTTGAATGAACCTGGGAGTCAGAATTGTCCGTCAAGGTCATCAAATAAGCCCCAAATTAATTGTGATATTAAAGTTGTCCCCTACTGTCTTGGTGTCCCAAGCAAGGACTAAAATGGAAATACTCCTAAAACTACCTATTGATACAGGTATCTAGGTACATAGAGGTGCGGAAATTAGCCATGCTATTGAAATATGAAGATTGCTACTTTAGAGTCGTTTGACGAGCGGAGCCAGGCATTATAAATAATTGATATACAGAATTTCCGAATATCTAATTTAAAATTGATCTAATCATTTGTAGTATATTTAAGATAATTTTACATGGGTGAAACCAAGGGCCACAGCTAGTGTTTTATAAATTTTTCTAACATCGTCAGCCGTCATTTCTTTACAGTTTACATCATTAGCTTTTTTTCTAATTCTGTGGTACATTCACTGTTAGAAAAATGTACACACCCACACTATTTTAGACTGATGATAATTTAAATCTCTTGGAAAGTAAGATCAAAAACCTTTATCATTTTATTTCATTAACACGTTTGCTACCACTATGAAAGACCTATAAACAACATGTCAGAACCTGAGACCACGCGTCACAAATATGAATTATAGCTTCCAATAGACCACTGTTTAATATTAATGGAATTGCTATAAACTTCGAAGAGAAATTATACAGCGACTATGCCTATGTCATCGTCCCCAATATCAGTTGTTGGTCTGTTAGAAAAAACTAATGGCTCAAATATGAGCCGTGTGGTAGCGAACGTGTTAAAACAGCTAGTTAACTAAATTAATTTGGTCCTGGTAAATATGGTAAATTTTGGGTGTTAGTGTTTTAATTAGAGGCAAAGATTGATTATCTTTGAAATTTAAGTTACAAGAAGAAAATGAATAAGGAAGAAACATACTTTCTTACATTTTAATTTAAATATTCGTATAAATAAAATTCAAAACTGTTTTGAATTTTAATAAATTAATATTTTACGACAATTTGTAATCATAAAATAAAAGTGAAAGGTGAACAAAATCATATTTGATATATTGCAATGATATTTATAAGATACAAAAAATTCTGTCTGTACATTTTAAATGCATGAACAATAAATATATTGGAGGTCAGCAGGTCTTCTTCTTGGCAAAACCCATTTTATCCACAACGTGTACATTATAAACAATTACATAATTATTTAAATGTTAAAATGCCGGTATTACATGAAAAATATATTTGTTTTAAATATATACTACTCTAACAGTGTGTATAGGCTATACATACGTACAAAATTATTGCAATAAAATGCAAGTAATCTTTTATTACAAATTTATTAATATTTGGCATTAAAAATGATATTATAATTGTGCCAAATAAAAAATAACTAAAAATGATAACCAAAATAAAGTAAAAATCCAAAAATTACTACAAAAGAAGCTCAAAATTCAAAGGAGTTTTGTCTATCAAAAAAATTTCCTTCTCCCTTATTTCTACTCTCTTAGTTTTCCTTTATAAATCTAAAGCAGTGTTTCGTAATTTTTTTCTCATGATACAATATTAATTAAGCTGGACAATTTGCTATACTATAAGAAAAGAAAAATACTTTGGTATAATAACAGTTAATTTAAAATAAAATTTAAAGAAGAATATAAACTTTCATTTTGTATGTAAAATTTTACGACACGCCTGAAAGACTAGACTCCGACCCAATTAGTGTGTCGCATAGATGTCAAGAACCTTATCTTCGCATTTTAATTTTTCATAAGCTTAGTCTAGAGATTCTAATATTCACTTTGAGAAATACTAACTTAAATGTAGATAATGCTGAAAGACACAACATTAGGCTAAAAGCATACTATTACAAGAAATGTTATTTTTCTATTAAAAATAATATCGTATAGTGACTTAATGTAGATGCACATTTATATTAATAGCATACAAGTTAATTTTAATTGAAGGAATAGATTATAATTAACAAACTAGGTTAAACTACTAAACCGTCTTAAAGTCAGTTGAACGATTTCTATAACATTATTAATAAAGAGACATAAAATAATTTCATATACACAGTTTGAAAGAAACTGAAAAAGTATCACATCAAATCCAAAATCGTTTTACAGTGTATGAGTCATTTGAACTTTAAAGAGGATTTATTCTCATAAAACTTGTCTAAAAAAAATTCTTACGTCTATGGAAATAAAAAAAATAAAAATAAGCAAGTTCTAGGACAATTAACATTTCTATCTTACCACGCAAGAGCAGCAGCAGGTACATCAAATTAGTAAAACAGATCACGCGATACAAATGGAAGAATACGAAGTAGAAGAAGAATGATTATACAGCCCAAAAATATCAGATTAATCATAAAGTAAATTATTTCACCATTAACATAGGAAATTAAAAATTGAAGATTTGCAAACGAAAACTTTAAAGGCGTTTTTAACGCGGCATGGGCGATAACTTTTGAACCAGATGACAAATTCACTTGATTCTTGTTTTAGTTTAAAGTAAATTGAAATTACTAGAGGTTATAATCTATAAAAAATATAATATTTTTCTTAAGGTACCATCACAGTGTGATCCGCCGAAAAATAGTCAATTTTCGCAATTTTTTCGGATGGATAGGATGCGGGAATGGGGATGAATTTTTTTTACGATTAATACCATTATTTGACAATACAAAAATATTCATTTTATTCATTTTTATTCATTTTTTATAATTATTATAATTTTTTGAAAAAAGTATCTTTAAAAAAGGCCGAAATTTGGTGCCCACGATTGCGGCGGCAGTTTTTGTCTGAAAAAAAAAATCAATTGGATTATCAATCTGTAGGTAAGCCGCTATGTTTCTATGGGAGATTTTTTTTGAAATCTTCCTATTTTTGCACGCGGAAAACTGTAAAAAATATTGTACTTTTTATTCAAACCGCCGGCATTTTATCAAATTTCAAAAGAAAGCTCCGATAGGAGCATAGCGGCTTACCTACAGATTGATAATCTATTTGATTTTTTTTCAGATAAAAACTACGGCCCCAATCGTGAGCACCAAATTTCGCCCTTTTTTAAAGACACTTTTTTCAAAAAATTTATAATAGTTATAAAAAATAAATAAAAAAAAATTAAAAAAATATTTTTGAATTGTCAAATAGCGGTACTAATCGTAGAAAAAAATTCATCCCCATTCCCCCATCCTATCAATCCAAAAAAATTATGAAAATTGACTACTTTTCGGCCGATCACACTGTGATGGTACATTAAATATTTTTTATAACATCTAAAGTCGAAGTGTAGGTTTCGTAAAGCCGCTATTTTGTTAATTTTTGACTTGTTAATAATTTTATTGGTACTTATAACCTCCAAAGAGTATTATATATTGCATTAAAGAATTTTAAAATTTGATTTAGATAACCTTTACGAGAGCTACAGAAAAAATCCTTACAAAAAAAATTTGGATAAGACACCTTTCTTTAAACCACCAGGTGAGAACTTCTCCTTTAGGTAAAGAGTGGTGCCAAGAAAGCTTTCAAAAGAAAATACAGCTACATTTCTAATGTATTAAAAAGCTTTTTTCGCTTTTAAATGTTTCAACAATTAAATCAACCATAATGCAAATACATAAATTCTATAATTTATATTATATAACTAAAACAAAAAAATTTTCTGATAAAACAAGGTGCGATTAAGGCGTGGTATTATGTAAAATTATATAAATGCACATATGTATGTCTCCAACATTTTTTTTTTTTATATTTAAAGAAAAAAATTTACTTATCAGTTCAATATAATATGTATAAAATAATGATCATTTACACTACCATTCAATAAATGTGGTATCACTAATAATTTCAACTAAAAAACCAATTTATTTCACTCTTCGAATGCATAATATCTATTTTATCTATTACTTAATTACAAATTACTTTTGTTTCTAAAACAACATAACTGTATTTTCTTCGATTTATCAGTATTAACACAGATACGTAATGGTAATCAAAAAAATCAGTGTTATTAATAATTTATTCTAGAACTGTTATCAATACGTGTATTGCTTAACATATTTTAAAGAATAATTTTCAACGTGGTACAGTGAAACTACACAATCGATGGGCCATATATGGATCTGTTACTGTAATAAATACTTTGTTATATAAATTCATCCGATATGTTAATATTTTATTTACTTAAAATGAATAAATAAAACTAAAAATGCTAAAAATTTACTGGCACTCATTAAAAATTTCCGTTAATTTAAAAGTAGAACTATATAACTTTTTTCTCAAAATAAAAGTCACCATTGCGTCAAAATTAAAATAAATATGCATAAAAATTTCAGATAAAACAAGTCTGCATCGCTTAGAGCACTATATTGAATCAGTACAATAAGCGTATACTTTCTAAATTTCAATCAATGAAATTTTTTATTTAATATTATTAAATGCACCGTTAATAATTTTTTCAAGATTAAAACAATTGTTCATAAAATATAACACAAAAAAAAATATCAAATACATTAAAAAAAAAAAAACGTAATAATTGTTAATCACATTCCTTTGATTTAATTTAAAAAAGAAGAAAAAGTTTTAGAAGAAGCTATTTTTAGTAAAATAAACTGTTATATTGTTAATTTATAATACAGATATTATAATTTTTGTAACATTTATATTTTAAACTTCATTGTTAAAACATTTATTAATTTATAAATTAAAATTACCTACTTTTTCGTTGAAATTTTTAAAAATATTTAAAAAAAAATGCAATTATTAATTAAAGAATCAAAATTAAAATACTCACATGTTACGCCCAAAATAACTGCTGAAAGAACAAGTGCAAAACTTTGCTTCATTTTTATTATAATTATTAAAACTTTTTTATGTTTTACAGATGATAATACCGAACTTAATAATAAGTGATATGTGAAGTTGTTGAGTATTGATGAAAAAGAAGGTGGGTATTAAATTATCTGTCCGCCACCTTCTGAGCAATTGTAAAACTGAGTTATAACTAACTTTTATTAATACACACTTCTTCCTATATTTATTATTTTATACAATCACACTAGGTCAAGCAAATCAATTTAAGTATGTAGGTATATATGTGTTTCATAAATATTCATAAATTTTGTATACAGGTGATTTTATTATTATTAGTACGTACTCTTTCAACACTACACTTTATGAGTTATTAAAATCACTCGTTTAGAACAAAGTTTTCTGAGTGTAGAAAAGTCACACAATTCTTTAATGATTTTAAGGACCGTCACAAAAATTTGAACAAAATAATTCTCATTTTAATAATATCGAACTCTTTTAATGTGATATTTGAAGATATTATGGTGGCAGCGCAGGCCACTAAACTAGGAGCCGTTTTCATTATAAGTATAAAAGTACTTTAAAACTTTAAACTAATTTTGTCACTTCAAGATAATAATAGTAGGAGGGTCAGTGACTAATTTGCGATGGTCATTTTAACAGTCATCAAACTAAGAGGATAAGATCTTGGATATCTACTGAACAGTAAATATCCAAGTTCTGGCAAGTCCGTTTAACTGAGTTGAGTCACCTCTAACGTTCAAAAAGCATAAAAAAGCCCAGTTTATATAAACTAGCAGTTCTGACATTTCGGTATATGAAAATTAACATTACTATTTATCAACAAAAAACGTTCTGGCAATGTTTACTCTTCACCAAGTTTCCAACAGGGCAATTCACATTTATAATAAATCTACTTAATAAATTTCTAACACTGACTGACTGACAGACAACGCACAGCCTAAACCGTTGGGTTTAGAAGAATGAAATTTTGCATAGAAGTTCCCTATGTAACGAAGGTGAGCACTAAGAAAGGATTTTTGAAAATTCGTCCCCTAAGTGCGTTTAATAGGGGATGAAAATTTGTATATAAATTCGTTACTTTTGAAGTTAGTGGTATATAAAAATATGTTACTATGGCTATTAAAATAAATAGGTAATATTTAATGAATCTTTAATTTTGACTGACAGACAACACACAACCTAAACTGTTGGGTTTAAGAGGGACAAAATTAAGCACAGGAGTTATGAAAATTAGCGTTTAGGCTTCTATTTATAAATAAAAGTGAGTTGTTTCTGGAAATTTATTCCCTAAGGGGTTAAAACAGAAAATGAAAGTTCATATGGGAAGTTCGTCATTTTTGAAGTTAGAAACGTAGATATTGATTTAGGCTTTTGAAAAACATTAAAAGTAAGCAGAAAGTGAATACCTAATAAAAAGATGTTGACGATGGGAAATCCCATCGGGCATACGGCTAGTTTTATAATAATTTTGACAAATATCAAAATATTGTGTATCTATCGTAACATAATATAAAACGAAATATGATTCATCAAAAAATATCAGAGATAAAAATGTTTTGATATTTGTCAAATTTGTTATAAAATTTATCACAATTTTGAATTTTCCTGTTCGCAAATTGGCCGAAAACATTGCCAGAAAACGTTTTTTTATTCATAAAAGATAATGTTAAATTTAATTTATCAAAATGCTAGAACTATTACTTTATATAAATTGGACCTTGTTTTTTACCCTCTTGAAACATTAGGGGTGACTCAACTCGACCAAATGATCCTGTCAAAACTTCATTTTTCTACTCCCGTTGAAGAACACACTCATTACATATCCGTTAATTGTTGAGAAAGTTAGGCACTATTCAAAGGTGTGGAGGAAAGATCAATACTCAATACCTTTCGACCAATGAGATCACCGTGTTAACCATTATTCGATGGGCTTGCGATTGTTTTGTGAATAATATATCTATAAGTTTTAATTTCATATATGTTCCGTAGTAACGTGTAAGTAAACAAAATAATTTGAGTTTTATTTTAATCGTTTCCAGAGATACATATACAAACATTTAATGAAATTAGATATAGATTAAAAATTTTATTCTTTTGATTTAAAATTTATATTCAATTTTATTTAAATCAAAAAGGAAGAAAGTCGTAGAAACATTATAGTATTCTACTCACTTACAATGGCTATTACTCAGATGCATTACAACACTCGTCCCGTAAACTCGGCTCGTGTCGCAATTTCATCTTCGTGAGTAATAGCTATCATTACCAGCTCGTTGAATAATATTCTATGTTCAGTAAGTATTCAAGATTCTATCAATCTAACGACTGTTGTAATAACTATCGCAAATTTTCCACTGGCTCTTGATCTATAACTAATTTAATATAACATATTCACCTATTTTATCTCAACTTTTTATAAATTGACCAACATTAATAAAGTGATATTTGCTCATGAATAAATAAAAAAATAACATAGCAAATTTATTATGAAAATGAACTACTTTAAGTTAATAACAAATTTACTTTAGTTAAAATCTTAAGGTGAATTTAAAAACGCCCCTAAATCAGAAAAACATTAAAAATCAAATTTATTCTAACACATTTCTCGAAATATTTTTAGTGTTATATTATTAATATTTTATACTTCTGCTTTAAAAAATAATAATACCATGATAGCACTATGAATAAAAATATCAGTTATTAGATTTTAATTATTGTATTTAAATTTTTTTTTTAATTAAATTGAACTGGATTGATCTATTTTTCTCATGACATTTCTTGGACCATCATTATATCAACTCAGCGTTGACCTGATCATAATTTTCTTGTGAAAATTAAAACAAAGTCATACGTCTTTTTAAGTAACTATTTGTGAATTAATTCCAAATTTAAAAAAAAAAAATCTAGTTTACCCTAGAACAACCTGTATAATTATTACATATCAATTAACAATAAATATTTCTGTTACACATAGAATTCTTCATTAATAACAATTAAAACAAATTATTTAAATAACTAGATTAGTCAACAATCAATCCTACAATTATTTAAATTTTTCATTTAATAATTTTATACCATGCGTTTTTCTTTGCATGCAAACTTTGATTGCATTTTTTCTATATATATATAATTTCATTTGATGGTTTTAATTTAAATTTGAGAGAAAGTGACATTATCGAAACAGAACAATAAAATAAAAATGTTTTCTTTTTAATACACATCATCACAATAATTTCATGTGAAAATATTAAATTTGTTTCAAAAATAAAAATTTCTTTGCTTTTTTTGTAAATAAAGTTTTACTTTTTTTTTTAAATTACGTCAAGTGTAAAAGTACAATTTTGTATCCTAAAATAATATTTTCTTTACAATAAAAGGAAAAAAAAATTGTCAACAAAATGTAAAACAATAAAACAATAAAACAATATCTCACAAATTTCCAAGGGCTGATCACGAATTGCATGCCGTGGTTGAAAAAGATCGACCCGACCCTAAAGTTGTAAAAAAAGGTAAAAAGGGAAACACACGAATTGCATCCCGCGGTCAGTATTTTATTGATTTATTGCTTTTGAAGATGTAGTTGAATGCAAATATATACGTCTTACATATTATCCATTATTTTATATAAAATAATTTTCAGAAAAAATTTTTTCCCAAATCATTCCTATTTTTGTTTTATTCACGTTTTATCTCACCTATTTATTGGATTTTAATAAAACAAATCTGTATTCGATCTGCATTAAGTTAGGATTTCGTAGTGAGTAGTTTCTTAATTATTTTTTTTTGTTTTTAGTTTTTAATACCTTGCAGAAAATTTTACCGCGAAAACAGTTTAATTTCATTTTTCTTTGAATCTGGAACTCTAATTTGCTATTTTGGTTTAGTTTCATGTAGTTTAAGATTATCAAGACAGGGCTATTTATGTAGACAATTTCCATAAATGGTTGAACGATAACATTTTTGGTTTAATATTAAAAAAAAATTAAAAATCATTGTTTGAAAATACCTAAAATCTAGTAAATTTTCAAAATTTTACATACATTATTAAAAGTGACAAATTAATTAAAAATGTAATTATGTTATCATTATCAAGTGTTTTTTTTCAATTTTATCCTTTTCTGTGTTCAATTACTTTTAGAGCTCCGTAGTAAAAGCAACCTGAATGTGCTAAATTTTCTTGAACCCTGAAAATTGTAAAAAAATAGCTACTGATAATTTTCCTGGTAAAATTTTCTCGAAGGTTTTTAAAATTAAAAATAACAAAAAAAAAAAAAAAATTCAGAAACTACTGACTACGGAACCCTAACTTAATGCAGATCGAATACGTACCCGACGATTTTTAGGCTACTCAGAGGTCATAACCTCTGAGTAAGCCTTATCGTTTCACAAAAATACTATTCTAATGTGTGGCCAACTTGCATTTCTGTTTGCTGAACTCAGCTCCCCAACTTTTTGGAGTAAAGGGGATATTTTTCTTAATTACAAAAATAAAAAATTTAAGACATTAATTTTGGACCTAACTGCTAATTGTTTAATAATCGAACGTATAGAATTAGAAATTAATTAGATTTTTTTCTTAATTGCTAAATTTTTTTTTAATCTTTCTTGTTAGCAGTAAGGTATAAATAAAAAAAATATAATTGACGCCTATACTATTAGGTACATGATTATTACTGTGTCGTTTATGGATATTTAAATGATTTTAATATTACCTACATATTAAATTACCTAAATGATTTTAATATTACCTACATATTAACAGTAAATTACTATCAAAAAATTGCAAACTTTAACAATATTTTTTAAATTCATTCAAATTCAATTTAATTGCTATTTAAATATATTAGTTTTTGACATTTGACGTTTTGAATTTTACTCAAAATATACATACGTAATTTACACATGCTACCTATATATATAGTGAGTATACTCTATTTTGAAAGTGTCACACCATAGAACACTAGAAGCCAACTAACATAAAAAAAGTGAAATTCGCTTGGAGTCATTTGTAAGCCAGTCACAGCTTAAGACATTAGTCCGTCAGTAGTCGTCGTCGAGTCAACACACCATTATATTAACAATATACCCATTGTTAGTTGAGCACGTTGAACAGCTCTCTCTGGTAATACGTGTGATGTGATTGTATGTGTGTATACACATACTACTACAAAAAACCAAACTAATACACTGCAAACAGTGTGTATGTACACAAACAGACTACGTCACAAACTCATTACAAGTGGAACAGAGGCAAAGCCAATCTAGTTTGTCCCCTTGTATCACACAGTATATAATACATGATAGGTACCTACAACATATGTACATAAAGCTACGGATACACGAGACATCAAAATAACGCGACATCTAAATTAGCATTATTGTGTGCAATGTTTACACTATAGAACACTAGAAGCAAACTAATATCAAAAAAGTTTAGTTCGCTTGGAGTCATTTGTTGGTCTGTCACAGCTTAAGGCATTTAGTCAGTCGGTGTCGGTCATCGAATCCACTACGATTGTTATGTATTGTAAGACCATTGTTACTTGACCTGCACGTTGCTCTGTCCGATAATACGTGTTTTGTAATTGTGTGTGTAAATACTCACACAGAAGCAAACATCAAGCCTAAACCACTACAAACAGTTTGTACTTACACAGCATAGTGATGCGAAGTGGAGGAGATTTTACGTCACCTTTCTGCTACAGTCGGAATACTAACTATCATATAGTAGTTTGGCCCGTTGGTTTACACGTTCAAGTAAAGCGGGTTCTACACGATGCTACGAACGTTCCTTCCAACATTCGATCGAACGTTTGAGGCAGTTAAGTTCGATAGTTGGTGCGACGAATGTATCTGCTACACGGTGAATCGAATGTTTGATCCAATACGAATGATGATGTGTTGGTACTCAGTGGACGATGTTATCTGTCTGATGTTATCTCTAATGTTATACACTGATGTTGTCTCTCTTCACATGAACGAGCGTGCAGCTGCTGAGTCGAACCAACCAACGAACCAACATTGACCTTCAAACGTTCGAAGCACCCCTTTGACTCGGTGCAAAAATACCGACATCGAACGGGACACGACCAAATGCGAACGTTTGACGCTCGACATTGGACACTCGTAGGTTCGAACAACGGCTACACGATGCTATGAACCATCCAACGTCGAATGTTGGAAGGTGTTCGTAGCATCGTGTAGCAGCGGCTTAAATTTGCAGTCTAGATCAGGCTAGAACAGTTGTATACACTCGAGTTGCTAGACTTCTCTAGCAAATATTTGAGGTTGTTTACACAGTAGTGTCACACACGGCGAATAGAATAGTGTCAGACATTTCACACAACACCTGATTTAGATTATAATTTAACATTTCTAAATCGTATTTTGTATTGCCATATTCTATTTTGAATTGAAAACTAATATTTTTATAAATGTTGCTGCAAGACGGCAGTTTCGTACTGAAAATAATTTATTTCATTTTTTGCTATAGTGTAAATCCAACTTGTAAAATTTTATTGCGTTTACTTTTTTCTTAGAGTTGTAATATAATATTATCTCTGTATTATCTTTTGGATGCGTCTCACAATTTAGGATTACCTTGTTGGTAGTATCTTAAATCAACTTTTCTGTCCTTTTGTAAAAAAAAAAACTTCTACACCAAAAGCGTGTCGTGTGTCCGTACCTTTATAATCTTTTTAAAATAAATTATTTTTTTTTTGTCAAAAGATTCTTATAACATAACCTATTTGTATGACTTAACGTTTATGTAAAAAAAAACAATATGTTTTCATCCAAATCATTTTAATATTTGCGACGATTTGAATTTTTACACAAAATTTCGAATGCGAAAGGAATTTTTATTTTGGAAAAAATTCGCCCACGAATACAACACAAAACGAACTGGTATGCTGTTTTTTAAATAATAAGTATTTCAACTAAGCAGTAATGTATCTTTTTTTTAGGAATAGTACATTATCTTCAGAAATAATGTTTTTTTTAAGGAGAAGTTTTCAAAGCTACTACTAGCAAAGTAGTGAAATTAGTGTCACACAAAATTGCTTTGTTGCGTGAAGAATTCATTAAATTTCCAACAACTGACGTCGAAAAGGCGCAAGTTAAAGAAAATTTTTATAACATTACGCGGTTTCCGAGAGTGTTTGCTGCTTTAGATTGTACACAGTACACACGTTCGGATACAGTCGCCAGGTACGAGTAAATTGTAGAGCACGTCAACTGTAATTTCGATGTTTGCCGGAAATAAATAATTTCGCAAATATGAACGGCCAAAAGGAATTGGAACTGTCATTTGCTCATACGTATTTCTTACAAGTAAAGGGCCCGAGGCCGGACCTATCGATTTTGATGAAACTTAGATATGTTGTAGAACACTAAAAAATAAGCGACACGTATTTTTTTTTATCGGCGGAAAAACGGCTTGAAGGGGTGAAATCGCCCTCCAAAAATTGGGGTAAAAATTTAATTTTTTAAATATCTCGAAAACAGTAAGAGATAGAGCAAAAGTTTAAATTGGCAGTATTGCTCTTTTTTAAAGAGCTATTTATTGGTATGCAATTCGTTCAAATTGTGTCAAGAGGGGTGGCTGGGGGTTAAAATTTAGGGATTAATTTTGCAAAAAGGGGATAAAATTAAACAATATAAAAATTCTGTTTACAGATTTGAAATCTACGTCAGAAAATCTAATTGACCTATTTTTGCTCAATGTCCTAATATTAAGTCTAGGGGTAGTTAACTAGGGAGTGACTGTGTCGAATAGTCGTACTACTTGTGTAGTTTAAGAAGTTCTTCCTCATGGAAAATAGTTTAAGACATTTGAAATAACGTAGAAATGAAATTTTCGATTTCAAAATTCAGTTTGAGCAACATTGGAGAGGGGGTGAGTCACCCTCTTAAATTACATATTAGTTAACATACACTCATTTTTAATAATAATACATACACGGTTACATATACAGGCTGGAAACAGATTTATCGAACGTGGGGCAAGTATGGTGAGAAATTTTTCTCAGGATCAATGTGATCTCTGACACTTTTTGATCAATAATATTTCATTTTTAAATCGCGTTACCATGGATCTGCAATATTTTTGTGTTTGTCAGATTAAATACCCCTGTCGCAGCATCTGCATAACATAGCGAATTTCCAAATTTTGGGGACTGGCGGATCTCATCTAAGAACTGTACCTATTTAAAATAGTTTAGCTTTCTAAGAGTAAAAGATTTTTTAAAATCGGCTGGGTAATTAGTTTTGATATTTTTGGGACCCAAGAACCCGAACGGACTTTGTGCAGCATAGTTGTATCCATCTAAAATAATTTAGTTCTCTAACAGTGAAAAAATTTTCAAAATCGGTCGGTTAGTTTATTTTTTACAATAATGGGAACAGTAAACCCTGGCGGAAATCATACAACATAACCTTTATTCATCTAAAATAATTTTAGTAAAAAGTTTATCCTAACAGTAAAAAACGGGTCCTAGGGATCTCATATAACTTATGGTAGTCCGTAAGGTTCTTGTGGACATCATTTAATTACTTAATGAATTCAAATACTTTAACTTACTAACGGTGAAAAAATTTTCAAAATTTTCGACATTCGCTAAAAAAATCATTGAAAAATATTTGATATGTTTCGATCAATTAATGGTCAACATCAGCAAATAAAAGTTACTCAAATCGAAGAAAAGAATGAGTTATTTGTCCGTAGAAATTAAAATACAAATTCTGAAAACGAGCAAAGAAATATTGAAAAAACTAGATCGGCAAAACATTCTGACAAATAACACTACCCAACTAATACTTGCCAATTTGAATGAAACTTAACATACTTATTAAACAGCGAAAAATATTAAATACGTGTTTTTTTATTTCGGCTAAATACGCTTTTTAGGGGTAGAAAACACCATTCAACCTCTGTAGATGAAAACAGTTATAGCTAGATATTTTTGAAACGACATATTTTCTGAAAAAAGGGCTGAGTACCAAATTTGTAGAATTTGAAGCGATGCACTTGATAGTGACCCTGAAATCGATTTTCAAGGTCAGTTGAAAATGATTAGCCATTGCCGAACTTTGACCATATCCTGTACCTATAAGCAGTAATTTCATGTATTGACTCAATCTATCTTCAAAGTTGATTTATAGAAAAAATTAGAAGAAAACATTTTTGTAAGTAATTTTAGAAGTAAAGTTAAGAAAAGATTTAATATCACTCTAATTGTAAGTTAAACATTAACTTTATGTTATATTATAAATTTTCAAAATTTTTTAAAATTTTTATTGCTACTCTATAGTTATCATATTAGGAATTCAATTGAACATATGATTAACTATTATTTTTCCGATTGCGATTGAGCAAGTATTTTTCAAAATTACTTCTTGATCACTTATTTTCTATCTTGCATGTGAAATTCGTTCGAATATACTTTGAACCATTTAGGGGTGAAAAGTAAGCTACTCCTTTTGAAAAATATTAAATGATTTTCAAATGACTTTGGAAATTGACCTCAAGGTCAACTTCAAAGTCATCATCAAGTGCATCACTTTGAATTCTATAACTTTGGTCCTAAGCACTTTTTTCAGAAAATATATCGTACCATAATCCACTTCTATGTTGATTCCTGGTCTCTTTTCCTGCGTTTCTAATATTTATGTCAATAAAAAATGTGTTACCGTAGACAAGGATGAATAGGTACGCATTCAGACTTCACACCGTATTTTTTTGTATTTATTTTATGAGTACCTAATCTTTAATATATTAAAAATTTACGCGAAGCTGGTCACTTTATCAGCAGTATCCAAAAAAATTTAAAAATATTGGTGGTTTTTGAAAAATTAACAAAAATCGTATAATTTCTTCTCTATGAAAAATTGGGATCAAAAGAGACGAGAAAAGAGTAAATGGGGACAACCCGTAGGGTCGACCAAAATAACGGACCCGATTTTTTTCATCTGACACAGTCGCCATTTAAGAAGTGAAATTACCCCTCAAAATTAGGGTAAAATTTCAATTTTGCTAGATTACTTGAAAACTGCGGCAGATAAAGAAAAATTTTAAATTGACACAACACTTCATTTTCAGAGAGCTTTCTACTGATATATACAAAGCCAGAGTCGGACCTACTAGAGGGGCTATTTTGGTAAATTTGGGGGTAAAAAAAGTTGTATAAGCGTTTTTCCTAACATCTAAAACAAAAACAAGAGCCTTATCACCATTTTTTCTAAGCATTAAAAGCTGGTTTATATTCGGTTTCTATTGAAAACTCAATTAGACTGCATGTTAAAAGTGAGCAAAAATTAAACCTGCAATAACTTTTAAACGCTGTAGTGAATCTAATTTAAATTTTCACAGTCGATTAAATTTAGAAAAACCATTATTCGCACAAATTTTCATAAGACTGTCACCATTTTTAAGTACCTCCATAATATCCTTAACTTGTAGCTATGGTATAATTATCAAAATTTTTTGCAGGTTTCTTACTAATCATACAACATGTAATGATTCATACAACATACAACACATAATTCCTGAGTAGCCCTAAATAATGCGTGTCAAACACGCACTTGACGACTTTTTTTTTTATTAAAATACAATAAATTGGTGAAATAAAACTTGAATAGAACAAAAATATGAATGATTTGGAAAAAATTATTTTTGAAAATTATTTTATATAATTTGTATGTAAAATTTTATGTATGTATGTATTTGTAATCCACTACACCTTTAAAAGCAATAAAATATTGACCGCGGGATGCAATTCGAATGTTTGATTTTAGACCGCGGGATGCAATTCGTGTTTTTTTTTTTTTTATGGCACCTTGGGGAGATGAAATATTTTACTGACCGCTGGATGCAATTCGTGTTTAGCGTTTCCAAGTAATAACAATATGTAGGTATATGGTTTTCAACAAAAAATCAGTACCATTTTTGTTTTAGTAATTAGAATTTCATACTTAATGCGGATTGAAAATTTAAGTAATAACATTATGAAAAATTTATAATTTAAATTTCAAAATATGATAAAATCGCTTCCCTCGAGTATAAACTGTTAAAAACCAAGTTAATGACAATTCTAATCAATATTTTTTGAAAAAATAAAATAATCTAATGTCTACTAAGGGAATCAAATAATAACAAAATCTTATGTTTAGAATGAAATTTTTCCACAATAAATATTAACAAAAATTCGATTTTATTAAAAAATTATTTTTATTGGTTGCCAGATATACTAGATTCTGTGAATAAAAATTTTTTTACTGAAACAAACCTAAATGTCCAAAACGAATAAGCTAATAAGTATAATTTAATCTTTAGCATTTCTATTCCGTTCAAAAACAATTTGAATTCTAAAGATATTTGTTTTCAGCTAATAACATTTCGAAATCTGAGTTCAGGCGGTAACTATTTATTCGGTAATATGTATCGGTACTATTCAGTTACTCTTATAAAAGTATCGAGTAAGATCACTCCTAGCAAAAATTAAAATACCCCTGTCGCAGCATCTGCATAACATAGCGAATTTCCAAATCTTGGGCACTGGCGGATCTCATCTAAGACCTGTACCTATTTAAAATAGTTTAGCTTTCTAAGAGAAAAAGAATTTTTAAAATCGGTTGGGTAATTAGTTTTGGTATTTTTGGGGACCCAAGAACCCGAACGAATTTTGTGCAGCATAGTTGTATCCATCTAAAATAATTTAGTTCTCTAGCAGTGAGAAATTTTTTAGCATCGGTTCGATAGCTTATTACTGGCGTTTTCGGATCTGCAAGATCCCGGTGGACCTCATTAAAAAATCAGCTCGACCGTATATTCTAGGCGGACTTTATGTAATATATATATATATATATATATATATATATATATATATATATATATATATATATATATATATATATATATATATATATATTCAAAACCCGTTGTGTAGCATTCTACGCCGCATTTGCATCCGCAGGACAGTTGTGGATCTCAGATAACACAACCTGTACCTATCTAAAATAGTTTACCTTGGTAATAGTAAAAAGGTTTCAAAATCGGTCAGTTATTTTATTGTTGACACTTTTAGGTCCTACTGACACTTCAGACCTTACATAACGTAATCTATATGTATCTAAAATAGCTTAGCTCCCCAACAGTGAGAAAATTTTCAAAATCGGTCGGCTAGTTTATTTTTGACGCTTTTGGATCCGATGGACCCTGGCAGACTTTACATAACGTAATCTATATTTATCTAAAATAGTTTAGCTCTGTAACAGTGAAAAAATTTTCAAAATCGGTCGGTTAGTTTATTTTTACCACTTTTGGGTCCCATGGACCCTGGCGGACCCTAAATACCGTAATGTATGTCTATCTAAAATAGTTAGTTCCCCAACAGTGAAAAAATTTTCAAAATCGGTCGGTTAGTTTATTTTTGACACTTTTGGACCCATGGACCCTGGCAGACCTTACATAACGTAATCTATATTTATCTAAAATAGTTTAGCTCTGTAACAGTGAAAAAATTTTCAAAATCGGTCGGTTAGTTTATTTTTGACACTTTTGGATCCCATGGACCCTGGCAGACCTTACATAACGTAATCTATATTTATCTAAAATAGTTTAGCTCTGTAACAGTGAAAAAATTTTCAAAATGGGTCAGTTAGTTTATTTTTGACACTTTTGGGTTCTATGGACCTTGGTGGACCTTACATAACGTAATTTATATTTATCTAAAATAGTTTAGCTCTGTAACAGTGAAAAAATTTTCAAAATCGGTCAGTTAGTTTATTTTTGACACTTCTGGATCCTATGGACTCTGGCAGACCTTACATAACGGAATCTATATTTATCTAAAACAGTTTAGCTCTGTAACAGTGAAAAAATTTTCAAAATCGATCAGGCAGTTTATTTTTGACACTTTTGGGTCCTATGGACCGAGGCGGACCTTACATAACGTAATCGATATTTATCTAAAATAGTTTAGCTCTGTAACAGTGAAAAAATTTTCAAAATCGGCCAGTTAGTTTATTTTTGACACTTTTGGGTCCTGTGGACCCTGGCGGACCTTACATAATGTATTCTAAATCTATCTAAAATAGTTTAGCTCTGTAACAGTGAAGAAATTTTTAAAATTGGTCGTTTAGTTTATTTTTTACAATTATGGGATCAGTAAATCCTGGCGAAACTCATACAAGTCTCGTACTCTAACAGTAAGAAAAGGGTTCTAAGGATCTCATATAACTTATGGCAGTCCGTAAGCTTCTTGCGGACATCATTTAATTAATTAATTCAAATACTTTAACTTACTAACTGTGAAAAAATTTTTAAAATCGATTGGTTAATTAATTTCTGGCCTTTTTAGGTCCCGAAAACCTTGACCTCACATAAAATACCTTAAATCCATTTGAAATGGTTTAATTTTTTAACATTATTAATTATTAGTGGAAAAATTTTCAAAATCGATTCAAAATATTTTTCCGTACATACATATGTACATTATACATATTTTGTTTTGTTTCTTATTTAATAATATTTATATCATAACATAATCTTCAATTTCTTGTTTACTTAAAAATTCAATAAAAAAAAAAAAAATTCTTCATTACATTAGCTTAGAAAATCTGTTTAATTTACATTTTTTAACATGGGATAGAACCATGCTAATTATAATGCAATAAATGAGAAACAAAACTCTATACATGTATGTGTGTTATATCACATATATGTGAATAGTTTTCACTTGTTCTCACAAAATTCTTTAATAAAAAAGTGAAATATTTTTATACTTTATAAAGAACTGAGATATAAATATAAATTACTTATTAGACTAACAAAGAAAGAATAAAAGTGAAAATTTACATTTTCTCGAAAAATACTTAAAATAGAAAGAAAATTATAAGAATATTTTCTTCATAATTTTTTTTTTCCTTTTCAACGATGTAAAAATTTAACTGCCTTATGATAGGATCGAATGATAAAAAATGGCCAGAAAACCTACTTCTGGGCATCCGACGTGTCTGGCTAACGAACTTAGCCAAGCCAATTCAGAATCCAGTCCGCACACAAAATTTCATAAGCGTTAGACGTTTCGTTCGAGAGTTATCGTGGGAACACATAAATATATATATATATATATATATATATATATATATATATATATATATATATATATATATAAATTTTAGTGAATATCATTTTCGTATTCTAGGGACCTCAAAACAGATTTCTGCCATAGTCCCGGACTCAGATTGCGTCATGACACCTATTGTAATAGCTGAATTTCGAGTTTTCGAAATTCGCTAAAAAAAAGAAGAAAAAACAATTAAAATCCTTTAAATTATATTACATCAATTAGTACGATGCAGTTATTCAAAAAAACGGCCTAACCTCAACATCCAAAGTAACAGTTTCACTCCAACTCCAAATTGTTCTATACAGTCAACATATTGCTTGGCAAAAAGTTGCACCATTTTGAGCGTCGGGTTTTGGGAGGAGGGGAGTAGAAGTAGGCAAATTAACGGTTTTTCTTAAATATTTCGGAAACTATGGGGTTTAGCGTAAAAAGTGTCATGTACAAAAATAATCTACATTAAATTGCGAACAAAAATGGTCCTGTGCATAATCTTGCTAAAGTAAACAGTTCCAGAGTTACGGAGGGTGTAAAGGTAGCAATTTTTAGTATTTTTAGCCACTGCTGCACCTATCACCAGGTGCAGCAGTGACTGAATAAGAAGAAGAATCCGCACGAGTGGAGGTGAAAGAAGATTGACGATCACCTGAGACTAATTACAACAGCAGGTCCTGCAGCTTCCGAAGAATTACTTTCCCTCATAGGGTGTGCTTGCAAAGACGAATGCGTCCGTAACTGCGAATGCAGAAAGAGTGGTCTAAACTGCTCAATCATATGCGGTAATTGCTCAGGGCTAGGATGTGATAACAGGGATACGAACATCATAGACGAAGATTTAGAAGAGGAGGGCGCTATGTTTGAAGAGGACTAATCGCAATTTCCTTTTACAAAACACAATCCTATATAAAAAAAAAAAAATAGTTTCCTTAGTGGTAATGTGTCATATTTTTTTCCAAAAAATTTAAAAATACTAAAAATTGCTACTTTTACATCCTCCATAACTCTGGAACTCTTCACTTCAGCAAGATTATGCATAGGACTATTTTTTTTGTCGCAATTTAATGTAGATTATTTTTGTATAGGCACTTTTTGCGTTAAACTGCATAGTTTTCGAAATATTTAAAAAAAACTGACGAAAACCGTTAATTTGCCTACTTCTACCCTCCTCCCCCCAAAACCCGACGCTCAAAATGGTGTAACTTTTTACCAAACAATATGTGGACTGTATAGAACAATTTGGAGTTGGAGTGAAACTGTTACTTTGGATGTTGAGGTTTGGGTCTAATTGCACCGTACTAAATTGACAAAAAAATACATTTTTCTGAATCTGCGTTCTCATCCATTTCTTTTTGTTTTTCACGTCGAAATATGATAAAAACAATCATTCTTTCTCTTTAAAGTTTGGTTTAGTTTCACTCGATTATAGCAAGAACAAGTCTATCTATTTCTAACTTTTTTTTATTTGCATTTTTAATTGTTTTAATTGTTATCAAGATATTTATTTATTGCATGCTTTCAAACTTAAAAAAAAAAAAAAATATTTTAATTCCTTATATGGTGTTGACAACTTGAAAGCTACAAGCAAGGCCGGCGAGATAATGGCAAGCTTACGGACGCAACAAAAAAAATGTTTCCCCAAAAATACAATTGACGAACACTAAAAAAAATAAAAAACATCGTCTCACTTTCTCCAGGCCCTTTATCGAAGCTGCGGGCCCGCTTTTTTGACCCGGGACCCCGGGTAATTACCCCACCTGCCCTACCCTCTCGCCGGCCCTGGCTACAAGAACAAACTTTTCAGAGAAAAGCTATATTTTCGCCACTTAAAAATCTATAAGGAACGAAAATATAATCGGCAGATTTAAAATTTATATTGTCCGGTGTTATCTAACGAAAAGCTACAAGTATTAACCAGTAAAAAAAAGTTAATCTATACATATAATAAAATTGTAACGAGACCATTTCTGTACATGGAATATTTTTTGAAAATTGTACTGGTACTGTAAATAGTTATCGATGTAGATACCAAAAACAGCGATTTTTAGAATTTTTGCCTGTCTGTCTGTCTTCACGCATCACGCAAAAACTATTCAACGGATTTTAATGAAATTTGGTGTGATGATAACTTATTACCTGGGTCAACATCTAAAATACTTTTTACTCCGGGAAAATTTGTTCATTCCCACGGGAAAATGGAAAATCCATTTTGAGCATGTGCACACATTAGGCAAAAACTATTGGACGGATCTTAATAAAATTTGGTGTGGTGATAACTTATTACCTAGGACAACATTTAAGATACTTTTTACTCCGGGAAAATGCCTCATTCCCACGGGAAAATAGAAAAACCATTTTGTGCATGTGCACGTATTACAAAACTATTGGACGGATTTTGATGAAACTTGGTGTGGTGATAACCTATTACTTGGGTCAACATTTAAGATACATTTTACTCCGGGAAAATTCTTCATTCCCACGGGAAAATAGAAAAATCATTTTGAGCATGTGCATGCATTACACAAAAATTATTATTCGTTGCAAGTTCTGTATCATTATTACACTTACATACTTCTCATTGAGTTTATAACAATGCTTTGCGCAAACGACGTCGCGGGTACGGCTAGTTTATAAATATATCCGCAGTGCTCTCGTAAGAAGTCACAGGTTATTAACATTTTCCTGTTATAATTAGAAATTTACCAATTCGATTATTCGTTAAAATACTCACCACATCAAAATATCCAGTATAAATATATTTAGTGTACTGGTATAGAAACTAATAGTTTTGAATTGTGGCCTTATTATTTCTGGCCTTACATCGAAGGCCTCGATAATATCAGTAGTAATAGTAAAAAAAAAAAAAAATCAATCCAGTTTTAATCATCTCAAAGACACAGTTTAATCGATGAAAATATTGTTGGCAAGTTTTTAACACTTGCGGCTAGAAATCGTACATCGCTGTCTCTGAATACACTTGTAATCGATTTTATGTACATTGGCACAAAAATAGTTAAAATAATTGTACCAAAAACAGTATTTATAATCTATAAATAAATGCAATAAGAAAGTGTAAAATCAACATCAAATCTGCATATTACTTGTTTCATTGAAATTTTTGTCACCTACACCTGTTACTTTTATCATTTTAAAACCTTATTAAGTATTTTACTATTTTGTAACCTTGAAGATTACTATGTAAAAGCGAAAAATAATTTTAATTTTTTAATTTATTATATTCAATATGTATGATTTAACGGTATCTCTGTTTTTCATTGTAATTATTACATATGTATTGAAAATACCTTGATGGATTTGTATTTTTTTTTTTTTTTGTGTTTTTGTTAAAGGTTACATACATTTGCTCTGTAGAAGTGGAAATACCGGAAATTTTTATACTCTTGTATAATAGGTAATTAGAAAATATTAATAGAATTAGACATACGCTAGATTAATGCAAATAATGTTAACAAATATTTGTTAATAAACTTTTTTATTAATTGTCTACATAACTATTTTTATTACCGTATACATGTGTATCAATTTTTTATTTGCTTAAAGAAATTATTTATTTAGAGATTTTAGCTGGCTCGACGAGATGGTAAGCTTTTTTTGCTTATCACTTATTTTTTGGGGAAGAAATTTTTAAAAATTGCGGTTTATTCCCGGGGATCTTCATTTTTCTCCACGGCCCTGGATTTTAGTTTATTTTTGACAAAATTTTTATTAATTAATTGAAATTATATGTAAGTGTCTTGCAAAAGCTCCGTATAAATGCATGTCAATATTCATTTCTGCTTAACTATACACTTTTCTTATTCAGGAAAACTAAAACTATCTTCAAATTCTAATACGTTTTCCAATGACTTCCCATACTGCACATGTTTCGAAAATTGTTAGTTAAACCATTGAACAAATATTTAAACTAAAAGTGTAAAAAAGAATTCTCGAACATATCTATTTTTTATGTAAATCTAACATTTAATATAGAAATTACTCCATTGTAAAGCAAGGTCCGACAAGAGGTGTGAGTTGAAGTTAAGTTACAGGAAAACAAATGGGAAACAAGAACGATATTGGTTACCCAAATGAAAATTCTAAAAAAGGAAATATGTACATATGTCTTAAAATTTTTTTTCGTACTAATTTTCTTGTGACAATGCAAGGTAAGCCTTACTCAAAGTTCGGATATGTTCAATCTAAGATTTCAGCAACATAAAATACAGTGCATAATCAAAATTTCCTCGAAATATTTTATACTATTATATTCCAACTTGGAACGAGAAATGTTCGTTCGCGTAACCGTATTAGTTAATTTCATCGTAATCAAGATATTACAATATTTAAATATGTATTGATAATTTCACTCAAATTTAAAAAATTTCAACTGAAATGCTATAACAGGATTCTCATTTTGAAGGTCAATAAGCAACAGTATAATATTATTATAATTTCATTAGACATTTTCACCTTTCCAATATAATATGAAATGAATAGACTTGACCTTCTATTAGAAAAAAATAAATAAAAAATAATTAACATGAAAACATCTGAATATTATAAACTGTCAACATGTGTAAGTTAACGAGTGAAATTCATTTATTTCCAATTATAACATTTTTGAAATTATCTAAAAATGTTGATGAGTTATCTTGAACAAATTAATTTACAAAATATTAAATTGATATTTTTCTACATACATATATCTACCTGATCATTAATGATGATTGTTTCTCCAATAAAAATACACTAGTTTATTTATTTAGTTGTAAACAGGGCCGTAATTAAACACCAGCTACATTGGCTGCAACCTATGCGGCCTAAGAGGTCCGCACTACACCAAAAATTGTTTCATAAAAAACGATTCTGCAATAATTTTGTTTGAATTGATTCGGAAGACAGCCCATGTGAGAGTCGAGGCAATATTCATACGTTAAGTGCAGGTCAACTGACAAGGAGATGCACCCAGAGTGAAATTCGGGATTTTGATGAAACTTCGCTGGTGTGTAGTATAGGTAAAAATAAGGGATCCGTATTTTTTTTATCGGCCATCGTCTACGTTTAGGGGGTGAAACCAGCCCCTAAAGTTGGGGGTTCAAATCGTATTTCTTAAGATATCTCGACAACTATAAGAGATAGAGGAAAACTTTAAATTGATGAAATGTTACTCTTTGAAAGACCTATTCATCTGTTTAGGTTAAACCAGGGCTGAGTTCATAAGGGGGCCTGGAGGAGTGAAAATGGTGGTAAATTTTCTTACACAGCCTGAATGGTTCAATGTATCAAATTTTTACCACTATAAATAGAAAGAACACCAAAAATTAGGGGATACGTGTTTTTACGCTTTTTCGAAATATGTGTGGTATCCAAGCCACATAAGGAAAAATAACATAGGGTAGATTATATAGAAATATTATTGATTGCAAATACGTCCTATATTTTTTTATATTTATGTTTATTTTCATCATGAAAATGTATTTTTTTACTTTCCGATAATGATTCATATATTTTTCAGTACTAACTTTATCGGTAATTTAGCCATGTGTACATTTGGTTACTCATATTCGATATTTTTTATACCTATTTTTGCGAAAGTTCAAGTTCTCTGGTGTGCCTGTGTTAATGAATGCTCGACAAGAAACAGTAATCTCTTTCGTTCACTGTTCAAGTGCTTTGTAATAAATTTTTTTGTATAGGAAATGTGGTTGACACCTAAAAAACATACAAAAAAGAATAAGAAAAGTAGTATGAATGTTGAGAAAGGAATAAACCGCGTTTATTTGGTTAAAAACGAATTTGTAAAAAGATAAAGGCAGTTGTTGAATGTAAGATTATTGCTTCTTATCGAACATTCATTAAAACTTGTAGACCAGAGGTATAAAAAATATCGAATATGAGTAACCAAATATACACATGGCTAAATTACCAATTAAGTAAGTACTGAAAAATACATGAATCATTATCGGAAAATAAAAATTTGCATTTTCATGATGAAAATAAACATCAAAATAAAAAAATATAGGACGTATTTGCAATCAATAATAATAGTATATAATCTACCCTATATTATTCTTCCTTATGTGGCTTGGATACCACACATATTTCGAAAAAACGCAAAAACACGTATCCCCTAATTTTTGGTGCTCTTTCTATTTATAGTGGTAAAAATTTGATACATTGAACCATTCAGGCTGTGCAAGAAAATTTACCCCCATTTTCACCCCTCCAGGCCCCCTTATGAACCCAGCCCTGGTTTAACCTATACAGGTGAATAGGTGTTTCAAAGAGTAACATTTCATCAATTTAAAGTTTTCCTCTATCTCTTATAGTTTTCGAGATATCTTAAGAAATACGATTTGAACCCCCAACTTTAGGGGCTGGTTTCGCCCCCTAAACGTGGACGATGGCCGATAAAAAAAATACGGGTCCCTTATTTTTACCTATACTACACACCAGCGAAGTTTCATCAAAATCCCGAATTTCACTCTGGATGCATCTCCTTGTGAGTTATAAAAATTTTAAAGATAAGAACTTGAAAGTTCAACTAAAAAAATACCTAATTATTTTTAGTTTCGAAAAAAAATTTTAGGTCAGTTAAATTGTTTAATTAAAGTATAGAGCTGTTTAATTCAATAGGGCTGGAGAATTCATTCCAACTTCATATTAATTTCAGGATGTGGCTATTTATACATACAGTATGTATAACTAATTGGCTATTTATACATACAGTATGTATACGCAATTGGCTATTTATACATACGGTATGTATACGAAATTGGCTATTTATACATATATAGTGTGTATATGAAATTAGCTGTTTATACATAATTATGTGTATACTGAATTGGCTATTTAAACCTACAGTATGTAGTTATTTACTACCTAAAGCTAAACTGTATACGCAGTTGGCTACTTATACATACTGATTGAATGCGCTATTATTACAATTAATATTTTTTTAATAACTATTCCATTATAATAACCGAATACCTCCGATTGAGCTGAATTATTTTTTTACATAATATTTTTGGCTTGAGAAGTTATCCCCTAAACGGATTTTTGGCTACGCGGACCGGAAGTGTATTTTTCAACCCTTCGAATGTCAAGCCTAAGGATTACTAAAAAATGTTTTCCGTTACCATAGCAACAAAAATTAAAAATCGATTCTTATGGAACTTGGTGAGTAGCACAAAAAAGAAACAATGAAGTTTTTCGATATTTTGCTTAGTTTTCGTGATATTACGTGTCAAATTTGAAAAGCTTACTATATTGGATAGACAATTACGGTAGGTATATTACGGCTTGTATTGATAGAAGTAAGTGGAAAATGGACCGGATAACATCATTGAAACCTCATTTTCAGGCAAAGGGTAATTAAATAATATTAAAGTCATTACACGCCGAGACATATTTGTAAATAATTACCCTTTGCCCAAGAATGAGGTTGCATTGGTGATGTCCCGTTCATTTTTCACTAATTTGTATGAATAAAAACCAAAATATACCATTCAAAAATTATATTTGAAACTGAGTTTATATCCGTAAAAATTGATACTACGTATATGTGTATGTGTGTAATATACAATTCATATTCTCATTATAGTAAGTTTTAGAAATACAACACATCTCGAAAACTAAACAGGATATCGAAAAAATTTGTTCTTCCTTTTTTGTTCCATTGAACAAATTCTATAAGAATCTGCCTCTAATTTTTTATTACCATAACAAAGGAAACCTTTTTTTAGTCCTCAGATATGCAACTTCCGGTTCGCGTCGCCAAAAATCCGTTCTTAAGCTAAAAAGATTATACAAAATTCAATCGGTTGTACGCGAGAATCTCGTTATTATTAGAATCGATAAATTTGTTATTATAAGGTATTTTACTGTCACCAGTGGAAAAGTCCATTTTAATACGCGCACCACGAAATTTTGACGATATTTTTGGTGCTCAATGTGCGCATTATACATCAGAAATTACGGTAATTCTGAATAAGTAGTCAACTGCGTATACATACTGCATGTTTAAACAAAATATTCCATATACATACTGTATGTATAAATAGCCAATTGCGTATACATACTGTATGTATAAATAGCCAATTGCGTATACATACTGTATGTATAAATAGCCAATTGCGTATACATACTGTATGTATAAATAGCCACATCCTTAATTTCAAATCAGATATTCTGAAATGCTTCGCTATATTCGTAATTCAATAGCATGTCTAATTTTCATACCTTGAGATCTTATCGTAGATAGTTAAATATTCATACTGACAATTTTAAGAGCACTGTAATTTGTGAGACATTTTGAGATCCCAGGGCTCTGGAGAATATTTCTGAATTCACATTAATTTATTTCAGAATCACAAGAATATTTGAGAAAAATTTGAATAAGATCCGTCTGATCGTTTATTTGAAGGATTTTTTGGGTCAGCAAAAGCCTACGGGGAAATTTTTTTCAGAATCTCAATACTATTCGAGAAAAATTTGGTCAAGATCCGTCCAGCCATTTATTTTGGGTTTCATACCACCGAAATAGCATACCACCAAAAATAATTTTTTTTATAGTAGTAAATATTAATTTAAAAATTTAAAAAAATTATGCTGTATTCAAAACACTTCAAAGAATAAGATCCCGTTAGGAAAAAATTTTTATCCTAATTTTTCATAAAGTTATGCAATTGTTAACCAATAAATAATTTACGGATCTCTGCTTTCGCAAATAGTTACATAAAATTTTAAATAATTACATTACAAATTTTTTGCCTCGTGGAGCCCTTCCTATATATATACTTAAGAAGATTATGGGGTAAAAGCTTAAAAGAGTTTTTTATTTTCTTTATTATAATTTCTTAGAGTTAAAAATTTAAGAAATATGAAGGAAATAATAGTAAAAAAAATTTTTAGCAATTTTATAATTTTGACGTTTTTTCATCTACCTATGACAGTAATTAACATTGGTTGCAATTTTTTTACGTCATTTGTTAATAAATTTTTTATAAACAAATGGAGAAATTTAATAGTTAAAAAAAAATTTTTTTACCCGTTTGTTGTCATGAAAAAATAATGATTCTTAAATAAAAAATTTTTTCTTAAAAATTTTTTTTAATTTTTTAAAATTTTTTTTTAATATTTGTTTTAAAATTTTTTCCTTAAAAATCATTATTTGCATTTCTCAACGCGGCAACTAAAAAAAAATTATAAAAAAATATAAAAAAAAATATTTAAAAAAATTTAAACAATTAAAAAATTTTTTTAAGAAAAAATTTTTTGTTTAAAAATCATTTTTTTATGACAACAAACGGGTAAAAAAAATATTTTTTTGACTATTAAATTTCTCCATTTGTTTATAAAAAATTTATTAACAAATAATGTAAAAAAAATTGCAACCGATGTTAATTACTGTCATAGGTAGATAAAAAAACGTCAAAATTAAAAAATTGCAAAAAAAAAATTATTATTGTTATTTCCTTCATATTTCTTAAATTTTTAACTTTAAGAGGTTATAATAAACAAAATAAAAAACTTTTATAAATTTTTACCACATAATCTTCTTAAATATATACCTAATATATAAGGGCTCCACGACGCAAAAAATTTTTAATACAATTATTTAAACTTTTATGTAACTATTTGTGAAAGCAGAGATCCGTAAATTATTTATTGATTAACAATTGCATAACTTTATGAAAAATTAGGATAAAAATTTTTCCTAACGGGATCTTATTCTTTGAAGTGTTTTGAAGACAGCATAATTTTTTTAAATTTTTAAATTAACATTTACTACTATAAAAAAAATTATTTTCGGTGGTATGCTATTTTCAGCGTTGCTGTGTCTGTGCTAAAACTGGCACGCGGAACCCGATTTTCGGCGTTAAATTAAAATTAGAAATAATGGAGGTAGAGTTCCGGGAGTTGGGACATTTTTATTGCAAATTTCCTCCTCTTTAAGAATCTTTTTGTTTCATTTCTTAACTATTAATATTTTTTAAGTTATTAACAAAAAACTGAATACCTCGTTTTTTTCCACCTTATTTTGTTAATAACAATTGCAATTTTTTATGTGCTGTATGTGCTATCCTTAAAATACGTTTTTCTATAGGTTATTACAAATCGAATGAGCTACTGCTCATATTTTTAAGAGCTTTATTTCTATTTTTCACGTTTTTTAACTTGTGAAATAGACTATATGGATAAAATAAAATTATGCAAAAAAATGTCGGGGGATAATTTGGGCCACCCAACCGCCAATTAATCTTGTTCTATACCAATAAAGATGCTCTTTAATAGTGCACGCCTACACTTATTTTTATCATTACGTCAACTGCTTAATTCACATTTTCAAAATATTGTTTTACAATAATTCATATTATTAATAATTTTGTTATTATATTGGCTAATACTGCAAATAATTTCTGTTAATCAAACAACAATTAAGAAGTTGGTTTTGATTGAATTTTTAAAAGTAAATTAATTATTATTTTATACATAATTATTGTTACATAGTATATAAATGACATTTAAATGTATTACTTTACGGTAATTTATTATTGAGTACTTGGATACTACAACCTAAGACTTTTTCAAACAGTAGATAGGCTACCGATAGAGTAAAATACGGTATTACATAGCACATATTTTTTTAATTTTTCTGGATTTTTTTTTACTTTCACTAAATATACGCGCAAGAGAAAGTATGACAATAAACACAAAATGAATCCAAGTCAGTCGTAACGAGCCAATAACGAACATTATGATTTTTTATTTGTTACTATATTCCATTTTTTTTGCAATTATTATAATTTTTACGTGAACCAATGAATTTTTTTACATAATTTTATGTATAAATATTCTCATTAAAAAATTGTAAGCCATACATATAATTAATTATATATTTAAATTACATAAAATCGAAAAAATCTATTTGAGTGTAAAATTTTGTTATGAAATGTGATCAAATAAAAACAAAAAAAATATTACATTAGTTATTAAAATTTGTATTTTTTTTTTTTTATTATTATTATATTCATTTTTAAAAAATTTTTAAGTTTCTTTCAAATTATAAAATATTTAATTAATTTATATTTAGTTTAAAAAAGATATTCTTTATGTAGGTATGTTTTCCACTATTGTAGGTATGGTTCATTTCAGTTAATTTTATCCATGCTTCGTCACTTTGAATTTAAATAATTTCCGTTTTCTTGGCTTTATCTCTTTTATTATTGCATTTATGTAAATTTTAAATTTGCAGTTTATTTTTAGAAAAGAATAGAAGATTGATTTGTTTCGAATATAAGAATTATTTAATTTTTTAACGAAAACTCATGATCAATTGTATCTGAAATTCTGAAATGAGGTATATATGCTAACATATGTAAGTATATAAATCGCAACTTAATTAGCTGAAAAATTATTAAATCATTGTTTAAAATTTTAAATTAAAATTTGTTCTACAACAGTGTTTCTCAATATGGAGCGCAGTTTTAGTTAACGGAGAAACAACAGATATTTGTTACATTTTTTTAAGAAATCGCATTAATTGAAAATATTTTTTTTTTATTTTTATATATTACAATCCTACTTTACTAACATTATTTCTTTTCATTATATTTTTTTACAATTTCCTGATGATTTGTTCGTCAATGATTCCCTTGGTTTTCTCTTACATAGACGCCCTAAAGAGTCATTGAAAATTTATAGGTGGTCTACAATATGAAGGATCTCATTTGAAAAAAAAAAAAAAAAAATTAAAAAAAGTAAAAATACTAACTAATCCATATAACATTCAAACCTAAAATTCAAAATTATTATTCACCAAAAAGTAGCTTTTAGAAGAAAATTTAGAGTTTTTAAACGACTACGACGTCTACTATTGCATACTCTACATACATAGGTTTTTCAAAACAAAAATAATCTGGTTTTACTGTTTACTTTTATTTAGTTAATACAAATTTAATAATTGTCACTTTAAAGCTTTTAAACTTCAAAACATTAAACCGATTAGAGTAGTAGTATTTGTAGTTTCGAGAAAGATGTTTAAAGGTTTTGTTCGTAAATTTTTATTTTTCCGAAATAATTTACCTTATGATTAATCTGCTATTCCTGGGCTGTACAATAATCCCTCATTTACCTCGTATCATCCCATTTATGTCACGTATTTTGTTTTATTTAATGTAGCAGCTGCTCTTGCGTGATACCTTTCGACAAAACCACTTTAATAATATATTTTGCACATAATTAGCTTTCAAAAAACGTAATAAAAAATCGATTTTTCGGTCGAGTTTGATGAGAATCCCGTCGTAAATAATCGACATGAATTGAAACTCCCTTAGTACTTACCATTTTCATTTCACATTTTAAAAATAAAATTCTAGGCATAGTAACAAACTCGACCTTGTTTGCAAGAAATAATCAGCTGCACCGTGAACTTAATATTATAAAACGACCATCTTCACGAACAGATTCTTTGTAAACCTAAATCAATGTCCTATGTCTCCCATTTACAAATTAAACCAAATCCCTGAAAACTGTGGACGTAAACGCCGATATTCGAGTAGGTATATAGTGAAGCCCAGTTTTAGTGCAAGTTATAGCTTATGTAACATCAACTGTATTTTTTTAACTAAATAGTTTAATTATTAAAATGTAATCAAAATATTGTTGTAGTTTGTAGTCACAGAGAGGCAAGTCATTGTAATATATTGTCATAAATATTTTGTTATACATACCATGAACATGATATAACGTCCTGCATTGAACTAATAAATTAAAGAAACTTAAACAAAAAACTCCATTCTCGATTATTTTCTTGGCCACCTTATTATTTTATTCACTACCTAAAGTATTTTCCAGCGATCCCACAATAACTAAATTAAAGAAACACTACAAAAATATCATTTTCATTCAATTAATTTTGATGATTATATTTTGTCAAAATGTCTCATCCATTTTATCTGATGTTGATCATATGGATTACAACATGTCGCAAAATTAGTTGAACAAAAGTGGTGTTTTTACAAAGTAAAGTGTTTTATTAATTATTAGCAAATACAATATACCATAAAGTAACGCTCAAATCAATTAAATTTAAATTAAAGAAAATATATTTTAACCACAGACTAATGAACGCTATTATATTGTACTACTAGACAAAGCGTAAAGCCAGTTTCTAGGTATTTTTCTTGAAGCAGGTAACAGGGTGAGACGGGTGAAATTTAATGGAATAATATACTGTCAATTTTTGAGCAAATGCGACTATAATTATTGCAGGACATAATTTGTATACGTACGTATTTTGGAAATAAAGCGAATACCACTTTTTTTCTTTCAAAATTTTGCAGTTTCTTCTCAAAAAAGTAAAATTTTATTATCAATATTATATTTTTACAATAATTATTTGAAAACGTAACTACGGATACCATTCATTACTATAAAACAGAATACTATTAAGGTCGGAACTTGGTCGTAACTGGCTGCCTCAATTACACATTTATATTATTAGTCTAAATATAATATATAATATGTTCACTGGTCTGTGATTTGAACATTACTATTCTTATGTTTTATATTTGAAAATAATGAAACATCTACTTGATTTTGTTTTGCTAAATATAGGTAAATGACACATTCTAGGTATTGACAAAAATTATTTTAATAGGCTCTTCTTTCAAATACTTGAAAGAGTATGAGCCTGTGATCCGAAAAGATTATAAAAAAAAAAAATCAAGTTTGACTACAAAATATAATAAATTCAATATTTTCTCAAAAAAGTATGGAATAAACAATATATAATAAAACAATAAAATAATAATTTCGACACTATCTAAGGAACCATTCTTATCTTAATTAAAAATACTACCACATAGATGTTCTCAGATACACTAACAGGCAAAACATGCTCAGGCAATATTTTAAATTTTGATTCGAATTAGAATCGATAGAGTATTTATCGAATTATTCTTTGTAAGATTTCGTGTGGTTGCTTGTCAGACTACTATAAAATGCCAAATCAACTTTTTTGTACTCTAAGGATAAATCTCATTCACTATCAAATTCGCTATTGTAACCAAAAGGTTAAAGTTTAATCATGTTTAAAACATTTATTTTTCACTTTAAAAAAAAAAAATCTGAAATAGTTAATATATTTTATATGGTCCTATACAGCGCTACCGCCAAAATTTTTGAAATTGTAAAGAATTATAATGTAACAATAAAAATTTTTCTAATCAACTAAGTAGCCGAGCGTGTTAACGCACTGGTACACTAGTACTTACACTGAGAGGTCCTAGGTACGCTTCCCGCGATCGACTATGCTGCTAAAGTTTTTTTACAGTTGTCTTTCACTTCGTAGATTAAAATCGGCATAGTTCCTTTTGAAAACGGTTGCAAACTAACAAATTGCAAACCCCCACTCTACTCACATTACGATAAAGTTGTAATATATAAATAGAGTTATAAAAATAATGATATGGGTGGCGTCTGTTGTAGACTAGTAGTCTAAAAACCAGATCTTAAATCCCATACTATTATTATAAAACTTTTTCTGTTCTCTTTTAAAAAACAAATATCTTCGAAATTAAGGTATCTGAAACTGAATAAAAAATGTAGATATAAAGAGGAACTTTATAAAAAATTTATTATAAAAAAGAATTGTATTGAAATTTTTGTACATTTTTAAAAATCTCAAAAAGTCTTAATTTTGGAACAAAAGGTGTAATCGACACATTTTTAGTCTATATACACAATTGAACATAATACAACACAAGAAAATAAAGTTAAAAATTTGTAATAAATTACGTTGATCGCATTTATAAGTCTTTTAATTATTTCATAACGTAATAAAATATTTTTTGCATTGGCACGGTATCTATTATAATTGTATGGAAAAGCCTAATTAGTATTCTTTTCTAACTTATTCTACTACGGCATAACCGCGAGGCTCTGACGTCGCCGCTACTTGAGATGGTCGTTGCGGCTTCTTTCTTCGAACTGGAGCATTACCGGCTGGTTTAGTTCGTTGTGGTGGATTTTCTAATGCGTCTAATTCTTCATCTGTCAGTTGTCCTTTGTACCAATCAGCACTGCAAAAAAAAATAGATTAAAAATTATTTAAATTATTCTAGTTATTCCATTAATTTAAAAAAAAAAAAGAATAAAAATAAAAAAAATAAAAATATCCGAAAATAAGTAAGAACTAGTTTTTCCACATATTAAAAAATTTACCAAGAGCATGTTGAACACGGCCACGATAGAATTCCGTAGTTAATTTTTTCCATGTGTCAGCCAGGGCACGTGCCCCGGGTGGCAGGTCTTCGAGGCGCCAAAAAGTGATTTAAGAGGGCGCCAAAATTAAGTATGTGACTTTTTATTTTGCTCGTCACTTGTTTAAGTGAGAATAAAAAAGAAATATTTATTTTCTACAGGGGTGCCATTTTTTTACCCTGCCCCGGACGCCACTTAGGCTGGGTCCGGCCCTGCTCACGGCAGTCTACCGCTAAGCAGAAGTGGGAGTACGATAATTCATAGAGTAATTTAAAAAATATTTAAGATTTAGTTGAACTACATTCAAATTCTCTATTCAATTTTTAACAAACTGTATGTCTGAAAACAATGAGTGGGGCAGAAATATGATTTATACAAATCATGTCCGCGTCAATTAGACGGATGTATACATAAATAAATGTTCGACTTAATACAGATAAAGCGCAAGAATCTTTGCGTCAAGACTACTGAGCTAAGCTGAGCTAAACTAACTTTTTTATGAGTGAACTCTAGTAAATCTATACGCTGATTATATGCTTCATTGAAATGGTGAATTTGACTAATTTTGGGAAACTGTTTTAAAATACGCATATTTATGTATTATGCATGTATATAATTTTAATTTTTAAAAATAATGCCGAAAATCGTTAGAAAAAATTAATTTAATATTTGGTCTCAAAATTTGCGCAAAAACCTTCATTAGCTTCAATTACGTCACATTCTCTAGATAGCAACAGGTGTCATGTAACTAAGAAAAAAACTGTTTATTTTTCTTATAACTAAAAAAAATTATTGATTTTTTAAAAAATTAATTAAATTCAAATTAATTTCCATAGTTATGTTTGCTAACTGGAATTTACGTAGCGAACTTAGTGGCGACAGTGTTGAAATATAAGAGAATGCAACGTCACAGCCCATTTCAGCTGACGTAATTTATAGCTGAAAAATATTAATTTTTTTTAATTAAATAATGATAGGATAAATTAACATAATAATTGCTGTCTTCTGTTATCAATTTTCATTAAAGTTTGTTTTTATTGTTTTTCTTTGATACTGTCAAATACCCCCATTTATACAGTTTAGAAAAAATTAAAATATTTACAACTTTTTATATAATAAACAATTTTAAAACACTGAAATAATACTTACCATTCTGGAATTTTTCTCGCCCAATCACATCGTTTGTTGACATCATCGAAAGCTTGACCGAGTTTACAACCATTACGTCTTGGAGTATCTCCGTTAATACACACGTAGAAATATTGACAATCCTGCGGATCCGCATACCGAGGATGTGTAGCAGCAACAGTTTCATTTACTTTCGGACATTCAAAATGGAATACCTCTAAAAAAATTAAGAAGACATAAAATTAATCTCGAATTATTAAAATGGCCCAATTCGTATCGGCGTAAGCGGAAGCGGCTTGCGCTCAAGTTTAAGCAATATATGCTTGGAAACAAGCATATTTGGCTTGTTATTGATATGTATGTATATTCCTGTCCCACTTTCCATATTCTAGTGAGAAGGGTGAGAAGCATACATAGTTTATAGTCAACTATTAGCGTTGGCTATAAACTTGTCACCCTTCTCACTAGAATATGGAAAGTGAGATAAGAATATACATACATATCAATATCAAGCCAAATGTGCTTGTTTCCAAGCATATATTGCTTAAACTTGAGCGAAAGCCGCTTCTACTTACGCCGATACGAATTGGTCCAATCTAATTTTGAAGAACTTCAATTATTTACCTTCAGATGAACATCCTTTCTTTTTAGCTTCATCTGGCCACGTACAAATTCCAGTATTTTCATTATAAACGAGTCCTTCAGGGCAAGTGATCATATTAAATTTACCATCGACACAATAGTAAAATTTATCGCACACATGTGGTTCTTCGTGCGCGAAATAACCGTTTTGTCGTTTGCAATGAAGACTTGGTTTTGGTGTTTCTGTAAACATTCAATTTATGGTAAAAATTACATTTACGTTCTTATTCCTTCAGTAGCTATCAATTAAAATTAACCAAAATGTCATGGGTCTTTCAAGTTCAAAAATATATTGAAACATGGTGATGAACAAGTTTACAAGACCTTGATAACTATAAGAAAAAGAAGTAGACCTTGTGATAAAAGTAACAAAATAAAGAGTGTACATCCAAAATAAGACATATAAACGCCTGTAAATCAATTACAATGTACAGGCAAGTGTAATACATGTAATTTTGTCATTTCGAAGATACCATGTAAGGTAAATACTACATACATATATATGGACCCCATTAATTGTAAAATGTAATTTAACACCTCTTAACTACCGAATGTATTTTGTCGGTAGACTACTAGTACTAGTAGTACTAACAGGTGCCAGTAACTTTAACATTTTTAAGATTTAATTAAAAAATCTTTTAGAACTTAAAAGTAGAATTATTTAACATATTTCTAGCATTTTTAATAGTAGTGTATATACTAATTACACATAAATCAAATTCAAACTTCTTAAGGACACATTTGTAAAACTAAACTTCTAAGTACCACTAGTAGGAAAAGGGTTAATCTTATATAATAAAATCGCCTGCATACACATTATTCGAGCGATGTTTTTGAACGACACAACGGTTAAATGTTAAAACCATTTAAAAGCGGTTCTCGATGATTAAAATGAAGAAATAATGTAACTATAAGGTAATAGAGTATTCTTACTTATCCAGTTTTGCCTAATCAAAGCTCGATTGTAATAGAAAACTCATTAGAGAATATGCATGTATTTTTTTATTGCCTACCAAAATAACAAATTTAAAAAAAAAATTAAATTACAGTAACCTAAATAAATGTTTATAACAACATGCGTCTATCAGTGCTTAATTATAAACCAAGTGGACGACGCTTACATGGTTTAAATATTTCGTTTATTTCCTTTATTTCCATGCGTTTCGTAAGCACACATTTAAAATTCCGGTGAAAAATTTTTAATTTTGTCAAATTTTCACTTAAATATATAGAATTCAGTTCAATTCATGTTTTAATCAACCGAAAACTAGTTAGTAGAAAATATGTTTCTATATTTAGGTAAAAATTTGACAAAATTAAAAATTTTTTACCATAACTGAAGCCATAAGTGGATGAAGGTGTTATGTAACATTTTTTAAAAAATTTATTTTTTACCAAATTTTGAAATATTCTATGCTGAAGTATCATATATTAGAATTTGGTTTCATTAGGTCCTATAGTTTTGTAGAAATTCAATAATAAACATGTGCTATTGCATGGGAAATATATGTAAATAAAAACTTTTAAACGCTTCTACTGTAAAATTATTAAAAAAAAATGCTACATAACACCTTCATCCACTCATGTCTTCAATTAGTATGAATTTTCACAAAGTTAAACTATTTACAATTAGGGTAAAGTGGAGTAAGTACGCACCCGGGGCAAGTGCCTTCGCGTCAAATAGAATTTCCAACTAACTATAAAGTGATTTAAAATCAATTTTAAAATATCCGCTAACACTCAAGAGAAACAGGTCAACCTTAATTTGGCACTTCTGTCAATTATATAGAGTAGTAACGGCTATGTTTTTCAACAATGTGTTTTATGGTTTAACAACGAGTTGCTGAGTACATTTTCAATCAATTTTTAATAGAGTCTATTATAATATTTTTATATTTTTTATTTAATATTTTTAGTTGTTATTAAGGTAAATTTTAATTAATTGAGAAGATTTTTTCTTTTATTCTGTTATTTTAGAAACACTAAAGGGAGCGCACTTACCCCAAAATTTTTCCCTACATTCCAAGTGCGTCTTTTGGATTGGGATAAGTGCGCTCTTAATGTATTATATGATGGAGCGCACTTACCCCACTGTGTTATATGATGTAAATTCTGCTTGCTTTTGCCCATAATTATTTATTTTAGGTATAAATGGTACGAAATTACATAAGAAAAACTGCCAGAAGCACACAGTATTCAGCAGTAGCCTTGGAAACTGCATTAGATGATATTAGTATACCTCTCAATTATAATATAATATGTATAATAAAAGGTAATTTATCACTTAAGATAAAAAGATATTTAAAATTTTTTTGTACAGTTACGTAAAGAAAAGTATGCTTATTCAACGCACTTGTTCCTCAATATAAATCAAACAAAGGAATTTTATCAAGAGAACGCACTTTCCCCAAACCAAGGGGGAAATGCGTCACATGTACACATTTCAAAAAAATAATTACAATTCATTATCACGAAGTTTTCTAGAATTTATTTCTTATGATTATTTAAGTTTAAGGACCAGGTAGTTGATAACGCTGATAAACAATCAGATGCGATTAATAACATTGATACAATAATGATCTGAAAGTTAACTATCAAAAAATGGGGGTGCACTTACCCCACTTTACCCTAATTATTTAAAATTCCATTAAAAATTTTATTATTTGAAAATTTTTTTTGCAAAAAATTACATTTAGGTTTTTTATTATACCTATAGAAATTATACCTACGTATAAAGTATTTGAAATTTATTTGAATTACATGCATATTCTCTATTATATTTATCCTATACAGTTTTTTTATACTAAAAATAAGGAAACTTACGTAATTTCGGTCTTGAGGAACAATCAATATTAAATGGTAAGTCACATTTTTCATATTCTGGACTAAAGTCATTAAACACCATACCATCAGGACATAACTTCTCAGTGATTACGCCATCACGACAATCATAGTACCTAGCATTTGATCATTTAGTACAAATGTATAATAATTATTGAAATTATTTCAAAAACATTCACATACTTATCACACTGTTCAGCATCAGCAAAGAATCCATTCGGTTCCGGACATTCGTCAGTTGTTTCATCATCTTCCGCTACTGCTGTTTCTGCTGCTGGTCGCGCATTTTTTCTTCGTGATTGTTCTGCGGCTTGTTGTTTTCTTGATAAACCAGGCGCCTGTGGAATCGCCAATACAGTACCTGGAGAAATTTAAAATAGAAAATTTAAATTCAATTACGACAAAAATTAAATTTAATAAAATATTCGTTCGCTTCTATGTCCATTCAATCCTAATGACTATCGTACCAATAAATTATAAGTAATGAAATTAAAACATACTGCTTGCTACGTTCTCCTATAGGTCAATGTGGTAAACGATAAAATAACTAAAAGTTAGGCTAAATAAGAAATAAGTTACCACTTCTAGCCAGTGTCGTAACTAGTTCTTGCGTTCTGGAGCGATTTTGGCCCCTGTCGCACCCCTTCACCCACACCCACTATTTCATTTTCCTTCTACGCTCGGCACCAGAATAAATCATAAAAACGGACAACACGCTAGAAGCTTTTCTCTTTTATTTGAATGATCACACTGACCATTACTCAAAAACTGAAGATTTTTCTAGGTAATACGGAAGGTAAAATGATAATAAAAAATGAAATATTTCTAAAATAATTTAAGAATATTATTTAAAACAAACTAGCCATTTTTGCACATTTTCCCTCATAAAATACATTTTTAAGTATATTCTAAAAATCCTTCTTCCTTCCAGTAGAAAACTGTGAAATTATATAATATTTTTTAATAGAAATAATCGCCAGCAAGTTAAAGTGCCCCTAAGACATCATCAAAAAGTTATCCAGGGTGGGAGGCGGGAGGATAATCGAGTTAGATAGGTTCACTGATCGCGCTTCATTCAAGATGAGTTAAAAACGTTGTTTATATTTAAGTAGGACATTTTTTCTTTCAGTCTTCTCTTGGCGTTTTAGAAATATTTCACGTTCTTTTCTTTCCTCTTCCACCCTTTTTTTCGTGCACCCTAACATTAGTGTTCCACTAACTTCGATACAGTTACGTCACTGGTTCTAGCGGGAGGTGATGTTCGCCAATAAAAAATCACTGTTATCATCAGTGCTGAATTTACACTAGAGACACTAGGGGTAGCGCCCCGAGCGGCAAATTTCCAGGAGCGGTAAAATTTTGAACGTGAGAACGTAGAGGTAGTAGAAAGCTCTTTTTTTTGCTCGTCACTTTTTTAGGGAAAAGTTTTAAAAAATGTGATTTAGGTAATAGGGCGGAAATTTTCATGGATGGGGCGGCATTTTTCACAGATCGCCAAAGCAGCACTTAGAATAAATCCGACCCTAATCATCATCATTTCAGAATAATAATAAAAAAATTTATAAATAATGCAAAAATAAAATAAGTCTAGATCATTACAATAAAATTAATATGTCTCGCGAATAATTTATTCCAAATAACTGTAAATGTCATCTGAATAATCATACTTCAAAAAAAAAGAAGGAAAAACCTACAATAACAATTATTTAAAATGTTATTGGAATGGCATTGAAGCAAGTATGCAACCACACCCTTAATACAATAATTTACACACATCCGATGGAATCTTTCAATTATTATTTTATCAAGGTTTTTATATGTAACATTTCATCAAACGGTAAAGATATACAAGTATTAAAATTAATTTATTGAAAAATATTTTTATAGAAAAATAACATTTCCTATAGTAATAATAATTATCATTCAAATATATATTTAAAATAATATTAATGATTATAATATCACAATTAGCTTTATTATATCAAGGTTTATTTATTTATTCATTAAAATTTACAAAATCACGTGAATTGTATTTAAGGTGACTGAGCTCTTGAAATGGAGACTGTTAACACATTACACTCCTAAGGCCGACTACACTGGCTAGATATTTAAAGGCAATCTACCCCTAACATCAGTGTAACTTTAGTTATAATAAACAGTCGTCCATCAATGTTCTTATTCTTAATATTGTTTATCAGAATATAGCCAAACTGGCTAAAATGCAAAGAACTAAATAAATAATGTATTTTAGGATCTAATTGAGTCTTAGTTTCTATGGTACATTACTATTTTATTTAAAAAAAAATACTAGTACGGAAAATGGTAACCCAATTAGGTAGTTTCATTAACGACATTAACGCTCTTATTAAAACTGCCAATAGATGTGGGACCATTATGAAGAATTTAAGTTATTATGAATTTAAATCCCTTATCAATAATCCTCTCCTTAAATTCCCCGTTACCTTTACATGGCGTTCCTCACACACTGATATACCTATAGACAAAAATGTGAATTCCCTACCTAAGAAGCCATTACTAACGGTACAGAAGAAGAGTAGCTGATTCCCAATTCCGATTTATACACGAAGTATCAGAAACTTCTTCCGACAAAGTGGGACACAGAATGGAGGATTGGTACAACTATCAAAGTCAGAACAAGGACCGGGATTCAACCATCTGTCTCACCGCAGCCTTAGTTCCTACGTTTAAACATTGCGTAAGTTGCCAGTAAGAAAGCCAAATATGTAATACTGATCATTTCTTATTCTCGCGTCTCCTCTTAATTCAACAATAAAACCTCTCATTCAACACTTCCTTTAGTCAAAATCCTTTCCTTTAAATCTACCCTATCTTCTATCCCTCGATAATCTTAAAATACTAATTTCAATTTTCCAATAATTGTTTCAAATGGTGTACCATAAATGTTTAAAACGGAGTGTTGTCATTCTTCCGAAAAATCCTAGATATTTTTATACTATACAGTACTTTACTGCACTCTCTTCTGTTGTTCATTCCAAGATCCCTCACAGTTGTTTGCCTCCATGGGTCTCAACGACACTAATCCCAATAACGTTTCCTAATCCCTATCTTTAATTTAATTTCTATTTCTAATTCTGTTAATTTCAATTTTGAATATTTACTAATACATAATACATAAATAAGATAATTTACAAAATATAAACAATTTGTTTGATAATGATCATAAAGATTAAAACATATCACACTGTTAACTGATATGAACAGAATATTCAATAGCGAAATTCGAGGATTCTGATAAAAACAGTTTTAAATAAGTATATGTATACTAGTAATATAAATATATTAATTTAAAATCTTTTCGCATCAATAACGAATCAAATTTTGCTTTCCCAGCACTCCCACCACATTGGACATTTATATTTTGTTGAATTGTAGTACTCGCATAACTCACAATCAATTTTATTTTGTACCTCGTAATTAAAATCGCTGTTTCATAAAAAATATGGAAGGTATTTTAAAACTTTTAACCGCTTTATGAACGAGGTTATTGACAGATAAATTTAATTTTCGACCACATGCATATCTTAGCGGAAATCTTATTGTTAGTAAAACTATTTAACCTCAAGTCGGCAAAATAGCTACTTAAGTATATAATAATATTGATATTAACTTATTTAAAATAATAATAAAAATATATTTCTTATAATTTTACCATTCGTGTGAACTATTCAATTTTATACCGTTCCAAATAAAAATAATGCATTAAAGAACTTTTACCTATTAAAAAAAATGTCGCATTTTTTCTCATAACTACAAAGAAATTTTAGAAATTATATGATTATTAGAACGTAACAAAATACATCAAAAGATAATTGATTTTATTATCGTTTAAGGTAAAAAAATATTTGATTTTATTCGTAATCATTCAATCGAACAATTTTATCACTTTAATCAGTTATTAAAATTTTTTAAAATTATTTCTAGTGTTTTTATTCAACTGTAAGTTACCCAAATACATTCTACGACTTCGTCTATTTTGAAAACATTGACGATTAAAAGTACGTACAATTAATTATGTACATTTATTTTTTATTTTTTAAAATTAAAAATCTTACAAAATAATTCAGTATATTATGTAATATGCGCTAGTTACTACTGCCAACTACATAAAGCAATCTTTTCTCAGTCACGCTCCGGCAAAATCTCGGGTAATTTTTATCCGACGACCGATTACATACAAGAGATCACATATGACCATTAATCTGTTTTCTAAATTATATTTATATTTAGTATAAAATTCGGTTTTCTGACTACTTGACCAACCATGTAATTTAAATAAATATCTACACTTTCTTAAGAATTACAGAAATGTTGAAAAGCAAATCGTTAGTTTTAAATAGAATCCTTGTAACCTGAAATCATTTCTATCATCAGCTGAAATAGCATTAAGGTCTCTAATGAGAAATATTCTTTTTGCACGATCGTGTATTTTCATGCATTTACCGATGCTATTGACAATGCTAGTAAGTTACATTTCCCGAACGTTTTGCTTATATCCATGGAAACCAAAAAATAACAGTGCGGTAAGTGAAATAGACGCGTGGTAAGTGAACAGGAGTGTGGTAAGTGAAAGTAGCTCAAAGAGGATTGTAGTTATTTATTTATATTGAAATTAAAAGTACAATTTGAACAGTTAGGAAAATAAACCGATTAATATGAAAATTTTCACTAGTTTGCACATTATTACTATTATTGTTGGCATTAGTCTTCATATTTTATTGACATTTCAAAACGTCGTTCAATCCTTAAAATGTGGTTTTCATAATCTGCCTTTCATTTTACAAGAATAAATTTGCAGCCAAAAATAAAATGCCTCATCAATTTCATTATTCTCCTAATATTATAGTTCAACAAACTATTTTCCTCAATTTTTTTAATAGAAAATTCAAAAAAAATATTCACGCCAATGAAATATTGACACTTAATTTTTTATTTACAAATATAGTTGTCAATTTTCACTACAAAGATTCGTATTAGGGTAAAAGCTCCCTTTGTGGAACGGTATCTAATTATGAACATTTACATATTAATGAAGTTATTTCTGAAAGAAACGTCTGATAACAAAAATTATTATTAATAGAATGATTGTTTTTTAATTTAAATTCACCTCGCATTTAAAGTTTCTTTACTAAATTAAAGAAATAAATATGTAAATGTCAAAACTGTTCCAGTATTAGATACCGCTCCACAAAGGGGGCTTTTACCCTAGTTATTATGAATATTTATAATATCTATTCATATGGCATTCTATGCCATAACATAAAAATATAAATTTCACCTATATTATCCGAATTTTATTTTTTATTTAATATATTTTTATTCTTTAATTATTTTAAATCGATCGTGCAAAAAATATTATACAATACACGATGCGTTAAGTGCATTTACTGATCTCGAAAATTGCAAAAACTCGACCCTGCGGGTCTCGTTTTCGCAACATTTTCTCGATCAATAAAAGCAACTTACCGAACTTATATTGTAAAATACTATTTTCTACTCCTACAATTAAAAGTAACATTTTGCGCACAGGTAACTAGATGTAAAAATTAACTATTGCCCACACCGTGCGGAAATAGCGTGCGAAATAATTTCCCACGGGCCACGGCTTAACATAATAAAAAAAGTAGGCTGTTTCCTTAATTTAATAACAATATATACTATTTTGTACTTAAAATCTATAAAAATAATTCTGAAAATATAAGTACATACTATACATAATATGTTGGTTATGGATTTTTGTTTCCATAGTTTAAAAGTATGCATTGGCAAAAATTTGAACATCTTACAACTGACATAAATTAATAAAAAATTTTACTATTTATTTAAATAAATATTAATGTAAATTTTACGAAAAAAAAATGTTCTCGGTATAGTGTAAAATACGTGGGAAAAGCTTATTTCTCACTCATACGAATTGTTGCACTCGCCCTGCGGGCTCGCGCAACAAACGCATATTCGTGAAAAATAAGCCATTTTTTCCACTTATTGTACAATATACTATTTTCAACCATTTTGTCATCTCAACACCTTCTTAATCATTAGAGAAATGTTTAAAAGCAGTTCCGTAATTTTAAATAGAATCGTTTTCGGACCATTTGATCGATATTGTTATTCAGATAATAAACTTGATGCTTTTTTAAGCACTACAGAAATGTTTAAAAGCAGTTTTTTTAATTTTACGTAGAATTCTTTTAGCCTGGAGTTATTTTCGCCATTAACTGGAATAACATTAGGTTGTGTAATATGAAATGTCATCTCCCGACCACTTCCTCTATAATGAAATACAGATAAGTACCGACTTTTTTTAAGCATTAGAGAAATGTTTAAAAGTAATTCTTCAATTTTAAACAGAATTGATATTAGTAAATAAAAACACTTTACTTTGCAAAATACCACTTTCCTGTAGCCTAGAATCATTTCCACTTTTAGTTGAAATAATATTAGTTCGTGTAATATGAAATGTCGTTTTCCGACCACCTGCTCTACTATCTAATTCAAACGAATATCGACCTTTCTTAAGCAGTATATAAATGTTTAAAAGCAATTTTTTGTTTTCAATGTATGTAATTCTTGTAGCCTTGAATTATTTCCACCCTTAGTTAGAATAACAGTAGGTCATCTAATATGAAATGCTGTTTCCCAATCACTTGGTCTACAATTATTCAAATAAATATGGGCACTATCCCAACCATTAGAGAAATATTTAAAGGCAATTCTTCACTTTTAAACGGACTTCTTATAGCCTGGGATTATTCCCAACGTCGCGTCAGTTGGAATAACATTTAGTCTTGTAATATGAAATGTCCTATTCCGACTATTTGATCACCATCTGTCCATAAAGTTAGTTCAGCCGTTTTTTTTTCAACCCAAAAAGTTGTGCTATATTATGCTCTAGACATGTACAATCTTGTACCCTAAATGAAATTAGAATCATTTTTTTAATTTACACATCTTTCTGTGAACCGCTGTCCGGTGATTGAGAAACACTGATATAAAGGTTTACACACTCACGATCATGTAACACAAACAACCTAAGGAAATATGATAACAATATAGTTACTACTGCCACCTATGAAAACTAGTTTTATAAGTACAATTTAAAAATTTAAATTTTTTATTGTTCAGTGATACTCGATTACACGTAGTTCTCGACTACTTGTACTTAGATTACACGTAGTCCGTAAAAAATGCCTGGAATACTCCAATATTAATTTTTTAATATTTTATGTTAATATTGATTCCTATAAATTATCGTCAATTTTTAATTTTTAAATCTTACATAATTACAGTCAAACCTGGATAAGGGAGAACTGGATAAGCAAGAAAACTGTAAGTGAGAGTAATTGCCAGGTCCCGTAACTTTACCACTCTAAAACCTCTATGAGTGAGAAACAACAACCTGTATAAGTGAGAGTCGTTTTTCGCTTGTGAACGTCTATAACTGAGACTGCTAATTGCCTGTACCTCTGTAAGCGACAGTTAAACGTATTTAACATTTGCTATTTATGACTCATTCTTAAATTTCAAAGAACTTATACATATTTCATTAGAATGCCTGAATGTGCTTATGTTCTTGTTTTCTTATAATTCGAGGAACTCATTTTCTATTCAAATAGCCAAAATGCATTTTTTTTTTTTTTTTGTAAGCTTATCTATGTCCAAATATGTATATGTATATTATTCTAATAAGTAGTATCAGTAGTATCCATACAATACATGTATGTTCCTCAATACATATTGGTTATATTTTTTCTAGACCTCTATAAGTGAGATAAACCTCTCCCGTACCTCTGTAAGCTAGAAACTCGGGTTAGTGAGAAACCTCTATAAGAGAAGAATAGATCGCGGTCCCTTCAAGTGTCGCTTATCCAGGTTCGACTGTACTAGATATTAAATGTTCAATATTCCTATAAATCTCTAATCTGAAGTCTGAATACGTTAACATACAGGTCGACCAGGTCGACTCACGAGACGACCATAACCCTAACACTATACCGGCTTAAGTATGACGAAAGATAAGGCATATAATTATGTTCTGAATTTTTATGGCAGTATATTTATAGCAGCCCTAATGTGGAATAAAACCTATTTTTGTTTCTAAAAATCGTAGAAAAACTAAAAATATTATTCTTGATAAATATTACAAAACTCTATAAATGATGCAAAATTTTTAATATTATTTCATAATACACGGAACATTTTATGAATAGACGTTGATATTTAAATTAGCTAACACGTGTGAAATAACCTTTAACATTTTCATCATTGACAATAATTCAAATAAAATAATTGGATTTAAATTCCTTCTGATTACATTTTTGCAAAATGAATCAGTTTTATGGAAAGATATTTTCTCTCTAACTAAAATCCCGCCAAAAAATCCAAAGTCACCTAACTAATTGATTTTATTATTAAGAGTACCCCCACTTTCAGTACAATACTTCCTGAACTATATTGTGCTACTCGCTATTCATAATGAAAAAATATAAGGCCCGATTTACATTAACGCTCCGCTCTCGCTACGATATCACTCCGCTCCAGGTTCGATAAAATATTCTTATACAATAAACGATGAGTGTATTCACATCATCGCTTTGATATCGGTCCGATCTCAGTCACGGTTCGCTCTCGCTCCAATGCCACTCCAATATCAATACCACTCAGGTAATATTTTTCGGAGCAATATCAGACTTGTTATGGATTGTACCTATAGTGTAAACACTTTTTTCATTCCACTCCACTCCACTTGCATGCAGTTGTTATGCCCCAGAGCGGCATTATAATGTGAATGGAGAACGAATAGGTACCAGCATGATATCAGCACTGTAATGTGAACACAACAAGATTATATCGAACCGGGAGCGGAGTGATATCGTATCGAGAGCGGAGTGTTAATGTAAATCGGGCCTAATTGTACCTATGTGGTGATGATAATAAGTAGTTTAAGAAACCGGTACAAATAGCCGTCCCAAAAAAATTTGTCGGAACACCGGGAGAAGAAATATAAAACCAGAACAAATTCGAAAAAACCTGGATGTATCACGAATTATCACCATAGTGATAATTTTCGAGAAGGGCCGTCCATAAAATACGTCACGCAAAATTCATGCATTTTTAACCCCCCCCCTGCCTTTTGTCACACTGCATGAGATTTTTTTCAATCCTCTACCTAAGGGTCCGTCCACACGCTCAAGCTTTACCACCGACTTACTTGCGCAAACCAGGTTTGTGCAAGTAAACATGTACATATTTTCTCATCCATACGTACATGTTTACTTGCACAAAACTGGTTTGCGTAAGTAAGTCGGTGGTAAAGCTTGAGCCGTGTGGACGGACCTTAATAATACATCACAAAACCTGAAGCCCCCCCCCCCAATTGAATGATTATATTTTTATGATTATTTAGTAACACAAAAAAATGTCTAAACAATTTCATTTGTTCACAGAATCTCAGTGTAACACAAAATTGTTGTTATTCTTTGGAGATTTACTACAATTTAGTGTTTAATCACTCAAGTAAAATTGAGAATTAAGAGATGTTTAATTAGAACTAAAAACAAAAACAAATATTTAAAAGTAATTATAAGAAATCGTACAAATAACTTTCACATTCCTATTATTATTAAAACAATATAATATTAAAATGTTAATTATCAATGATAACTAACAAATTATCACCGATGACTGATAAATATTTTTTAAAATAAATTACAAAAGATATATTAGGTACGTTAGGTACAATCGGACCTTGATAAGCAAAAACTGAGTAAGAAACTCTATGAGTGAAACTAATTGTGAAAAAGTTTGAACATCTATATGAGATAGTAGAGTTCTCTCATCTGTGTATCCATTAACTGCTATATAGTTGGCAGTCTAAAAATTTCTTTTTAACTGAAAATACTTTTGTTCCATTGGGAATCATTTGGGAAAATTTAGGAATATAATTTTTTTATTTAAGACATTATAATTAGTGAATAATTAATTAGTCTTTTTTAGCGTATAGTTAGCAGATCATGAAAATAAAAAATATTTAATTTTACGTTATTTGATAGTAAATAGTTTGGAAAGAACATTAAAATTAATCACACCATTTAATAATAATAAAATTTAATAATAATACAATCATTAATTATTAAAAAATAGTCAAAAATAAAGAAGTAAACGATAATAATAAATTTCAAATTACAATACAAAGGGAAATTGGCGCTACGAGTGGTGAAAAAAGAAAACGTAATATGTGCCATTTTCGTGGCCAATTCTGGCAATTCTTCCGTTGGAGTTCGTGGTCCTTGTGTAGCGTTCATGTTATTCCGTCTGAACTTTGAATACACTCTAAAACGCTGCCCACACGCGACAGCTTGTTGACCAATCCGTTAATTTATTGTCGATGATTTCGATAGGTGATACTGATAGCTAATTGTAAGTCGCTCGACTTCGCGAGTGTCACGAGTAGTTTATAATAGTCTATGGTAACAGAGACAAATTATGTGTCTGGGGGAAAAATCACGTTCTTCATTGAATTATAGTTTGTTTTTTTTTGTAACGCTAGACAATCCGTGCATATACGCAGTAAACTTCCCCAGTGGCCGGCAATATTTTTAACACGTTGATGCAACGCAATTTACTACGTACAAACAAGCGTACACCAATAAGGTATACAAACATTGCTCGCTCTCTGTATAGTTACTCTGGGTAACGGAGCGATGCGATATGACCTATAATTAAGGTGACCAGATTTGTAAAGAGTCAAAACGGGACAGCCGCCTTTACCAGAGCGTTTGAGGGGTAGGGAATACTCCCCATGAGTAAAGGGGGTCCCGGAAAATTTTTGAAAATTTAAGTCAATAATGGTGTTTTTAAAGTCATTTGAGTGCTAATTTTTCTTTCTACCATAAAATTAATTTGGTGGTGGATGATTTCACCACCACTGTAGCATGAGACTTTTGATAATGAAACGATAATTTGGATAGAATAATTTGTGTTAGGAGTAGGAAAATAGAAAAACAAAAGGATATTATCAAGGAAGTCATGGCCAAACCTCTTACACCAGTGATAATATTTTATTCAGAATAATAAACAAGTTCATTTTATCATCAGAGTATCAATAATACAATTAGACATCTTCTTAGCCTAATGATAAGGTATTGTTGGGAATTTATTTATTTATGATGCTTTAGTTTAGTTTAGAACATCGGTGCGGAGTTGGAAAGCCAACTCAATACTGCAAAAATTAATACGCCCTCTCATATTTGGGAAAAGACGAAAGAACCCAAGTAAAGGATTTTAAAGGTAGTTAAAATTATTTCAAATAATGAATAAAACTTTTCATAAAATAGCGTATAAGTTCAAATATTTCCAAAACGGGACAAATGGGCATCCCGAGAAGTTTGGTCGGGACACCGGGACATGTCTCCGAAAAACGGGACTGTCCCGTTGAAAACGGGACGTCTGGTCACCTTACCTATAATACATTACATATTGTGCAGCAGACCTGTTGTAACTATTGCACCTATTACATTTACATATTATGTTATTCGTCTATAATGTTTACAAAAATCATCACTACACTGAAGGTGTGTTACCCATGTTACCGGCCAAATCTATATATTTTTGTTTTGAACACTTACCAATATATTTTTGTTAATGTGACTGTTTTTTGTTTATTTACCAGAAAACCCCTCCCAACGAATTCTGATACAGCACCCACTCAGGTCTAGTTACGCCACTGTTTAAGTGCTTTAAACCTTTTAAACGGATGCACAACCAGTTACATAAATGTAAATAAATACATAATAAAGACATTTAAATTTTTTATTTAATTAACCCGTTAGCGCCCATTGTGCACGCTTGTGTACACCTATCAAATTGTTTTTTTTTTTTTTTTTTTAATTTAAAACATATTCTATTAAAAAAAGGAACTTCAAAGTGTTAACAAATTAACATGCTGTGTGAAAAAACTGTTGAAGACAATTATGCCCACCGTATACGGTTCTGTACACGTGAGAAGTCATAAAGTCAAAAAAAAAATTTTCTTTTTTTCTTCATTATTTTCTATGGTTTTACCTTATTTTCATTAATTTAATCTAGAAAAAGACTAAAATTAAAACAGTTTCGCCATGGGCGTTAATGGGTTAATATGAAACATACAGTCATACAGGTTTAGAAGTCATGTAACACTTTTTATTTGAAATCACATGTAATAGATAAATAAAATAAAGAAAACATATTTTTGGAATAAGTTGATTACGGTATCTTCAGTAGAACTATCAATTTTAGGCAACAGAACCAAATTACTCTACAAGTTATCATTTTTGAATGCACGGACGGGCGTAAATAATAAAATATAAAATTACCGTTTTTAACGGAATTAACGGAACCCTAAATATGTAAATCAAATTGAAGAATTATTGGATATTCATAAACATTTAATAACTTCGACATGATTTTTTAAAATGCTTTATTTTTTTAATTATTCAAAAAGTTACGAGATTTTAATTACCTGCTTACATTCACCGAGCAAAAATAGATTAGGAAAAGTAATTATATGTGCTAGTCTCTCAGTAGTACAATTAATTTTTAATGAATTCCTATTACATCACACGTTTTCAAATTACGACGAAGGTCAAGCTCACTTTTAAAATTTTATTCAATCAGTGAAAGTAAAATTAACAGTTTTGAATACAAAAAAACTGCATATGTTATTTACGAAACAAAGACCATTAAACCAAAATTTTAAAATATTAATCGACAGTTTTTGAAAATTATTAATAAAACTACTGCTAATTTAAAATATCATTGTCAACTCAAGAAGCGAACTTTAAAAAAAAAAAAAAAGTTTCAAATAACTCACCCACAACAAAACAAAATACTAATAACTTAAATAAAACCATTGTTTAGTAGTTTTGCAGGCACCACTTTATACTGAATTTAATTAATCTATAATAAGAAGTAATGCGATAAAGTTTGAAAGGTAGTGGAGGTACGCTGATCCCCACATCCACTTATAACAAATTCTTCAAGTAAGCGGTACAAACGGTATACCTGATATACCTAGTCATTCAAAACCAATCGCGAAAGGTAATCTAGTCTGAAGCTATTAATAATAATTTATCCAAACTGCTTAAGAATTTATAATCTACCATGAATGAATACTACTCAATGAATATTTTGTTATAAGTATGTTAATAATACATATAAAACTACGGCTGGCAAATAATTTTGATCGAATAGCATCTAAGTACTAATATTTTTGCTCTTTTTCGTCTAGTTTTTAAGTTTCATTGAAAATTGTAAACAAAACCTTAGCTTTTCGAACTTACGCAATCATCTTTTTCGACATTTTTAAATAGCTGACGATAAATTTAAAGTGTGTTAAAAACTAAATTTTCCCTTATTTTTAACATAGATATGATTAATGACCGTTTCTACTAGCGTAAACTGGCTGCTTATAATCTCATCGAAGTAACTACGATATAAACTAAGTCGATAGTTACTCTTTTAGAGTCAAAATAGAACATGTCTTTCACACTAATATTATTCTTTTTATACAATCTTGTTTTCTAATTCGATTAGTACAAAAAATGGAACTAAAGTTATTTAAATTATAGATGAAATAATTTAATTAATATTTGTATAGTAATTAAAAAATTATTTAGTTTAGTAGTTTAAAAAATGTGATGGTGCAAAGAATCTCACTCGAGCTTCTTATGGTGAAATTTACAAATTGTCATTGGAGGCGTACAGATTCTATACGTCTCTAATTAATTAACAGTAGAAATACATTAGATAATAAATATATACTATACGTGCGCCTCTAGCGATATAATTTAGAAGCTGTATAAGAAAAATGCCATAAAAATAAATATTTAAAAAAAAGAAAAAATTAATTATTATTTACATATCATCAATGAAATGCTTCTATGTTATAATATAAATGTACACTCAAAGATAGTTTCTAATTTCACCACCAGAAACATGCCCGTTATCTTTTTGTCGAGTAATTAAATTCCATTTAAAACCGTCTTTGCTTGTTTTACAAAATAATGCAAAAATTATCTCCGCTAATATATACTTCGAATCAATTGCGTTTGCTACAAAAGTTTTCACCTTAGTAGCAAACAGTCTTTTACTCAAATTTTCATAGCTTTAACACTTCTGAATTTCAAACATAATACTATTATTCTAGACCAGCGCTTCTTAGTTGTTTTTATTTATGACCCGATTTTCCAACACGAAATTTTTTGCGAAGTAGTTTTCATTTCGTTTTGCGATTTCATTTAGAGTCACGATCCATAGTTTGAGAAGTACTGTTCTAGACTAAACTACTGTTACCAAATCTTACGAACGTAATTGCAAACTTACCGATTCGAATGCCTCGATTAAACAAAACTTAATCTTCCTAAAATAAAATGAAGGGTTTAAGAAAATATATATTAATGAGCCAATAAGAAAAAACTATGTAAGAATGTAAGAGAATCAAAAAACATATAAAACAAGAAAAAAGAAAACGGAAAAATTATAAAAGAAAAATGAATTGGAATAAGTAAAAAACTCCACAATTTCAAATTATGTGATTATTTTCTTAAAATTAATCTACAATAACACAGAATTGTTTTCTTTTTTAAAAAAAATGCAAGTACATTATAAACGATCTTTCAAAGAAAGCTGCTACATATTTTTAAATTCACCAGAATTATTCAACATAAGTATATTTGGATTTTCTTTTTCGAAGTTTGTCGGTGCACGTTCACGTTCATCTTCACCCCATTCACCTAATGAATTCATCACATCCGGTTGTTGTCGTCTCTCTTCCTCCTCTTTCTAAAGAATAAATAAAAGAACAGTTGTGCACATCATATCAAATTTATTGGATTTTTTTTTAAATTACAATTTTACTTTAAACATTTGTATTATATGGAAATACTTTGTTTTCACCAAGTTCATTGTACACAATTATTTTGTTCTCAACGTTAAATTTTTCACAATTAGTCAAGCCGTTTTCAAACATTACTACAAAAATTGACTACGATTTTCCTTTATTACACATATTAAGCTATTTAATAAACATCAGTATAAACATTTTTTTTATAACATATAAAAATGAAAACACGTACACACCATTACTAGCGAAGGATTATAAAATCAGTTTTTTACTGTTACAGAATTTCTTTATGCAAAAAAAGTAAACTTAATGGAATGTACAGGGAACATTAAAATATGCAGAGGGAGTCTTAAGGAGTAGAACATATATACCCCATTTCAAATACAATTCTGCATGAGTCACCGTTAAAAAATTAAATAATTCTTATATTCGAAACAAATCAATCTTCTATTCTTTCTAAAAACAAACTGCAAATTTAAAATTTACGCATTTGCAACAATGGAAGAGATAAAGCTAAGAAAACGGGAATTCCTTAAATTCGTAAGTGATAAATCATGCATAAATTTAAGTGAAATAGATTATACTAGCTAAGGGGCTATTCATAACAACATCGCCCGTAAGCACATTGATTAAAAACAAGTACACTTTTAATATTTCTATCCACTGACATTAGAATGTGTATGTACCTTACACTAGATGGAGTACACATTATTATTATTTTTTTTTATTTTATTTTTATTTATTTATTAATTTTTTTTTTTTTTTTTTTTTGAAGCAAAATCGACATATTGGTAAACACCTTTTATAACCTACAAAGTGTCGGTGGTAACCAAGGAGCCAAACTAAAATATAATAGGTAGTATTCCAACTGTAGCCGTCAGGTGACGTAAAATCATCCCCACTTCGCATTACTATGTTGTGTAGGTACATACTGTTTGCAGTGGTGTTGGTTTGATGTTTGCTTCTGTGTGCGTATTCACACACACAACTACAAAACACCTATTATGGGACAGAGCAACGTGTGCAGTTCAAGTAACAATGTCTAACAATACATTACAATGCATTGTGCGTTCGGTGACTGACACCGACTGACTACATGCTTTAAGCTGTGACTGACCAACAAATGACACCAAGCGAGCTACACTTTTTTGATATTAGTTGGCTTCTAGTGTTCTATGGTGGTAACACAGAATACAAAAGGTACGTTCCTATCTCTATACTAGCGAAACCAGCGTCGCCAAAAACTCCCTACCAATCCCCACCTATATGTTATGTATATACACTGAATTTGTACTTGTATATGTGTGATATGTGTATGTGTATGCGTCGTCGCTTATACCACGCACACATAGATACGAGTACATACATACACATTGTGAACGGGCCACGTATCTACTGTGACAATATTCATGCAACAATCATCAACAATTAATGTATACACTTATACAGCTTCTGAACGAGTGAATAGATAGTTGATGACTTGCTCAGAATTGTTCAGTACCAACTACACAATTTTGTTTTTACCTTCGTTCTATATTCTGTGGTGATAATAAATATTTTTTAATTTGTATTATGTGATGTTTGTTGTAATTTAAGACTATTTATTAATAAATATTCTGACAACATTTATAACAACAAATATAACATCAATAAATATAAAGAAGTTTTAAATCCAACCTTGTTCAACCGCCATATTTGTCAACACTTGTCCCTTTTTTGGCTTCATTTTCATATACATTGTATGTATATGAAAATGAAGCCAACTCCTGTACTCTCTTCACTTATTTAATACTCAGAGTTTTTATCACTATTACATAGTTTATGGTTAACCATTTGCGTTTGTTATTTTCTCAAAAGAACAAGGAAAATGAGATAGAAATATATAGTATTAAGGCAACAAGTTAAAAGTATGCTCGTTTTTAAACAATGTGCTTGCTAGCGGTGTTGTTATAAATAATCCCTAAATCTTCTCTGACAAAAAATCACTTAAAGAAATAGAACAAACTAATTTTATTTTTTATAAAATTAAGGTGTTTGTGGCAAGACGTAGTGAAATTGCTTATGAACGCATGTCGTAATCAATAAATATTAACCGATTCATCAACCGAGTTTTCAAAATAGGGTATCAGTTGGACTTTTTGTCATATCTGCTCGTGTCTTAATCAGTGTTCCACTCTTTATAAATCCCTCTGTTGATAGTTTTAAAAAAAAAACTTCTACGAAAATTTTACTAGGAATATTCTTTTCTTTCAAATAAAAACATACAATATTATTTAATCTAAAAAAACATGCACCCACAAATATTCATCAACAAAATATTACTTTTATTTTACTAATAAAAATAATAATAATAATAATAATAATTTACTTAAGATAAAATAATTTTTGAAACGATTTTCTAGAATTGCACAATATTTTATACTTTTACGATCAAATAATAAAACTAAGAAATTCCAATAAGAAAATTAAAATATCTCTAAGGGTGCGTCTAAAATTTTCTAGTATGGTGAAGCGTTTTGGTGAAAAGGTCAAAAGTCCCAAATCCCTGGATGAGTTTGTCAGCCAAATTTTAGTCATTTTTCGCCATTTTTAGTGGTTACTTGCAAAAATTGGCTAAAATTCAAAAATTATTTAAAAAAATTTTACACCATCGTAAAGAGCGTAAAAATTTTTTGAACTATTGTTCTAAGTGAACTAGTTTTTGCGAAAAAATTAAGAAATTTGTTGAATTTCTTTACGATAAATGCTTAATCGTTTTTGTCATTACAATAACAATATTTACATGTTTTATTTTTCAAAATAAAAATTAACTAACTTTTCAAGAACGTGTCATCACCGATTTTGAAAATTTATTCACTGTTAGAGAGCTAAATTATAGTTATATATGGTCCGCCAGGGTCCTGTTGTCCTAAAAGCACCAAAAATAAACTAGTTAACTAGTTTAAATGGATATAGGCTATATTATCTGGGACCCAAAATCGCCAAAATTTAACTACCCAATAGATTTTGAAAATTTTTTCACTGTTAGAGTTCAACTATTTTAGATGAATACAGGTCCGCCAGTATTCAATCTTTAAAAATTCGCTATGTTATGCAGATGCTGCGATAAGCGTATTTTTTTTCTCGTCATTTATAGGGTAAAAGCCCCGATTGTGGAACACTATTTTTAGGTATTTCATCAAACTTGCTTACAAAAATTAATAAATGAATTAAACACCCATTTTTTTTTCTTAATAAGCATGAAACCAAGTTTTTTTAATCCAATGAATATGTTTTTAAGAAAATATAACCCAAAAATTTTGATTTATTAATGTTTTGTTTTATAATTTGTTGACATCTATAAAAAAACAGACAGAATATATTAACACCCTTTAAAAAATCAGCACATTGACACCTAAAAAAGAACACGTATGTACGAACATGAGATATATTACATACCATTCACATACATATTTTGCCATCTTTTCACTCTATGACATAGAGTGACATCTAGTAGTAAATAGAATGTCAAATTAAAAAATATAGAATGGTTTAAATATTCGATAAAATAAACGACGAAAATCACAAGAATATACCAAAATACTATATTTTGTTTCGCCATCTATGTATTTTGGTAAAGTTCTAATCAATTCTAGACTAACTTATCAAAATGGCGACAATTTTTCATTATTAATAAAATTTTGCAACTTTAAATCAATATTTTTTTATTTATCAATTGACGATACGCTCCGAAATAAAAAAAATATTAAAAATTTTACGATTTTAAAGCAGTAAGTAAATATTTTAGACTCAAAAAGAAATTAAAACTATTTATAATATAAATTTTTAGTTATTTTACGTACATGATTTTAGTTAAATACAGAGGTTATATTGTGTACTGAAAGAAATACACATATATATAAATTACATTTAAACCGAATAAAAAGATGATTTAGCTCTTATAATCTCTTAACTGGACTAATAAAAATTATTTGTATAGTTTTATTGCGCTAACTTCGAAAATTAACTGGAAAATGTTGAAATTTATAAGGCATGTGTTTCGATAAATAAGCATTGATCAAACGCAAAAGAGACACATTCAGCAAAAATTGTTTAATATATATATGTATTTCTTTAATTAAGTAAAGAAACATTAAATGTGAGATGAATTTAAATTGAAAAACAATCATTCTGTTAATAATAATTTTTGTTATCAGACGTTTCTTTCAGAAATAACTTCATTAAGATATAAATGTCAAAACTGTTTTTCTATTGGATCGCGTTCCACAAACGGGGCTTTTACCCTATTTTGAAATAGGAAAAGATTACTATTGGTGGATATAAATACTTTCTTTTTTTACTCGTCACTGATATTTTGAGGTAACTTTTGAAAAATCCCGTTTTTGAAATCAAAGGCCAAAGGGCGTCACAGGTTTAAGAAATTTGAAAACCCCTACAATAAACTGAAATAACTTCAATTTTAAATTTAAAAATAACATAAGACTATTATTTAGATTTTAACCCAAATTTTAAATTGCGGTAAGACTGTTTTTGTACAGTTGCCTAAAAAATAGCATTCGTAACCCACTTTCATCACTTATTACGATATTTATTATTATTGTTGCCAAATTACTTTTAAATGTAAAATTTAACTGGACATCAATAAAACAGAATAAACATTAGAAAGTAAATTTAGATCGTTAAATACTCCGAAATATGGGCTAAAATGCAGTTTACGTTGTTATGCTGTAATTTCGATGTTTGCCGGAAAAAAGAAACAAATACGGCTGAGAATTATTATACTTAACGAGTTAAAGCGCGCTCACATATTTTTATTAAAAATAATTGCGTTTTATTATTAATTATTACATTTTTAATGTTACTGACGATTTTGATGCAACAATTAATTTAACACAATTACTTGTATTATTATTATTTAATAATAAGAAACCGTAAAAATACTGAATCGTTAAAAAACACAAAATTGTAATAAAAGTTTAAAATAAATTTTTTTTAAAATTAATGTAAATTTTTTATTTTAAGACGTATGACGTTTTAAAAGACAACGTTTAAGTACGTACGTATTCTTATTCAGAGAGAATATACTCCACTATTGGTATATACGCATGTATGACATTTATTTAGAAGTCGTTACATGATACAGGTGATTTTTATATTTTCATACATAATTTATGAATATAAAATAACTTAAAATTATACGGTTTATAATGATTTTCTAAATCCCTTACATTAAGGTTAATTTTGTGGCTAGGTTGGTGGGAAGTGGAAGGAGGGGAGGCGGTGGTTAGGTTAGTTTAATTAGTTTTGACAATATACTTCGACTTTAATATAAAAACTAGGTGTTGAGGTTAGTCAAGGTTAGGTTAGTTTAGTTAGTTTTCGATCCACTTCAAAATAGCATTTTCTCAATACAGTGCGCTAAGTATATCCGTAAATGTGCCCTCAAAAACCCACTGTTAAAATACAATTCCTAACCTTTTTATTTTTCCAAGTTTTGACTCCTCGATTTCAACAATTATACCGTTATTAACATTTTAAAAATATTCTTATTCACTTGTATATATTTTAGTTTAACATAAAAACTAGATAGTGAGGTTAGGTTAGGTTAGGTAAGGTTAGTTAGTTTTGACAATAAACTTCGACTTGAATACAAAAACTAGGTGTTGAGGTTAGTCAAAGTTAGGTTAGTTTAGTTAGTTTTCCATCCACTTCAAAACAACAGCAATTTTTCAATATAATGCGCTAAGTATATCTTTAAATGTGCCTTCAAAAACCCACTGTTTTACAATTCCTAACCTTTTTAGTTTTTCCAAGTTTTGACTCATCAATTTCAACAATTATACCGTTATTAATATTTTAAAAATATTCTTATTCACCTGTATACATTTTAGTTTAATATAAAAACCAGGTGGTGAGGTTAGGTTAGGTTAGGTTAGTTTAGGTAAAGTTAGTTAGTTTTGACAATATACTTCTATATATATTATATTATTAATTGCTATAATATTTTAAGATAAATAAAAAAAAAATTAAAATAATTACTGGAAGAATCCAGGCCTGAATCCATAAATTCAGGACACGGAGCAGATTCTCTAACCACACGTCTATTTTGCCTCTAACTGAACACTACGTTAAATTCGTATAAGACATTAAAAAATTTTTTAAAACTTTTAGAGCCAGGACACACGAACCACGCCACGACCACGCGACAGCGACAAAATAGTGGCTATTCTGTGGCCGGGTATGTATGCATGTACTTTTCTTATGGAAACACAAATTTCAAGACACACGAGCCACAGCCTGTCGTCGTAATCGGACACTGTCGCAATGTGTCGTCGTATTGTCGTTTTTAGTCGCTAAAACTTGCGACCAATGGACCACTTATAAGCGACAGATACGTACTACTAGTACTACAGTGTCTCTCGAACATTACAAGAAATCATTGAATAATACGACTCAAGCAGGTGTTTTGTAATTTTTGTTTTGTTTAGTTTTCTTAATTGTGTGTATTTTTATTTCTTTTGGTCTTTTTTGATTGTTTTGTTCTTTTGTTATTATTTTGTTTTTTTGTTTTTGTTTTTTTCTTGTTTTGTTTTTTTCTTTTTTTTTGGTCTTTTTTAATTTTTTTTTGTTTTTGTTTCTTTGTTTTTATTTTCTTGAAAAAATGGCAATGGTTAACGAAGATTCATTTGATACGGAATTATTTATTGAGGAAATCCGGAATTTACCCGCAATCTGGGATTACACATATTCGGGATATAGTAACCGGATGGAAAAAGTAAAGGCATGGGAACATCTTTGCTTCAAATTTTATGATAACTTTGAAAATAAAGAAAAGAAAGAAAAAAATTGAATATAAACCTTTTTATGACACATTTTATTTACAATAAAGGTACCGCTGTTATAAACGTATACTGTATATATATTGTTTATTGATTTATTTTTGCAGAATTATTTATGTAATACAAAATAATTGAGGAGTGTCTTTACAAAAGGGGATATCTACATCTTATCATTTTTTTCAGAAAATTAAGAAAACCGACAGAGACAAGACACACAGATCTACACAAAGACTGCATAGCTATGTAGGTACTATGTAATAAGATTAATGGAAGGGCATATTTAAAAAAAATATTTGACTTTTTAATTCAGTGGTACAAAATAAACAAAAAATTAAATATCCCCTTTTGCACAGAAATCTTTATGATATCCCTATTTGTTCTGTTCTAGTTGTAAATATCCCCTTTAGTTGTGTACTATTTGCTAATACCCCCATTTGCAGTATACTTATTATTGTAAAGAATAATAAAACACTGGTTATTCATTTGTGTATGGAAAGTTTAACATTAGAATACACTAAGGCGTGTTGTTTAACACACTTCAGATTTAAAGTGTATTAACCTCGTGAGTCCTATGTCCACATCTGTGGACAAAACCATTTGAGGTTATCAAGTTGAAAATCTTTATTTAAAATTTAACTGGACATCAGTAAAACAAAATAAACATTGAAAAGTAAATTTAGATCGTTAAATACTCCGTTATATGTATAGTTAAATACATCTCAAAAACAACTTCACTAAAAAAATCGACTGAATCGTTTTAAATGACAGATAGGTTAATTTAAGTGTCAGGACTCAAGAGGTTAAAGTAAATATCTCGTTTTGAAAAGATTAATCAGAACCATCATACTTGCAAATTGTAAATATCCTTTTTTGTTATGAAATCAATTCAGCATGAACGTAGTTATATTTTATGGGTCAAAATATCCCCTTTTGAAACAGAAACTCATTTTTGAAGCTACTTTACTTGGAGAATATCGCGTTTTGATTAGGATCTAAGTGACGAAATTGTGCTTTTTAGCCCTAAGAACAAGACTGTATACTCAGTTAAAAAAAACATACATATGTAAATATCCCCTTTTGTAAAGACACTCCTCAATTATTATAAAGGCAAATTGGTCAACAGAATTGAAACATTTTTATGGCATGGAAAAACCCTTCGGTTAAGAATAAAAGCATGTACTAGAAGCTCTCCTGCTGTTTGAACGTGGATTATTGACTATTATTAGATAAATAAGCTATATAATTATTTAAACCTTTTTAGTTTTAAAATAATAGAAAAAAATTAAATATTCAAAGAAATAAAGAGCTGAAAATTTTTGAATTGTTTCATCAAATAATTTTAAAAATTGAATCTGCAAAAATATGTAATACCAAAATACCGATATGTATTTTAAAAGAAATATTATTTAAAAGAAGAATCACCTCTCTGATTAATTTTGTTTATTTTTATCCTAGCGTACCTACTTCACGCTGCAAAATTTTAAGTTCCTTAAATTTCAGTATTGATAAATCAATTATTGTATGAATACTTAACGCAGACACTGTATATAACAAACAGTATTAAGTGGCTTTGATGCCTCCTAGCAGTGACTGTACGTGCTGTACGTCATTCGGCCACTAAAAAGTGGCTCGCAAGTCGCCGTCTAAGACACACGAACGACAGTACAACCACACGACAACCACAAAAAAGTGGTCATGGCGTGGTTCGTGTGTCTTGGCTCTTAGGACATTCTTTTTGAAAATGGCTGGCTAGTGCGTTTTACTATTTTACTACGTTCACACTCTAAAGGTATACTATCAATATTCCAAGTTTCATCCAATAGTAAATTTCCCAACCCGGAACCTCTCCTTGTAAGTGTATTTCGCATTGTTCTGTTATTTTTACCGTTTCCTATAAATCAATTATACACTAACTTGCTTTAAAAAATGTACCATATCGTATAGTTGTCATTATAAAAAAAAAATTGTGTAAAATATAAATAAATTTGAGTTTCCGAAAACAAAAATATGCTTCCGCCCTTTAACATTTCATAATTAAAAATTTCCATCACCTTAGCTTCGTTTTTACCGGTTAAAAAAAAATCGCATAACAACGTAGACTGCAAATTTGCTGGTTATTTTAAATATCAGGACTCAAGAGGTTAAAGAAAAAAATACTCCTGTCGCAGCATCCTGCATAACATAGCGAATTTCCGTTTATAAAAATTAGTTTTTCTCGGAAACTATTTGACATTGAAAAAAAGTTTAGACCTTTTTTATGTAATTTTTTCTTCTCTTTTAAATGGTGTAAAAAAATTTCGCAAAAATTTTTGAATAAATGGAAATTTTGGCAAAAAATAAAAAAATTTTTGCAAGAACACAGACCATGTTCCTGGCATCCGACGTGTCTGGCTGACGAACTCATCCAAGGGTTTGGGACTTCCAATGTTCTCACCAAGTTTCGTAAAAATTGGATACTTCGTTCGAGAGTGTATATATATATATATATATATATATATATATATATATATATATATATATATATATATATATATATATATATATTTTAGTGAATATTATTTTCGGTTTCTAGGGACCTCAAAACAAATTTCTGCCATAGTCCCGGGCTCAGGTCGCGTCATGACAGTGGCTGTAATAGCTGAATTCCATTCTGGAAATTCGCTAAAACCTAAAAATGTCGCTATTAATGAAGTGCACGATTTATTTTGTACTATTTGATTAAACTTTAAACGTCATCACTAACAAGCAAATACATATAATTTTTTTTTAAATGTCATTTAATTGTGTAGAATGATTTTGTCACAACTAAAAAAACTAAAACTACAAAAATTTAATTTAAACCTCGGCATCTTTTTTCGCAAACTTTTCAAACATATTTGCATAGATTTTCTTCTCTTTATTCTTATGTTCAATAATTCGTTTTTTACACACAGCGATTTGACTGATGGCTGCTTTATTTGTTGGTTCTATACTTAACACTTTCTCGAAATCTTTAAGTGCTAACTCCGGTTCACCCAATTCAAGGAGTGCTTGACCACGTCGGAAATATCCTTTTGTACTATTTTCATTTAATTTTAATGCGGCCGTGCAAGAATCTCGAGCTTGAATATATTCACCAAGTTTTAAATAACATAGTCCTAAATTAAGATGAATCGATAATTGTAAATCTTTTGCTTCTTTCACTTTCTCTTCATCCTCTAAATCTGTAAATTGAACATCAAAATAATGTTACGGGGCAATAGTAGTTTGTGATTGTCAATTTACCTGATGATGTATGCGTAAATGTGTATACAGTGGAACCTCTCTTAACCGGACAGCAATTTCACGGAAAATTTCTTTTAAATCAAATACTTTGAAATTCTACACCAAGTCAGTTATTTATCGTGCTTCACTTTGTTCGCTAACGGACTCAAAATTATCCATTTTCATATTTCAATGATAATTTTCGCGTGAAAATGCTGTCCGGCTAACAGAAGTCCCACTGTACATGCTATATGAATGTACTGGGAATCGTAAAACTTGGATACGCGAACTAATGGTCAAAAAAACAACTATTGTTAAGCTAATGTTTCACATAACATTTAGATTCTATAAAATTATAATTTTACCGGGGCGTGGCTTAAATTTTAGTGTAATCGAAAATGTAACATACTTAAAATCTAGATTTTATAAAATCTAGATGTTATAAAATTATAATTTTAATAGTAGAAATTTTTCTACTTTTTCAATTGAACTTAACCTGTCACCTAAAAAGCAAAATGGCAAAAACTAAAAAATTTCATGTACAGAAGTGACAGATGTAGCAAATGTAGCAAATAGATATTAATGAACATTATTGATGAAAAAATTTACTACATAACATTGTTGATGAAAAAATTTACTACATAACATTATTGATGAAAATAACGAAAATTATTGGTGAAAAAATAAATTCTAATTTTAAATTTAGTACCGTCTAAATTGTACAACGGCCATGAATGTTTTTTTAAAAAACTGCCTTTTTATTTTTTATTTTTAAGTAAATGTATAGTAGTATGCAAAAATAAGTTTTTTTCTGTAAAGTGACATTTCGCGCCATTTTTTTATTATATTAAGTACAGTCGAACTCATGTATTTTCAACCTGTCGGGACTAATCCGCTCATGTATTTTCAACTTCTCCTTTATCCTCACTCCATGGCAATCATAGAGCCACGTGACAGACACAGAACCAATCACAAAAAGCCCGCGCAAATCTTTACACAGTAGCCACGTGTACTTCCCCAGTGAATAACCTTAAAATGACAAATTGTCAAGTAACATATGATAAACAAAAAAGTGAAACATGAAAAAAGTGTAATAAACTTGTAATAAAATTATTTTTTAAACAATTGCAAATGAAATAAAACCATATATTGTAGGATAAAGCCACCAGTGGTCAGTCGATTAATCTGACAGTTATTTTTCTGTATTAAAGTATTGCGTGAGAAGTGGGGACCAAAAACTTGAAAATACGTGAGTAAAATCAGTTGAAAATAGATGGTGTTGAAAATACATGAGTCCGACTGTAGTAGTTTCAATCGGTTATAGTTGACATAATCGGTCTATAAAATCTAGATGTTAGGTGAAACACCTCCTAAAATATAATCTATACATATAATAAAACTGTAAATCTGTCTCTGTCTGTCTGTTCACGCATCACATAAAAACTACTGGACGGATTTTAATGAAATTTAGTGTGATGATAACTTATTACCTGGGTCAACATCTAAGATACTTTTTATTCCGGGAAAATGTATCATTCCCACGGGAAAATGGAAAAACTATTTTGAGCATCTACACACATTACGCCAATTTACATATTTCATAAAAAATTTCATAACTATAGTAACAAAAATTGTAAATAAATTTTGTAGTTTGGAAATTTTTCTGAATTTTAAATAAAAAAAAATGTTGCTAATTGTGTACCGAAAAATACAATAAATACATAATTGTCAATTTGGAGACGATTTAATGCATTTTTTGTTGCAAGAAACTACAAATTGGAAAAAGAAATTACTCAACGTTTCGCGTGAACAACGTCACGGAGACGGCTAGTTTATACATATAATAAAACTGTAACGAGACCGTTTCTGTACATGGAATATTTTTTGAAAATTGTACTGGTACTGTAAACAGTTATCGATGTAGATATCAAAACAGCGATTTTTAAAATTTTTGTCTGTCTGTCTTTCTTTCGGTCTGTCTGTCTGTCTGTTCACGCATCACGTAAAAACTACTGGACGGATTTTAATGAAATTTGGTGTGATGATAACTTATTACCTGGGTCAACATCTAATATACTTTCTATTCCGGGAAAATATCTCATTCCCACGGGAAAATGGAAAAACTATTTTGAGCATGTACACACATTACGTAAATTTACATATTTCATAATTTCATAACTATAGTAACAAAATGTAATACGGGGTTTACATTTACAATGATTTTCTGGTGCCAACACGAAGTGGCGCACCAGTAAAAGCAAAATGAACGTGTAAACATCTACTGGCGTGCAAGGTAGATCAGTGCATGCACGGATGAAAAAAGTTAGCAACCTTCTAATTTTTCTGGCGCCAGTAATGATTCATGCGCCACTAAAATTAAAACATACATAATTATGTAAACTTGTATTGGTGCCAGTATTATTAAAAAAAAAAAAAATAAAATAAATGTCAATTTTACGCGCCTATTCAAGTTTGAATGTCATTTCTAGGTACCTATTATGTTTTTTCTCTGCTAATTTATCATATGCTTTACATTTAGATACGAATGACAGTTTTGAAAGCTTTATATGACAGTTATTTATCCAATTCAGCTATTTGTGACCTGCGTAGTACTTACCAAATTATATACCATACAAATCATGTGTAAACGGATGTGCAAGTAATGTAAACTTTACAGACATACAAACTTAAAAGTGACGCCAGCAAATCATTGCAAATATAAACCCGCTATAATATAAATAAATTGAATATTGTAGCTTGGAAATTTTTCTGAATTTGAAATCAAAGAAAATGTTGCTAATTATGTACCGAAAAATACAATAAATACACAATTGTCAATTTGGAGACAATTTAATGCATTTTGTGTTGCAAGAAACTACAAATTGGAAAAGGAAACTACTCAACGTTTCGCGTGAACAACGTCACGGGTACTGCTAGTTTTACAATAAAATCATAATTTTAACATAAAATTATAATTTTATAAAATCTAGATGTTATAGTTGACACACTAGCTTTAGTAGGCAAGGTTTGTTTATTAGGTTTTGACAATTCACAAAGTTTATGTTGTTTATTAGTTTACAAAATACAAACTGGCGTATTTACTTGAGTGTCATTCTAATTTTTTTTATAATAATTTACTGTTTTCAAATAAAAATAATCCGATCAATTTACCCCTAAAAAGAGAGCTGAAAATTGGTACGAATGTTCGCAACACCATTATAATTAAGTGTTGAAAAGTCCTTATCGATCCTGTACCTGGAAAAAATTTTATTAAAGGTCAAAGGTGTTAAATAAAAATGGGTTTTTCGTTTTTTTCAGCAAAACGGTAAGTTTTATCATAAAATTAGGTCAAAAATTGTAGATCATATAATTATCTATAAAAAATGTCTCAATACTTTTTTTCCTAAGAGCAGGGTGTCCACAGTCCATCATAAAAAAAAATCCCTGATTTTTCCCTGACTTTCCATGACTTTAGGTTCGATTTTCCCTGACCATTACTTTTTTGTTTCCCATTAATGGTTAGAAATATAAATGTCCAAACACACGATTTTTACTTAAATTTTAATACATACCTACATAATTTTTTATTTTATCGAATAGATACGTGTGAGACTGAAATTAAGGGATTGGGTAAAGCTAAATTAACTACATAAAAAACTATTTAAACAAAATTATTATTTACGTATTGGCCCTGACTGCGGTAGTTGACACTATCAAAAACAAATTGCAAAATTATTTAAGGTACTATTAATTAGCGAGTGAAGTTAAAAAAAATGACTTTTTTTAAATAATTTCTTTTTAAGTGAAAAATGTATTTTTAGGGAAGTTTTTTTTACATGTGGTAACTTAGGATTTATATTTTATTAAAAAAAAATTTCCCTTTAATTATAATTTTTTCACTAGTACAGAGGGCGTTGAGTTGACGTAAAAAAAAAATGACGTCACAAAAATGAAGGCTAGTGTTTTCACATTCAAATAAACAATTAAAAATTAAATAAAATACAATTTTATGTTACTTATTGAATTAATTCAAAGAAAATAAAAATATCCGTGAGTCTTTATTATAATTTACGTCATATATTTTCGTGAACATAATTGTGAACATAAACATTTTTCTTCATTTACAATCATTGGGAAATATATTATCACCTATTTTCTCTGACTTTCCAGAATATTTCGTGAAATCTCTGATTTTCCCTGACGCCTAAGAGCTTCCCTGACTTTTCCCTGACCTTCCCTGACTTTCCAGAATGTGGACACCCTGTAAGAGCCACCGTTTCTGAGATATAACTATTATAAAAAATTTCCTACCTGTGCCGGAAAAACTCATCAATACAATTTTTTGTAACTGTAAAAAGGGATGTAGTGCAAAATGCGGCTGCAAAAAAGTTGGATTGTTTTGTTCTCTTGCATGTTCCAATTGTCAAGGCCAATCGTGCTCTAATGTTGAATCACCAACAGAAGAGGATTCGTATTATACCAACGAGGAGACATATGATGCATCGCTATTGAGGCAATTTGCTTGCACCCAACAAGAAGAACAAGAAGAAGAAGAACAACAACAAGAAGAACAAGAACAAGAAGGAGAACAAGAAGAAGAGGAATCTGAAATATTAGACGATTATGAATCTGATGAATAATTTCCCTCACCTTTTTTTAAATCTATACCGCTTTCATCAGTCCCAATACTAATATTTTTTTTTATTCAATAGTTTTCAATTAAACAGGATCACCATAGACCGTGGAATAGGGCTGCCGGGGAAACCCTTTAAAAAAACCCGCTAAGTACACTACCTCACAGGTGGCGTGGAAACGTGTGCATATTATGAAGATTACAACTTTTGTAATAGTTATATCTCAAAAACGGTGGTTCTTAGGAAGAAAGTATTCAGACATTTTTTATAGATAATTATATGAACTACAATTTTTGTCTGACCTAATTTTATGATAAAACTTACCGTTTTGCTGAAAAACGCGAAAAACCCATTTTTGACATCTTTGACCTTGAATAAATTTTTTTCCACGTACAGGATCGTTGAGGACTTTTCAACACTTATTTATAATGGTGTTCCAAACATTCATACCAATTTTCAGCCCTCCCCTAATTTTTGTACCCTTGCATGTTTAAATTGACCGGTGTAAAACGCACAATTCCAAAATGCTACCATTTGTTTAAGTGTTAATTTTTGCCATCTGGTGACGTCTGAAGATACTACTACTTGAGAAAACAATTTTCCCCTCTATAAATTCAATTATTTTTATCAACAAATTAATATAGCTTTGTTCCTTTTTCATGAATTTTTAGTTCAAATCAGTAAAAATCATGCGCAGTTGGAAAAGTTGAAAATAATGCGTTTCTTTTAAAAAAATATATTACTTGTACTGATAATTCAATGTTCCTTTTACTATGAATTTGAATTTGAACTGAGTTCAAAACAGTTCAATCAGTCCGGGATTTTTGTCAAGAATTTGAACTAGAATTTCAGTTTGTGTACAGTTTTGAAAAAATTATCAAAAAAAAAGTTAATGAAGAATAATATCTACGATATCTACCCATTATCTACCATATTTACGATATCTACGGTTAGCGTCGTTAGCGTGATAACGTTGTCATACGAGTGCAAAGTTATTCAAATTTATTAACTTCCCATAGGAAGTTATTGTAATGGGTCCGATTTTACGAATCGCTAATTTTGACATATCTCCACGTTTCAAGGTCACTAGAATCCGAATCCATCGTTTTTAGCGTGATGTCTGTGCGTGCGTTCGTTAGTTCGTTCGTTCGTTCGTGAATTTTTTTTCGTCTCGCATATCTCGAAAACAAATGATGATATCAACTCCGGACTAATTTCATTAGATGCGTAATGAAAGAATGAACACCGGATAAAGTTTTCAGCAAATTCGGATTAGCGGTTTGTTTTTTATGGTAAAAAAACGGAATTAACTTTATTAACATAACATAGATTATATGGATTTTTACCATAACATTATTATATAATGGCCTAAGAACCTTCCTTGATGTTAAAAACGCCAGTATATTATTATAAAATTAAATGAAATAAGAAACTGTTTTTGAAATATATTTTGTCTCGCATATCTTGAGAACAAATAATGTTATCATTTGTTTGATAAGGGTGGAGCCCCCACCCTTAGGTACAGAAGGCGAAGCCCCCGGTATGTTGCAAGGGGCAAAGCCTCTATCGGGGGCCCAGGGGAGAAGTTGCCCGAAATGGAAAAAGAATTATTTATGTACAGTAGTCTCTAGTCTTTAAGGACACCCAATGGGAAGTTGACAGTGTGGGTAGACCTGTCCCTCAAATTTTTTTTTTTATAAATAATAATTAAAATATTTTTGTTGATTATAAATTGTCAATAATTGACGCTAACTGACGCGACTGACATTGATGCTACTTGAATATATATTATATCTATGACCCTGCTTCTCATCGAGATTTTTGTTGCTTTTCTCTATGATGCTAGTGTCACACTTCTATGCCCTCTATAGAGTATTTTTAGAATTTATTGCGTTCCTTTTTAAAAAAACAGAATTATTATTATTATTAGTTCAAGTAATAATTCAATTCGATCATACGTATTTGACAAATTCATTATTATTTGAACCGTTCATCATTCTGGAAAAGGAACAAAGCTTATGCAAATTCCATTTAAAAAATGATTTTGAACATATTTTGAAAACCACAAGAGCTATAAAAAATTCCTTATCATAGCAACTAACTGAACCTCCCCCCTTCAGCCTAGGTAATTAAATCGATTATCTGGACACTTTTTTGATTAATAGTCTGAAAATAATAAATAAAAATGGCAACTCTCAAATTATTCACCTGTATATGACTGATATTATTAAATATAAATCGCTCAAATTACTCACCCTGTGTATGACTGATATTAACAAATGTAAATTATAAGAATTTTAAATTACCTTTATCAATGCCATCTAAAAATGACTCAGCATTCTTATACATTTTACAAGCAACTTTGAATCTCTCCTTTTTGAAATAGTTTGTTCCCTTTTCTTTAAGTATTTTCGCTTGTTCTAACCGTTCGTCGTCATCCATCGACCAACTTTCCTTTGCCTAAAGCAAATTTTATTAGAATTTCACACATAAAACCAAATTTACAATATAATCTTACTTTCTCAAATGTCTTTAATGTCACTTCATATTCGACTGTTGAATATGGAGGTATATTAAACTGCTCATTATGTACATTTTTAAATGCATATTTTGGTTTAATTATTAGTCGTGAATGTTCTCCTTTTTTGAATTTTTCTAATGCTCTCTCCACACCTTCAATTATACCAAATTCTTCTCCTTCACCCAAATTAAATTGCACATCGCGTTCTTCAAATACACGTCCCTCAAATTTGCCAACCAAATGAACTGCATAAATAAATAAATCATGTTTACTGATATTCTTTAACATTGTGAAGTGTGCTCAATATGATTGGCGACGCAAAGATTCTCACCGTAGTATAATAATATATATTTCTATGCCAATTGAACGTATATTTTTACTTGATACTAATTTTACCACCAGAAGTACGCGTGTAATCTTTGCGTCGCCAATAGAAGACGAATAAGTACATCTGAGAAGTAAGTGATTTGATTCATAGATGGCGGTAAATACCCAATTTCAAATACTGTCAAATTTAATTTTTATATTTATGTCTTGATTTATGACGTAATTATTTCATATTTTACTGTGTTTTTAATTAATTTGAAGTAAAGATTCTCATTCCCACCTCTGGTGGTAAAATTAAAACTAGTATCAAGTGAAGATATACGTATACGTTTAACTGGTGATCTAAAATCTAGTAATTCGTACGTAATTTGTATAATACATATTTCTATCGACAATTATAATAATAATTAAACGTATACAAAGATTTTTACTTGATACAGCTTCTAATTTAGAAAACCAGAGGCGCTCACGTAATCTGCGTCGCCAATACAGGACGAATAAGTAAATCTGAGAAGTAAATAACTTGATCCATAGATGGCGGTAAATACGAAAATTCAAAAACTGTCAAATTTAATTTTAGCGAATTTCCAAAACTGGAAATTCAGCTTTTTATATTTATGGCTTAATTTGTGGCGTAATTATTTCATACTTTTCGGTGTTTTTATTACTATTTTGAAGTCGGTTTTATTTTCTTTTTCCCTTAAAAAGTTTTTTTTTTAATTGCAAACAAACAAATTAAAAATTATAAAAAGGAGATTATTATGAACGAATTTACCAGATAAATAGCTAATATTTACTGTTGCCTGTATATTGAACTATAAAATACTAGAATTTACCCACAGCTTCACTCGCGCGACATTTGATATTAGGATGTCAAGTTAAATACGTATAGAGTATATTTGTTAAACTTCAATATCGTGTCATTATTGAAAACAATTCAAGTCAGTTGGGTACGCTGTTGAGAGATGAAAGCAAGATAAACAAACAAACTCAGTTGTCGTCTATTAATTAGAGTAAAATTTTTTTGTGCTATTTTAGGAATGAAAAAGGTACTACCGGGTTAGTTCTTATCGCAAGCGCGTATAGTGGTGGAGGCGGGTCAAGTGGTCATGACCTCCCCCCCAAGAATTAAAAATATACACTAGATATTATTTAATTTAAACACTATATCGGTAAATTTACCAGTTGACGTTTTTTTTTTAGTCGTCAACGGTATAGAAGAAGTTTATTATTATTATTATTTTTTTTTTTTTTTTTTGTTAACTTTGTCTCAGAAATTGTTTTAGTCCTATTTATTTTCTGTGTAATCCACCCCCCTCCCCGACCCAAAAAACCCGGCTTTTATATCCTTTTAAAGAAAATGTTGATAAAATTTATAAAGCTTTATAAATTATTAAACATTAGCAAAATTATGATCAATATTTGAAAGAATAGTTATCAAAAACCAAAAATTATCAAATTTTTTTTGTAAATCATTATTAGATAAATTCGAATTTACTGTTACATCCGATATTCTATTTGAAATGAGGAAGTTGGTGTATATTTCCGGAATAATCGGAGATAACGAAAAGTTAAAAATATTTGAAACATCCGCAGTATTTAAAGAATAAACTTTATTTTTACATATTTATCAAAAATTATCCCTAATTATAAAATAAAAAAATTTACACTTCAAATTATTAACTAAAAATCGTATGGAGTCATTAAGAAATGAAGAAAAATTAGGCGGCAACCTTAAGTTACTATAATTACTCTAATATAAAAATCACAAAAAGGAAAAGAGACAAAAAACTAGATATTTAGGTACTTTGTTACTTTTTTATACCTGTCCCTCGTTGTGTCTTTGAATGCTACCATTATATATTATCTCTAAATTTTAATTAGTTCAATCATTCAGTTCAATTAATTAAATTGAAAATTCGTTTGTTTTTTTTTTTTTTTGTGTCTAATAAATCCTAATGAGTACTCTTAACAACTAGCTAGGGATTGGCCATAATCCTTGACCCCACTGTGGGTCTGAATTAGGCCTTAGATTTTTCATCATTTTATTTTACTTTTAAAAAACAGGTGTCTATCTAGGAAAAAATGGTTCATAAGAACAAATTATAACCATAAAATTAAAATATAATGATAGAATTCTAAATCAATCGAAAACTATCCTTAAAAAACATGTAGTCCTTTTAACAGGGGCGATTTTAGAATTTTTATTTTAGGTAGGCCCGAATTTTTCTGTATTGTAAACATGTAACATAAATGTATCATTTAACTGTATTAATTACATAAACTGTACATTTTTTATTGCAAACAAAATGTAGTTTTAAGCAACATTTACAAGCCCCACTTTGGGGCCTTACAAATTTTCTTCTTATTGGGGCTCCCCCGTCCTCATAAGATATAGAGCACACAAAAAATATAAAACAATAAATAAAACAAAACTAAATAATGTAAAAAACTAAAACAAATCTTAAGTTTTGATTCAAATATTCAAAATAGATAGTTTGACCAGACCCTTAAAAAAATCGGGCCCTAGCCATTTGTCTCATTTGTCTATGATATGATCTAGTCCTGAGTGCCAATATTTATCTGAATTACATTCTCAACTAAGTGGACGGGAAACGAAATTTCATACTACAAGACCTAATGTTATTGCAGTTAATGGCAGAAACAATTCTCAGCTATACCCCATTTCAAAAATACAATTGAGCATGAGTCATCGTTAAAAATAATTCTTATATTCGAAACAAATCCATTTTCTTTTCTTTTTTAAAAACAAACTGCAAATTTAAAATTTACGCATTTGCAGCAATGGAAGAGATAAAGCTAGGAAAACGGGAATTCCAAATTCGTAAGTGATGAATCATGCTTAAAAAGTGAAATAGATTATACAAGAATTATATTTCAAGTAGGGCTGTGCGAATTATTCGAAATGTCTAATAATTCGCATCGAATCGAATAATAATATTCGATTCGAATTTCGAATCGAATAATTCGATTTTTCGAATAATTCGAATAATCGAACTATTCAAAAAATATTCGAATTATTCAAAAGAAAACGAATAATTCGAAAAATCGAATTATTCGAAAGAAAACGAATAAATGGAAAAGTCGAATTATTCGTTTTTTTTTTCGAATAGCTCGAATTTTTGTTTTTTCTTTTGAATGTTTAAATGTTTTTTCTTTTGATATTTAAACATTTAATTTAAATATTAAAAAAAAAAAAATCGGATACATTACAATATTAAAATAATTTCATAAATGAAAAGTTACATTATGCCTAAATAACAAGATAAATTAATCAGTAGTAATAAAAGTTTTTTGTTACAAAAACTTATGTAGTTATGTAACGACGGATCAATATGTAATTATACCTATATAAATTTTAATGAATATCACTTTCGAGTTTCAAGGACCTCAAAGCAAATTTCTGCCATTGTCTCGGACTTAAGTTGCCCAATGACAGTGGCTGTAATAGCTAAATTTTCGATTCGAAAATTTGTTGAAACATAAAAATGTGACGAAAGAACACAATGCGAGTTCAAAATACTGAATTATTTTTTAGATGAATCTGCTCTGTAAACCAAACTATATAATACATACAAATTATATTATTAAAGTTCTTAGTATGTTTGAGTCTTAAAAAATTTGAGTCTTAAAAAGTTCGAGCTATCCGAAAAAATAAAACGAATAATTCGATTTTTCGAATTATTCGAAATAAATCGAATTATTCGTTTTCTTTCGAATAATTCGATTTTTCGAATTATTCGAAAAGTCGAATTATTGTATTCGAAATCGAATCGAATAGCACGATTCGATTCGATTCGAACACTATTCGCACACCCCTAATTTCAAGTTAAAAAATTGCTTTTAAACATTTTTCTGATGCTTAAAAAGTGTCAATATTCGTCTGAATTATATGGTAGGCCAAGTGGTCGGAAAACAACATTTCATATTACACGACCTAATGTTATTCCAGATAATGATGAAAATGATTCCAAGCTACAACAAAATCTATTCATAGTTAAAGAATTGCTTTTAGACATTTCTCCAATGTTTAAAATAGTGTCAACAGGGCATATTAATCCACTTTGGGGCCCCAGACATTTTCTTCTTACTTGGCCCCTCCCATCCCATAGGATATAGAGCATACAAAAGTACAAAACAATAAGTAAAAAAAAATTATTAATTTGAAAAAATAAAGCAATCCTCAAATATTGATTCACAGAAGCTGTCGCCGACAACATTGAGAGCATGAAAAGTTTGACTTAAGATCATTCTTTAAACTCTTTATTCATTTTCCTACTTTTTCTTCATTTTTCAAAATTAAAAACTTAGCCTACCCGCTAAAATCGCCACTGCCTTTTGATAATAATTATTTAAGATATGTATCAAGACTTACTGTCAACTAAAGCTCCGTCATTTGGAGTGGCATATCCTTCACCCGCCTTAATTTGATACCTTTCAATACTGAAATCTTTCTCTGGGCTAAGATCTTCACCAACCCAATCCAGCACCTCCACCTAAATTAATTAAGAGTAAGTATATATCAATTTACAAGAGTTAACATAATTATTTCATTCAAAAATCCAGAAAGTTCTATAACATTGCTTCTACATAAAATAACAAAAATTAATGTATGAAACAAATTCGGAAACATATTCGTGTACTTACCTCAAATTCTAATGTTGCATTTGGAGGAATTTTTGGTGGGCTCCCGGTGGAACCATATGCATATTCAGGGGCACATGTAAGCAATGCAACTTCACCCTTTTTCATAGTAGCCACTCCAATATCCCATGCTTTTATAACATTACCTACACGAAAATGGATAAATAAAAGTTAAAACACAACTTTTAAGGATGATGAATTTGCAAAAATTTTACGTACCTCGTCCTAAATCAAATTTAAATGGTTCAGAACGTTCTCGACTTGAATCAAAAACTGTGCCATCAGTTAATTTTCCTACATAATGTACTGTAACTTTTGAGCCAGTTGTTGGTGTCGCAGACCCAGTACCTTCCTTTATTATTTTCTTTAGTACTCCACCGTCTTGTTTTGGAGAAATATCAATTTTCTCGTCTACCTCCATGATTTATTTTGTTAACTTGTGAATTGGAAATGTTCAATTAATATAATATGGAAAATACACTTAATAGCTATCAAAAGGAACTCCCTACTCAGCCTCAAAAATTGATGCTTCAAATTAGAATGATTACAAGTAATAATTCAGTAATTCTAGAAAATTCAGCGATTTAACACACAAGAGATACAACAAACAGTTCAAAGACGCGAGCGCGAGTCGAAAGTGAATGACATGAACGATACGAATGTATCAAACGAACTAAAACGAACGAAACGAACTACACGAACGACACGAACTAACTACCGAACCACGAATCAAACGTGCCAACTCTGGAGGGTAGATATCAGGAGGAGTGCCGCGACTAAATAACTGTGGACAAAACCATGGAACACTGGAAGGAATACAACTATCTCTTTTCTGCAATCACTTATGGGCAAGTATGTGCATTTTACAGAACTATGTTGTCATTCACTTACTAGCTACTAATGGGTGTGTTTCAATTATTGTCATATTGTTGCCGTCCGTAATAACACGGTGTACGTCAAAGGACCACGCTACTATTCCGTAGCTTGTATAACATTTGTCGCCAAAAACTTACGTCACAGCGAGCATGCGCACCAGACTATTATGATACATACAACATATTTACTACATAAAATAATCAGGGTAGGATTAAGGAAAATTCAAAAATAAAATGATATAAACTGTATATGAGGGGACCATTATTGTTAAAATGTAATTTATCAAATAAATCCATGTCGCACGCTTAATAATAAACCGAAATAAGTCAAAATTTCAGAATTCTAACTTTTTGTAATAAACCAAACTAACGTAGCTCCAAGAATGAGTACAATCCGATCGCCACGCGAAACAAAGCAATATTATATTATATTGCTTTTTCACGTGGCGATCGGCTTGTACCCATTCTTTGAGCTATGTTAGTTCGGTTTATTACAAGAAGTTCGAATTCTGAAATTTTGACTTATTTCGATTTATTACTAAGCGTGCGATGTTCTGCCACTCTATACAAATCTGACAAGTACTATTGACTACTGATGATATTTAAAAAACTATGTACTATATGAAACAAAACAAAAAAAATAAATAAAAAATAAATAAATAAATAAAACGTTTATAAAAGTATTTTATTTGAAAAAAAATTTACATCTGTTCTTACGTTCCTTGAAATAAAACTAATTTGTTATAAATATGTCTACGACTTTCTTTTGTACTAATTATTTTCGCAAAATAATGAAATCTAACATCGATGTATTTTTCACTTATAGCCCGTATTAATTCATTTACAGAGGTGTATTTTCTTGAAAATCTGTTTGTGTATATTTATCACATCTCGACTGGTCGGTTGTAGCCTTAAAGTAAAATTTACACGTAAATATTAACTACATTTTAACACTACTATAAATATGGTAACACTGGTTGCAAATATAACGTAATGCTCCAGGTAATAGTTTACGAATTCCCGTCTTTGTTGTATACATACATTCATTTTTAAAATGCTTCGAACAAATTCGTGAATATTTCGATGGAATCCAGTCCATTCTATTAATAGCATTAACCCACGCTAATTTAGTTTTAATATCTTTTGGAAACCTGGAAAAATTTAATGAAATTAATATCAAACCAATATTATAAACGTAATAATTTCAATAAAAAATTAATATAACTACAGCTACATAAAATAAAAAAAAAATCTGCTTAATTTTTAGAAAATCTAAAAAACGTTATTTTTACATAAAAATGTAATAAAATAATAATTATTAGTGATAAATATCTTAAATAAAATTATTTTAAGAGAAACATAATATAAATGTAACAAAATAACTTAAAAATGTATTAATTTTAATGAAAAAAACAATAAATAAGAAAATAATTAACAAGAATTTCACATATCGTATCAAAGCCAACCCTGGTTTCCTGATATGGCAGTTGCATGTGACGTAACCACCTTGTGTTTGTGTGTGTGCACACAGACATTATGTAAATATGGCTGACTTTGCTTTGACAAACCAACAATAAATAAATATATTCACTTACTTAAAGAAGGAAATCCCTTTATTTTCATTATTTTTTCCCTCCGATCGATTTCTACAGTTTTGTACAACACACTTCATATTTTTTTTTATTTAAATTTCGCTGTTAAATAAAAAATTAAAAGAAAAAAATCCGATCCACACTCCACAACGACCGAATAACAACTAAACAAGAAACTGCGTGTCGGGCTCCCGCTGGCCTCCCAACTAGTTACAATTTTTTACACTTATGCTGACCACTTGGTGTACGTCGTGTACGTCGTGTACGTGGTATACGTACATCATACATATGATGTGTATATGTATGCAAGCACAGAGGACAGAAGTACAATACGTATCTCTCCACTACTGCAATCAGTGTAACCAGTAAGAGATAGAAAATATGTTATATACGTGCACGGTGTTTACTTTGTATTGGCGCGCTAAACTTGTATGTGTGCGTAATCGAACATATAGGTTGCAGTCACGTGTCCGGGCTCGCATACATATGTGTGGGGGTTCTACAATGCTAACAACAATCAAATCCATTGTTGTTTAACTGACTTACACTTAGCGACTGCTACTGAGACACTGACTACCTACGAGCCTAAGGTACACAAAAAGCCACACTGCAGATTTCATGATAGAGATAGTTGCTGTGTCTCCATTACTCCATGGTATGCAAGACACCCATACACACAACATCCATCGGACTAACACACACAACTCCGCGTGTACATATATGGGATATTTTCTATCCTTTGGCGTTACACTGGCTTCAGTAGTATAGAGATACTACCGTTCGTTCTGTATTCTGTGGGACAAAACCTAGAGTAATAGAGGCACAGCAACTATCTCTATCATGAAATCTGCAGTGTGCATTTTTGTGTACTTTAGGCAACTTAGTAGTCACTTTCTCACTGGCACCCGATGAGTGCAAGTCAATTACAAGACAATGGATTCGATTATTATTGGCATTGTTACGTCCCCACACGGAGCGTTGTGGTATCATACATATGTATGCGAAGTACGGTCACGTGACGGCCACTACTACCAATGATTACTAACACAAATACACAATATCGCATCAATACAAAGTAAACACCGTGCAGGTATATATCATATTTTCTATCTCTTACTGATTCAACTGGTTCCAGTTGTATAGAGATACATAGATATGTTGTCTCTATTACTCTATGGGACAAAATAACCGCGACAAAACAACCGTGACAAAATAACCGTGGACAAAATAACCGAACGATAAAATAACCGCACGCCAAAATAACCTTATACAAAATAACCAAACGATAAAATAACTGTACGACAAAATAACCGAACAACAAAATAAACATCGTTAATTATTCTTTTGAGTTAGGGTACATGTGGGTGTAATATGATTAAGATTTTTTTGTTGCTCCCAATATATAAAAAATGGTTAAATTGCGAGAGACGTTAGATGTTGGCATTTAAACTATTGCATTTAAAAACGAACGTTAATGGGTGAAAACTATTGTATTTAAAAAGTTAAACTTGGGAAATATTATTTTGAAAGTTCAAATAGTAGATGATATAAAGACTAGGTAGTAAGATTATAAGTTAGTTAGGTTAAGGTTATAAGTTTTTTTTTCAAATTTTAAGTAGATGATATAAAAACTAGGTGGTAAGGTTAGTTAAGGTTAGGTTAGTTTAGTTAGTTTAGATAATATACTTCGACTTTGGTATAAAAACTAATTAGGTTAAGGTTATAGGTGGTGAGGTTAGTTAATGTTACGTTAGTTTAGTTAGTTTTGACAATATACTTCGACTTTGATATAAAAACTAATTCGGTTAAGGTTATAGACCGTGAGGTTAGTTAAGGTTAGGTTAGTTTAGTTAGTTTTGACAATATACTTCGATTTTGACATAAAACTAGGTGGTGAGGTTAGTTAAGGTTACCCTTTGCCCGAAGGTTAGGGTAATTTTGACAATATACTTCGATTTTTGATATAAAAACTAGGTAGTGAGGTTAGTTAAGGTTACCCTTTGCCCGAAAATTAGGTTAGTTTTGACAATATACTTCGACTTTGACATAAAAACTAGGTGGTGAGGTTAGTTAAGGTTACCCTTTGCTCAGAAGTTAGGTTAGTTTTGACAATATACTTTGTGATTAAATATAACGCAGAACAAAAACATAAGTACAAGATGTTGCTATAGTTTTATCTTTGTAATTTAGATTTAATATTTTAACAAAATAATAATTAAATAAACTGTTACGTTATTTTGTCGTTTGGTTATTTTGTCGTTCGGTTATTTTGTCCACAGTTATTTTGTCTAAGGTTATTTTGTCGTGTGGTTATTTTGTTATTCGTTTATTTTGTCGCGGAACCATCAGGAAAACTATCTTAGCCGGAAAACAATAGAAAAATAGTTCAAAAAGTGTCCCGTTTTAAGTAATAAGTAACAGTTCAAAAACTCGCCAGAATAGCGCTAGAGTAGGAAAAGAGTATAGTGATTTTTTTGTGTTCTTTTATAAAAATTTTTAAAATAATAAAACTATTATAGGTATGTAATAATTATAATAAAAAAAACAATAACTACATAACAACGCGGATGTTTTACTTTCCTTGTTTACTTCTCTAAATTTACCCTTTTGCTACAGTAGCGTCGCCACTATTTACGCCTTTCTTGGCCACTTTTTGATACAGAGATGGTGCTCCTAATATCTACCCTCCATAGTGCCAACCTATGTATATGATGTATATGATGTATATTGCAATGATGACGTTCGGAACGAAAATTTTGTTAAGCCGCTGCTACACGATGCTACGAACACCTTCCAACATTCGACGTTGGATGGATCATAGCATCGTGTAGCCGTTGTTCGAACCTACGAGTGTCCAATGTCGAGCGTCAAACGTTCGCATTTGGTCGTGTCCCGTTCGATGTCGGTATTCTTGCACCGAGTCAAAGGGATGCTTCGAACGTTTGAAGGTCAATATTGGTTGCGTTGGTTGGTTCGACTCAGCAGCTGCACGACTCGTTCATGTGAAGAGAGACAACATCAGTGTATAACATTAGAGATAACATCAGACAGATAACAGCGTCATCCATTGAGTACCAACACATCATCATTCGTATTGGATCAAACATTCGATTCACCGTGTAGCAGATACATTCGTCGCATCAACTATCGAACTTAATTGCCTCAAACGTTCGATCGAACGTTGGAAGGAACGTTCGTAGCATCGTGTAGAAGCCGCTTTAGCCTAACGTTAGCTAACAGAGCTTTCACCGTTACAAACTAGGGATGGAAACTTTTCGCAAAGAATCGATTCTCGATTCTAATTTTTTACGATTTTCAGAATCGATTCTGAGAATCGATTAAAAGAATCGATTTTAATCGATTCCTTACGTTTAAATTTTTTTTACATATTAAGCTGCTTTAACAAGGTTTAAAATTAATTACTAGTAAACTGGTTATTGATGATTTTTTTAAATGAAATGTTTGTGAAATAAAAGAAACAAGTAATTTTAACAAAATTTATATTTTTGTACGTCAATATTTTATATATGACATAATTATTGGAATAAGACATATAAATTATAAATATATTCCTTTTTTTTTTTTAAAATTAATAATTAAATTAAGTAAATTTTGAAGGAAAAATTATCAGTTAGTTTCAGAAAACCATACATTTTCTGGCACTGATCTTAAAAATAACATAGCATAATTCAATTATTCAAGTAATCAGGTCTTAATCGACTACGAAGTTGATTTGCAATATGACCAGTGTGCGAAAATAAACGCTCACAAGGCGTTGATGTAGCTCTTTTATCTTATATGACTAGACGGACGACGGATGACGGACTCATGCCCTGTGTGCGACTCGTGGTATAAAAAATTTTCACGCATGTGTACTACTAAACCGCGTGAACACGTACTAACAAAAAATTTAAATTATTTGACATCTATTACCATATTTGTAGTCTTGTAGAGGTTGCATATTTAAATTTTTGACTGTGTATTTGCGCGATTTATTAATGCACATGCGTAAATGCACAGGAATTTTTTATACCAGGAATCGAACATGGTTTGACAATTTTAAACAACTGACGGTTACACTTATAACCTGCTTATAACAGAATCGAAAAGTCGAGTATTAAGAATCGATTCTTGATCGATTTTGAAAAGTCAAAGTCGATTCTTAATAATCGATTCTTTTACGAGAAGAATCGATTCTCGAGTAGAATCGGAATCGATTTTGCCATCCCTATTACAAACCAGAGGGCACTGATTTAAAAAATTAATGCACGTTAAATGTTTTTCATGGTATAAATACTTAGTTTCTGAAGTACAACCACATTTAAAAATTATGGAATAAAAATAATCAGTCACTATGTTAGAAATTGTTGTTTTAACATATAATGTATGTTAATTTTTTGCCATTTAAAATTTTTTTAAATTTAAAAAAAATCGTGTCCTCTGGTTTGTAACCGTGAAAGCTCCGTTAGCTTATCGTTAGGCTAACAAAATTTTCGTTCTGAACACCCTCAATTTATCTTTGACATTTGATAATTGACAAGATTGACAATTTCCGTGCAATTTCCAAATTTCTGAGAGGTTAGGTCGGTGAGATATCGTACAGGTCGTACAGTATCGTTAAATTATAATTCTCTATGACATGGGAATTGAAAATAAATTTTGGACATTAAACAATTTTAAAATAATTTTTTTGTATTAATCTAATTAAAATTGTTACTAATTTTTACGAAAAATTTTTGGAAAATCAATGGATAATTCAGATAAGAATCCACCAACTTTATGTGAATTAATAAGGCAAAAAGAAAAATTACTACTGGAGAAAAAGTTCATTGAAAATCAAATTAGGGCAATGTATGAACAATTAAAAACTCTTCAGGTAATACTACATATTATTATGTTTTTAAACTGAAAATCGTTATAAAATTAATTTTAATTGCAGGTCGAATATATGCATTTAGCAAAATCACAAGATCCTTCTGGTGACAAAGTGTTAAATGATCCAATATCAATAAAGAAAAAAGTAAATCCATTAATTCCTTCGTTCTTAAATGAAGAAAAGGGTAATAATTTTGACAATATGGAGGAAATTAATACAAAACCAATAGTCTTAGGTCATGGTGAATTATTAAATCAAATGGTACTGGGTAAATATGTTCATGAAAGTGAAGAAGAGGACGAAAATGATTAGTACCCATCGTACTCATTGTTATGTTAATTGTGTGATGAACGTAGTTTTAATTTTTTTTGTACTAAAATAATTTATTTTTTATATCTATTAATTAAAAAACAATAAAAAAAAATGTACATTAAGGATATCGTCTGGTCTAGACTTTTTGAAAATTAATTTTTTATTTCATACAGTCTGTTTCAACGAAGTAAGAACATACAAAATTTAACATGGGAAAAAATTGTTGGGATCAGAGTATGCTTGTTTTTTATGGGTATCATTTTTATATACATAGGTATCCGGTATCCATAGTTATTAAAATTTTCTTTAATTGCAAAAGAATAAATTTGAAAACAAAACAAACAGATGCCCACTTTTCAGCTAAGCAGTATTAATTGTTAATAATAAATATTTCAACATTAACGCATCACGCAAAAACTACTGGACGGATTTTAATGAAATTTGGTGTGATCATAACTTATTTCTGGGCCAACATCTAAAATACTTTTTACCCCGGGAAAGTGCCTCATTCCCACGAGAAAATAGAAAGACCATTTTGAGCATGTGCACACATTACGTAAAAACTATTGAACAAATTTTGATGAAATTTGGTGTGGGGATAACTTATTACCTGGGTCAACTTCTAAGATACTTTTTACTCCGAGAAAATGTCTCATTCGTACGTGAAAATAGAAAAACCATTCTGAGCATGTGCATGCATTACGCAAAAATTATGGTTCTATCCAAGTTCTGTATAATTATTAATTTATTACACTTATATACTTCTCATTGAGTTTATAACAATGCGTCGCGCGAACGACGTCGCGGATATTTTTTATTATAAAATATCAAGGACGCGAATATTTTATATTATAAAATATCAAGGACAGTTTTTTTTTTCAAAACTATATGGTTTAAAGCGTCTACTGTAAAAAATGGTTTTTATGTAAGATATTCGTCAGCAATAGAAAAGAGGTGGATCTATGATACTCATTTCAAAAGTGAAAGGGGATCTTAAAGTTCTATTTTATCCTGGAGGCTGGCTCAGTTCTTTTTACAAATCTAAGTATAATTTTATATACTATAAAACATAAATTATAACGAATAAGAGCGTGTTACTTCTGCAGTTTGTATTAATTTTAATTACCTTTATATTTCTTACTCCTCAAAGAGATAATATTGTAGATACCTGAAATATGAAAATTATAGTTTTTCAAAATATTAAAAAATATTGTAACGTATATTAGCGTTTATTTTAAAATATAAATCTTCGAAAATATTTTCGTGCAGTATAATATTAATAAATTCTACAAGTGTATTACCTGTAAGTCAATTACATATTTTAGTTGTAGAAAATTTCAATATTTGTAATTATTGTAATGAATTTATGAGTGGAAATACATATTATGTATTTACATTGTTCAAATAATTTAAGTATAAGAAAAAGTTTCGTATAAATTGAACCTAATTATTAAACTGATTGAATGTGAAGAAATGAATTTTGTTTTAAATTTAGGAAATACAAATTACAAACAATAAGTTTCTAAATTTTTAGTTAACCCATTATAAGACCACTTTCGAAAGTTTTCTTACTTTTATTTGACAAACGCACAGATAACATTTCCTACAAAATTGGGGACGTTTTAATGGTGCACGCAAATTTTTACCGTTTTTATCATTTAAACTGCTACAATACCGCGGTATCTCTATATAAAATTAACTTTTATATTAACAATTGGGCGATTACTTTCAAAACGAATTTTATTAATTTTGAATCTAAACAATAAACAATTAAAAAAGAAAATACACAATTATATTTAATATTATTTTTATATAAAATAACAAATTTATTTAATTCTAAATAATAAACAAAATTAAATTTTACAAATGTATTATTTTTCGTTTAACTCTGGAAAAAAAATTAGAACATATCATTTTATCAAAAATATCTAAAATTCCTGTTAAGATTTTTATATCGCAATATCGGAAGGTGTTTTTTCAAAAAAATATTTGCGTATTCGAATTAAGAAACTGTTTCGTAACATAAAAATATTTTAATACTGAAGCTGCCGGACATTAGTGTAGCATAATGGATTGTTAAAAGGTACGTAAACTAGTGATCAGAAAGGTATCTACTGCGAGTAAACAAGATTTGTTTATTACATTTTTACCGTCTATAAGTTTTGCTATTCGTTTTGCAAAATGAAAATTGAAAATCGCATTTTTTTATTTTAAACAAAAAAGCTGACATCCTTCAATTGGCCCTCTTCAGCTGTCAACTTGCACACAACAATTTTCCCATTCACCGATAGATGGCTAAGTATTACTCACGCCCCTATTTAATATGTCATGTTACAAAAAAAATTTTGTTAGTTCGAACACGTCTATTGTATTTGTATTTTTTCAACGTACATTTAAAGCAACTAAAAATATTCCGAATATACAAATATTTCAGTAATAAATAAATTAAAAAGGCACTGTAAAGTAACGAAATCATAGCGGACTCTAAAGTATTTTAATGATCAATTAACTTTAATCTACGTAACTTAAATTTTATTTACGAACTACCTATATGACATGATTATGTTGCTACCAAAATTATGGGGCGATTGGAAATCCGATATCATTTTTATAAACAGAAAAATCAATTTAAGAATACATAGACACATAGTGTTAACAATACAACGTTAATTCTATTTATTTTAACCATAGAGAAAATTTTTTGTTTCAAAATGCCCAATCTTTTACTGGCAGTGACAAGTACAATAAATAAGGTTACCAAAAAAGAAAAAAATCAGATATGCCAACATCAAAAAATGACAAGGAATTCGCAAAATAGAAATTATACTAAACTATGTTGGTAAAATTGAACATTACTTACAATTATACCATATTTCCAAAAAGTTATCACAGATGGCGCCACTTGTATCAGTGAATATATATCAAAGCATTTGGAGTCACCATATTGCAGGACGAGTTAACTCGTCTTTATCATTTAAAAATTTAAAAATTCAATATTACTTTTTAAATAATTTTATTTCAAAATTTTCTATTTTCTATAATATGAGAGTTAAATTTGCTGTGACAGTCCGTTAATAATACCATTTATGACCGATAAATAATCAGTAGTCATTAAATGATCATTGTAGATCTTTAATTTACAATAAAAAAGATATTAAGTCAACATTTCCCAAACCTATAGATTTTTAACGGGACATACTCCTATAAAAGCATAACAATTTGAAATAAAATTGTAGGAATTCAAACATTATTCAAAAAACTAAACTACAATATAGGGCAGTGGTTGTAATGATTTAAAAATCCGACATTATAAGTACCTGTCCCTGCCACTCTCCATATTATATCCATTATAAAAAAATATACCGTTTACTGACGCCACTGTAACTAATATATCAGATGGCGTTGATGGTACTTGTTCTTAAATGAGTGGCAATTTTAGATTACTTAAGAATCCAGCTGTGATTGGTGAGGTTTTACAGTGTGTCAATAAATAATAATTTATTGAACTGTTTTGATTTTTTCTGAAAGTTTATGTATAAAATTTTAAGTTAATCCACAATGACAATAACGTGCATTGTACCCAATTGTACTTCGAGGTATAAAAAAAATTTTTCCTTCTTTTTAGTCCCGAAATACAAAGAACTTTATCAATTGTGGGAAAAAATAATTAATCGAAACGATCTGCAGACATTTTGTATCTGTTTGTATCTAGTTACTACCTGAAGACACGTGTTTTTAGAACACGAACCAAAAACCGGTTAATTTTGGAATATATAAACTTCGCAATTTAATTTATAGGATTAGTGTTAGAAAATGACTATATGAGTCGAAAGTGCACTCACACATTTTAAAAAGTGGATTTTTTGCAACGTAAAAATCGTTTTTAGTTTTGTTTAATAATATTAAAATTTTTGTAACTGGTTATAAAAGAATTTTTTTAAAATATTGTTATTTGTTATTTTAAATAAACTGAATTATATTTTCGTAAACCTATTTTTTTTCTTTTTTGTAATTTTATTTATTTTGTCACACTCCAATTTTACCTAATGTATATTTTTTTCCTTACCTGTAAATTAGTAATACAGTAAAAGCTCCCTAATCTTGACAAGCATGCCCAGGACCATTCTCTAGTCTTGACATTCCCACTATTTACTACTCCTATGCGCACTGAATGCGCAACATACGCAATTTAAATCTAAGAGATAGGTAGAGAAGGATACCAAAAATACGCTATACGCGTCATTAATTACGAATTTAATTGGTTACGGAAGAATCATGGTGGGAGAAAATATTGTCAAGAGTAGAGAAATTATCCAGTCAAGATTAGAGAGACAGCTAGTTTATGGAGCGCAAGTTTACGGGGCTTCTACTGTACATACATATTTAAAAGTTCTCCTATTTTTTGCCAACGAGTACCATCAGCGCCATATAGCGGACTGTGACATTAAAAATTTGTCCTTGAAAACAAGTGGCAGGGACATACACAGGACAAACACACAATTAATAACACTATAACACACGGGCGTAGCTACCGCCGTATCAATAATACGCGGCCCTCGGGCTACAGAGGCCCCTAACGTCTGTAAGCAAAAATTAGTAAAATGTTATCCAGAATGTCACTTAATCTCGTGCTTCCCGGGAAAAAAACATATAAAAAAAACTGTCATACGTGCCTATAATAGAGTTTTCACTTCAGAAATGACAAAAGTCAAAAAGCAACCCCTTTTTTCCCGGATTAAGCGTGCGCCCAAAAGTTGGCAACATGGGTAACTTCAAAAATGAGATTTCGATGGGGCAGGAACGGCTATCAGACTTGTCACTATTGTCTATAGAGGCAGAAATTTTAGAAAAACTGAAACCGTCTTCAGCTATAGATGATTTAATAAATCAATTTGCTGGAAAAAAGACAAGAAAAGTGTATATTTAACTTGAATTGTTTGGCTAGGCTCAATTTCTAGGAGGAAGCGATAACTTATAATCAATAAATATTTATTTTAATTTAATGCAAGCATTTTTATTTATTTTGTGAGAAATCTTTATCCTTCATTTGGGCCCCCCAACTAATTTTGATACAGGGCCCCTCCAAGGCACGCTACGTCACTGCCATAACACCACCTAAATAAAAATATAAGTGGGTCGTTATTCTTAAAAAATAAAATGAATACTGTTATTCAATAAAAAAATTTAATCAAGTCGTGTATGATAGTTTTATTAATATATGACGTGTCTAGCTTATTGTGTTGGTCACACAAGCTCTTAATAATACAACTTAAAGTCGGTCAACTGAATATCTGAAAGAAGTGTTGGCATTCGTCACATAATTATAGTACATTTGACATAATTTTATGAATTTTACTATGTAACATAGAGTTTTGATTATGTTACGCAAAAGTACTATAATTTTTAGTGATTAGAATTCCACAAAATGTAGTATTTTGTAACTGTAATAATCAATTTTCCGTTTTTTTTTTTTGTTTTTGCTCGTCAGTGAAAAATTTTTCGTTTTTTTCTGACTGTATTTATGTGCTGTACTATAATTTTTCAAGAAATATTACGAAATACTATAATTTTGCAAGCCTAATCACATAATTTGTCAAAAAAAAAAAAAAAAAAAAAATGCCAACACTGTCTAAAAGAATCCTGTATTATTTGGTAGCAATACAATTTTTTCCCTAAATTCGTAAACTAAATTTGAGTTAAGTAAATTTAAATGTTATAGTCACCAACATTTACTCCAGCGTCAAAAATGTACAAAATCAGTACAAAACAATGTGGAAAACTAAAATATTTAAAAATTATGGGTAAATTTTTTGTCCTCTTTATGGCTTGATTTTGATTTTGTAAGTTCTTAAATTTTGAAGTCACTCTCGAACACAAATACATCAGTTGTGTGAACAAAATATAATCTTAAATTAAATATACGTGATAAAATATTATTGAACAGCCGTTTTCGTCGCTTTCTTAACTTTCTTTAATTTCTTGAGTCCATCTAAATTCGTTTTCAGTAAATTAGTATACGCTAACTGAAATTTATTTACGTCACGTTGATGCACAATTGTTGTAATTTTTTTACTACGACAAGTGGCTCGTAATAAACACATATATTCACTTGGCTCTGGAGGTTTAGGTTTCCCTTTTCTAGGTTCAGGTTTTGTTCTTCCGTCATCTAAAATATACATTGTAAATTTAAATTACGAAATAAATAGAAATATATTATTTATTCTCTTACATCTTTTTAAAGTTAATATTACTGTTCCACTAGATTTCGATTTTTGAAATAATTTTGTTAATTCGGAAAGAAACTAAAATGTAGAAAAAAGTAAATGGATACAAATTATAGATAACCTTGTCTTAAACAATATTTATTTTAGAACATTTTGAGAAATTTACCGCATCATTTTCTAAAAGAACCATTCTTTTTATTATAAGCAGATGGTTTAATAATACTTTTGTATGGTTAGGTTAACTTTCAATAATTCAAAAGTTCAGCGATGCACTGTCATAAAATCGTCACCACGACCACATGTTTGCCTATGTGTAAAAATCAATACCAACTTAACAAAGTTTAAACTCGTATTTGTTCTTACCACGGCTTGTTCTTAATTAGTTCTTATGATAAGAACGATAGGAACCGTTCTTATGCTTATTTAACTCAATGGCTGCCAAATAATTTCTGTTTGTAAAAGACAGGTTTAAAAACATTGATAAAGAGAGAAAATTGTTTACATATTATCTGCGTATATTTTATTTTAATTGTAAGATTTTTGTTTCCTTCATAAAATATAAACATTGTTATGTATGTTTTGTAAAGTCGGTATTAAAATAATATTTGGAACATGTAATAAATTTTTTAAAATTATTTCAGATGTCATTATGATATTCATTTTAAGTAAAATACACTCTACAAAAACATAAGTAAAGAGAATGAAGAAACCATTATCTACCATTCTTATAATTTGACATTCCCACTTTGTGTGTATTGCACAATATCTTACGTATTTTTAATTTTATAAATTATAATAATATAATACTGACTTTATAAGAAGCGTACGTGCATGAATGCCGATCAACCCTACTGCAATGTGGCCAGTGTGTTTTTATAGTTGACATAATTTATTGATTTTTTATAATATGTAATACATACATATCTAGTAAAAAATTTTTTTCGAAAATTTTTTTGCTAACAATAATAAACAATTTTTTTCATGTTCTTATAGTAAGCAAATTTTATATATTTCTGTAAATATTTATATATAAAATTATCCACAGTATTATTTTTTTATTATTATTTCATTTTAAAGCAAGTTGGGCAACTAGAGAAGTATCAATTTAACTTTAATTTAACATTTTTGGAGAAAAATTTTTATTAGAAAATAACCCAGTGTGGATTTTTAGTGTCCTTGTAATTTATTTTTATTATAGAATTGAGAAACAATATTTTTCAATTTAAACCATTCGAGTGCAGCTTAAAAATGTCAAAATGATTAATGACCTTAAAAATATAGTCTTGTCTTTTGTTGCAAGATATATTTCCCTCTTTGTTTCCTTTGGCATGTTAACATGCCAATGGCACTGAATCGGTTAAAAGTAACAATGACAACAATCGCATTTAAAATAAGTTACGTGGTTGTTTGTCGACCACGTAACTAAAAACGCCGTGAGCAGCGGACCCCCATCACGGAAGTCGAATTTTTCCTTTCATCTTCGGTATTGAATGTCAACAAGCGAAATGTAATTGAAAGTCTACAAGCGATTTGTCATTTTGGTGGTTTCAAAACTAATGATGAGTGTCCGGTTGATCGGAGCTTTAAAAAACGGTTTTAAGTTTTTAAGGGCAGAATCTCAGTAAATTTCAATTCTGTGCCGATAGCAGTTAGCGGGAAAAAAGCCAACATAATTCGTACGAGGGTATTCCTACCCATGCTTATCCGCCAATTGCCTTTGCGTTTTATTTTTAAATATTAAAAAAGGACCTTAAATAGTAAACTGGAAGGCCTTTATGAAGATATTTTTCTTTCCAAAAAAATCCAAAATTTATATTTTATAAATAACTAGCTGTTACCCGCAGCTTCGCTGGCGTGAATTTCGTAATTTAGTAAAGGTAATTCCTAGTGGGTAGTTCGCTAAAATTTTTGCCCCTATTTTCTTATCATAAGCTTTATTTATTGAGAATTGCCTTTGGCTAGTTATCTAGGGACAACTGGATTTTTTTAAAAACTAATTTATTATTTCTTCAAACATAGATACCTATATAACATAGACTAAAAATCTAAAGTAAGCCTATCAAGGAGATGTCAACGAATTTGGTATAGAAGTAAAAAAAGTATGTTGACTTAAAATACTCAAATATTATATATTTTCAAAATAGCTGATATTTGTACATTTTACTCTAAATAAGTATCCTCCCTTTCCCTATTGGAAAATTTAAATCCCCCTAAGTCTGCTTGCCTTATGCTTGAATATTTCCGGAAATAACTCACTCATTGTTGGAGACGCCAGAACAGTAGGCGTTAAAAATGTAAACTTTGACCTCCCTCCATTTTTTTACGTTTATTCCTTATTTTACTCTTTACAGGATTAATTTTCAAAAAGTGTTGAAACATGTATTCATTAATTTATTTCTGACAACTATGCCCTCCAATTTCATTCGTGTAAAATTATGTTAACTGTGAGTAATAAGCTACTTCAAATTAGTTATTCCGAAACAAACCAGACAAATTTAATTCAAAATTAGTTCTTTAAAGTGCTTCACTTCGGTCGTCAAACAGTTTAAATGTCTATAAAAGGTTAATTCCATGTAATGCTTCGCTCCGCTCGGCAAACGACTCGAAAACAACCATATTAATATATTTAATTTTCAGACTTTGAAATCCTTTCATAGATTCCCATATTTATGGTTTTAGAATTAATTGAATTTTGGATTCTTTTCGAGATCCGAAAACCCTCGTGGATTTTTCAAAATTACGTTCAGTTCCTTCATAATTAGGCTTTACTACAATCCTTTTCTAAAGTGAAATTTTAATAAAAAAGTTCTGAAGTTAATGTTTAAATTTTTGAATATTATTTTTATCGTAACCTAGGTAATCAATTGTTTTTCTTTCTTTTGTTTCCGTTTATTATTAAATGAGTATTTTTGATAAGTATATCAACTTCCATAAAGAATATCGTGAAGATTCTGACTGGAGATGTTGAGATGATGAAGCATCTAAGGAATAAATTTACAATGTTTCACTAAAATCTGTCCAGTGGTTTTTGTGTCAACCGTGCCCATGGAAAACCTAACTTATCATTTTATTATATAAATTTGATGTAACTTCCAAAATATCAGTTTAAGGTGTTAAGAATATCTGATATTAATAGATAGAGTTTACATTTTTTTACATAGTTATAATAAAAAATATAGGTGGTTCATTTAAAAAAAAGTTTTTTACAATAAACAAAAAAATATTTAAAAAATGCTTTATGTGACCACCCAGTATCATGTCAAGGAAGCTTAAATGCCACTGTCAGATAGAATATTAATAACAATTCCCAGCGAATTCAAATTTGTTGTTAAAAACACTTAAAATAGCAAAGTTGGTGTCAACTTCCGGTATAACCGGAAGTGGCAGCAAGTTAGAAATATTTTAATTAAAATCTTCATATTTGGAAACTTCTAAAACCAAATTTTCAAAAATCTACTTTATTTAGAAGATTATAAATTTTCAATGGAGATTCTTTTTGAATCATCCTGTAGATAACCATTTGGAAGATCACATTAAAGTGTGGTTAAGATTGATCGGGAGTAGTTTTTGAGTTAAATCGGTTCGTACAAACAGACAGACAGACAAAAAGTTTGGGTCGGATCCAAAATTTGACCCCACTTTGATAGGATTGTTGTGCATCGGAATGAACCCCATTTACCAAATTTAAATTCTTAACTTCCATAAGGGGGCCCTACACATATTAAAAGGTTGCGAGAATATATATATATATATATATATATATATATATATATATAAATATATATATATATATATATATATATATATATATATATATATATATATATATATATATATATATATATATATATATATATATATATACAAAGTGGTCCAGAATTATGTACCGTAATTGGTAGAGCTCCTAGTACGTTCAAAAATAATGGTACCTTTTCATGTACACTTTTTTTCAAAACTCAATAATAAGGGAAATACAACTCTGTAAAGGGGTGAAACGAAAACAATTATTTCTTGAATATTTTCCAAACGCTTTTGAATAACGGATTAATATTTTAGGGGTACTTATTTTGCGTTAGAAGGATTAAATTTATGTCAACACTTATTCCACCACTTATGACTAGGGGGTGGTTTTGGGTGGTAGGTGTGAGTTATCACGTCTTTTCTTTTTTAATTTGCAATTATTTAAACAAATTCCCTGCTAATATAATTCCTCAGACAATTTCACGCAAAAAAGGTATACTTGTTACATTTCGATAAATATTACCGTTTTCGAGTAATTTAAAGTAGAAGTATCTATTTCCAAATTATCCCCTAATCATAAGTGATCGAATAATTAATACCATAAATTTAATTATCTTAATGCTCATACGCGCCCCTAGAATATGAATCCAGTAATCAGAAGCGCCTAAAAATTTTTTTAAAAAAAGATGTCAGTTACGTTCCACCCCTCTACATTTTAGCCCTCTGCCCTATCTGCCTTATTATTGAGTTTTGGAAAAAAGTGTAGATGAAAAGGTACCATTATTTTTGAACATACTATCAGCTCCAGCAATTACGGTACATAATTTTGGACCATCCTGTATATATATATATCAGACATCTTTTTCTACAGAATCGTGTTCTGCGGGTCCGAAAACGGATAGCGCCCCTACTTTCGCCTCTCGCCGTTATTATCACATAGGCTGTATTAGTCTAATTTTTTGAAGGAAAAATTCGACTAAAAATGAATAATAGGGCAAATTGCACTGAGTACGGAATCGAACATATTAACATATGTTTCCTAGAGGTACCACAGACATTAAATTGTGAAGTATGACTCCATTTTATTAAACCCAACTTGTAACCACGGAGACTTGTTTATAAATATTAGATAAACCCATTGAGGAGAGAATCGACTAAGGAGAATGCTGTGTATTACAAATACATTAGGAAATTGAAGCAAAAAAATTGACTGATGTGATTACTTTAATGGCGGTCCTTTAATGGCGGTTAACCATTAATTTAATGGTTTATCCATTGATATATGAATAGTATGGATGCGCCCCTACCTACTTTTTATATACACTCAATTGAAGTCACCACTAACAACAACTGGAGACTATGAATCGTCAATATTACTTTGGTTTTAATCTAGTATTGTGCAAATTTGATTGTGATTAATTTAAAATTTTAACTTTTTTTAAAAATAATTATGTGCGTTGCTTATGGCTGTACCAAATCTACGAGTAAAAACTGCGAAGGAATTCATTTTTTTACATAAGAAAATATTTGAATTTAATTCTCACTTATTAAAATTGGAATTAAACCTAATTTTAAAAAAGCTTTAATTCAGATACTTACTAATCATGAAATATTACGTATTTTATCTACAGTCGATTCTCCTCAATGGCAAATTGTCTAAATAGTGCAATAGTGCATGATAAGGATTACATAATATGTTATCATAATCACTGAGACTTCATTAGTAAGTTCATTAAGAAGTCTTATTAGATAACAAAAACAATATAAAATTAATCTTTAAGACGTCATTAAGTACATCAAAATTTAGTCAAGTCTAGAATTAATCAATTAAATGCAAAAGTAAATAATAAACAAATATTTTACTTCGCAAAAATACCACTTTTATTTTGAAACTGTGACAATATTGTTTCGAACCGTCAGTTCATTTTCAAACAGAAACTGACAATATTGTTTCAAAATAAAAGTGCTATTTTTGCGAAGTAAAATATTTGTTTATTATTTACAAATATGGAATACCATAAAGTAACGCTCAAATCTATTAATATTAAATGCAAAAGCTTGACGATCAAGTTTATGGTTAGTGATAGTAGTATCATTTGGTAATACTTATTAGGGCCATATTTTCATGTCAGCATTTAGTATCTCGATATTGAAAATGTTTAAAATATTATCGGCCAAATCGCTTTATGAACTTATGAACAGAACTCTGGCGGTCTCAGAGGGGGGCAATAAATCCCTCTTTAAAATTTATGAAAATTTCTGTAAATTAAATTTGTACTCCTAAAAACACAATATAGATATCGTTATTACTATTAGATTGCCTTGGTATTAACTGTGTTTGCGACAGTGGATTGTACTGTCAGATTGAAGCATCAAAATCCCCCTCACCCTTCCAACACTAGTCAAAATCCCACCAAAAATTTGGGGAAAAATCCTCCAAAAAATGGAACAAATTATTTAACGAATATGAAATATATAAGCGGCACCCAATTAGCCCAAAAATAGCCAATGCCTAAGACGGCTAACTTTTTGAAAAATATATTTCCTTAAAAGAAATAAGGTTGATGAATTAAAGAAAAGGAAAGTTTAGGAGAAAAATAATTAAGTTTTAACTTTTAAATTAAAACTTACTTGGTTTTTAGTTTAATAAAACTAAATAAAAAAATAATATTGTCATATTATTATCTTCAAGAAATTGTTTATTGCATTTTTTTTAAATGATAAAAGTACGCAATGCTGATTGTAGGGTATATATAGGTTACGTACGTCGCCCTAATGATGTATAATTTATTAATTTATAACAGCCCCAGGTGCTAGGTGACACTGAGTATGCACTGAAAGAGGTAGGGAATTTGACTTTTGATTATTGTTAGGGGGTTTTAGGTGAGTATGAAAACGCATGTCGTCGACCTTTAGGGTGGTCGATAACTTGGGGGGGGGGGAGAGAAGGGGTCAAAGTTGTGAAAAAAGCCGATCGGGAAATCGCTTATATCTTGCTTACGATTGATCGTAAAGTGATGATTTTTTTTAAATTTATTTGCAATGAAATGATCTAAAATTTATGTTATATGCAAACTTTTGATATACCTAACGGTTTTCGTGTAAAAAAATAAAAATAGAAGGCAACGGTTAAATTTAAGTGTTTTAAGTATACAGGGCTAGTCAAAAGTATGAAAAAGTCAAAAATCTCAGCGGGAAAGCATTTTTGGGATAAATGATGATGATAAAAGTTTCACCATTTGTTATGGCGCGTCCGATGATGACCTTCACCTTGACCTTAAAGTCAAAGTTCAAGGTCATATCAAGGTCAAGTCGGTTTTTTTATATAGCAACCCCCACTTTTGACCCCGAAAATGGAAAGAGCGGAAAATTCTGCATCCGAATATGACCTTGATCCTGACCTCAAAGTCAATGATCAGGGTCAATTCAAGGGAAAACCCAAATTCTTTAATTTTACCGTTATTTTCTGTTTTCATTTTTTACACGAAAACCGTTAAGTATATCAAAAGTTTGCATATTACGTAAATTTTAGATCATACAAATTAAAAAAAAATCATCACTCTACGGTCAATAATAAGCAAGATATAAGCGATTTCCCGATTCTTCCGCAATTCTTACCCCCTCTCCTCAAGTTATCGACCATCCTAGAGGTCGACGACATGTGTTTCCATACTCGCCTAAGACCCCCTAACAATAATTAAAAGTTAAATTCTATACCTCTTTCAGTGCATACTTAATGTCAGCTAGTGCCTGGGCTGTAAAAATCAGCATTTGCCCTTGAATTGACAAGTAAAAAAAAAAAAGACGCCAAATTCCAGATTTTGGCGCTCTTTTAAATTACTTTTTAGCACCTCTAAAACCTAGCGCCCGGGGTACGTACCCCCGCTGCCCTCTGGATCCGGCCCTGAGTGTAGATAATGTTTTCGGTTAAATTAAGTTTTGAAAAAAAAGTGTTTATAACACTTTCAGTTGAATTCGAGTTGAAAAGTGGAGTATAACTATAGGTATAATCATTAATCAGCAATATATTCGGGAGTGGGTCCGAAAACAATAGTTAGCAAAAAAGTTAGGTGAATATAAATCGTCGCTACAAACACATGGTTCTCATAAATACGTCATTTTTAGACCAATGAAGCAACAAAATAATGTATTTTATAATAAATTAATTCCAAACATCGAACTTTTTCAGCCTTTAACAGGTCCATGTTAACCTTTAAACTGGCCAACTACGGTATTATTGTCAACGAGAGGATAACTTTAAAAGATTATGTCCGTTGAATTCAGTTGCACCATCGCAGCTCTAGCTCTTGCATCACATTATCCCGTCAAAGTTAACGCAGAAAAATCCTGTTATTTTTTATCGTTTGTACTAATGGCCATACCTATTTGGAGCTCTTATATAGTTTTCTTTATCAATTAATAAAGCTAAGTTTTTTCCACGTTTGCAATAGACTGTTCTAATTCAATTTGTTTAGGACGACGGCAAATTAAAATAAGTTTTTATCCAACTGTTGTGTCTCTTCGGAGGAGTTGCGGGTTTGGGTTGGTATTTTACTGAATAACACACTACTTTATATTTTAAATTATTTTAATTATAAAAGTTTAAATTTTACACACTACAGTTGAATGAAACAATTAAACTTGTGTGAAAGAGGCGTCAAGTTGTTATTTTGAAACAAAGCCTTCACTGGAAAAAGTCCCCATTTTTGTGCTGGGATTGCCTTATATACCTACTGACGCTTAAAATACGGCTTTGGGCGATTCTGATTGGTCAATCTAATTGTGACGTAGTTAAAATATTATAAAATTATTTCTAAAACAATTCATTTCAAGGATTTGTTTGTTGCAAGAGAAAATGATGACCAAACATATTCCACGCTAATAGAAGATACTTAATCTTATAAAACTAGATAAAATAAATGTATTACGTTAAATAACGGAAAAAATTATAAAATGTACAATGTGCATATTAATAAAATTAAACAAGTAAATTATATAGGTTGGCTCATTACACAACTTAAGTAACGATCAGGAATGAATTTAGTGTTAGGTTTATCTTAAAATCACCTATTTATAATTTAGAACTTGCCCTAAGTTGGCTAAGTTCAGTCTAGCTTTTAACCCTTAGGAACTCCTATGATCGAGCTCTGTTTAATGTAAAATCCGAATGTGGTATCATAAACTCTATGTTCCATTTAAGGGGGACCACTAGTGTCACGTTTTCAAAAAATTGGAAATTTTTTTTTGCATGTTTCGATAGTCTATACCTTTAAAAATAACATACTAAAATTTCAAGCGCATATCTCAATTAGTTTTGAGTTACAGCTATCCGAAGAGTGGATTCTGATTTTCATTGTTAACTTTGAAGTATTGAGAAATGTATGAAGGTTGATAGTTCGGGAGTTTCTGGACGTGGCTGCCAGTGACATGTTCTGCAGAAGCTAGACCCTGGCACATTTAAACAACTCATCTAGTTTTACTATGACCATTATAGTCAGTACATCTTAAATAATTTTACAAGGAGGGGTCCAGGTGTGGTCGTCACCGATTTCGATCAAATTTCGTCTACTAGTAGAGCATAATATCTATATTAAAAATCTAAAAAATTAAGGTCCACCTCTCAAAAATAAAAAAAATATTTCAATTTGAAGTTTAAACAATTTTATAATATAAGATATGTACAAGTTATTAAGTCACATTGACAAGAGCGTGAAATAGCTCCGTGGCAAAGTATCTGGGTGTGGATGCTTTGGTACTGGGTTCGAATCCCACCTCAGATATTGAATTTTTTTTAATTTTAATATATTTTTTTTTTTAATTTATTAATTATATTGCTAAAATTATGCTACCAAATATCAATTGCTGCAAAAAATTCTTAATTTTTTTAGTTTATGAACTTTATGAATTTTTAAAGATAATGCATATCATAAAACCTAAATCTAATTATTGTTTACATTGCAAGTACACAATACAAACATTTTATTACATGCAGAGATATATAAATGTTTATATTTATTTACAGAAAGGGATTGCGATAATGTAAAGTATGTTTTAGGCATATTAATTAAGGAAAATTTTCTATCGTTCGTAAGACCCAATTTTAATTTTATGATCCAAGTAAATATATTTACTTGGAATTCTAACAATATGATCATAAAATTAAAATTGGGTCTTACGAATGATAGAAAATTTTCCCTAATTAATATGCCTAAAACATACCTTACATTATCGCAATCCCTTTCTGTAAATAAATATAAACATTTATATATCTCTGCATGTAATAAAATGTTTGTATTGTGTACTTGCAATATAAACAATAATTAGATTTAGGTTTTATGATATGCATTATCTTTAAAAATTCATAAAGTTCATAAACTAAAAAAATTAAGAATTTTTTGCAGCAATTGATATTTGGTAGCATAATTTTAGCAATATAATTAATAAATTAAAAAAAAAATATATTAAAATTAAAAAAAAATTCAATGTTTGAGGTGGGATTCGAACCCAGTACTAAAGCATCCACACCCAGATACTTTGCCACGGAGCTATTTCACGCTCTTGTCAATGTGACTTAATAACTTGTACATATCTTATATTATAAAATTGTTTAAACTTCAAATTGAAATATTTTTTTTATTTTCGAGAGGTGGACCTTAATTTTTTAGATTTTTAATATAGATATTATGCTCTACTAGTAGACGAAATTTGATCGAAATCGGTGACGACCACACCTGGACCCCTCCTTGTTAGTAAAAATTCTCAGTGATTAAAAATAAAGGGAAAAATTACGAAAAACTACATTTTTCAAATTTGCTGCAGTTATAACTCGAAGACAAATCATTCGATCGATTTGATTCTTATTGCAGCTTCTTTTACGTGGGAAGCGCCAAAAGTTCTCGGCCTAACATGATTAAACTTATTTAAAGGTGACGTAATTTATACTCACAGAAAGTATTAAGTCTCTAGTAATCACAAACGCAGTGGACGAGTTTACATGTGCGTTTTATTTATTCTGTTGTAAAAGTGTAAACTCAATATATCGACCGTTTCAAAAATTGAATATCGTGTAGTTATAAAATTTCTGACAAAAGGACAAACTCCAGAAGAAATTAAGGACAGATTGGATGGTGTATACGATAAAGCCGTGCCAAAGGTTTCGTTTGCGGTACGAGTCCCTCAACGACGATGATCGTTCTGGACGTCCGTCCGGCAGATTCGATCACTTCCGAAAACATCGCTCTTGTAGAATCGCTACAAAGAATTTGCTTATTATTATAAAGGCATAGAGATGCTTATCCCACCTTATAATAAGTGTATTGAAATAGAAGGCGGTTCTATAGAAAAATAAATTCTTTTCACTGTTCTCTTTGTATTTTTTAATACTCAGGCCGAGAACTTTTGGCGCATCCTACGTATATATATTTCTTCGTACCATGAACTTCCAGTTCCGATCGAATAAAAAATGTAATATTCGCAAGCCAAAAACCATCAAATTTTCGCGCAAAATTTGAAACTTTTTTTTTAAAAACTCCGCTCTTTTGTTAAATTTCAACTTTTTTTTCGGTTGAGGTTCACGGTACGGACCATACCTTCTAGTTTAGTAGGCCTTTTGATTTTTTTGATTTCAGGCAGTATGAAGGCCGCTATCACTGCAGCAGTGGGGGAACTTTTTTTTTGGAGCCTTGGGAGATCTCGAATAACTCACTGAATTTTAAATTTTTTGGTCCAAAAATTTCATCATGAATTTATTATATATCAAAGAATATATCCTTAAAATATTAAAACATTCCACACAGTAGTTTTCTTTAAAAAAATTCCCAAAAAATCACCTTTTTTCAGACGGTCACACTAGTGGTCCCCCTTAAAATGCGAAGGATCCGGTAACACTATGAAACTACATACTTATGTACAGGTCTGTCGAACTTTTAGGCCAAGATAAATTGAAGATTATGTTACTCGTAGAAAGTACATCATTTTAGCGAATTTACAGACACGTCTAATGTCCGGAATTTCCAACAAATGAGTTTTTTCCAATATTTAGTAAAATTCAAAAGTTTTAGAAATTTTTTTACACCATTGCAAAGAGCGAAAAATTCACATAAGACATGTTTTGAACCATTATTCCTATGTATGCTGGTTTACGAGAAAAATTGTATTACTGAAAATTCGCTATGTTATGCAGGATGCTGTGACAGGGGTATTTTATAATTTCATTAAATTTCATCATGGTACCGTGTTTTGATGTTTCCATGTTACCTGATGATGCGTCTTAATTAATTTAATTACCAATAGTTTGGTCTAGATTTACCAAATAAGCTTTCTATCGGTTTTGTGATAATGTTAATAATGTGTTCTGCAAAATATACAATTTCTGTATGGGAAGTACCCATTGGGGACCCCCTATCAATTTATTTAAACTTCCTAGACTTTTATTCCAGTTACATTCTAGCGCTGGGTTCAATCGCTGGCTGGAATGCTACTGGAATAATGTGAACAGGCTATTCAAAGTTTTTTAATTTAAACGGCAAAGAGAATATTTCTGTTAACTGCAAGCTTTTACTACCATTCTTTCCATTTTTGATAAAATTAACCTTCGAACACTGACGTCTGATTGGAAATAAAATTCTAATGAAACGTTTAGGTTACATTTCCGCACGAAAGTCAGAGATTTCAATAACAAAATTAGAATATTTACTGCCAAATTGTTCCAGTTTCCTTATTGCCATAAAGCAAAAACTTTTTCAATAGCACTGTATTTTAAGTGGACAGTGTTCACCCTGCTCATTGGCTTATATCGCTAATGAACGTTCATGGAGTAAACTATAGCCTATAGGTAATGAATTCATACTTCTTAATTTAACTTTTAACACTATTCGACAGCTTGAAGGTGTTAATTTATTGATTTAATATTGGTTGTCAAGTAGAATTGTTTATTAATAGATTTTAAACAAAACATCAGATTTGATAAATATTATAGAATTTGAAATTTACTGATATCTTAAAAAATTTAACTCTTAAAATTCAATCGATAATGATTCTTTATGTGTTAAATTAAATATTAATTATCCTAGTGATTAAAAGAAGTAGAGGTAAGATCTTAAAATATATTTAAAAAATGACTGACAAAAAAGAAGAAGAGAAAGTTGAAGATGTTCGCTGGGAGTATTTTTTCAATTATTTATCAAAATCGATAAAAGTAAAATTTGAAAAATGGACGAAAATGATTGGAATTGACGACTATCGAGTACGCACGAAATGTTTCAAGTACTGATATAATGATTTATTACTTAAAATTTTCAATATTTTAGAACTTATTTAATTCATTCCTCGATAAACCGGATATCATGAATATTTTTTTCTTTGTACCGTCATCCGGTGTATTAACTCCATCCAGAACATTTCCAAAAACTTTAAAAAACAAGTGTTGCTATTTTATTAAAAAGCAACCGGTAATACTTACCAACGAAAACGTTAAATCGATGATACTTTTCGGGGATATCTCACCAAGGCCATTAGATGAGTTATATGTATTGTTAGAAGAGGTAAATTTGCTTTAAACTATTTAGAAACATTATTGATCTTAAATACTTTAAATTAAATTGTTTAGTTGTTTATACCAATGCTAACCAATCAAGAAAATTGTAAGGGATGGCCAACAATTGTTACACAAGATATTGAGCGCCAACTGCACGAACTTAAGTCAACTATCGTACATATCAAAGGCGCTATGCTCGATCAAATACTACTCCCAATGCCAACTGGATCGGAACGATCCTATGAAGCCGAGCAACTTATTCGAGAAAGGTATTCTTCATTGTGTTTTATAATAAGGTAATAGTATTTTGTTGTGGTAGATTTCCCACTAGATCGTCTAGGCTGAAGACTAGAAAATTATTACTGCTTTAGCATGAAACTGTTTTCCTACTCGGTAGAGCCAATGTATTCAAAAAATAAATAATTTGCTGAATTTTTTAAGGGAAAAGTTATTGAGAGAAATTGTCTAAAATATCTCGAAATATTTTTAGAACGTCTCAGAACATGTTAATAGTGTTCTATGTCTCAAGTATCTCAACTAAATTGAAATGTTTGAAATAGATAAATGTCTGATACGAAATTTTGAAATGTTATTTGAAATGTTTTAAGGGTAGAATATTAGCAGTCTTTCAGAACTTCCAGAAGCATTTTGAAACTTTTTAACAATATTTTTTGGTGAAAATACGTTTAGGCTATTCATTGTTAATTTTATACTTCCGGACGGGTAGAGGCGAACCACTTGAACAAATTAGTCTAGAACCTTAAAAGAAAGACGTATTACAAGAAACACTGAAGAAGATCCTGACTTCTATCAGATTATTGGTGCCAGCAGGTTTCTTTATTTCAGTCAAGAATTGAACCTAGAAAATATTTATAGCAGTTCTAGCACAGTTTACTAATTAATTTTCATATTTCATAGCTAGCCAATAGATTTCATAGTTCATTTTTCTACATTTAGTGAAGGTGAAATTGTGGATCTCGAATTAAAATCTGAAATTGAAAAAACGGTAATCAAATGGTCATCTATTGTTAACACAATCATGAAAGAAAAATCGTCAATGGGATTAACCGAAGGTGAACATCCGGTACCACTACGAGAAGTTAATTTTTGGTCAAAACGTTTAAAGACATTGGAATCAATATATGAGCAATTATGTGATCCCCGCGTTAAGAAAATGGCATCTATTTTAGAATTAACAGAAAGTGTTTACTACCCGTGCTATAAAATTCTATTTAGAAATGTTGTAGCAGGTTTGTATATTAATTATTGATAAATCTTTGACTCTTATAAGGATCGGTTTAAATAGCTCGTATACTAAAATAACGAACGTATAAGGAAATCCCATCACCATAAGTTGTAAATTCGAAACTTTATTTTGGTTAAATTATAAAATTGAGTATTACTTCCTTATCATTTGCTCATCAGAATCACTAAACCCAGACTAGCATTTGCTAGCTGTAAGTTATAGATACTAAAAAGATATTAAAACTTGGACGTAGTACTTGTCACATTAATCCATTAGAAGTTTCTACTGGAAAGTAATATCAATCTCGTTATAAAAACATTACCATCATTATTTTTAGTTATTGAACTCATTTTAAAAATTTAAACCCAGAAATACACAGGTGGCAGTCCAGAAAACAATGAGACAAACAACAGTGCTAATTTCAAAAAAAAAAAACTTACATAACTAATCTGAATCTACAATATACATTTTCCACCATCTTTCAAGAGTTTCATGAATTTGGCTTTTATGGCTTGTACCACCTTTTACTCCGACTAAAATTTTTATCTTTTTAAGTCCTTGTCGGTTTGATTTAAATTTTTCTTTTCATTTAAAAATTATTCTTATAAAGGTTATTGTTATTGTACAATAATTCGCTCTAATATTTGCAGTGCTTAGTCAGCAATTAAGTACTTAACTTTTATTAATATTTTACTTCTTTTCTTTTTATTGTTATTGTTCAGTATGTTTATTGGGCAATATTTTTGTGTAATACCTAATAACCTAGTTATAGTGAACTAACTAAATGTATTATTATGCAATCAGCCAGTGGCGGCTCAGATAATGTAACAAACAGATATATTTATCTACCAGTTGCATCAAATAAGCCTAAATCACTGTTCGATGAATTAAGTGAAATAAACAGCGATCAACAGTTACCTGGTACATCAACCATTAGAAAAATAAGGGATAAACTTTCTAATTACAAAAGCCAAACCGAAAAATTTGAACAAGAAAACAGAATGCTATAAGAAGATTAAGCATTTCGTCGCAGGCCTCCATTCCAGATAACGACCAATCAAATAACAAATCGGTCATGGAAAATAATACAACAGCCAGTCAAAAATCAAATTGGTAAAGAGACGACTTTGTTGTAGTATCCCGTAAAAAAAAAGAGAAGTCCAGATGCTGAACAGAGTAGAGTTAAGCAGAAGGAAAATTCGGAGACGGAGGACACTACCAACAATCGCTTTGAAATTCTCCAAAGTGTTTCTCAAGACCCAGATATACCAACCGAAAGCTTGTCCAAAGATAAAAAAGAACCAATGCAACCTATTTTTGTAACAAATGTTATTAATTTTAAATCATTTGAACAGTCGAACTAAATTCGAATGGCTTTACTAATAAATCCTTGTTTAAAGTTATGAATAAGCAAATAAAAATTATACCAGTATGTATAATTTTTGTATAATGTATGTATAAACGCGGTATGTTTCTACATACCGCGCGTTGATCACATATTTTAAATCACGTAACGTAAATTATTACACTCATCGCTTAAGACAAGAACTACCTTATCGAGTTGTTTTGAGGAATGTTCATCATTCCACCACACAAGAAGAAATAGCCGCTGATCTTGTCGTAGGCTTTTCTATGTTGTAGAAAACGTATCCAATATAAAACATGCTAAAACCAAGGAACCTTTACCTTTGTTTTTTATTCATCTGAAGAATAATGAAAATAACAAACCAATTTACCAGGTCACAAAAATGGGAAATAAAATTGTAAAAATTTGAACCACCTAATAAAAATAGGGAAATTCCGCAATGTAAAAGATGCCAGAGATTTGGTCACACCCAAAACAATTGTGGACGTATTTATAGATGTGTAAAGTGTACTGGAAATCATCAGACAAGTGCGTGCGAGAAAAAAAGCAGAGATATCCCTGCTGTTTGTGTTAACTGTGGTGAAAATCATCCAGCAAATTATAAAGGTTGTATCGTTTACAAAAAACTTTTAGAAAAACGTTACCCGCCATTAAGAAGAAAGCAGCCTACTGAATCCAACTTGATCTCACGAGTTCCATCTCCGAACTACGTGAGAGAAAACTTCACCTATGCACAAGCAGTTGGAGATTTGCCCTCCACTAACATTATTGAAGCCGCCACTGAACAAAATACAAACTAAGATTTAATCGCTTTTATGAAGCAGTCATTTTCGGAGCTGAAAGAAATGTTTCGAGATCTTATGAAACAAAATAGCGTGATGGTTAGTCTATTAACAGCGCTGGTTGCTAAGATAAAATAAAATGGCTCTATCCATAAATATCGTTTTATGGAATGTAAATGGTTTATTAAACCGTCGTCTGGAACTTGAAACATTCCTTCAAGATCATGACATAGATATAGCCCTAATATCTGAAACGAGATTTACTCAGAGAAGTTATCTTAAAATAAGAAACTATACTGCGTATGATACGAAACATCCTAGTGGTAGAGGCCACGGTGGTACAGTGATTATAATTAAAAACAGCTTAAAGCATCACGAGCTACAAAAACATAATGAAGAATACCTTCAAGCAACAAGTGTAGTGGTGGAAGATTGGATTGGGCCAATAACTTTTTCCGCTGTGTATTGTCCTCCAAGATATGCAATCAGCCAGGATATGTTTCAAAATTTTTTCAACAACCTTGGAAATCGATTTATTTTAGGCGGTGTACTACAATGCTAAGCACACGCACTGGGGTTCTAGGCTCATCAACCCTAAAAGTAGAAATCTTCTAAAAGTTATCGATGAAAGCAATCTGAATCATCTATCTACGGGTGAACCAACTTATTGGCCATTGATTTAAATAAAATTCCAGATTTGTTGGACCTATTTGTTACGAAAAATATGTCTAATAGATACATGGAGATAAAGTCGTGTTTTGACTTATCATCGGATCATTCACCTGTTCTGCTTACAGTTAGCACTAAATTAATCCATAAAGAGAAAACACCTGTTCTGTTCAATAAGCACACGGACTGGGATTACTTTCGAAATTATATTGACAAAAAAATTACCTTAAGAACATCCTTAAAATCAGAATTAGAATTAGATCAAGCAGTGGTAAATTTTACTAATATCATTCAATCTGCTGCTTGTGAATCCACTCCAGACATTGTTAATAATTCAGGTGCCAAAGTTACCTCACCAGGTACAGTTAAAGACTTGATTTTAGAAAAACGGAGGCTAAGAAGAATATGGCAACAAACCAGGTTTCCAGGAGACAAAAATCGTTTTAACAGAATATCCCAAAAGTTAAAGCGATTACTGAACAAATTAAAACAGGATGCTATTGAAGATTATCTCGAAAATCTTTGTCCAACTGAAGCATCTGACTACTCCCTCTGGAAAGCTACTAAGCACAGTAAACAGCCACAACAGCCAATACCATCACTTCGTGGAAATAATGGAAGCTGGGCAAAAAGTGCACGAGAAAAGGCAGAACTTTTTGCTGAAACTTTATTTGAAGTTTTTCAACCCAATCACGGAGACAAGTTAAATATCGAAGAAACTCAACTTTTAGAAGCATCTTCAGAGCCAGCTGTCCCAGTTGAACCTTTTTCGCCAAAGGAAATTAAAAGATGCCATTTTCAATGCCATTTTAAGGCTAAAAGATGATTTTTAATGCCATTTTAAGACTAAAATATTTCCCTGCTGTTTGGAAATTAGCTCAAATCATCTTAATACAAAATCCGGGAAAGCCAGTAAATGAGGTAACGTCGTACGGACCAATCAGTTTACTCCCCGTTTTATCAAAAATGTTCGAAAAGTTATTTCTCAGAAGACTGCATCGAGTTATTGATGACCTTAAAATTATTCCAGATCATCAGTTTGGTTTTCGCGCAAAACATTCAACCGTCGAACAAGTTCATCGTGTAGTCAATACGATCAACCGTTCTTTTCAAGAAAAAAATACTGTACGGCAGCTTTTCTCGACGTGAGTCAAGCATTTGACGAAGTATGACATACTGGTTTATTGTATAAATTAAGGAAAAATATTCCTGAATCATTTTACTTAATACTGAAATCTTATTTGTCAGATCGTTACTTTCATGTAAAGTTTCAGAGTGAAATATCAGAAATGTTTTCAGTCCGTTCCGGTGTACCACAAGGTAGTGTTCTCGGGCCTGTTCGTTATCTTATATATACTGTAGATCTGCCGGTTGATGAAGAAAATACTACTGCAACATTTGCTGATGATACTGCTATCCTAGCTACTGATGAAGATCCAAATGTTGCATCACAAAAGTTACAATTTAGCTTGCGTCAAATACAGGAATGGTTACATAAATGGCGTATTCGAGTAAATGAAACGAAATCAGTGCAAGTTACATTTACTATGAGAAAAGGAACCTGCCCTGCAGTTAGTTTGAATGAAGTAGTGTTACCATTAGCTACTGAAGCTAAATATCTAGGTATGCATCTAAACAGAAAATTAAGATGGCGTAAGCATATTTGGACTAAACACAAGCAACTAAATGTTAAGTTTTCTAAGTACTATGTATTGGCTTCTAGGTTGTAAGTCAAAGTTGTCTTTAAGAAACAAAGTGCTAGTTTATAAAAGTGTTATCAAACCAGGATGGACTTATGGTATTCAACTTTGGGGTACTGCTAGTGTTAGCAATATTGAGATATTGCAACGTTTTCAATCTAAAGTGCTACGAGCCATTAGTGCTTCCCCGTGGTACGTGCGTAACGATGACATACATCGCAGTCTTCAAGTGCCCACAGTGCGTGAGGAAATAGTACAATACAGTGATAAATACATTCATCGCCTAGAAAATCATCCTAATGTGTGTGCCCTTAACCTACTTGACAATAGTGACTCTTTGTATAGACTAAATAGACAGAACATTTTAGAATTAAGATATCGATTTATTTAGTTTTTAATGAATAGTATATATTATATTTAGTATATCATTAATTTTGATTGATTACCAGTGGGTAATTACCATTCCCGTTATGTTCTATCATCGCTCGATTTATAGTTCTATTTAGAACTGATAATCGATAAACGAGGATATCAAAAAAAGAAAATTTTAAAATTACTGCTAGAGCGACATAGTATGCATTTTCGTTAATTTTTTCTTGATGTCAGTTAACACTATCTTCCATATATTGATTTAATAGATGACATATTTCGAGTCATTCTAAAAGATAACCCATGGTTAAAGAAGATGGTCATCGTAACTTTTCTGCCATTAATTCCAGCCAGTTCTCACTTTTTTCGCAAGTGGTTTCCATTGCGTACTCTAGCTTCTATTTCATTTTATGTATTGATCAAAAATTTCTTCCATAGCAGTCCTTCAGGTAACAACATTCTTCACCCAAATATTCTTGAGCATTGACTGATTGCAACAATCCGCGTATAATTCATACAGCAAGTACACAAAGCATGCCAATATTCGTACGTATACAGGCAGGCCCGGCGAGAGGGGGGTAGTAGAGGCTATAGCCCGGAAGTTCGAGTCTGGAAGGGGGCCGGGAGTCATCAGTAAGGAGCACGAGAAAAGTGCCACAATTTTTTTTGTTCTTGGAGTCCGTTATTTTTTTTTGCCAGTCCTGTATATAAGATGTATACCCATACGTATGTATGTATATGTATCAATTTAGAATTTACGCGCTTGTAACTATTTTACCAAGAGCAGTCTCATTATTTTTGGGCCATCCTCGTAAAAATAAACTGATTAACAGTTCAGATGATTCTGACTTTAAAAAACATATTCCGTTCAAAATTATTTAAGTACGAATACTTTTTATCACACACTTAATTTTGGCATACTTCTGATTCAAGATTGACTTGACTATATTTTGCAAATAGTGACTTAACCATTTAAATTTCTATTGCAGCTGTTGCTGAGGCTCGTGATATTAACACCTATTTAAAACCAATATCAAAACATTTTCTAATGTTAGAAGGAAATGACTTTAGCGAGTGTAGATCACACTTAAGACCGATGATACATTGTGTTTGCTTACTTTGGGCAAATTCACGATATTTTTGTTTAAATTCTAAGATAACTGCATTAATACGCCAGATTGGAAATTCAATTGTTCAAGAGTGTAGGAAAGAATTAGACCCCTCATCAATATTTCAAGGAGAGAGCGAGGAACAACTTAAACGTTTGGCAGTGATTATTGATATCTTGAAGGAGTTTGTGTAAGTTATACCTATATAAATAAAAATTTAAAAAAGGCAATTTTACACACTTTGAAATAGATGATACTATTAGCATGGAAATGATTACTTTAAAGTTGAAAATAGTTATTTTCGATACATATGCGTAAAGAGAGGTATTCTAGTAGGCTTAAACTGGGGAACGAGTCTAAGGAGCTGACGCATACACAACGAGATCGAGTGCGCTGTATACCCCCACTCGCCTGACGGCTCGTGGGGGTAAGCGCACGAGATCTCGTTGTGTATACGTCAGTCTCTAAAGTTTGACCGAGTGCCCCAGTTTAAGCCTATTGAATACCTCACTTTACGCATACGTATCGAACATAATTTTTTATAACGACGGCTTCTCAAGTTTAACAGAGAGAAAAAAAATTAATTATTTTTAAGTAATTTTAGAAAATAGTAGGGTTAATTTTATTTTATGTTATATGAAAAAAACTTTTTTTTTATTAATTTGTAGATCGTTTTTATTTTTTTTATTAATTTGTAGATCGTTTTTATTTTTTTTTTTATTAATTTGTTGATCGTTTCCAGGTTTAATTTGAATATGATTATCATTGACAAATGAATATCATTATTTTCTCGCATAGTTTTAGCAACTTTCACGCACAATTGTACTTTTGCGCACAGTTACTGTCGTTTGTTTTACAATGATATGAAAACTGTTCTTTACGCCCACTACACAACGCTCGAATATTAAACTTTAGAAGCGGGTGTTATAAAAAGTAATTTTAATTATAAAATGGATACTTGAGATATAAATTAGTTTCCACGCTTTTAACTTTTATTTATGTACCAATTAATAATTTTTAATTAATGCCCGTTTTGTGCGAATCATTTCGAACATAAACATCAAAATATTTATTAGTCAATTAATTTCTGCCGCCCACTCATTGATTATCCCTTTTTGTATCTAACTTTTGCGTATTAAGAACCATAAAACAAAATCCTAATCATTTATTATATCTGCACGTATCCTGTCTTTCTGTTTGATTTGAATGTAATCATACTCTTTTTTCGATCACATGTGTATGTTGGAGGCCAAAAAAATCCTAATCATGTCATATCTGCACGTATCTTAACGAATCATATCGTTTTTCACATCACATCCTTTTTGGTATTAAGTTTTTTTGTGTATTATTGGAAGCCAAAAACATCAATAGATCAATTTATAATTTATCTTATTTATTCCCAGTGAACATTTTTCTGTAAATTTTATGTCAAAGTGACAGAACTGAAAGTCACCTGTTACATAAAATATGAGTCACATATGACTCACATGTAACTTACAATTTCCCACTTATAAACGTAACAATGTGACGTAACATTGTTATGGTCTTGTTACGTTTCAGGAAAATATAACTTTGATGTTACCTTATAGATAAAAATACGCCTTACGCCTTCTTTTGCAAAAAGCAAATTCAAAATTCCCCTTTTTTGTTTCTTATTAACATTACATCACATATTACCAACTTTGTTCATATACATACACCTAAATTATTATTGTTTTTTTTTCTTTCTTTTTGTTGACTGTTACAGGATTCGAACCGTTATCCAAGCTGAAGCATCATTTAAATTATCGACAGTCTTAACCACTAGACCAAACTCACTTATTTATTCTCATTGTTATATGTTAATATATATCACAAAATAGTAAATAAAGCCTTACAAGAATTTTCATAAGAGTTTAATTTTTAAATTAATAACAAAATTAACTGTTTTAACGACGTATTAACGTTTTTTTAATGAAATGTCACAATCATGACTCTTTTGTTATGTTTTTGTGACGTGTCAATATTAATAAAACATTTCACTTGTCACTTTTGTGAAATGTTTTGTTACCATATTAATTTTAAATGTATCAATTCAGGAGGAGTTATCAATTTAAAGATTCCTGTAGTTAATACGTCACAAAAACATAACATAAGAGTACTGTTGTGACGTTTTGTTCAAAGTAACATTGTTAGGTCATCGGGACATAACAAAAGAGTTATGATTGTGACATTTCAATAAAGTAACGTTGATACATCACAAAAACATAACATAAGAGTCAGTTCTGTGAGGTTTTATTAAAGTAACATTGTTAGGTTGCGAAGACATAACATAAAAGTCACACTGTGACGTTTTATCGAAGCAACCTTGATACATCATCTAAACGTAACATAGCAGTCACAAATGTGACATTTTATTACAGTCACAATGGCACGTAACTGTTACGTAACATACAGGTACCAATTAGGTATATAACGTAAAACTCTAATTTTATATAATTGTTATGTCACCCATAAGTCAAAAAAGTTGCGTAACTTGTTATTTCCATGTTACATCACATTTACATTCTATGTTCACTGGGTTGTTCCCTATTTGTAAAAGTGAAAATTATCTTTTCTAATGTTTTCAGTATTAAAACAAAAATTAATCATTTTAAAGTGCAAATTATCCATTAAAGTTATTATTTCAAAGTTAAAATTGTTTCATTTAAAGTTCCAATGTACATGTATTTCTAAGAAATTAATATAGCATTTAGTTTCGAAAAACTTTTTTCTCTAATAGAGCAATGTTTGAAGAATATCGTTCAAAAGTAACTTCATTTTTTCCACCAAATGTTGAACCAGTACCATGGAGTTTTCATCCACGCACAGTTTTCAATCGACTTTTTCTGTTTATTGCACGTTTGGAGAAAATTTATATATTTTTCCAAACCGTCATTGAATTTGGACGATTAGAAAAAGTGGAAATTGGTGGTATTAAAGGACGTGGGCTAAGTGTACGTGTTCAGAATATATTGAACGAGTTTACTAAATTAAATGCTTATTTTACTGGGATCACATACGACCCACTTGAACCAGCATCAACACTATTTGATACAGACTATGAAAAATTTTTAAAAGCCGTGCAAGATTTAGATCGAAAATTGGCAGCGCTATTTTCTCAAGCTTATGACGAATGTTTTAATATTGAAAGTATATTTAAGGTAAGACAATGATGTTTCTTCAAAATATAAGTATTAAAAGGTAGTAAGAAAATGAAAAATTCTTTTAGTTACTGAAAATTATTGGAAATCTACTATTTCGACCGGTTATCTATGAAGAAGTTTCTCCGAAACTGAAAAATATTCCGAAACTCATGCATATTGAATTGGACGCAACCAAAGCAATATTTGATGCTGGCGAGAAATATGGTATACCAATTGATTGCTCAATGCCTCCAGTAGCTGGATCCCTTTACTGGATACATAAATTAAATGGCCGTATTGATTTACCAATGATCAATTTCAACGAATTGGAAATTGAGTAAGTAAAATTTTCATTTAGCATAAATTATAAATTTGACTTCCTTCAGCATTTTCACTATTACTATGAAATTTATAATTTTAATGTCTTTTGTTTTTTTGCGTTAGTATCGCCAAAGAAGCAGAAGCTGATTATATAAGATTGAAATATAAACAAATGACAAAACTTTTAGCCAATAAAGAAAACGAAATATTCCAAAAATGGGTTTTAATGGTACCCGATCAAATACGAGCTGGATTGATGGAGCCACTATTGAAACGAGATGGTGATATAATCCTTATAAATTTTAGTCCGGAAGTAGGTGTAACATTTTTGTGTGGTTTATGTTTTTAAATTAAAAATAAAAAAATCACAATTTTGATTACGCACTCTCACAAAGTTTAAATTGTGTAATATAAAATGTTTATCAGTCATCATAGTGCTTTAGATAGCAAACCGATGATTCTCCAATAATTAAAACATGCTATGTCGATTTACAATAATGACAATTTTTGAAACAAATGAACTTTCAACAAGAATCGAAAAATCTCATCATTAATAGGCACCCATTTGTTTACAAAGCTAATCTTTAACTTCTTTTCTCCAGGAGTATCTTTTTCTGACTATCCTTGTACATTTGCTTATTTTCTTGGTTGATGCCAAATTACCGATTGCAAATTAAAAAGTAAATATTAGGTGTGTGCAAAAGTTCTACCCGTTTTTAGGGCATAAAAAATAAAATAATAAATTCGTTCATATATTTGTCTTTCTACTGTAGTTCTGTGTATAGAAAACCTCTCTGCTAATTCTTCAACAGTTATTTGCTCACCATTTAATATAGCATGTTCAAAATCTTCATCGGAAAACTTCGAAGGGCGGTCCAGATCGCGGTTTATCGGCGCAGCTTTTATCTCCATTACGGAATTTTCGAAACCAACGACGGTAGGTACTTTCGTCTATAGCACTTTCCCCATGCACCTCGAATATTACGACAAGCTTTGACAGCATTATGACCTTTGTCAAACTCATAAAGCAAACAGATATGGTGTTTGATACACGACATGTTAACCGTACAACGAATTAATTACGTATAAGCGAGAATTATGTAGTCACGAGCTATTGAGAACTTACGTTATGTAGAATACTATTGCGTAATATTGCATCATTTATTAATACGGAATATTTTTTTTTTTAAACTCAGTATTCGGGAAACGGGTAGAACTTTTGCACACACCTAATATAACGGAAGTTTACTAAGTTTGAGCTTTAGATCAAAAATATATAGGCAGTGTTGAACACTGCCGCAGTTGGGCTTTATTTATAGTTATTATAAAGCTTGAAGTAGATCGTGCCCTCCGTAAAGAACTTTTCTCGCAGGTCGCAGTACACCTATGAATGACACTCCTATTGGTAGACTCTAAATATTTTTTGAACTACTGTATGACAGTCACAAATATCACATTTATGGCCAAAATTGTGTCTAAGAATGTTTTTTTTAAAGTAGTTGTCGGCCGCGATATAAGCCCAATTTCCGGTTCCGCCCTCCATGTTGGTGATGTCAAATGGGTTCAATGAATCTGAGTCCATTCTCATTACACTCTCCATCCAAGAAATCTCACATCCATAGTTAACTCAGGTTTGTTGAATGCTTCTGAGTTGTCCGGGTGTACTTACATAACCTGTTTGCGGTAGAACTACGCGTTGCTTTTGGGTTCAGACTTGGCATCTTCAATATCATTTTCATTAGAATTTTGGCGTTTCCTGTACCATTCTCTATGAATTTATGCTCGATTTTTGTAATTCTAATTGTACTTTGCCTTCATGTATCGCAAGATTTTAAGAAAATCAGAAAATTCTCAATCTTTTTCACAGCTTCATATCTTTTTAAGTTTTTAAAATACACATTTGGAACCTAAAATGAGTTGTAATACATACATTTCTTTTCAAAACGGTATTTGTTTACTAGTATCGGATTATTAGCCTTTAAGTTCATGTTAACCTTAAGGTTAAACGACTATAGTGTCGTCAACTTTGAGGGGGAATTGTCCATTGAACTCAGTTTCATCAGCGTTTCTCCAACTTCCGTATACCATACATTCTCATTCAAGTTTACACACTAGAATTTTATTTTTCGTCGTTTATGCCAATTTCTATTTCTGTCTATTTAAAGCTTCTTTCAATAACTTTCCTCCTTAATCGGTAGAGCCAACACTTTCCTATATTCTTAACTTCCTATATAGTTAAGTTTCTCTAATTCTAATAGCTCTTAAACTATTAACAGAAGACTTACTTCAAGAAAACTAAGCCGACATTAAAATGTTATTCCAATAAGCGGCTTTAAGCGCCCACCTCTTCACCATTCCACGAACGAGGCGAAGGTGCTGTGTGGTAAATTAAATGTGTCACTGTTTTTCCGAATATTAGTCATTTTAAATAAAAACTATTTGATATCGCTCACATTTCGAGAATGCCTACACTTCAACTGATAAAATAACACATTAAGTATTACACAGTCTAACAGAAAATAACTGCTATAATTAAAAACTTTTTTCTTTAAGTTAGAGGCGGCCTTACGTGAAGTAAGATATTTACTTCTTATTGAAAAAGAGAATATACCAGCGGAAGCACTAGCGTTATTTGAAAGGGAAGAAGAATTGTATAAATATAGATTAATTTTAAAACGAATTGTCGAATGGTACAACCTCTTAAAAAATAAATGTAATGATGTTGAATTAGAAATTATTTCCATGGAATTAGATGTTATTAATGGAATGATTGATTCCATAATTGAGACGTTGACATGGAATGATGATGGTAATTTTAAAAAATGTTCCCTTTTTGCTAACTTTATTTTGAAAAATTTAATTTATGTACCTTTAGTACTCAATTCAATTGAAGAATTATACGATGAACTTAAAGATCTTAAAGATCGTGTTCTCCAAGCACAAGCTAACGTACAAAATATTTTGGATGGCATCAAAGAATACGGTAACGAATATATGTATGATAGAAAAAATGGTAAATTATTGGATTTGGAAGGTGCACCTGCGGCTAGAGAGATGAGATATAATAAATTACGCGAATCCTTCATTCAAGTGTCATGCGTTATGAAAGAGAATTATAAATTATATTTTAATATAAAAGACGAAAAGAAGGTAATTCCTCAGTAATTTAAAAAAAAATGTTTTATTAACATGTTGATTGTTCTTATTTATTTAATGTAAAGGATATTGAGGAAGAAGGAGAAGAAGAGGGAGAAGAAGAAGAGGAAATACAGCAAGAGAAACAGGAAAAAGTAGAAAAAGTAGAAGAAGTTGAAGAAGAAGAAAAAACTGAAGTTGAATTGGAAAGACAGGCATTTATTGAGAGAACTTGGAAAAAATACGAAATTTATATTGATAAGTTACTTGAAAATTTGATACTATTTGTGTGTAAAAAAAGGTACTCGTTTCTGCTTAAGATTTTATTTTTCTTCACAGATAACCGGGTATCTATAATTTATCAGAAATGAAAAGAGTGATATTACGTTGATAAAATACAAATTTCAATTTTGATAGAAAACAAAATTTATTATACAGGGTGTTTCAAGCAACTAAGAACATATAAATTTTAACACAAGGAAAATTTGTTGTGATCAAAGGGTGCTTTATTTTATTATTATTAAATATTTAGCAAAACTTGAAATAATATCGCGTCAAAATAATGTTTAAAAGTAATTAAAAGACAATAGCAGTATATTTATTGAGATAACTATAAATAAATCTTAATCTAATGTTGAAATATTTATTAACAAATAATATTGCTTAGTTGAAAATTGGACACCTGTTGTTTTGTATTCAAATTTATTTTTTTGCAATTAAAGAAAATTTTAATAACTATGGATACCTATATAAAAATTATAGCCATAAAAAACAAGCATACTCTGATCCCAACAATTTTTTCCCATGTTAAATTCTGTATGTTCTTACTTCGCTGAAACAGACTGTGTAACTACGACAATACTTGTCTTTATACCGCAAGAATCACTTAAGAAAAAATAGAGGAATTAAGCTAAATCAAAATTTCATCTTTCTTTATGATTTAAATTAAGAATTTTTTGAAACTGATTGAATAGGTGTATCTCAACTTATGGACATTTAAGTTGGAGATATTGCCCTGCAATTCACCTCAACTTATTGCAAACCAAGCCCTAAGCGTGTTTGTAGAAAACTGTGGATAGCAGTGTGCCAGTGTGTGCTTGATACCGCTTAAGGCATTTAGTTAGTCGGTATCGGTCACTCAATGCACAACGCATTATTATGTATTGTCGGACCATTGTAAGCTTGGACCCCTCCTTGCTCCGTCCGACTCCGTCCGAAAATATTGGAAGTCCCAAACCGTTGGACAAGTTCGTTAGCCAGAACATGTCCGATGCCAGGAACATGGTTAAAAAATTGTTTTTTTGCCAAAATTTCCACTTATTCAAGAATTTTTGTGAAATTTTTTTACACTATTTAAAAGAGGAGAAAAGATTACATAAATACCCCTGTCGCAGCATCCTGCATAACATAGCGAATTTCCATTTACAAAAGTACGTTTTTCTCGGAAACTAGTGGATATAGAGTAATTGTAAATAAAACGTACTTTTGTAAATGGAAATTCGCTATGTTATGCAGGATGCTGCGACAGGGGTATTTAAGTTATCAATTCGCTTAAAAAACCATTTGGTAGGAAATTTTAAGCACTATCAGTCTTATGATTTACAATTTTTTTGAGTCCTTCAATTTTTAGATTTGTAAGTTTAAAGGGCTTAGGAAAGGTAGTCTTCGCGTTCTGTTTTGAGCTTCTAACGATCATAACTCAGTCAAATTTGGACGTACAAAAATGAACAAAAAAGCAAATTTTTCAGCAAGAAAAGACCTACAATTTTCATTCTATAATTTTTTTTCATAAATTTGTTAGTTTTTTAAATATTTTGAAAAAAAAATACGACTTTTTTAAAAATTAAATTTTCTTTTCAAGAGTAAATCAGTCATTTTTTCGAATTTAAACTTCTAAATTCGTTCAAACTACCAGAATCCATTGTTTATATATGAATAAAGTAAACTGGCGACGGATTACGCTTAGTTTCAATGTTTGCCGTCAAGTAATGAATTTTGATACCGATTTTTTTTCTCAAAAATCAAGACAACTATTTTGCTTTGAATGTAACTCCGTTAATTTTTATACTAATGGCTTTTACCACAGCTCAAAATAAAGGTCTATTCAAGTACTTTAAAATTTGTAATATGAGTTTTTTTCGAAAAACCTCTCATTTTTCCTCCAAATGACATTGAAAGTTTCGATTTTAGCTATCGTCAAAATCGATTTTAACTTCAAGGAGTCATAACTTAGGTTCTGTTCTACCTACAAAAATAAAAGAGAATGCAATCTCTTTGTTACTTAATTTTCTTTATTTTTGCTCATAACCATTTTTTGTGTAAAACTTGTAGTTTTTGAGATATTTGCGAAATATCCCTCAAAAACATGCATTTATTGGGCTAAAAACGACCACATTTAGGCGCCAACATCTCAAAAAGTATTGACTGTACAAAAAATTCTTATAGAATATTTTTTGCTTAGAATTTGTCCCTCTATCGAACGGTGAGGTTATTTTTCATAAAAAAATTTCCAACCCCTAGAAGGGGTGCCTTCACCCCTAGGGTGAAAGCACACATCGGCATTATATAACTTTTGTTTCTTGGGCTACTCCCTAGCTACAGTTCAAATTTCAAGCCAATCCATCCCATCCGAAAAAATTGGTAGCCAAATGCTTCAGTTACTGTACAGAGATAGCAACTTGGCTTCTGATTATTCTGTGTTGCAAACCGTATATGTATACATATGTTTGTTAATAAGTTGAAGTAAACTGCGAGTAGTGTCTCTATAACTAAAATGTCTATAAGTTGCGATAGTCCTCTACTAAATCACGTCAGAAATTAATTTTCATACTTTTTTATATATAAACATTGTCGAAATGACTTTTAGTAATTTAGCAATAAATTTTCAATTTTTGCTATAAAAATGTTGAAACCCACCCAGTATCCTACATTCCAGAATACAGTTTTTGGTCAACCTCGATTTTATAAAAAAAAGCAAAAAATCGCCCATATATAGAATTATTTTGAGCCTGGTGTCATGTATCTAGTCCCAGTAAATTCGAAAATATTCATTGATTTAACTGACTATTTTATCCTGCACTAAATAATTCAAATATAAGTACATGAGTACAATGAGTTACATAGATTACCGTATTAATAAATTCAACAAAAAATTCAATCGATTAGTCGACAATTGTATGCTCGATATTTTCGATTAATGAATAATTTTGTCTAAAAAAGAATTTTAGTCGGTTAATCGACTAATTGCTGCAGTCGATTAACTCGGTTCGACATCACTAGTAGTGATCAGTGATGCTGGGTGATTAATCGATTAATCAATTTAGTCGACTAATTTTGTTTACTTTTAGTTATTTTTAGTCGACTATTTTAACTTCGATTAAATGACTAAAATGATTAAATTTTTTAAATGACTAAAAACTTATTGATTTAAATGACTAATTTATTAATTTTTCTGTATTATTTATGGGATTTCAAATAATGAAAACTAAAAAATTATCTATTTATACGATTTTTTACTTTTATGTGATTGACACATTGTGATACTTCATATTTTTCTTTTTCTGAAAAAATATATTAAAAGTCAATAATTAAATTCAAAATAAAATACCCTTTTTGAAAGAGTTACATAGGTTACCCTATTTACGAATTCGATTAAAAATTTAGTCGATTAGTCGACTATTGTTCGTTCGATATTTTCGACTACTGACTAAATTTGTCTGAAAAACAACTTTAGTCGATTAATCGCCTAACTGTTTGTCGGCTCGACATCACTAACTAGTACATAACATACATTAATATCTGGAAAATTTACATCTTCTGTAGGCCCTCAAACATCAACATTTAATGAAAACCGCACATATCTAAATTGATTTGATTACCATTCTATCATACTGCTTATAGTTATTTATAACTTAATTACCAGAAATTATTGATTTTCAGTTTGGACATTTTTGTACTGAATATGAATCTTGATATTCCACGATATCCATTGCTTGAAATAATGTTAGGATTGAAAGGAACAGAAATGGAATTCCAACCACCAACCGAACTTGATAAACCAAACAACTTTATGTCACAAATTGAAGACTTAATCAGTGATATTACGTATCAAGCAGAAATCGGGGAGCGAGTTAACAAAGACGCAGATGATGATTTCTTGGATTTTGTGGAACAAGATGAAAAATACTCGAAAAATATTACAGATACAATAAATAAAATACTTGTAGCATTAGAGCAAGTTCACGAAAAGAGTGAAATTTTTGAACCCTACGCATATTTATGGACTGAAGATAAAGAACAAGTACTGAAAGAATTTTTAAAATACAGTCGATCTTTGACGGACGATGAAAAAGCTGCTTTAGAAAATAATATACCTATAGAGATTGAAGAAAAAGTTCCAGAAATTGATGATTTCCGACAAAAAATTGATTTTTACGAAGAAACATATAATGATGCTGATAAATTGCCATACGAAGTTATTATTGATGAATGGTTACTTTTGAACTTGAGACCAATACGACAAGCTTTATTAAATCATATACGACAGTGGGGAAATACGTTCAAGGAATATATTATTTCCTACGTAACGTCGAGGTAAATAAATAAAATTTCAATTCTAGGGACTCTATGCTTATAAAATAAAAGTTTTCAAAATTTTCGGCTGATAATTTCCGAAAATTTACGATTTATTTATTAATCAGTCAAGCATGGCCAAACATGCTGGGTCATTGGTACTGACCGGTATAGGTCAAATTTCGAATCTCGTGGCTAGTTATATGCTCATAAAAGTTTTTCTACAATTTTCCTTTATAAATCCAGATAAATATTGGCGTAGTTTCTTTAAGAAGACGACTGTATTCCAAATTCTATTCCCCACCACTTTTTTTTTACACTTCTCAATATGGAATGGAACTGTAAAAAATGTATAAATAAAAGTGACAAAAATAATGATGTGTGGTAGAGAAACTCTGCCGATATTCGCCTGGATTTGTGAAGGAAAATTGTAGAAAGCCTTCAACAGCATCGCCAGCTACAGAATTCAAACTCCTTGACCTACCAATCCAAAGACCAGTGTATTAGCACGCTTTGCTACTTGCTTCGCCCACAAAAATTTATCTAAATTTAACTCGATCTACAGAAACCAGCGTAAACTTTTCTTGCTATATTAGCCTCATTTCGGTACTAAAATTCAGATACTAAAGTACATAGAATTGCAAGGTCTTCACAATTGGAAAAAGACTAGGGAAATCTTGTCAAACAGGCTTTGTATCAAAGTACTACTTCAGCCTTATTATTTCTGGTTTCTTTGATAATAAAAGAGCAATCTCGTTACCTCAAAGCTCTAGATCCGTACTGAAAGATAGAAAATATTACTTGTAAGTTAATTCACGGCAGTTTTAAAGAAGGGTAAAAGAGTAAAGACAAATATTGTCTACAATCTATCTCTCTTACTTTACATATCAAAATAATATAAGCAAAGATATGTAGATTCTAACTAAAATGACCTTGCATCGAATATCATCAGTCCACGGGATTGTGATTATGAAATTAAATAATTTACTGATCTTATTTAGATTAACCGAATTAGAAAATTTCATCAACGATGCATCTGAAGAATTAAGTAGGCCAGTTAAAGAAGATGATTACGAACAATTAGTCCGAATTATCGATTATTTGAATAAAATTAAAGATCGTCGTGAAGAAACTGATGGAATGTTTAATCCAATCAAAGATTATATAGCATTACTTAAAAGTTATGCCGTAAAGTTTGGTGACGAAGTATATAACCAGGTACACTTTTTAATCAAATCGAAAAAAATTACTTATTTTCTCTACAAGTGATTTCCAATTTCAAGTTTTCCTTTTTTAATTTGTTTAGCTTGAAGAGCTTCCAGATAAATGGACTGCATTGAAAAAACAAGCCAATACAGTGAAACAAGGTATTGCTGATTTGCATGCTAAACAATGTTTGCTAATAAAAAGAAGAGCCATGCTATTTAACATTAGACAAAGACAGTTTATGGATAAATTCTTTAAATTGCCATTCTTCGACTACGATTGTAAGGATCCGTACACATATTTGGATAAATGTAATGAAGAATGTAACAATTTTGAAAAACTACTGAAAAAGATAACCGATCAAGCAACTCTATTTGAAGTCACCTTAAATGAATATCCTGAAGTACAAAAAATTCGCCGATTATTGCCATTACTAAAGGTATATTTCGAAATTTTAATATTAATTTTAAAAAACTTTTAAAAAATCAAATTTTTAGTCATGTTGGGATTATATTGTAATCGCAAAATCACGGATAGATGAATGGAAAGAAACACTGTGGGCAAAAATTGATGTTGAAAGCATGGAAACTGATTGTAAAAAAATGGCGAAAGAACTTAGAAGTTTTGATAAAGAAACAAGAACTTGGGATATATTACTTAAACTTGAAAGTGATTTAAAGAATTTATTAACGGCATTACGAGCGTTAACTGAATTGCAAAATCCGGCTATTAGAGATCGTCATTGGGCTGAATTACAAGCAGTAACAAAAGTAACAATTTTTTAATCTTTCCTTTAATAATGATGTGTTACAATTTTTGTGTACTTCGTAAAATCTGATTTAATCTGGTCTTTATGGCCAGGAGTGAGAAGTCAGTCATTCAAAAAAAAACTCCGACTCGACTTCAAACTAGCATGTGACTCTAAATTCCCTACAATAATCTTTTTCCCACTACATTATAATAGCTTGGACAATTACCTAATTCTCTTTTTTTATTAAATCTTAAATTAAAAGCCAAAGGGTCCTAAGCAAATCACAATTTTTTTCTGGTTTTATTTCTAGGTTTGAATTTATTTAAAAACTTTGAGAAATACTAGCCCCAGACTTATGTCTCCTGATGAACAGCTTCTAACACAAAATAACAGCCATCTTTTAGCAACCAATATTCATTATCTAATACTTTTTAACAGGTTAAAATTGAAATAACACCCGCAACCACATTAGAACATTTACTTAATCTAGAATTACATAAATTCGAAGAGGAAGTTAAAAATATTGTAGACAAAGCAACCAAGGAACAAGCCATGGAAAAATCTCTAAAAGAAATTAACAGCAATTGGCAAGTAACAGAACTTTCTTACGAATATGTTGATCGACTCAAATGCAATGTTTTAAGACCAAGTGAAGAAATCGTGGAACTTCTGGAAGATAACCAAGTAAAAAAAATTAATTAAATTACACAAATACTTTTTCTAAAAGACATTTTTAGGTTCAAGTACAAAATATGATAACGTCAAAATATGTTGGGTATTTTTATGATCAAATCGCCGATTTGCAAAAAAAGTTATCAACCGCAGATCAAGTCCTTTCATTGTGGTTTGAAGTTCAGCGTAAATGGGGATACTTAGAATCTATTTTTATCGGATCTGATGATATTCGAAGTCAATTACCAATGGAGTCACAAAAATTCGATGCGATTGATAAAATATTCCGTGTAAGTTAATCAATTATAGTCCTGAATTAGATCTGATCAAGTGAAGATAGCTAAAGTTGATATTCTCCAAGTCTTAGATATTTGCTATACCTTATATCTTCCAATAAAAAAAGAGTACCAAAAAGTGGTAAATTAATTGGGCTTTAGCCATGATAACTGCTAGGAACTTCGCATCTGAGCTTACTCTATTAGTAACCACTTATTAACCTTATTATTCATTTATCTTACCTATGACCTATTTAAAAAGTTATTTTACAAAATCGGTTATAAAACTTATTTTATTTTAGCTTGACCTTCTGGCAAGTATTAATAGAACACCAAATGTAATACAAGCCACTAATGTAGCAGGTCTATACGAAAAATTAGAAGCATTATTTAATGACTTAGTAATATGTGAAAAAGCGTTGAATAATTATTTGGAAACCAAACGTTTGGCGTATCCTCGTTTTTATTTCGTTTCATCGGCTGACTTATTAGATATTCTGTCAAACGGGAATGCCCCTGAACTGGTTCAAAAACATCTCTCAAAACTCTATGATTCAATGGCTAAACTAAGCTTTAAACAGGATGGCGGAAAAAATAGTAAAACTGCAAAAGGAATGTATTCTAAGGATGGAGAATATGTTGACTTTAAAGAAACAATGGAATGTGTTGGAAAGGTAAAATTAATATAATCTAATTTTGAATCTATATTTTAGCAACGATTAACTGAAACTGTGTTTAAGGTTGAAGTATGGTTAAATGCATTGACTGATACAATGCGCCTTTCAATATTGCATGTGTTACATGACGCACTTTATGCTTACGAAGAAAAACCTCGTGATCAGTGGCTTTTTGACTGGCCCGCACAGCCAGCCTTAGTTGTGACTCAGATATGCTGGGCTTCAGAAGTTAGTTTGTCATTTCATCAAGTTGAAGAAGGTATAAAAATGAAAATTGTTATATTTAAAAGAAGTTAATATCCTATATTATAAACTTTTCCTCTAATTGTAAGTCCACAGTTACCTAAGAGGAAACTCATAAGTATTCGTAATCTATGCTCGTTTATACTTATACAGAGTTTCGATTTTTTTCTGGGAAGTTTCTTGGCTTGTTTCAGTTTCTAGGGCGGTTTTTAAGAATCTGCAGTTTTTTTAATTTCCTCCTCTTTCTTGATCTTTTCTCGAAAGAAGTAATTCCCTACTTTGCAAAAGAGCTAATTTAATTAAAGAGTCCTTAATTAAAATAGATTTTAAGGTGAGGGCTGAAGAGATAAACCGACATTGTATAATCGACATTTGTAGTAAATGTTTATTCAAAAACTACACACACCGGCATAATTAGCGGAACATAAAAAATATCTCTAAAAAACAAACAAGCCATTTAGTTTTAAGAAACTATTAGTCTTATTTAATTATTCACTTAAAATTACATGTTCACAAGTCGATATACCTTTATTTTCGTTAGCAAAAGCAATAAACTATATGAAATGCCAAATTTTTGGAATCTTATGTCCTCTAAGAATCATTTAAGTTAAAGATTATTTAACAAATAGAAAATGAAGCACAGCGTTTTAATACCGCGTGCTTCCCCCCGTGCTCTTGTCAAAGATTCCATTCATCTTGCTATACTCAGAATGATGTTATCTACAGTCTCCTGAGGCAATCTTTGCCCTTCTTTAATTACGGTAGTCTGAAGCTCGACCACATTGAGAAGAAGCGGCACTTGAGTTCGAAGGTGACAGACCTCTTAAAAAGATTTGCATCAATAATTAATGAGAACAATGGGGTATTTGACAGTATCAAAGAATAACAATAAAAACAAATTTTAATGAAAATTGATAATAAAAGACAGCAATTTATTATGTTAATTCATCCTAACTATCATTATTTAACTTTCTCTTAATATTTCAACACTGTCGCCACTAGGGTCGCTACTTGAATTCCGGTTAGCAAACATATGGAAATTAATTTGAATTGATTAACTTTTTAAAAAATCAAGAATTTCTTTTCCTAGTTATAAAAAAAATAAACAGTTTTTTTTCTTAGTTACAGGACACCTGTTGCTATCTAGAGAATGTGACGTAATTGAAGCTAATGAACGTTTTCGCGCAAATTTTAAGAACAAATATTAAATTAATTTTTTCGTATGATTTTCGGCATTATTTTTAAAAATTAAAATTACATATATGCATAATACATAAATATGCGTATTTTAAAATAGTTTCCGAAAATTAGTCAAATTCCCCATTTTATAGAAAATCAACTGATTCATTACTTCAATATTATTTTAAGTAAAAATGAAAAAAAATCGCACACTTTGTTTAATAAATAGGTTTTTATATTTTTTTTACGTTGATTTTACAATGTAAAGTTGTAACGAATATTTACTTTCGCATTCGCAATACGCGAAAAGTTGTGAATAATTTTAACGAATATTTTAAACCAGATGATTACTCACTTTCTTTCGCTTTCGTTATAAATACATTCACCACAGCCGTATGTACACCTTCCGTCTCGTCTATTATACGCAGAATGTTGCAAGAAAAGCTAGTAAGAGAAATAAAACATAAGTTATTGAGAGAACATATTCGGGAAGGCTGAGCCCCCTGGTCCTTACAAAGTACACATCCATCTAAATATCATTTAGAAAGAAAATTTTTTTTATGGAGAACACCCAAAATTGCTACGAGTACTTTCCGTCTCATCTCTTACACGCAAAAAGGCAATTATTTCCTATAATTCAATTTACATTTCTGTTTAACGTAGGTCAAGAAAACGCGATGAAAGATTTTTCACGAAAACAAGTATTACAATTAAATGCTTTGATTGACCTATTACTCAGTGACTTAACCGAAGGCGATCGACAAAAAATTATGACCATTTGTACAATTGACGTGCATTCACGTGATGTAGTCACAAAAATAATCAACGACAGAGTTGACAGTATCACCGCTTTCCAGTGGCAAAGTCAACTACGTCATCGTTGGGATCAAGAACTGTTTGGATGTTATGTGAACATTTGCGACGCTCAATTTAAATATGACTGTGAATATTTAGGAAATACACCGCGGCTAGTAATCACACCATTAACAGATCGCTGCTATATTACGTTGACTCAGTCATTACGTTTGATAATGGGTGGAGCACCAGCAGGTCCTGCTGGCACTGGTAAAACTGAAACTACGAAAGATTTAGGAAAAGCGGTAGGAATTCAAGTTTACGTATTCAATTGTTCCGAACAAATGGATTATAAGGTACAAATTGAACTTTTCAATCGATGTACAAATTCGAATGCTGAGTTTTAGTAAAATTTATATAATTTTTAGTCTTGTGGGAATATTTATAAAGGCTTAGCTCAAACTGGTGCTTGGGGTTGTTTTGATGAGTTCAATCGAATTTCTGTCGAAGTATTATCTGTAGTTGCTATTCAAGTTAAAACTGTTTTGGATGCTATTAAAGCTAAAAAGAAAAAATTTTTCTTCTTGGACAATAAAATTAAATTGGTATCAACTGTTGGAATGTTTATTACAATGAATCCAGGTTACGCTGGAAGAACTGAATTACCTGAGAATTTAAAAACTTTATTTAGGTATCTTACATTTTAATAAAAAGAGTTAGTACAAAAATATTCCAAAGGCGGCAAGTAAAATAGTGATTGTTTCGTATAGTTTTAGAATTCGAGTAGAATCTAACATATAAATAAATTGCATGTTCCTCTTTCTCTCCCCTCCCTCTCGCGAATCCTGCAATATTTAGGATTTAGAAAGAAGATTCATATCATTATAATATTAAGATAGGGTGGTCCTCCAAAAAATTTATTGGGAGTCATTGATTTTAGACCAGGGATTCCCAGAGTGCAGCCCACGGATCAAATACGACCCTGGAACTACAAAAATTGCCGAATAATTTACATCTTTATATAATAATCAAGGAAATAAAAAAACAAAAAATACATTTTTGCAAAAAATACAACTGATGAGCAAAAAGAAAAAAAAAACTGACAAATAAAAGTCCCGAGGCCGGAGCACAATACGACACAACTTTTTTGTTTAAAAAACAGGAAATAGCGGGACTAACTTCGCGGGGTCATATGATCAACCAATTGACCGGAAAACGACAAATCATATTACACGACCTAATGTTATTCCAACTAATGGCGGAAATGATTCCAGAATACAATCACACTATTTAAAATTAAAGAATGGCTTTTAAATATTTCTTTAATGCTTAATAAAGTGTCGATATTTATCTGAATTATATGGTAGACAGAGTGGTCGGAAAACGACATTACATGTTACACGACCAAATATTATTCCGGGTAATGGCGGAAATGATTCCAAGATACAATAATACTATTTAAAATTAAAAAGCGGCTTTTAGATATTTGTGTAATGCTTAAGAAAGTGTTGATATGTATCTGAATTACATGGTAGACGAAGTGGTCGGGAAACGACATTTCATGTTACACAACCAAATTCTATTTCAGCTAAATGCGGAAGTATAAAAAATGTAATTTACAAAAAGGATAGTTGTCGTATATGATTATAAATGTGACCAGTCCGCACAAAATTATTCGAGATTTTACCGAGGCGTGATTGAAGAAAGGTTGATAAACACTGTTCTACAACTCGAGACTTTTACCTGTCAATTAAATTTTTTATTATTTCCAGTCTACTAAATGCGGAACTTCTGGGACTCATTCGACGTATTCCGAAACTATTTTTACAAAAATTTCAATGCGGAACAACTACTGATTTTCTGGGACTGTCCTCCAGAATCCGGGACGGTTAGTCGCTTTAGTCTTAACTCCTAAATTCTATTCTTTCATTAAGTTATTAATCATCTAACAATACTATAATTAAACGAATTTTTCCTTTGTGTTCTTCCTTATTTTTAAATTTTTTCTTGGTCCGCCAAATATTTTAGTATTTACAATTTGGTCCGCCGACGCAAAACTTTCGGAATCTCTACTCTAGAAAATTACTTTCAATTTTGAGAATGTTCTTTTATCATTACACTTTTTTAATTACAATATTTTTGAATTCTACGCAACAAAAACTGTAAGAAACCATCACTGTTTTATTTGCCACTCATTAGGTAAAAATTGATTATTTTTGTACTATCTCTGTGGTTGTTTCTTTTTAATTATTCTAAAATTTTATTCAAGGCCATGTGCTATGGTAGTTCCGGATTTTGCTCTTATTTGTGAAATTATGTTGATTGCTGAAGGTTTCCAGGGCGCTCGACTTTTATCTCAAAAATTTATTACACTATATACTTTATGTCGAGAACTACTTTCTAAACAAGATCATTACGATTGGGGATTACGGGCAATTAAATCAGTACTAGTTGTGGCGGGATCTTTGAAAAGAGGTGATCGTGAACGTCCAGAAGATCAAGTTCTTATGAGAGCACTGAGAGATTTCAACATTCCAAAAATTGTCACTGATGATGTTTCCGTTTTTATGGGCTTGATTGGTGATTTATTCCCGGCATTAGATGTGCCAAGAAAACGGGAATTGGATTTTGAAGAACAAATTAAAAAAGCAGCTATTGATTTACACTTACAGCCCGAAGATGGTTTTATATTAAAAGTATTAAACGTAGTTCTTGAGTATTAAGTAGTTGATTTATGCAACAAATTCCTTTTTTTAGATTGTTCAGTTAAAAGAATTATTTGCTGTCCGACATTCTGTTTTTATTGTTGGTTTTGCTGGTACTGGAAAAACGGAAGTGTGGAAAACTTTATACAAAACATATCAGAATTTAAAATTAAAACCTGTTTATAATGATTTAAATCCAAAAGCTGTTACCAACGATGAACTCTTCGGGATAATTAATCCAGCAACTCGTGAATGGAAAGATGGTTTGATCTCTGTAATCATGAGAGAACAAGCTCAGTTAACCGGTCCAGGTCCTAAGTGGATCGTTTTAGATGGAGACATTGATCCAATGTGGATTGAATCATTAAATACAGTCATGGATGATAACAAAGTTCTTACTTTAGCTAGTAATGAACGTATTGCACTTACAAATCAAATGCGTCTATTATTTGAAATTTCAAATTTACGAACAGCAACTCCTGCAACTGTTTCTCGAGCTGGAATTTTGTATATAAATCCTGCAGATCTAGGATGGAATCCGTAAGCTATCTACTTTTAAAAATATGTATATCTATACACCGAAAAAAAGTAAGTTATTATTTATTCCTTATAGCTATGTTGCTTCATGGATTGAAACCCGAAATTCTTCGGCAGAAAAAGCGGTACTTTTAGTGTTATTTGACAAATATGTCAATTCATGTTTAGAACAACTAAAAACTAAACTGAAAAAAATTACTCCCGTGCCACAATGTGCACACATCGAAATGTTATGTTTCCTTCTAGAAAGTCTTCTTACTCCACAAAATGTTCCCAATGACTGTCCCAAAGAATGGTTAGTCCAGTCACATACAGAATGATTTTCTTTTGTGATAAGCATTGCGATCTCGGAAACTAGAAGAGATAGAGAGGGTTAATTAACTGGGGAAAAAGTATAGTTTTAAGAATTCTTAGATTACTAGATATTTCGAGAAAATCAAATTTTCGTAATTTCTTCAATCTCGTCTAGTTTTACTTTTAAATTCGTCCGTCCGTCATACAATTAAAATTATATGATTTAAATTGTATCGATAATTTTCAAAAATGTAGTCAACCAAATTTAAAATTTAAAAAGAAATTTGATGTACAGAAAATGTTTTAAACAAATGAAATTTTGCGTCGATGTATGTTTCGATATTAGAAAACATCCCCCAAAAATAAAAACCACCAATCATTAGGGGAAATGCTGGAAAATGAATAAAATTTTCATTGTTCGTGGATACCCCAGCGTTAACATACGTTATATTTTATGTATAAATTTTCTTTACAAAACTGGCAACAATTTCTATATCTACTATATTTCCGAAAACTATCGACAGAATTTAGCCGGAATAATTTTGATCGGCTGTCAGAGTACAAGGAAAGGGGGGAAAAAGTTTCACTTTGAAGCCTAATATTTCACAAATAGAATTTAAAAATGAAAAATGGTAAACGGAACTTCAACTTTAAGAGACATTTTTAACGATACCTCACAGGATGGAGTAATTTTCATCTCCGCGTTTTTTTCATACGAAAAAATACCTCAAAAATAGAGAAAAAAATTTTTTGCTTCTTACAATTGAGATTTCTACTTATAGCATGCATGTCCAAAATTTCACATTTTGTGTGACAGACAGATTTAATGAAATTTTAAATGTTTTTGATCACGGAACACGAATGAAAAAATTTACTTAAAACGGGTACATTGAAAATGGCGTTGATTGAAGTCTTAAAGCTATAATTCTTTCCCCATTTAACTGAATCTCTATATTTTTTAATTTATGAGATCTCAATACTTATCATAAATAAAATGCATCATCTGCATACTAATTTGAAAATAATTATTTTAGGTATGAAATTTATTTTGTATTCTCATGCGTATGGGCATTTGGCTCAGTTATGTTTCAAGATCAAATTATCGACTGGCGAAATGAATTCCATAAATGGTGGATCTCGGAATTCAAAACAATTAAATTTCCATCACAAGGCACTGTTTTTGATTATTATGTTGATTCGGAAACAAAAAAATTTGTACCATGGAGTGAACGGATTAAAGAGTTTACCTTTGATCCAGATATTCCATTATCGGTAATTATTATGTTAACACTAAGTTTTGAAGCTTTTTGACGAGAAAGGTTACTCAACACATTGTTGATCGATTATAAGTAAACTTTAAGGGGAGGTTTACTCGAGAGTTCTTAAAAATTATGTATTTTTCTAGAATTTTTTTTCTCAAGAACGGAAGTAAATATCAATTTCAAATTTTGTGCACATATTTATTAAGTATTAAACTACACAAAAAAAAAATTTTCAAGGAAAAATATAAAAAGTGTCCATTTTATAGATAGTGCAGTGTGACGATCCGAAAATCCAATGCCTTGTTGGTGGACATCCTAGCGCCGGTAAAAAAACCACCGAAATCCAAAAACAAAAAAAGATATATAAAATATATGAAGAGTACCGGCACCTCTACCTATAATATCAATAAATTGCTGAAAGAAAAAAAAATGGCGGATGTTTGAACTTTTGATTACGATTTTTGTCTTATTTTTTCCTCTTTAAAGTAAATTTAAAAATAAAAAAAAAAATATTGAAAGTGTATCGAACTTAGGTAGAAGTGCCGAAGAATTGAATTATCTTTAAAATAAAAAATTAAAAAAAAGCATCCATCGAATAGTTTTTGAGTTATCGTGTCCACCAGTTCCAAAAATGTAGTTGCGAGATATTATAAAATATACATAAAGAAACGTATTTTCAAAATTTTATATTTAATACTCATTATTGCGTGAACTACGTTTTTTGAATTTTTTTTTTTTTTATAGAAAGCTGGATTCGGTTAATGTGCAAAAATCTTGTTTTTAAATTATTTTCAGTAAAATCACTTTGGGAACATAGTCTACACATAATTTGCTATCAATTTCGTCAAAAAAAAATCGATTTTTTATCAAATCTCAAGTAAACCTTCCCTTAAATTACTTTCAGCAAAATCACTTTGGGAACATATTCTACACATAATTAGCTACCAATTTCTGCAAAAAAAAATCGATTTTTTTAACGACTCTCAAGTAAACCTCCCCTTAACTATACAAGCTATATGACAGTACCAATCGCAAGACCCTGTTTTAATAATGGATTTACACAATCAATTACGAGATAATATTACTTTTTAGGCAACATTAGTCGACACATCCGAAACATCACGATATAGTTTCTTTATCGACATACTTTTGGAAATCAAAGCACCAATAATGTTAATCGGTTCAGCTGGAACCGGTAAAAGTGTAATTATCGGAGACAAGTTAGATAATTTACCAGAAAATTATATGACAGCTAATGTCCCACTTAATTACTATACAACATCAGATATGTTACAACGAATTTTAGAGAAACCGTTGGTAAAGAAGGCTGGTCGTAATTATGGGCCACCGGGCACAAAAAGTTTAATATACTTTATTGACGATTTAAATATACCGGAAGTTGATAAATACGGTACAGTGCAACCGCATACATTAATACGGCAACATATGGACTATCAACATTGGTATGATCGTGTTAAAATTCAACTGAAGGAAATCCATAATATACAGTATATAGCCAGTATGAATCCTACCGCTGGATCATTTACGATTGATTCAAGATTACAACGACATTTTTGTGCTTTTGCTGTCAGGTAATTTCGTTATTAAGGATATTGGAAAATTTTTAATTTTTTGGTATTAAAATAAAAATAAATTAGATGGACAGTGAGGAGAGTTGGCACGAGGATAATTATTTAGAATTGGGGCTCTATCTCTTTATTTATGCCTACAAAAACAAAATTAATGGTCCGATCTTACCGATTTTTTAAAAAAATGTTCGGCATTACGGGGGGTTAGTTAAAAAAATACTAGAACTTGATTCCAGTACTGGAAAGGCTAGAAAACTAGTAAATAATTAAATTATTAAAATTTTCTTTATTCCATTTTTATGCATATTGGCACTGTTAATTTTCAAACTTTGAAGATCCCTAAAATTAGGTACGGTATCCTGGATTGCCGATAGGCGATAAGTGTCTGGACGAAGGGTCCCACCCCCTCAAACGATATTACTCGAGTTATGTTAAGATAGGATAAGATTAGGGACGTTTAAAAAAAAAAGAAAAAGAACTGGAAAAGGTTTTCTATTAGCTCAAGTTTGTGGCTCGAGTTATGTTACATTAAGATTGGATAAAATTAGGGACGTCTAGAAAAAAACTGAAAAAGGTTTCCTCTATTTGTGGAGTATTCCAATATATAATCTATATATTGGAAAATCTAGAATCAATAAGAGAGCTTTTTCAATTTTTTAATAGTAACGTAATGAGGTTCGAGAGTTCACCTCTTATGAAATTCACGTAATAATTAGTTATTCTAAAAAAAAAATGTTTTTTTCAGTTTTCCCACTAACGACGCTTTGATACAAATTTATAATCAAATACTGACACAACATCTAGATATGCCTGTAAATAAATATTTACCCTCATTAAAACAATATTCAGAAAAAATTGTTGAAATTGCATTGCAAACTCATACAAAAGTGGCTTCATCATTTTTGCCAACAGCCGTGAAATTTCATTATGCTTTTAATATTCGAGATCTTTCCAACATATTTCAAGTAAATATAAAAATTCAACTAAAAATATATAACGTAAAAGCCCCTATACTCGAACGCGATTCAGTACTCAAACAGTTTTGATATTTATCGGTTTCTTTCAGAAATAACTTCATTAATATATAAAATATAAAAACTGTTCGAGTATTGAATCGCGTTCGAGTACAGAGGCTTTCACCCGACATATATTTGAAAATTAAATAATTTTTTAATGTTTCGTCAGGGAATTTTATTCACAACAGGAGAATGTGTTAAAAATGTTAATGATCTAATTCGTGTCTATTTGCATGAAGCAAATCGGGTTTATTGCGATAAACTTGTTGATTCTGACGATATAAAGGAATTTAAGAGAATCATATCTGATGCTATCAAAAAAATGGAAATAGAGGTAATTAATGTTCTTACATACTTACCCAAAAAATATGAGGCAATTATTTCTTAATTTTCTGGAAATTGGGTATTTTTTATTTTGATTTATCTGAGTTCCGTTAGCAAGTGGACCTCAAAGTACTATGATCTCAAGTTTCATTCCTGGCTACGATGGAAACAACAACCCGCCAAAAAGCAAACTATTTTTGTAATAATACCCAGGACGTTTTATAACTGTTACAAGATCTGCAATATTTCTGATAAAAAGTCATAAAATCCAAATAAACTAGGAAAATTATTTTCAAATAATTATTTTTTTTATTAATAACTAAAAAAATTTCTTCCAGGACTTTGATACGGATTATGTCTTTGCGGAACCACTTATATATTGTCATTTTGCGGAAGGAATTGGTGACATGAAATATATGCCTATTAAGAACTGGTCCCAGTTAACAACACTATTAAATGAAGCTCTTGTCACTTACAACGAACTGATAGCCACAATGAATTTAGTCCTGTTCGAAGATGCAATGTACCACATATGCCGGTATTAATACCTATAAAAGAAATATGTTCAAATTTTTATGAGTTGTGTCCCAAGGCCTGGCAAGACAAAAATTATCACAGTGAAAAATACTCGTCAGAAAGAAAAAATAAAAAAGCCATTACAACAATAAAACAAATACCCAAAACATTAGCAGGAACTTTCATTTTTCTATGTTATTTTTAGGGCAATCAAAACGTCAAGAAGATTACTCTTTTCCTTTAGTCCCGAATCCACAAAAACAGCCAAGATATTATTCGAGAACTTAACTTAGTTCCTCAATATCGGGTTGAAACCTTGCCCATCCTACAAACCCGAGAATTGTCATTGTATCTGCACAATCCCGACAATTTTTCTACTGTTTTTGCACCGACAAAAGTACCTCTACATTTACTCCCCGCCATTTTTATCTTGATCAACTAAGAATACACCATTAGGGAGTAAAAAAAGAGGTCCAATATGCATACACACTTGGACATTATAGCTTCCTTCAGAACTTACATAAAATCTTAATTTGGTTGTCTCTACTCTAATCCCTCCAAAACATCTGATAACAACTTAGAAAAGCTAGGCGTAACAAGTTGTAATTCTCAACTAAGCTGAGTAGAGAACTTTACTCATACCTTGAAAAAGATTGCCGACACAACTTAAGTTCTATAGACTTTTTTATCTTCTCAGCAAGCTACATAGATCGTTAAATATATTACCTTGCGAGACCCTGGGAACATTTTAATATCCTTCTTTAATTAACAAAATTTACAATTTAAATTCACTTTCTCTTTCCACGCAGCATAAATCGAATTATGGAGGCTCCACGTGGTAATGCTTTACTGATTGGTGTGGGAGGATCTGGTAAACAATCGTTGACGCGACTAGCTGCAAGTATTTCATCTTTAGAAGTTTTTCAAGTACAGTTACGTAAAAATTATTCGATTTCGGATTTGAAAGCTGATTTTGCGGCACTTTATCTTAAAGCTGGCGTCAAAGTAATTGGTAGGTTTGGAGGATATTTTTCTTAAAGATCATTGGCTTTCATAAAAATTTTTTCGCAGGGACAATCTTTTTAATGAGCGATTCTCAAGTTGCCGAAGAAAAATTCTTAGTAGTGGTTAATGACGTACTAGCGTCAGGTGAAATTCCTGAATTATTTGCTGACGATGAAGTAGAAAATATAATTGCTTCCGTCAGAAATGAAGTAAGTATATACAGAATGAAGTAAGTATACAGATTTTCTGATTCAGTGATAATTAAAAATCCTAAAATTGCAGGTAAAGAATTATGGATTGCAAGATACCAAAGAAAACTGTTGGAAATTTTTCATTGACCGTGTTCGTAAAACAATGAAGGTGGTCCTATGTTTTTCGCCAGTTGGTTCAACATTACGTATTCGTGGAAGAAAATTTCCAGCTCTGGTCAATTGTACGTCTATTGATTGGTTCCATGAATGGCCGCAAGATGCTTTAGAGTCGGTGTCAAAACGTTTCCTTTCTGAATTGGAAGTGTTGCCAGTAAGATTACAAACCATTTATTTGGTTAACATTTTGGTAAAATTATATTCTTCCTTGTTCCTGTAGAAAGAATTGGTTGAATCTGTTTCACTTTATATGTCGTATGTCCATGTGTCTGTTAATCAGATGTCGCAAGTATACTTACAAAATGAGAAAAGGTATAATTATACAACTCCAAAGTCGTTTTTGGAACAAATAGAGCTTTACTCAAATTTACTTACAAAACATATTATGCAAGTTAACGATAGAATCCTTCGTTTAACAAGTGGATTAGATAAATTAGCGACAACTGCCGGGGAGGTATCATCAAAGTTAACAATCATAAATCAATTCCACAAACTTTTTTTTAGGAATCAAAATCCAGCCTTACTTAATAATGGCCAAGTTCGTACTGGATACACATTAAGTCAGAGCTCCATATAAGGTTTATCATAAAAATATATTTTTTTACAATTTTATTTATACGTGTGCGTGCACATTCAGTGTATACGTTACTATGAGGATCAATTACCTTATATTTTGGTTCCCTATATATCTCTTAAAGTTACTGATCCAAATCATCCAAAATAATTTTAGTTAAAAATTCATAACAAAGGACCTGTAATTTTTTAAAATTGAATCCACAATTTAACCCTTTTAAACAAACCATATGGTAAAATTTTTTTGTCTCAAAATGCCGGACTTGTTACTGCCAAGTGATAAGTACAATAGATAAGGCTACAAAAAAAGAAAAAGAAAAAATCAAAGATCCCAACATTAAAAAAGTGAACCCTAGGAATTTACAAAAAAAATAAATTATACTAACAAGGAAAGGGCAAGAAGTCGAAAATTCAAAAAAATCTGAAACTTTATCAGTATATAGAGGGTGGCTACCTAATAACATAAAAAATATCAGTTGCTGCTAAAAAACGTTTTTAAGGGGTGAACCACCCCCTCAAAGTTGGAACACAAAAATTTAAAAATCGATGAAATTTTGTTTATACGTACCTTAAAAAGTTCTCGTAACAAATATAACATTATTTTTTGCATTTGCACATTTTTAAGGGTTGAAACCACCCCTCAACTGTGTACTTAAAAATTTAAAAATTGACGATATTTTGTTTATATATACTATACAGAGCTCTAATAATAAATATAACATCATTTTTTGCATCTACAAATTTTTAGGGGTTGAAACCACCCCTTGATATGTGTACTTAAAAAATTAAAAATTGATGATATTTTGTTTATATATATATATATATATATATATATATATATATATATATATATATATATATATATATATATATATATACTATATAGAACTCTAGTAATAAATATAACATTATTTTTTGCATCTATAAATTTTTAGGGGTTGAAACTACTTCATATGTGTATTAAAAAATTTATAAATTTATAATATTTTGTTTACATATACTATACAGAGCTTTAATAATAAATATAACATTATTTTTTGCATCCACAAATTTTCAAACCATCCCTTCAAGTGCGTACCTAAAAATTGAAAATTTAGTGATATTGTGTTTTATAAATATTGATATTGTGTATTATAAATATATTCTTTCACACAGTTCTAGAGGGTGAAACACCTCCTCCAAATTGTAAATTAAAAATTTCAAAACTGACAAAATTACATATACAACAAACACAACAATCTTACAATAAATATATTAAATAATGTATAAAATTAGCAATACAAATAGCTTTTAAATAAGTAAAATTAGCAATACAAATAGCTAGACTACTGTGTAGTACATGTAAACAAAATTTCGTCAATTTTTGTTTCTAATTTGGAAAGGATATTTCACCCGTATAAATGTGCGGAAGTAAAAAAAAAAAAATTATGAACCCATTTTTATGTGATATATTATGTGAATAAAATCTGGGAATTTTTAAATTTTCAAGTCGACAGCTGGAGTGGTGGTTTCACCCTCTTAAAAATGTGTAGGTATAAAAAATAATATTATATTTATTACTAAAATTTTTAATAGTATATATAAATAAAATTTCATCAATTTTAAATGTTTTAAGCACACACTTGAAGGGGTGATTTCACCCCTTAAAAATGTGTGGACGCAAAAATTAATGTTATATTTATTATTAGAATTTTGTATAATGAGTAAAAACAAAATATCATAAATTTATAAATTTTTAAGTACAAACATGAAGGGGTGGTTTCAACCCCTAAAGTTTTTTATATGCAAAAAATAATGTTATATTTATTACTAGAGCTCTATAGAGTATATATAAACAAAATATCATCAATTTTTAAATTTTTAAGTACACATATGAAGGGGTGGTTTAAACCCCTAAAAATTTTTAGATACAAAAAATAATGTTATATTTATTATTAGAGCTCTGTATAGTATATATAAACAAAATATCATCAATTTTTAATTTTTTAAGTACACAGTTGAGGAGTGGATTCAACCCTTAAAAATGTGTAAATGCAAAACATAATATTACATTTGTTACTAGAACTTTTTAAGGTACCTATAAACAAAATTTCATCGATTTTTAAATTTTTGAGTTCCAACTTGGAGGTGGTGTTTCACCCCTTAAAAACGTTTTTTAGCAGCAACTGATATTTTTTTATGTTACTAGGTAGCCCCTCTCTACATACTGACAAAGTTTCAGATTTTTTTAAATTTTCGATTTCTTGCCCTTTCACAGATGGCGGCACCTGTACCAGTGAATATATACATGTGACAGCATTTTGAGCCGCCATATTGAAGGACGAGTTAACTCGTCTTAATCATTTAAAGAGTTAAAAGTTAGAAGAAAGATTCATCTCACGTCACTTTGAAGCCAAATATTTTGCAAACGAGGCTTAAAAATAAAAAGTGATTACAGGAATCATAACTTCACTTTGAATATCTTTTTAACTATATCCCACACGGTAGGGTACCTGGAGTAATTTCTCAGTTTATTTGTGGGAAATGAAAATTTTATTCATTTTCAAGCATTTCTTCTAATGATCTGGACTTTCCTAGCACCGAAATATATCTTCATTAAAAATTTTATTTACTGAGGACCACTTTCGCTCCTTTAGTTTTCTTTAACCGAACAACTTAACTGAAAAATTTTTAATTAAGAATCACATAGTGATTACAAAATTATCAAACTGGGTCGGCTGGGGCTCGAACCAAGGATTCTTAATGATCCGTCAAACACCTTGCCACTAGGCTACCGATCCATGTCCGAGAACCACTCCAATTCGATAAGCAATCACATATAATTACTCTCTTTAATGCGAGAAACAGTTATTTTAATTTCAAATATTACCGAATACTTGTGAACATTACTAAGTATGGCGAATTTTTGTTCATATTTAAACATACGTTAATATTCATATGCTCACCTAACGTTTAGCTTAACTGAAACTTGAACACTCGATTTCCTTTAGTATCTACGACCAAATAATCATTGTGTTAATAAAAATCGCATAGTGACTGAAAAATTATCAAACTTGATCGACTGGGACCCAGCCGATCCCATTACCCCACTTTATATATATCTTACTAGTGGGTCATTACATTTCAAATCATCCAATAAAAAAATAAAATGTCACCCATGACAGATTTAGCTGAAAATTTTTTTATTAGTTTATTTAACCATCCTAATAATCTGTACAAAGTTTAAAAAAATTATCTCTAATAGTTTTCAAGTATAAATTTTTGAAATTTAGCAAAATAGGGTTAAAATTGTGTTTCCGTGGCTATCACTTTCGGTGACGTTATAATATTAAAAAATCCATAACTTCTATAATATTTAACATAAAGTAACAATTTTTTCATCAAAATGTTCAGAAAAGTCAGGAGATTACAGGAAAAATAAGTTTGGTTAATTATCACCTTATGTTTCTATGTAATGCTCTTTGTTAGACTTAAATTTTGAGACATTTTTTAACCGACAAACAAAAAATCTTTAAAAGCGATTATTGACTAAAGGCATAGCACTAACCGTAATAATTTTTTTTTTAAATTTACCCTAAAGATGTAAATTAAAATAATCTGGAAAAAAATTAATGGTTTTTTATCCGCTAATATTTTTCAGACACGTCCGACGTCTGGAAAAGCTCAAAAAACAAGCTTTCTGGTAAAATTACCCAAAATTCAAAACTTTTGTTTACACCATGGCAAAGATCGGAAAAAATCATACAAAATACGTTTTTGAACCATTTTTCTATATGTAATTTGGTTTCCGAGAAAAACTAAATTTTATAAATGGAAATTCGCTATGTTATGCAGGATGCTGCGACAGTGGTATATACGGCGACCGTTTATAAAAGTTTTTCTCGGAAATCAAGTTACATAGAACAATTGTTCAAAAACGTATTTTGTATGATTTTTTCCGCTCTTTGCCATGATGTAAACAAAAATGTTGAATTTTGGGTAATTTTTCCAAAAAGCTCGTTTTTTGAGCTTCCAGACGTCGGATGTGTCTGAAAAATATTAGCGGGTAAAACACCATTAATTTTTTTCCAGATTATTTTAATTTACATCTTTAGGGTAAATTTAAAAAAAAAATTATTACGGTTACTGCTCTGCCTTTGGTCAATAATTTAAAGATTTTTTGTTTGTCGGTTAAAAAATGTCTCAAAATTTAAGTCTAACAAAGCATAACATAGAAACATAAAGTGATAATTAACCAAATTTATTTTTCCTGTAATCTCCTAACTTTTCTGAACATTTTGATGAAAAAATTATTGCTTTAAGTTATGGATTTTTTAATATAATAACGTCACCGAAAGTGATAGTCACGGAAACACAATTTTAACCCTATTTTGTTAAATTTCCAAAATTCATACCTTGAAAACAATTAGAGATAATTTTCTTAAACTTTGTACAGATTATTAGGATGGTTAAATAAACAAATAAAAAAATTTTCAGCTAAATATGACGTCATGGGTGACATGACCTGGATGAAGTGGCATGTAATGACCCTAGTAACTAGTATATTATATCTCACCTTGTTAGTATAATGAAATAGATATTAAAAATATTTATTTTCTTTTTATTGGAATTTGATCCCAAAAAAAAAGTTTGTGCAAGTTGTAAGTGTACAGATTTGCACAGATTTCTTATTTTGTTTTATATAAATCTAGGTAGCAGGTTTAAATGAAAAACTAAAAATTCAAGAAGTTGAATTAATTGCTAAAAATAAAGCCGCTGAAGAATTAATTGAAATAGTAAGCTCAGAAAATGAAAAAGTGGGAAAAGAAAAAGAATTTGGTTGGTTAAAATATCTTACAAATACAATAAAAACTGATTTATAAATTGAAAATTATTTGTAGCTGCTGCCGAAGAGAAAAAAGTTAAAATAATTGAAGAAGACGTTTCAAAAAAAGCAAAGGTTTGCGCAGAAGATTTAAGAAAAGCAGAACCTGCTTTAATAGCAGCTCAAGAAGCGCTTAATACTTTAAATAAAAACAATTTAACTGAATTAAAGTCATTCGGTTCCCCTCCGGAAGCAGTAGTTAACGTGTGTGCCGCAGTAATGGTATTAATGGCAAAAGGAGGCAAAATACCTAAAGACAGAAGTTGGAAAGCAGCAAAAGTAACATATTAAATAAAAATTAAAAAAATTAAAAAAAAAAAAACTTTTAAATTATTTATTTAAGATCATGATGGGAAAAGTGGACGATTTTCTAAATCACCTCATTAATTATGACAAAGAAAATATTTCACAAGAAGTCGTTAAAGCAATACAACCGTACATACAAGATCCTGAATTTGATCCAGAAAAAATTTTATCCAAATCGAGTGCAGCAAGTGGTCTTTGCGCATGGGTTATCAATATCATGAAATTTTATGATGTATTTGTTGTTGTTGAGCCTAAACGAAAAGCGCTACAAAAAGCAAATGACCAACTGACGGAAGCTCAAAATAAATTATTAGAATTAAAGAATAGATTAGAGGTTTGTAAAAAAAAAAAAAAAAAAAAAAAAAAAAAAAAAAACAGTTTAAAAAAATATATTTTTTAAATTATGATACCTATAATTTTAGATGTTAGAAGAACAATTAAGCACTTTAAAAGCTAAATTTGACGCTGCAGTAGAGGCGAAACTTGAATGTCAAAGACAAGCTGATGCAACAGCACTTACGATTGATTTGGCAAATAGATTAGTAAATGGATTAGCTTCTGAGAAGATTCGTTGGGGGGAATCTGTTGTGCAGTAAATAAGTTTTTTTCTTTAAGTATTCCCGTTTTTGGGGATCAAAAAATCGATTTAGTTTGTAATGATTATTATTAACTTCTGATCTTTGATTTCAAAAGTTTTCTTTAATTATGAAATGTTTTGAATATTTCAAAAGTCATGGAGATTTATAATGGAGTGTAGAAGCGTCCACAATGATCAACTATAAACTTACTTTATAGAATAGTTGTTTTAGAATAGTTTACACGATTACTCCGAATTAAGGAGCCGATTTTAATCAACTCCGATGAAGCGACGGTATTAAAATTCATTAAAAATTTCAATTTGCTTGAACGGGCAAAACAAAACAACAAATTCGGTGGGTTTAGCATTGGAGGTCACATGCGATCCTTAATGTTCGTACGAGCAATTTCCCAGTATTCCGAGATATGCAAAACAAAAGCTTTTAAATTATACTGGCGTTGCCTTCGGTGGGTACCCCAACGAAGTCGATATCCCTTTTTATTATCGAGATATTTTGCAGGAAAAAAATGTTTATATGTAGCCTACATTTTTGGCCTAAAAACGGAAATACTGTTTTAAAAGATCTTAAAAGTTCTTTTAAATATCTTAAATATATGTATTTTTAGACTAAAAGCATCTATAGTTACTCTGCCAGGAGATATCCTTCAAGTAACAGCTTTTATATCATACATGGGTTGTTTTACAAAGAAGTATCGCAACGATTTAATAGAAAAATACTGGAAGCCATTTTTAGAAAAACTTCAGAGACCAATACCGAGAACACCTGATTTTGATCCATTATCTTTATTAACAGACGATGCACAAGTTGCTCAATGGAATAATGAAGGTTTACCTGCTGATACTACATCCACTGAAAATGCTTCCATTTTAACAAATTCATCTCGATGGCCATTAATGATTGATCCCCAGGTATCGCCATATTATGTCCAGAGTGGAATTTTTTCTTTGCATTTATAGGTTAGGATATTTAGTATTAGCAAATTGTAAAAGGTCGATCAGATGTCCCTGATGCTGGCAGCATTACTTATTATACCGACGTATATATTATTATAGGTACCTAAGTGCCGCAGACCGGCGTATACGTAACATATTTCTACACGAACCGACTCACAGAGCGTGACCATACACGGGTACAGTGTTAACGGAATGGAGTTAGCCCAAACTGACATCGTAGTTTATATGGCCTAATTGCAGACTTGAATCTTACGACGTTTGAGAGCTACCTATGTCGGAAAATTCGATTTCTGCCATTTTAAAGAGCTTAAATATCTTAGTAATGGAGAAGTGTCGTAGTGTAGATAATGTAATATGTAGTTACATTTAACTAAAATATAAACCAAAACTAATAAACTGGTGAAACAATTTTTGGAATCCATTAACAAATAATAGAGAAATAGAAGACCAAAGTTTAAGGCACAGTGATAGATTTTCAATTTGCCTGTGAGTCAAACATCCGCACAATCGGATACCGAGTGTCTTTTATACAATTTTTTTTAATTAATTATATTAAATTACCATGGATTTAATATTTTTTTAAAATTATATTTTTATTATATATTTAAATCTTTAGGCCGCTATTACCACAGTTTAAATAATAGTTTGTTTCACAAACAGTTACGAAACGAGATGACGTAAGAGTGTCATTTGGAATTCAAAAATTCCAAAGGGTTATCCATGTTATGTACCTAAATAATGCATAACATTATGCATACTAATACAGTGAAAATATCATCACTAAAGTAAATTTAATTTAGAAAAATAAATTTGCAGGTCAGATTATTTTGTGAAAATTTACAGTTGATAATTATGTAAATTATTTCATTTTGTCTAAGTTTCACTGACTATTTTAAAATTTTTAACAACGATGGCAGTGGAATTTTAACTGTCATTAAATTTTTTTTATTTAAAGCTTGTCATCAGTTATTTTTGATATTTCCTTGTAATTATAGTGTGTTTTGTGATCTGTAAGATATTTCTGATATGTATTTAATTATTATGGTGGCTTAAAATGTCTGGTGATAACTCTTGTGCTGCTAAATTTTGTTTAAATCATTCAAAACAAAATTTCAATTTATGCTTTTTCTGAGTTCCGTTTGATGCAAATTTGTAAGTATTATTATAATTTGAATGCTTATGTAAAAATACGTTAAATAATAAATAATTATTAATATTTTATAATAATTCAGTTAATATTTTCGATTTCGATAGTGGTTGGTGCTAGTAGGTCGTGACGATCTAAATTCTAGTGTTGAATACTGTCATCAGTTTCGCGTTTGCTCAATTCATTTTGAAGAAAGTTGCATTTAGTTGTTCATATAATTTAACATGACCATTATCAACCCTCAATCTCACATGTACAAACACATACAATCACATAAGTAAAAAAGGACATACATAATTGTTTGTACTTATATCAAAAAAGGATAGAAAGTGCGTTTCGCTCTATTACATAGTTATAGATATATGTCAAAGATCTTTGATCAAATTTATGATCAAATATTAAGAAGTATCTTTAACTATGGTTACAGAAATTTATATTATAAAAGTTGACTTATTACACTATAATATTTCTTTGATTAAATAAAACTTTGACATATATCTATGACAGTGTAATAGCGGCCTTAAAAGTTCAAAAAATGACATTTCAAAACGTCAAAATATTGAATTTGTAAAATATAAAAGATTCAAAATGGTCGAACCCATACAGGGTGTAAAACAAATAACTTTCGTCCTTTTGTGGGGTGACTCATAGCACCCTGTAGACACTAAAACCGCAGGAATTTTTTCGGTATTAACAGTCGTGTCACCCCTCAAAAGGATAAGAGTTATTTCCCTTACACCCTGTATATATACACACACACACACACACACACATACACACACACACACACACACATATATATATATATATATATATATATATATATATATATATATATATATATATATATATATATATATAGGGTGTAAGGGAAATAACTCTTATCCTTTTGAGGGGTGACACGACTGTTAATTCCGAAAAAATTCCTGCGGTTTTAGTGTCTACAGGGTGCTACGAGTCACCCCACAAAAGGACGAAAGTTATTTGTTTAGTAATTAGCGTATTGACCGGCTTTATAAAAATTAAATAAAAAAGACTCTTCGTTCTATTAATTTGCAATGCCGTAGAATAAATGACGTCACGCATCTGTCTCAAATGGAATTTAAAAGTGAAATTTTAAAGTCCCATAACTTTGTTAGTTGTTGAGATATCTTAATTTTTCTTTTACACTTTTCTTTAATTTTGCCTTAATTTTTATTTTCATTCATAAAAAAAAGTTAGTAAACTTCTCCATTAGCAGAACTTCAAACGATTTATAAAAAGTATATTTTTGACAACTTTAAAAAATTGATGCCATGACATCAATACCAGTCTTTGGTTAACTCAATTCCTTAATAATGTTAACCTGTAAATGCAACGAAAAACTGCATCATATTCAATTCTATCTCTCAAGTAATTACTTTTTCTTATTAGTTACAAGGCATAAAATGGATTAAAAATAAATATGGCGATAATTTAATAATATTACGTTTGTCTTTTAAAAATTATCTGGATAAATTAGAAAAAGCTATTGAAAATGGTGATGTGGTATTATTAGAAAATATTGGAGAAAGCGTTGATGCTGTTCTAGATCCTTTACTTAGTCGTTTATTGATTAAGAAGGGCAAAGTATTAAAACTTGGTGATAAAGAGGTGGATTTCCATCCAAAGTTTCGATTCATATTACAAACAAAATTATCAAATCCTCATTACAAACCAGAAATGCAAGCACAATGCACATTAATTAATTTCACAGTCACACGAGATGGGTAAATCTGTAAAATAAAACGGAGAGGGTAAAAAATTGGCCAATTTTTTTCCTAGATTATCTGTATGTTTTCAAATTGATATTATAGCTCACAAAGCGTTATTTCTTAGGTTACTAAAGTTTCTCTATAAAAGAAGTCATGCGCCTTCGTTTTTATTAACCAATAGTTAGTTAGTTAGTTAGTTAATTTGGTCCCAACAAAATTTTAATTAGCATATCGTGTGACGCATCACTTAAAAGAGCTACCTACAAGGATTTTAAAAATATTTTTTTTAATAGTTTTTTGTCCAATTGTTTTAATAATATAGCTCAGCATTTGCTAGAAATAACCATTCCCCCGATCTCCTATTTCTAGAGCTAAAATTTTGATTTTAATAAGGTTAGTAGATATTCAGGATTATCGGAAAACTACGGATTTTTTAGACACTGTAATAGTTGCCGGAAAACAAAGGGGAATAAAGGATTAGACATTTACAATTGTTTCAGAACAACGTAGATAGACATTTACTATTGTTTCAGGACAATGTAGAACATTTTCCAGTTGTCACAAGAAAATTTAGGCAAGATGACACATAAATAAAAAAAGTTTAATTTGCTCTATTTACTGATCATTGTCCGAAACCTTAATTGTGCAAGCCCAGCTCGCTTTTAGCCAATTTTTATATTATCTCACGTTTAAAAAATATAAGTTCTTAAAGGTACGGTAAAAATGGCAAAAACTCTTAAAATAAAAAAGTTCTAATAGTTCTAAAACTCTTGCTAAAACTAAGGCTCAAATTTCATGTATAGTTGCAAATTTACTGTCAAAGATAATAGTACGTTCTGCCTGAAATAAGGAAGTTATTGTCAAAAATGTACTATTTTTAAGACAGTAAACTTTTAATGAACTTTCTACGGTCTTGTTCATTGTGTAAAATTTCTACGGTCTTGTTCATTAAATAAAAAATTGTGAGCTCTAATCTATCTATGTGAGATTTTCCTGTACAAAAAACAATCATTATTTTACTTGCCATGCATCTGGCAAAAATAGGTCATTTTTTACTCTCTCCTTTCTTCATAAACTTATTTAAACTTTTATTGTTTTTCTGGTGTAGGCTAGAGGAGCAGTTATTAGGTGCAGTAGTAAAGGCAGAAAGACCTGATTTAGAACTTTTAAGATCTGAATTAACTAAACAAAATAATTATTTTAAAATTACCTTGAAAAACTGTGAAGACAATCTACTTTCACGATTATTCTCAGCCGGTGGTAACATTCTTGGTGATGTTGCATTAGTAGAAAATTTAGAAACTACAAAGAAAACTGCAGCAGAAATAAAATTAAAAGTAGAAGAAGCAAAAGTCACTACTAAACAAATCGACGAAGCACGTGAAGCATATAGGTGAGAAAATTTTTATAATATTTCAAAGTATTTTGCGCAGAGCTGTAGCCCGTAGTGCTGATTAACGAACTTTTGAGAAAATATAGTAATAATCATACAAAACAATAAAAATTTCCCTTTAAAGATCCACAAAAAATTATTTTAAAATGAGCATTATTGAGAGTTTGTAATGTATTTGTATCTAAAATTTCATATTCCTCTCGTCTTCTCTCGAATAAATGCGAAAGTCGTCTAAACTTCTTTTCTCCCATAAAAATTCATGTTTAGCTATTCAACTCTAACTATTTGCCACTTATGACTATCAGTTTCCGCAGCTAAATTGTATCTTAATATTGTATTACATTAACACATATGACATAAGTGTAAAAATCATATCAAAATACGGTTTTTTTGCAAAAGAAAAAAAAATTGGGCTATCCATATGAAACCCATGTAAGCGGTGCTCAAATTTTTCCTTATATTTCTTAACACTTTCATATCTTTCAATACTTTCGGAGGTAAAAGTGCAAAAATTGAGGAAGGTTTTCTGTTACCACCTCTCGGTCTCATTTCTTATTTTCAAATTTTGAAATTGAATTGTTAATCACCAACCAAGGCTCTCTAATACCATATTTCATCGAAATCCCCTGCTACCGCCGATGGATTAGATTTATGTTGTATTAACACTGTTAGTAATTAAGATCTATTAAAACTATATTTTCTCATAAATTTCATCGCTGAATTCTATGGGCTCCACTTTTGTACGATCAGTTTTTAGACTAATATAAAAATTTTATTTAGACCTGCAGGTGCACGAGCTTCCCTTTTATACTTTTTATTAAATGATTTATTCAAAGTGAACCCAATATATCAATTTTCATTGAAAGCGTTTATTGTGGTCTTTCTTAATGCCATGGCGAAATCAGAGGCTTCTGAAGATGTTTCTCAACGAGTAGAAAATTTAGTGGACGCCATTACCTTTGCCACTTTCATGTACACTAGCAGAGGTCTATTTGAAAAGGATAAATTGATATTTTTGTGTCTTATGACTTTACAGGTAATCAACCACCAAATCTTTTTCGTCATAAAATCAAAATAATTTCCTACTGAACAGGTACTTCAAGCGAATAATGATTGTCCTCCACATGAATTAGATTTTCTATTACGTTTGCCAATAACACCAGTGATGTCTTCACCAGTAGATTTTTTGTCTACTAGTGCATGGGGAGCTGTTAAAACCCTCTCCAGCATGGAAGAATTTGCAGGTTTAGATAAAGATATTGAAGGGTCCGCAAAACGATGGAAGAAATTTATTAATTCTCAAACCCCAGAGCGAGAAAAATTTCCAGCTGAATGGAAAAATAAAAGTCCGTTGGAACAGTTGTGCATGATAAGAGCTATAAGACCAGATCGTGTAACATACGCTGTACAGTACGTTAAAATATTTGAGTGTTAACTAAAATATGAATGAATAATTTGAGAGTTAACTAAAATATATTATTAACAAGCTTATTCGATATGCGCTTTTGCCTAAAGGGGATACAAAAATCGACTACAACGCTCATGGTGGACAAATGTATCTGTTTATCAGGACGCAAGGTGGCGATCGACCTGGAAAACCTGGAAAAGTCTGGGAATTTCTAATTTCTGGAAAAGTCAGGGATTTCAGTCGAAGTCAGGGATTTTTTCAGTTTTTGCCCTGGTGAGAGCTTTTTGCTCTTTAGTTGTATTTTTCGCCACTGACGAGCAAAAAAAAAAAAAAGTCGCCAGAAAAATTAATTTTTAGAAATTACTGTATTTTCGAAGTACGTCCTGGAATTTTATTCAGAGTCAGGGAGAAGTCAGGGAATTTTGAAATTGGTTTTCAATCGCCATCCTGGGACGGCATTTGTACATAATTTTACTATTTTCTTTAAGAAAAAGTTTTTATTTCTTAAATACTTGTTTGATTTTCTCAAAGCGAGTGCTTATTACAATTTCTATTTACCAGATTCTACAAAATAACAAAAAAAATTATTTGTAACCACAGACCAATGAACACTATTATATTATACTTCTAGACAAAGTGTAAAGCCAGTTTCTAGGAATTTTTTTTTTTTTTTTTTTTTTTTGAAGCAGGCAACAAGGGTGAGACGGGTGAAATTTAATGAAATAATATAATGTCAATTTTTGAGCAAATGCGACTATAATTATTGCAGGACATAATTTGTATACGTACGTATTTTGAAAATAAAGCGAATAGCACTTTTTTCTTTCAAAATTTTGCAGTTTCTTCTCAAAAAAGTAAAATTTTATTATCAATATTATATTTTGACAATAATTATTTGAAACCGTAACTACGGATACAAATCCATTACTATATAACAACAGAATACTATTAAAGTCGGAACTTGGTCGTATGTGGTTGCCTCAAATACACATCTATATTATCAGTCTATATAATATATAATATGTTCACTGGTCTGTGTTTGTAACTATACTACCAAACGTCATTTTATTTTGAAATTTTCCGAAAAATATCATAAAAATGGACCATTTTCTCAAATATGTCCCAATCTGTCATCAGGGCGGCGACACAGGTATTTGGGATTACATGTATATAATCGAGATATTAATTTAACCAACCAAAAATCACCTTCTTTTAATTCCACTTTAGCAACGAAATTTTCCAATTCGGTTACCTAGGAATATTGTTTGTTTTTTAGAAATTAATATTCCAACTATAGAGACGTAGTTCCGAATAACCCGTGTTGCCGCCCTGGTGTTAAACAATTTTCTCATGCGGTTACATAGCAATTTTTAAATTAAAATTTTAATCATAGAGATGTAGTTCCAAATTACCTGTGTCGCCGCCCTGGTGTCAGACTATTACATATTTTGAGAAAATGGCTCATTACCTTATATGCTTTTTCTTGATTAATTATTAAAAAATATTTTATTTTCAGACATTTTTGAAGTAAAATGAGCAGATGTATGGCTTTTATTAAAAAAGATTAATTTTTTTAATATATTTTCCATTCATTTAAATAGTAAAATGTCCTGATAAATAGTTAAATAATCATTTGATATGGGTGGCTATACTTTCGGCTTGGAGCGAATACAATTTCTAATACATTTTTTAAAATCAAAACCTATGTTTAATTAAAACTATCAGTAAGACCAAAATTTCTACTATATTTTACCTCATATTTTTGATTAATTACTTTTTGAAAATCAAGTCTTTCAAATGTCAACAAAGCCAGATTTAGATAAAGACACTTAGGGCGCGTGCCCCAAGGTCTCCACAACTGAAGTTGTAAAATCAGGGTACAAAGATTTTTTTTCTTTTGCTCGCCAAAATTATTAAGTAATTAAAAAAAAAGTTGTAACAGATAACTAGACTTTCATGGTACCTCGGACATAAAAAAATTAGATCGCTCGTCAACTGTATTTTTGGGGAAAAATAGGAAAATTTGATCGTCTTACAAGAGACCTCCACACGAAAAATGCCCAGAGACTTCTCAAAGATAAATCCGGCCCTAACCATAAAGCTCTTAACTATAACAATTAATTGCCTCTAATAGGATCAACAACTCTTAAATCAACACTTTTTTGATTTAGTCGTAATAAAAATGGTTACTCTCAAATTATCCACACTTCCTAATTTAAGAAAAATTAATAAACTGTCTTTACTATTAGCGTGTTTGTTGAAATAAAAATGGGCAAAAAATACATAGAGGCACGTAGCATTGAATTTGCTAAATCTTTTAAAGAATCATCATCAACCACTCCTATATTCTTTATTTTATCTCCAGGAGTTGATCCTACAAAGGTTAATAAATTTATACAATTAGAAAAATTACAATTTTTAATTGGCTATTTTATATTTCAGGATGTGGAAACATTGGGAATAAAATTAGGCTATTCAGTAGAAAAAAATAATTTCCATAATATTTCACTAGGACAAGGCCAAGAAGAAGTAGCCGAACAAGCAATGGAAGTAGCAGCTAAAGAAGGACAATGGGTAATATTACAGAATATTCACTTAGTGGCAAGATGGTTACCATCATTAGAGAAAAAAATGGAACAAGTACAAGAAGGGGCTCATGAAAACTTCAGGTATATAACAACATATGTTACATGTTTTGCAGACCAAAAAATATATAGGCAGTATCGGACAGACGGTCATAAATGTCACATTTATGGCCAACATTGTTGTCTAAATAATGTCTTCTGAAAATAGTTGTCGATTCCGGTATAAGTCTAATTTTGGGCTCTCACCCAGAGAGCCCAAAGCAGGTGGAGCAGCCGCTCCAGGGTGCATGATAAAAAGGGGCGCAATAAGGGAAAGAAATAGGGCGCAACAGAGGAAATGAGAATCGTGGATTCACTTTACGCGTACGCAGTTTGCGGCGCCCTACCACTTTGAATATCGGAACGGTACTAGCACAAAATTTCATCCTTTCTCTTAAAAACGAGACAAAGATGGCAGCGCTATGCTTACTTTTAGCCGAATTATTGAAGTTTAACTTCGACAAAAACTGTCGCTCATTTGGATGCGATTACCTTCCACATCTCGCATCGATTTTAAAAATATTTCTACGCCAAAAAGTCCACAAATATCAGTTTCATTTGATCTCTGGAGTAAATATATCTACAAGAAATCTTTGTGAATATTTTCAGATTATTCATGAGTGCTGAACCTGCACCAGGACCTGAATTTCATATTTTACCACAAGGAATATTAGAATCATCTATAAAAATTACGAATGAACCGCCCACAGGAATGTTAGCTAATCTACACAAAGCATTTGATAGTTTCAATCAAGAAACATTAGAAATGAGCACTAGAGAAACCGAATTCAAAGCAATTTTATTCTCTCTTTGCTATTTCCATGCATGCATAGCCGAAAGAAGAAAATTTGGACCCCAAGGATGGAATCGAATTTATCCATTTAATGTTGGCGACTTAACAATTAGTATGCATGTCTTATACAACTATTTGGAAACGAATACAAGAGTTCCATGGGAGGACTTACGCTATTTATTCGGGGAAATAATGTATGGCGGGCATATTACAGACGATTGGGATCGTAGGCTATGTCGGACGTACTTATTAGAATTTATGCAACCAGCCTTGATTGATGGAGAAATTGCTTTCGCTCCTGGTTTTATATCACCACCAAGTACTGATTACGAAGGCTACCACAAATATATTGATGAGTACTTGCCACCTGAATCACCTTATCTATATGGATTGCATCCTAATGCAGAAATTGGCTTTTTAACAACCTTTGGTGAAAATTTATTCAAATTAATATTTGAGTTGCAGCCAAGAGACACAGGCGCGTCAAAAAGTGTTATTTCAAAAGAAGACAAGGTAAGTTTTTTTTATTTAGGATTGGTGTTCGAAGCCTAAGGTGCAATTACTTAGTTTTCCTTATCACATCTTCCTTCTAGATAAAAACCGTTCTTGAGGATATATACGACAAACTACCTGAATTATATAACATGACTGAGCTATTTGCAAAAGTTGAAGACCGGACGCCATTTGTAATTGTTGCCTTGCAAGAATGTGAACGAATGAACAATTTAGTGAATGAAATGAGAACTTCGCTTAAAGAGCTGGAACTTGGACTTAAGGGTGAATTAACAATCACAAAACAAATGGAAGATTTAGAAGAAAATCTATTTATGGATGTTGTGCCACCCAGTTGGGAAAAGCTGGCGTACCCTAGTATGCTACCATTAGGTGGATGGTTCAATGATTTAACAGTTCGTATGACGGAATTGTCTACATGGGTTTCAGACTTCAATGTAAATACTAAAATTTTCATCTAGATAAAAGTTATAAAATAAGGCGAACTTGTAATGAGAGAGGCACAGTAACACATTTTAGAATGGTTTAGTCTAACAAAGGGAGTACATAATTTGGGAATCATAATTTTGTTCGCGACAGTTTCTAGCTTCTAGCATATCAATAAACTATTGGGATACTGTGTAGAAAATCCAAAATCGAATCCTATACTCAATTTTTTTTGTAATTTAAATTCAGATAAGTAAATTTTACTAGCTTGCAAGCTAGTAAAAGTACTTAAAAGCATGGTAGTGATTCACAATCAGACGTTTTTAATTTTTACTGTCAAGCAAGTCCGACGCAAATTGACACAATAATTCATTTTGGCATCTAATCTACTACTCGCTTGCATGTCGCTGCATATAGTGGAGTGTTAATAGAATCAAGTATTTGACAGTGTCAAGGAAAAACAGAACAATTTTTGATGAAAATTTATACTAAAATAAAAAACAACAATTTATTACGCTAATAAATTCATCCTAACTGTTATAATTCCATTTTAAAAGAAATTAATTAAAAAAGTAATTTTTTAGCGATTAACTACGTGATCAGAAACGGGTTGTGACGTCACGTTTTCCTATACTTCAACACTATCGCCACTAGGATCGCTACTTTAAATATCGATTAACAAACAACTATCAAAATTAACCAAAATTAATCAAAAAAAATCAACAATTTAGTTTCCTAATTACGAAAAAAATGACTTTTTCTTATGTTAGATACAGAACACCAGTGTTATTTAGAGAATGTGACATAACTGACAATTAATGAATGTTTTCGCGCATATTTGAAGAACAAACATTAAATTAATTTTTTCTAACGATTTTCGGCATTATTTTTATAGTACATGCATAATGCATAAATATGTGTATAAAATAGTTTTCTAAAATTAGTCAAATACCCCATTAAGACCTTCGTTTCATACACATACAAATTAAAAAATTCCATTGCCACCAACACTTTGTTGGTTATAAAATTTGTCAACAAATATGGCAATTAGTAAATAAAAACACTTTACTTTGCAAAATACCACTTTTATTGAATATTAAAACTCTTATGATATGTTTCGGTCAATATGACCTTTCTCAAACGTGTAAAGATTACAATTCAGATACATGCCTTTTATTCTAAATCTTAACTTATAAATTGTAGCAATGCATGATGGGAAATTAGTGGGAAGAGAAGTAGTGGGCGGAGTTAAAAACAAGGAAAACAAGTATAGGTTAGTTAGAAACATGTGACATATAAACAAATAAAGTAGGAAATACAGTCGTATACAAAAATTATAAAACAGAAAATTATAATACAAATTAAAAAATTCCATTGCCACCAACACTTTGTTGGTTATAAAATTTGTCAACAAATATGGCAATCTTGCTTCAAAAAAGTATGTTTATAATACATACATATTCTAATCTCAATGCCTCACAATTATATAATCAGTCAGAAAAGGTTTCTCCCTGTTCTTATTTTAATCTTGTTTTAAACATGACGCTAAATATGATATGGCACGAAATTTAAGATAAGAAACAGTTTAAGCACAAAATCACTTTAAAGATTGACTAAAAACTGTTACGAGTACGAGTAAGTTGTGTACCACACCCCACTGGTATATCCTCTCTACCCGCACGAACGTATGAAGAATCTCTCATTTCAAATTCGTTCGACTTGACACAGTAAGATAAAAATACCCATGATAAAACTTAATACAGTTACCACCAGCGGTATGGTTAGCCGGATTCTTTAATCCACAATCATTTTTAACCGCTATCATGCAACAAACGGCACGCAAAAATGAGTGGCCTTTGGACAAAATGTGCTTAAATTGTGATGTTACAAAAAAGCAGCGTGAGGAATTCAGGTAAGATCGTCCCATTTCTTTACGACATATTTAGATAATATTATGCTCAATTTTAGCTCTCCACCTCGAGAAGGTGCTTACATATGTGGCTTAATAATGGAAGGAGCTCGTTGGGACAGTCAAGCAGGTACCATAGCTGAATCGAATTTAATGGAATTATTCCCTGTCATGCCAGTGGTCTATATAAAAGCAGTGACGCAAGATAAACAGGATGTCAAAAATGTTTATGAATGTCCTGTTTATAAAACCAGGTAAATACTTTGTTTTTGTTGTTACAATTTTGAAACTGAATTCAGTAAGATAATTCACATTTCAAAAATCTAGATTTTTAACTAAATAATCTTACGATTCTGATTTTGTAATTACATATTAAAAAAGCGGTAATAAAGTCTATATTAAGCAGAAAACAGCCCAAGACAGGGGGGATCCACCTCTGAAATTAGTAGGTTGGACACACAGAGTACCAGAGACAACATTGCTATCTCTATACTACTGAAACCAGTGTAACCAATAAAGGATAAAAAATATGTTATATATGTGCACTGGATTTACTTTGTATTTGTGCGGTGATCTGTCTTTGTGTGAGTGATCGGTGGTGTGTTGGCCGTTGTGTCGCATACATATATATATAATACTACAACGCATGTATGTGGCTCCGTGTAGGGGTTCTAGCAATGCCAGCAACAATCAAAACAATTGACCTCCACTCATCCACTGCTACGGAGCGAGTGACTACTAAGTAACCTAACTTGCACAGAACTGCACACTGCAGATTTAATGTTAGAGATCGTTGCGTTACCTCTGTACTCTGTGGTTGGACATTTCTATAATAGCTTGTACGATGAGAGTATAACGATTGTATTATTATAATTAGAGCCGGATCATCGCATAGACAAATGAGACAAAATGTTCAGGGCCCGGTTTTTTGAAGGGCCTGATCAAACTGTGTATTTTGAAAAGATTTGTGAAAAATATTAAAAAATATTTAAAGTTTAAATTACTTTGTCAATTTTACGAAATTAAAATTATATTTATACTTAACGCGTTTTCAACCCTTTCGGCCATCCTCAGAGTATTGCCCTACACTCTGAGGATGGCCGAAAGGGCTGAAAACGCGTTAAGTATAAATATAATTTTAATTTCGTGGAATTGACAAAATAATTTAAACTTTAAATATTTTTCAATATTTAAAATGAAATTTCACAAAGTAAATCTCTCAACAGTGAATTATTTGTGAAAAAGATAGTTTAAGATATATATTTTAGGTGCTCTTATAGATATATATTTTGTGGGGACGGGAAGAGGCCCAGTAAGAAGAAAATGTCAGAGCTTCAAAGTAGATTAAACCGGCCCTGATTATAATACCAGTATTACTGATTTACCCAGTTTAAAAGAAAAACTACTAAAAGGGTTTTTATAAAACTTTACAACGCTTTAACGTTACTAGCCAAAAGCATGCAAAATGTAAAAATTTACAGGGCTCAGGGTAAAAAAACATAATGAACCAATGCTATGGTCGAAATACAATTGAAGAGCTTATTCCAAAAACAGCACTTGTCAAAAATTCTAAATTTTCAGTATAAAGAAATTATTGTAAGAGCTATAATTGACAAAAGTTTTTTTTGTAGAACTGACAATATTACTACAATTGGCAAATGATTGACAAATGTTTTTTTTGTAGAACTAACAATATTTTGTTTGCTTATATCTCATGAGAAATAATATTTTTGGTGAAACCATTTAAACTACTACATAGATAGTTAAAAAATCTATAGGGTGGCGTCATTATTAGAATTTTTAAAAAAATTGACATGTGTTGTTTTTGGAATAAGCTCTTCAATTGGTTGAGTCAGATTTGTCACGTGAAGCGTGCTCGAGTATCTCCTTGGTGTACTCGTAAATATAGAAGACAATTTGTTTAAAAAAAATATACGTATATTAAAATTCAATATGATTATACATAAATTAAATACTTAAAAAAAAAATTATCAAAAGTACAACTTTACTAATTCTAAAAGTACAGATATTTTTTATAAAATTATTAACAACCAAAACTATAACTCTGTAGTACAAAAAATTGTAACATAACACATTCATTATTTTTAGGCAACGTGGACCTACATATGTGTGGACGTTCAATTTAAAAACTAAAGTAAATGCTTCAAAATGGATTCTTGGCGGAGTTGCCCTCATATTACAAATTTAATTAATAATTAATGTTTAATTATGTAATTCAAATTGTTAAATAAAAATTTAGTGACGTAAAAATAAATAGGCTTGATTAACAGCAATTGTAAAAGCATCTTCAAATAAGTTGAATTCGTCACAATCCGCATTTATCGCATTAATTAAAGCATTATATTTAAAAAATTTCGTAAGTTTTAAGCGATACTCGTCGTAAGTTAATCCTGAAATGGACAGTTATTTTAGTGTTTATATTTAAATAAAGTGTTAGAAAGGAGTTAACGCTTTAAATGCCATCGGGGTTACCGATGATTAGTACTAAGTTACTAAGATTAGTACTAACTGTAAGTTACTAAGGACCGAAGAAGTTAAAATTACTAAAAACAAACAATTTGAATGAGTAAAATACATATTTACAAATTTTTTAATGTGATTATCGTTAATTATGTTGTTAATAACAGTTCAAAATAATATAATAATACACGAATGTTGGCGCTACGGTCCTGCTCACAGAATACCAGAAATCAACTTCCTATCTCTATACTAGCGATACCAGTGTAGTCAAAATTTGACATAAAATTTCTCTCTCCCACCAAAAGCACAACATGTTACTAGTTTACTACATAAACCTCTCATCTATGTATACGGACCTACGCTTGTGTATGTGTCATACGCCACACTCAATCTCTGTATGGTGGAGTACGTACATACGTAGAGTATGTACCTATTCGATCATTGCTGACACATAAACAATTCATAAAATATTTTTTCTATTTAAAGAAAAATATCCCTTTATTCTGAGTATTTTTTTGTTTAGTTAAATGGAAATTTTACACTTAGATACGACCCAATTCATATTTTTTTCTATTGAAATTTCAAAAGTTAATTAGAAAAACAATGACGCACGGTGCGATGTGACCATTATAACAACCAGTAAGCGAATGACCAGAAAGTAGTCTAACTTGCTCAGAACTGCACAGTACGAACCACACAATTTTGTTTAGTTTAGTTGTGTATTCTGTGGTCCTGCCTGTAAAATTAACATTATGGAAGGTAGATATAAAGAGAACCATCTTGTGTGGAATACAATGGAAAAATAGTTCAAAAAGTGTCCCATTGTAAGCAGTAAGTAACAGTTCAAAAACTCGCTGGAATAGCGATAGAGTAACTATTTTTATAAAAAGTATAGGAAATGAACTTTGCAGTTGTCGACAGCGCTTTAGGCGCTTTCTTTAAAATGTATCGTCTAGCTACAGTAACGCCGCGATTATTTAACGCACAGAATAATCAGAAGCCAAGTTGCTATCTCTGCACTACTGATACCAACGTAGACAAAAAATCCCCTCTATTTCCCACCACTATGTTGTGTAAGTACACACTGTGTGTAGTGGTGTTAGTTTGATCTTTGTAACTGTGTCAGTTGAAACACACACAATTACAAAACATGTATTGTCGGACGGAGCAAGGTGGGGTCCAAGCTAACAATGGTCCAACAATACATAATAATGCGTTGTGCATTGAGTGACCGATACCGACTAACTAAATGCCTTAAGCGGTATCAAGCACACACTGGCACACTGCTATCCACAGTTTTCTACAAACACGCTTAGGGCTTGATTTAACGCCTTTCTACGGATATTTTTTGACACAAAGATGGATCTCCTTATATCTACCCTCCATAATTGGCATGACATTCAAAACGTTAATAAAAATAAGAAAATAACCTGTCTGAAACAATTTTATTATTGTTATACACCATGCTCTACCAATAACTGATGATAATTTCATACGTTTTTTAAGTTTTCCTTGAAACTTTTCACTCTTTTTCAATTTACAGCATTTAAGTAATACAATTTTCGTAAGTTTTTCCATAAATTTAAGCTGTGCGAAGATATTTTTAAATTTTTGTAAACGACTCTGTAAAAGGTTTGTAAAAAATACTGTTGATTAGAAGATATTTTATAAATTAATTAAATGAGCAAGTATGTACCAAAATAAACAATATATCGTGATAACGAAGTAGCTTTAAATTTCTATTCATTTTATGTAGGTATTTTCATAAAACTTGTTTATTTTCACGTTATCTTATTCTCAAATGAAATATGTAATATATTTTAAAATCAGTTAAGTAAGTTAAACGACCACTCTAAATACCACTAAAAGTATGTATTTATTTTATGCTTTCTTCGATTCTCAACTTTTTCTATTCCTTAACTTTCCCCAATAGGGCTTAAAAATCTTATGAATTTGAATTTAATTAAGGATTAACCACAATCAAACACATCAAACACATTTGTCAGGTATTTTTTCGCACGTTGACACGATCCCACCTTACATTTAAATTAAGCAAGTGTACCATCTCACAAAATATTACTAAATATGTATTTGATCATAGAGGATATTAGGAACTATCGGAACTGTTCTGTGAACTATGTGAACTATTTCATTAGTTATGGCGATTGCGGTACTTTAATTTAATTTATATAGGGTAAAATGAGGGAAAAAAGTTAAAAGATTTTAGTTCAATACATAAAAATTTTTAAAAATTACGTACATTTAGGCTATTTTAAAACATATATCTTCATCCTAATTCCGCATATCAGTCCATGAGTCCCAGCTTTTAGAATTTCGTCGTCATTCCTATATTTTTATAGCTATGTACCCGAAATTTTGCATGTAATTGCTAGAGACGGAGATTACAACAAAATGAGGTACTTCACGTCGTTGGCTCCCATAATTAACGCCTTTAGGACTAATGACGAGCTCAGCTCGTCATACTAATTTTTAGAAAAAATTCAACTGACGAATGTGCATTGTCTTATATCGGTAACTGAATACTGTACAGTAAAGAGTGGTCATATTGTAAACAAATTAAGCAAAACTTACCAAACTTGCAATTATACTTACAGAAATATTAAATTTTTTATCTAAAATATTGGAATATATGGCGGTACTAAAGGCGTTAACATATACAGCATATACAGTGAATAGATACATAAATGTACGGTATAAGTACATACATAACATTGTGGCATATATTTTTCTTTTTATATAGTGAACTACAATGAATATACTAAAATTTCCTATTAACACTTTCAGTCCCACGGATTCGGCATCCGAAACCAAACAAAACTTCCCCAGAGGCCGACCACGATCAATGATTAATTGATTAGTTGATTACTCATTATGTGTGCGATGTTTATCATGTTTATCATTCTTCATCACACGGATGTGTTCCCATTCACACAAACACATACATACCAACAAACACTACTCTCTTGGTTTCTATGTATAAAAAATTTTAAGATCAACAAAAAATACATAAAAAATATAATTTATATTTTTAAATAAAATTGATTTGAATTGTATATGTAGTATGTATGTACGTATCACGTAATACGTCTGTTTACAGTTTTACACATACATACGTGTGGAACTGTGTTGTGTGTTTGAATCATTTTATTTTATGTATTTGTTTATATAGTTTTTTTTTTTTTTTTAAATATTGCCGGCTTCCGGGGAAATTTACTATGAAAGTGCTCGGGCCTCATAGTGTTAATCACAAAAAGTTCTGAAAACCTATAACGGACTGTAAGTTAATATGTGTTTTACAGGCACTTGATTATTTAAGGCTTATAGACTTTCGAGTATAATTATGCACCATATGCAATATATTATTTCAAACCACTGAATCAAAAAATGTGTACATTATCGTCACAATCACGAAACCCTTATAATTTCGTCAAATTCGCCTGTCCGACCGTCACACTTTTTAGAATTTTAATGTACAATCTCATACTTTAAACAGTATAAAGAAGGATTATTTTTAATTTATTGAAGTCGTGTTTTGAATTTTATTTAGCCCGGTACGCAATTGCTACACTATAGCCCGGTACACAATATATATATATATATATATATATATATATATATATATATATATATATATATATATATATATATATATATATATATTAAAATGGTACTGACGTTCAATAATTTTATGTTCAGTATAAGAAGTGAATTCAAAATTTAAATTTTTTATTTAAAAATATTTTATATAAAAATCAAATAAATCAAATATTAAAACAATGATGAAGCAAACGACAAGATAGTAAAACTCAGTATAACTATTAAACTATTTGCACAACAAAATACAATAGATAATATACCATTCGTTGAGCGTTACTGTACTCTAATTCAAAATGTTTGATATTTTCTTCCACTATAACTTGTACATGATGCGCAATGGTATCTCAACCGTCTCTATCGTTTACGCCAAGTGTATATACATCATGAGGGTGGAGAAATGAGGAAATTTTACAAAAAAATAATATTATTAACCAAAAATAGTATATAAATTAGTACAAAAATAAGTAGTAATAAAAAAAAAATATATATTATCAGTTAAAAAATTTAAATTATAATTATTAAACTCTAATAAATACTTTATTAATATGGCTTTCATTTATTACTAATATATTTACTTTAAGGATTCACGCTGCATAAATTCCGTTGACACCTGGCACAATGTATATATACAAAAAAATAATGTAAAATTAATTTGCATATTTGCTAAAATAAAGAAAAAAAATAAAAACATAAAACTAACTTAATTCAAAAATATCAGTATTGTTTTACCTTCAAAAAATTTTTGTATAAAATAAAGTCCCACATCCATTCCACCAAAAAAGAAGAAGTTTGATAATGCTGATCCTATCATCAAAGGTGTGGCCAAAATAGATTTTAATCTTCTCCAATTTGATTTACTGAATTTATTCCTTATATTATTTTCAATGAAATTTGTTTGGGACAAGACATACGAGAAATTTTCAATTACAATCCCAAAAAAATTTAAGAAACTCCACACAAAGACAAACATTTCTATTCCATGCCATACAAACACAAAGGCAAAACACACAAATGAAGAAAATAACTTGGATGATATTTTATTGAGATTATATCGTCGCAGTGGTATGTAAATATAACTAAAAAAATAAGTTTAAAATTTATTGTCTGATCTTCCATAAAACACTGTTTAAAAATAATACAGACTAACCAAAGTAAAAATTGATATAATCCTTGATCGAAATACTTCCACATGTACGAATACAAATGAATATGACCAATACATCTTGGTGTTCCCGGTGTGGGAATATTTTCAAATTTCATTACAGTTGTAGTTAAACCATACATAACAACATATTTTAAATGAAAAAATTGTCCCATACAATAGCCAAGGCCATAAGTAGCCCAGAAACTTTTTGAAACAACCTAAAACCAAAAACATCCTTGTTATGCACCTTTATTAAGAAATTTCCTCAAAAAAGATTTTGAATTACCATTATGTAATTACTAATTGTAAGTAAAGACTAAAAATTAGTACAGGTAAATTTAACTAAAAGTTCTCTTACGTCATCAACAAATAAAGCAAAGTTAGATGTACAAACTTAAATTACTATAGTTACTCTAATATAAAAATTACAAAAAGAAAGAAAAAACAATAGATTCGTCTAATTTCGCTTTATTTGTTGATGACGTCATAGAATTTTTAGTTAATTTCATCTATAATAAGACTTATAATACCCTGTAATATTTTTTTTCTAGACAAACTCGCAATACTCGTTTTTCCCGACTGTCCCCTACATTAAAACAATGAGCCCTTTGTGAGAACAAAAATTTTTTAATAAAAATAAACACATAACATGTTGGTGATGTTGCAAAACGTTTGGTTGGTTCGAACAGTCGAGGATGATTTATATTTTTACCCTTTGCGCTCCAGTGGGGAGTTCCATTTTGTACAAATCAACATCAAAAAAATACTTATAAAAAATTAAATATAGCAAAGCTTCGTTTTATGAAATACCAACAAACATTGAGGATTGAATAGAATATATTTAACATATTATGTTCGGTAGAATAAGAGTAGGGTAAGAATATAGGCATTAAAATGTGAGAGCACGACTCGATTTTACCAAGTCACAATAAAATTGTAACACAAGCCACAATTACCACAAAATTTTATTAAATATTTTGCATGTTTTTGTGAATTAAATCCGCAAAGAAATAATTTTAAAAAAAATAAAAATAAAAATATTATTTTAAAATATTTTTTACAAAATGATGTGAAAAATTGAAAAAATAATTCAAGAAAATATACGCAGATTGTGACATTTCTTAATTTTAATTATTAGTATATTACAGACAAGATATTTTTTTGTTCTGTTTTTCATGAAAATCCAATATAAAACAACCTTTTTTGTACATTTTTAATATATTATACTAAGAATGTACCCACGTAAAATTTTTTTTTTCAATTGTCAATTTTATTAGTTCCGACTTTATTAGGTCTGATCGTCATTAAACTCAGCCCATCAGTCACCTTTTTTGGCTTCTATTAACCCTTTATGGGCCAAGAATATTTCTAACAATTGTACAAGTCTGATTTTTGGTACATAGTTTAGAAATATCGTAAATATTCAAATTGTCATGTATTTACCAGGGAAATGCGTGGAAATTTGTTTTTCCTTTTGTATCCATATGGCTACATTGGCCTTTAACTGTAAATGTTGCTTATATGTAAAATGTTGCCATATGGCTACACTGGCTTTTGAATAAAACAAACGTTTCAACAAAAAAAGAATATTTATCTATTTCTGCAAAACAGTTTTATTCATTTACAAGCAGAAATAATATTACGATTAATTACTGACGAAACGAAATAAAATATTTCTTCGTTTTGGTGAGACGAAGTCGTGTATCACATTTTACACATTTTAATTTCGAGAATGACTTTTTACAATATTATCATCGACATTTGTTGGTCTAAACTAGCTAATGATATATAAAGTTATCTTTCTATGACAACAAGCTGGATTACGAATGCTTGTGACTCTTATTTAAATAAGGTTTTTCAAAATCTGATTCTGACGCCAGAATGTTTATGTCCTCATTATCTAACTCGAATAATCTGATACATCACAGAGCCACATCTAAAATAGCCACATCACAGAGTTCACCATAAAATTTGCTATAACGGACATAACTACACGTCTCATATTCCAAAAATGAAAAATGTTATTAAAGGCCAGTGTATCCATATGGCTACGAATTGTTCATAACGGTTATATTTAAAAATTATTTATCTAGGCCAATGTATCCAATCGGCAACAGTAAGTTTTTAGCAAATTTATAAAGGTTTCTAGCCACAAATAAAATAAAATAATGTTAGCATATTAAAATTAAGTATATAATTAAACTAGTAACATACATAATTTTTTTTTTTTTAAATGTATTAATCACTAAAAAATGTAATTATTTTAAACACTTTGAACAACCGGCCAAACAAGCAAATTCCATGACAGTTTTAGTGTATATTTTTGTTCAGTAGTGAACAGCACTGTCCAACACCATATTAAATAAGGACCATTTTATGTCTGTATGCTAATTTAAAAATGTATAATTCTTAATAAAACACGAAAAAATGACAATTAAAGTTCACGTAGCCATTTGGCTACCATGGCCCATAAAGGGTTAAGCATTCTCTCTATTCAGTTTCGTCCTCAATGTCATCGATCCACTGTGTGAAAGAGTAGGCCCTCCCTGCATAAAGTGGAATACAAGGGGTAAAAATATATTGCGAACGATTTTATGAATTAGAGATAAATAAAAATAATACAAAATTTGATAAACAAAAAAAAAACTTACCGCTAAATTATACTGTAACGCAGTCACATAGACAAAATGTAACGCAAATTCTGTGAATAGTAACCATGCCGAATATCTTAAGAATCCTATCATAAAATGTTTAAATCTTTTTCGGAACGGATTATTTTTTATTGGATGATACGTTTCATAAAAATTATGATACAATATAATTGGACCGAATAATAATGTTGGTAAGTATAAAATGTATCCAAGTAATTTTAAAATTTCATCATTTTCCAAATTTTCCGTCTCATTTTGTAAATATTTCGAGCATAACTCTATTGAACAACTAATTGACTTCAAAACAATCCATGAGAGACTAATTACAAGAATATAGTTATTGTCGATATTATTATTTACGTAAAAATAAAGAATATGGTCATTGTAGGCAACGGCATTTATTAAAATAATAATGAATGTAAATACAATCCAAATAATTAATTTGTTTTGAATTAATATTAATAAAATTGCTAAACATGGTTGAATCCATATTAGCAGCATTGATACAAATCCAAATATTTTCCAGAAGAAACATGTTGTAATTGTTATATACCATACAGGAAGCCACTAAAATTTTTTAAAATTATTTATATTAACTTTTCAAAATTATTAATATTAAAGGCGGGAACCCACAGATTTAAAGTGAAACTTCTTAATAATAGGTTTGTTCCCGTACCATAAGGATTAAGGAACTATGAAATGAATGCATGAAATTTGAAAATCCATCTGCAGGTGAGATGTATAAAATTCCTATAAACAGAGTAAGCGACATCCTGCAATAACGTCAAGTAAAATCTGCATTAAAAGACAAAAGAAGTCAAACTAACATGTTTCAACCATTTAAATGGCCATCATCCGATAGGAATTTTCTATAAATGCATTATAAAGGACCCCTCCGGATAAGATAGGTGAATTTGCCTAAGGTCCAACCTGGGTCGAGGGTGTCATAGTAAGGTTTGCCCTTACACATGTATTCCATAGCTGCAATATTAGGTCAAGGTTGCTTTGCGTTTTCGAGATGTACCAAAATGTTCAATTTTGGACTTTTCCTGATTTTATATTTTATATATATATATATATATATATATATATATATATATATATATATATATATAGGGTTCTAAGAGCTCCATAAGACAATGCATGCAGCTCTCCAAAACACGGCGTTTAGAAGAAGATATTTGCAAAAATTTCTAAATGACCTACAAAAACACACAAAACGCGATTTTCGACCAAAATGAGACATAGATTTTTAAAATCTACGGCTTCGAATTAGTAAATATATGTCTAAAAAGGGGGTGGGGGTAAAATATTAAAACCTCCAAAAAGCTCAACCTAGGTACGAACTTTATCAACACACCAAATTTCAACCCTCTGCGTTAATTCGGGGGAGGGGGGAGGCTGTGAGCGTGTTAGATCCAGCCAGAATACTTTTTTCCCCCTCTACTCCCTCCAGATCATCCTAGGAAGCTGAATTTTGGATATTTGTAGATAATTGACCGAAACATTATTTCCAACCGGTTTGGAAAAGTTTTATCGTTTTACCGCCCCCCACCACCCCCTTAAAGGTTGGGTTGGATCCAAAATTTGACCCCACTTTGATAGTATTGTTGTGCATCGGAATGAACCCCACTTACCAAATTTCAGCTCTTAACTTCCATAGGGGGGCCCTACACATATTAAAAGGTAGCGGGAATATATATATATATATATATATATATATATATATATATATATATATATATATATATATATATCAGACATTTTGTCCTACAGAATCGTGTTCTACTTATAATCTGTCTCTCTTAACATATCAAAATAACATAGACAAAGATAGATTCGAATTAAGGTGACCTTGCCTTGGCAAGGACATTTTGCATCAAATACCCTCAGTTCACAGACAAGCAATATGAGCCATACAATGTTTTAACTCTTTGCACTCAAGCAAAAAAAAGTGAGTTGTAAATAGGCTGGTAAGACATGTAGCACATGACAACGACCGACGTTCTTTTTTTGACGGATTCTTTTGACGTTCTAACCTTGTTTCCCCAAAGTTGAATACTAAATGCGCTAAATACGTCCTCAATGCTATTTTTATTAGTTTTTAATTTTAAAAAAAATAATTCAACGTGATTTTGCATTATTTTATTTACTATTTTTCTAATAAATGAATGTGTTTGCAGTTATTAAATAAAATATTCATGTAATGTGAAGTATGAGCAGTCATTACAGTTCAACATTCAGTGTGTCATGTGGTACATGTCTTATGATCCAACAGACAAAACACCATTAAATATGGTAGAGTTAATGGATAAACCATCTTGTCATGCTGTACATGTTTTATAAGCGCAAAGGGTTAAAATTTAATGCAGTACTGTGCTCTATAATACAGTACGAATAGATCCCATACTCATGCGTTCATAAATTCCTTATGCTACTGGAACAAACCTAATACGTCTTATAAAGCATCAGTATCGTACACAAGCGTACATAACGTTCAATCTTACTTTTTTTGAAAATTACCGTATAAAATTATTTGATCAAAACTACATCCATTTTCATAAATAAGAAGTTTCAATTTAAAGAAATAATATTTTGCTACTGACTAACTTTTAAATAGTTTTTTTGTCGTAATACTTCTGCCACAAGTAAATGTATGATTATCCACGGATATAAAATTTTCAAAAATGTTAATGTTATTCTCCATTCATTATCTGATACATCTTTAACTCGATTTAGAATTTCCCAACCGCTCTCTAAATGGAAATATTTATGATTGTTTGAGACAACATCTAAAAAGTAAAATTAATCGGTAGGTATATCAGTTGTAAGTCGGATCCATTAATTTTCAAACACAAATATAATTGTATCAAGTTACAAAAATTGAATAATTTTTAAGTAAAAGAAACATCTCAATAATAAAAGTACTCAGTTGAAGTGACCTTCAAAATGGGGCGAAAACGAGATTTCCCGTTTTTCCATTGTTACAATTGCCTATTCATTTGGGCACAGAATCGGATTCAGAAGCAAACTGATTAAGTTTTTACTTCATAGGCTTTAGAAGTTAATCAATATAAATTTTTACAATTAATTAATATATTTATGGAAATACTTTATTCAAATTTAGCAATTTTTTAAGATAAGTATTAGTTGAAAATAAATTACTAGAGGTGAAGTTTAAATTTAGAAGCTATAGATAATATATTTTAAATTTAGTTTAAAGTTATAAGTACATATATTTTATTATTAATTTATTAGCTATGAATAATTTTAAATTTAATTTATATTTGATAATTAAATAAAATAAATACATAAATGTACATAAATTATTAAAGATTTCTTACCTTCCGAAATTAAAATAACACTATAGATAGAATATCCTACGGAAGAACACCAAATTATAAAATACGCGCCAATTTCTAACAAAGGTAAACTTTCTGAATTTGAACCTAACCTCATCACAGAAATGTCTTAATTTAAATACTTGCAACATTTATAAACTAATTCACTTAAATAAAAAATATATACTTTTAAATATAAATTTTATGATAAATAAATAATTAAACATTAATGGATAATTTTATAAAATGTAAAAAGTGCCGTACAAAATTAATTACGGCAGATGCCACCGTATATGAACATGGCAACGAAGGATCCTGCTCAAAATCTAATTCAAAACATAAAAATTATATATTAGAATCGTCATTTACCGATTGGATGTTAGAATCAATTCAAGAAAATGAGTGGACTAAAGGGAAAATACATTGTCCCACGTGTAAAACGAAAGTAGGAACTTATGACTTCATAAATGATGAAAAATGTCTTTGCCAAAAATATATTTTACCCCCAGTATGTTTAACGACTAGTAAAGTTGACTTTCCGTTGGATGTAAAAAGTGTTTTGGATAGTTCAAGTTAAAAATATTGTATTGTTCTTATTTATTTTTTTAATTATATTTTGTAAGGTTTAAAATAAAAAGAATTTCTTGAATTTTGTTATTTTTTATTAATTTTTTACAGCTGTACAAATATTTACGACATACTTACATGTACTTATACAACAATTATAATTTCATTACAAAATCGAAATATACCTACGTACATCTGAAATTTTCTTTTTTATATAGTTATATTTTTTATTTTATTTTAAATTTGTTATTTTTTTTATACTTATTGATCATATTATTTAATACTTATTTTAAATTACCTACATATAAATCAGGCAGAACACTAATCGTCGAATTTTTTTAATTTTCTTAATTTTTATTTTTTTAATATTGATGGCGCGATAATTTATAATTCTCAAAAAGTACTCTTTTTAATCTGTTGTTTAAAATTAACAGAAATCAGTTTATAAAATATTATTTAGTCGTAAAATTTGTCATTTTCAAAAATAAAACAATTAGGTACTAATTTAAAAAAAAAGAAAGAAATAAATACGTCACAGATACTTTTGAAATTACTGTAATAACAAGCTTAATAAATGGGTGATTTCACTCGGCGAAAAGGTTCTGTAGCAGCTTTTATATTGTAAACATCAGGGCTGGAAACTATTTAAAATAATTTCATTTTAAATATATATTTAAAATACAAAATGGTATTTTGCATTTTCTATTTTAAAATCAGTTCGGTCAAAGCATTTTCCATTTTGTATTTTAAATGCATTTTTGGAAACCATTTTCTATTTTAAATGGTTTCAATGAACGATTAATCCCAGCCCTGGGAAACATAGATATCCATTATCCATACAACTGAATTTTGTTCAGGGCAGTTATTGCAGAGCCATTTCACCGGGCGAAATCAATCAATATTTTAGACAAACACTGTAATATATACAATGAAATTTTTTTTGAACACAATATTTGGAATTTTAAATGTAACTTTTTAATTAACCTAAGAGGTGACCGTGCAAAAAATCGAGCCTATAGAGTTTGTGATGAAATTTTTCAGTCATATGGGGTTCGCCCTGCAACCGATTCTGCTCCAGATGTGGGAACTAATCCACTTCGAACTATACCCAGGCAGAAAACTCGTTGCGGGTTAACTTTGCAAAAGAATCGAAACTGGTTCGTCCAGCTTGGGAAACAAAACTACATATGTGATCAAAGTGTGATCCACACTACTGTTAAGTCCTACCAATCTATGGTCCATTTCAGTTAAATTTAACCATGTTTCATCACTTATGAATTCCGTTTTCTTGGCGTTATCTCTTTCATTATTGCACTTACGTAAATTTTAAAATTGCAGTTTGTTTTTAAAAAAGAAGATTGATTTGTTTTGAATATAAGAATTATTTAATTTTTTAACTTTGACTCATGATCAATTGTATTTGAAACAGGGTATAATAAAAATATGAATAAAAAAAGATAAAATAAGAACGAAAAACATTTGATTTGATACGTCAGACTCACTCCGTTTCTGCTGCTGCCTAGGGATTAAATTTCTGTTAAATTAGCACTAATAATAATTACCGTATATTTCGGCGTATAACGCGCACTCCAAAATTTTGAATCATTTTTTAGTTTCTTTGTATATTCGTCGTATAACGCGCACCTCAACTTTGATAATAAAATAATGAATTATATATCTAACTAAAATAATTTTAATACATAAACTTATTGTATGGAATAATTTGAAAAGAAAGCAATAAATTATTCAATCCTCATCTTATTAAATTTGTAACATTGTTAAATTTTCTTTTATTTTTTTATTTATTTAATAACCCACTTACTATTTATAGGAGAATAATATTAAAATAAAAACCGTCATAATTTTTACAGAACAGTTTTACATTCGGCGTATAATGACCACTACAAAATTTGAAATTTGGACCCTCTTTTTGATGTTCAAGATGCGCGTTATTCGCCAAAAAATACGGTAATATTATAATTATGACAATTTAACTCATATGTATCAAGTCCCATAAGAATATTAGTTTTTTCACTTTTACCATGGAAAAAAAGTTAGAACAGATTTTTACACCGAAAAAAATGGTACAAAACATTTCATTGGCCATTTCATTGTAGGTTAAACACGATAAAAACGAAACAAAAATTCGTATTGGTAAATTTAACTGATTTCAGAACCATGGTAACAATGTATTAAATAATAATATGAATTATACTAATTTATTTTATTCGTTAAATTGTCTTACCGTATTACACTTGAGTTTTATATTTTTTCTGAATAAATTTATATTTTCTACAACTCAAATTTCTTGCCTAACAGCAATTTAACTCGAAGAATTGTCAACCCAAAAACGCTTCAACTCCGTTGTCGCGTTTTTGTTAGTTGACAGTTTTTCTCGTTAAATTGCTAAGCAACAAATTTTCGTTAGACAAACTCAAATTTATTCGAAAAAATACAAACCTCTTGTGTAATAATAAGTGATAACACTATCCTCAAAATTTCACTGACGAATTTTGTGGGCTCCATTTTAGTACGGTCGTCTCTTGGACTAATATAATTTATTCAAAATGAACTACATAACATTTTACCAATAAAATATGAAATAAGACGAACACTGGCCCAAGAAAATATAAAATTATTCTTAATTCAGCCTTGAAAATTGTAACACGACTGAAATAGTAATATTTTTAAATACTGTTTTCATCTTTTAAAATACTCTTTGGATTATTATCGATAAGTCAAATGTATTTTTGAGATTATTCCATTTTCAATTTAATTAATTATCTAAAAATAAATGTGTTAAATTCTAACTAAAAAAAAAAATAAAATAACAATGAACTCAAATCCCATTATGCCCTGCTTATTTCCACAGTCTATAAAATGTTTTATATTCATTGGAACATTACTTCTTTTCTTCGCTAACATCTACAAAAAGAAATAATTTTAAGTAATTTTATTTTATGATGTCACATTAAACACTTACTTTTTCCATCGCACGCAACTATTTTAACTTTGTCCACCCGGGCAATTTCTTGTACTTCACGAAACTCAACATCATTTAACATAAATGTCCATACATTATCGCAAAATCGATAAGTATTCAATTTTCCAGCTTTAAATGTCAGTCTTGATTTAACTCTTGTGGCTAATGCTTGATTAATATGTTTATCAAATTGTAAAAGGACTTTAACAGCTAACGACGGTGTTATTTGACCGCACTGAAAATAACAAAATAATTATTAAAAATTTGTTTAAAATTGGAGGAAATTATATTACCTGTATTAATTCATCCAGACTTTCTTGTAAAGTATTTCCAATAGTCGTGTTTCGATATAATTGATAAGACATGTTTAAAACTGCCGATTTTCAAACAAACCGATTATTGACAACTACAACAAAAATTTGAATACAAAATTTTTAGGTTAAAATTAACCTAAACGAACTGAACCACAGAGTACAGAGGCGACATTGTTATCTCTATACTAATGAAACCAGTGTAACCAAAAAAGGATAGAAACTATGTTTACACACAGATGATCGGTTTGAATTGATGTTGGCCTCGCTACAGCTGCTGCACGACTAAGCCACCTTAAGCGGTATCTGACACAGTTTGACCCACTACTGTCCTCAGTTTTTTATAGATACGCTTAGGGCTTGTCTATAACAATCAAAACGTGATCAAAACAATTGACCTACACTCATACACTATTACCGAGTGAGTGACTACAAAGTAGCCTAACTTGCTCAGAACTGCACACTGCAGATTACACGTAGAGATAGTAGTGTCGGTTCTGTATTCTGTGAATTGAACCAACAGGTATGACAGGTATCGTAGACAAGGTAGACAATACGCGGCAACAATTATCTAGGTTTGTTCATTTACTGCATAATGAAAACAATGAAATCTAACTTTACAAAAATTGCAACTCTCGAATTACAATTTTAATTGAGATTTTAATTTGGTTATGGATTATTTCAATTTAAATTATTTTATTTGGATTATTTCATATTTAAATTTAAAATTGCAAATTATGATTTATTTTTTATTTTTGATAGGTTTCCCACGCTGTTTAAAGGTAAATTTATGACGGGAAATTTAATTTATTATTATTTACGTCAACTAATTTCAAAAAATAAATTGAATCGATTAAGACTTAATTAATTACAATAATATCCATTTAACGAATAATCTAATTCATTTATAACGGAAATGGGAGACGATAAATCAATTATACCAAAATTAATGAGCGCTGTTCTAAATCAAGCCGGAACATCACATTCAATTGAAATCACCGAAATTAACGAAAATGAAGAAAATATAGAATCCACAGAGACCAATTTAGTAGATCGTTTATTAAGCGGAGAACTTACATACAATGATTACACGAAATGCATGGGTGAAGATAGTGAAATTGAAGACGATGAAGATGAACCTGACGGGGACACTCGACCGGTAGAAGAAATCAAAAAAGAACCTACCACATCTCAAAATAAGAAAACGAGAGTACGACGAAGCAATTTACCAATTGCATTACAGGTACAAAAATATTGTTTTCTATTTTTTAACCCTTTGAATGCCGTACCGGTCATCGATGATTAACATTTGTGTGTAGCGCCGCGAGAACTACCGATAACCGGTTGAGTTAAGATTATTAGAAAGTTAAAAGGCAATGAATAGTAAGGTAAAATAGTAATCGAAGATTGGATAAGTTAGATTCATGAGATTTTACACTTGGACTTTGCAGAATTAGTTTTGTTCCGTTTAATGACTATCTCTCTCTCTCCTATGACATGTATTGTTGGCGGAGTATTGGCAATTTTAAAACTAAGGTCAAACGTGTTTGAGCTAGTGATGTCGAGTCGAGGAGCAGTTAGTCAATTAATCGACTAAAGATGTTTTTTAGACAGAGTTAGTCATTAGTCGAAGATATCAAGCCTACAGCAGTCGATTAATCGACAAAATTTTTAATCGAAATAATTAATAGAATAATCTATGTAACTTTTCCAAAAACAATGTTTTCTTTTGAATTTAATTATTGATTTTTAATATTTAAAAAAAAAAATGTATACATTACATTATGTTAATGACATAAAAATGAAAAATTGTACAAATGGATAATTCATAGTTTTTAATTTTTCCAGTCTGATAAATAATAGAGAAAAATATTAAATTAGTCATTTTTAGTCATTTTAAAAAAGAATCATTTTAGTCGTTTAGTCGAGGGTAAAATAGTCGACTGAAAAATGACTAAATTTAAACAAAATTAGTCGATTAAACCGATTAATCGATTAACTATCTGGCATCAGTAAGTTTGAGCCATAGTTTTGGATTTATATTTATCCATTCATTTAAAATTTAACGTAGTTGCTCTGAGATAGTCAGGTACAAAAGCATATTTCAAAAAAATTTCCTTTTATCAAAAATTAAATAATGTATTAATAGGTGCCGCGACTAAATAACTGTGGACAAAATAACCGCGACAAAACAACCGCGGCAAAATAACCGTGGACAAAATAACCAAAACGACAAAATAACCGAACAAAAAAATAAACATCGTTAATTATTCTTTTGAGTTAGGGTACATGCGGCTGTGATATGATTAAGATTTTTTTTGCTCCCAATATATAAAAGATGGCTAAATTGCAATAGACCTTAGATGTTGGTATTTAAACTATTGCATTTAAAAACAAACGTTAATGCGTGAAAACTATTGTATTTAAAAAGCTAAGCTTGGGAAAAATTATTTTGAAAAATCAAATAGTAGATGATATAAAAACTAGGTATGGTCCATTTCAGTTAAATTTAGCCATGCTTCGTCACTTTGAATTTAAATAATTTCCGTTTTTTTGGCTTTATCTCTTTCATTATTGCATTTACGTAAATTTTAAATTTGCAGTTTGTTTTTAGAAAAAAATAAAAGATTGATTTGTTTCGAATATAGGAATTATTTAATTTTTTAATGAAAACGCATGATCAGTTGTATTTGAAATGGGGTATAGTAAGATTATAAGTTAGTTAGGTTAAGGTTATAAGGTTTTTTTTTCAAATTTTAGGTAGATGATATAAAAACTAGGGGGTGAGGTTAGTTAAGGTTAGGTTATTTTAGTTAGTTTTGACAATATACTTCGACTTTGACATAAAAACTAGGTGGTCAGGTTAGTTAAGGTTACCCTTTGCCCGAAGGTTAGGTTAGTTTTGACAATATACTTCGATTTTTTATATAAAAACTAGGTAGTGAGGTTAGTTAAGGTTACCCTTTACCCGAAGGTTAGGTTAGTTTTGACAATAAACTTCGATTTTTTTTATATAAAAACTAGGTAGGTATAGTAGGATTAGCGAAAGTTTGCGCCTCGGGTCTACTCGATTTTTGACCCCTTCCTTAAGACGATTCTACACGATGCTACGAACACCTTCCAACATTGGACGTTCGATGGTTCATCGCATCGTGTGGCCGTTGTTCGAACCTACGAGTGTCCAATGTCGAGCGTCAAACATTCGCATTTGGCTATGTCCCGCTCGATGTCGGTATTCTTGCACCGAGTCAAAGGGATGCTTCGAACGTTTGAAGGTCAATGTTGGTTGCGTTGGTTGGTTCGACTCAGCAGCTGCACGACTCGTTCATGTGAAGAGAGACAACATCAGTGTATAAAATTAGAGATAACATCAGACAGATAATAGCCTCGCCACTGAGTACCAACACATCATCATTCGTATTGGATCAAACATTCGATTCACCGTGTAGCAGATACATTCGTCGCACCAACTATTGAACTTAATTGCCTCGAACGTTCGATCGAACGTTGGAAGGAACGTTCGCAGCATCGTGTAGAACCCGCTTTACATATTTTGGCGCATTATCATGTTTATAGTGTGTGCGCCGGCTGAAAGTTAACTGCGTATGCGCATAAACAAATTTTAAGGGAAAGGGCTAAAAAGTCGAGTATACCCGAGACGCAAACTCTCGCTAATCCCACTATAGTAAAGTTAGTTAAGGTTACCTTTTGCCCGAAGGTTAGGTTAGTTTAAACAATATACTTTGTGATTAAATATAACGCAGAACAAAAACATAAGTATTTACAAGATATTGCTACAGTTTTATCTATGTAATTTAGATTTAATATTTTAACAACATAATAAGTAAATAAACTTTAAGGTTATTTTGTCGTTTGGTTATTTTGTCGTTCGGTTATTTTGTCTAAGGTTATTTTGTCGTGCGGTTATTTTGTCATTCGGTTATTTTGTCGCAGTTATTTTGTCCGCGATTATTTTGTCGCGGAACCGTATTAATATTCTTCAGTGATTATATTTGTATACCATTTGTTTTTTTAATTTCCGCGCGCTTATTTTGTAGCAATATAAAAACATTGTTGAAAAGGCGTTGTAAAAACATTGTAAAATGATGTTTATAAATTATATTTCAAAAACGGCGCGGTGAATAATTTTTATTTCTTATTAAATATGGTTTGTAACTTTGTATTTTATAACATATTACATTTTTATCTTCAAATTGCTTTGATACGTTTTCATTTTAATCAAAAAAAAAAAAAAAAAAAAAAAAAAAAATAGAATTTTCTCATAAGAGCCCGTGTTAAAATTACAAAACTTTGAAATCGTTTTTCTCAAAATTGGAGTGGTAAATTTTTTTCGGTAAGGGCTCGTATTATTGGTATTGAATTAAATAAATATCTAGAGAAGTTTCGTTAAACTCCTTTGAAAAAATCCTTTTATCGATCAACTACCTTACATTACAAGTTATAAAATCAGTGTGACATTCAAAGGGTTAATAGAGTTTAATATTTTTAAAATAAATTTTTATGTAAAATAGGGTCTTATGGGTGAAGCGAATCTACGATGGGCTCGCGGAGAGACAGAAATTGCGGAAAAAATTTGTTTCGAAATTATAAGGCAAGTTCCTACTGCAGCGGAACCATTTCAAACATTGGCTCAAATATATGAAACCGATTATCCTGAAAAGAGCTTACAATTTTCTTTAATAGCTGCACATTTGAATCCATATGATGCTGAGGAATGGATACGATTCGCCAATATTTCAATAGAGAAAAATGATTTTAAACAGGCTACCGTCTGTATTACAAAAGCTATTAATGCCGATCCAAGAAATATAAGTTATCATTTAAAACGTTTAGACCTTTATAAAACCCTAAATGATAATCAACGTTTTTTAGCCTCGGGTTTAAGATTTCTTAATTATTTATCACCGGAAACACATTCGGATTTGATTCTAGAGTACTCTCAAATTGTAGCTGAAGGTTTTTATAAACTTGGATCGTTACATAAGGCGAAAGAAGCGATGGACATTCTATTTTTGAAATGTCCAACGCTAGTAACTATTGAACATGTAAATCGAATGATCGAAGTTCTTTTAGGTTGTAATCTCTATGAAAAAATTTTGGAACTACTCGTCGAATATTGTTCATTTTCAATTGAAGCGGAAAAACAAATGTATAAAAGAGCTGACGGGAGTGTAGAAGAAAATTTGATTATTTTAAATTACAATATACCCGCAGAAATACCTATTGATATTCGCGCCAAATTTATTATTTGTTTGATTCATATGCGACTTTTCCATTTGCTTGAACAAATTCAACAAGAAATTTCGCATTTTAATGTTGAACAACATGGCGATTTATTATTTGATATTGCTGAAGCATTCATGCAAGGAAATCTACATTCGCAAGCATTTGCCATACTCGATTGTCTTGTTAAAACGGAAAAATTCAGTATGGCCGCCGTTTGGCTTCGTCATGCCGAATGTTTACAGGCGTGCAAAAAATTCTGCGAGGCTATCGAAAGTTATAAACAAGTTATCGAATTGGCGCCGCAATTGGCCGATGTTCGAATGACGTTATCCACTCTGTTGAAAGAGCAGGGGCGCGTTAACGAGGCCATTATCGCGTTAGATCAAGAAGTGTTGGCGGACGATTTAGACTCAACTGTACTGTTGCAACGTTGTAAATTATTGCGACAACATTTTCAGTTCAAAGAGTATATTCGGGATGCGTTCTTGTTACTGTCCCGTCACAGTCCCGACGAGAAACTAATTCATGAATTAACGTATAACTTGGAAATTGAACCGGACCAGACGAAACTGTCACGTTTGTTCCCATTATCGGAAGTTTTTATACAAGAACAAACTCATGTTAAATCTGAAAAAAGTCGTCGCGAAAAGAAATTCGAAGTGTCGTTGGAACAAGAATGGCGAATATTCAAAGACATAATAAATATCGCATATTTACATAAACAATATAACCTGATGCAACGTATAAGCCATGCCGCATTGCAATCGAAAAAGTTCTTGAAAGACAATAAACGAGAACTCGAATTTATCAATGCCGTATCATGTATCTACAGCAAAGACGCTTATAACGGATACAATATTATTCGATTTATGATCCTAAACGACTTAAATAATCTCAACACGTGGAACCTATTCAACGGTCTACTACAAAATCCCGAAGATTGTCGAAATAATCGGTTTGTAATGCGTCTACTGTCCCGTTGCTGTTTAGACCCTATTTTACATATTATCCATGCAAATAACTGTTTAGTGGCCGGTACGTATAAGTACGCGTTGAGTGAATACAGTGCCACGTTTCGTTTAAAAGAATCACCAATTGTAGCATTTTTAATTGCTGTGACACTGTTTCAAATGGCGTGTCAAAAAAATACGGCAAAAAAACATTCTCTCGTTGTACAGGGTCATGCGTTTTTAACTATTTATAAACGATTACGCGGAAAGGATTGTTATCATGAGGTTTATTATAATTTCGGTCGAGCGTTTCATCAGTTAGGAATTTTTCCACTAGCGGTACATTATTATAAGAAAGTGTTAAATTTTGAGTCAAAATTATTTAAACTGAAAAGTCGAAATGATCTGGATTTAAAGAGGGAGGCGGCTTTTAATTTGAGTTTGTTGTATAAATTAAGTGGCGCAAGAGATTTAGCGATAATGTACTTACAGAAATATGTAGTTATTTAACTATAAAATATTTATATTATATGTTAACAAAATAAATATTACTGAAATTATTTATTAAAAAAACAAATACATATTTTATTTTTTCTACCCCTACTATTAAAAGTAACATTTTGCGCACGGCTAATTATATGTAAAAATTAACAATTGCCCACACAATGCGGAAATAGCCGTGAGAAATTATTTCCCACGGCTTAATACATATAATAAAAAAGTAGGCTCTGTCTTTGATTTAACATAATAATCTATATAATTAATAGTAAAAATACCCCTGTCGCAGCATCTGCATAACATAGCGAATTTCCAATCATAAAAGTTACTTTTTTTCGAAAACCCGCTTACCTAGAATAATGGTTCAAAATGTATTTTCTGTGTCTTTCTTGGTTCTTTCCACAATGTAAAAAAAATTGGAAAAACTTTTAAATTTTGGCAAATTGTTTGCAAAAAACTCATTTTTTTGAGGTTTTTGGAATTGGACGTGTCTGACTGGAGAACTCATACAAAATTTTTGGACTTCCAACGTTTTATTGTTTTATTATATTTGCATCCCAAACTAGTATCTATCCTATAAATATAACAAGTTTCATCCAAAATGAATTTTTCGGATATATAGGCACTTAAATTTTCGAAATTTCTAAATTAATTTAAAATAGAGTTAGTCTCCAGAAATTTTGTATTATGGTAAATTTAATTTAATAAATGACAAGTATATAAGTATAGTAATTATAAAGCATTCGCATAGAACAATAGTTTTAAGTATACATGCACATAAGCAAAATAATTTTTGAATTTTCCTGAAGGAAGGAAATATTTTCCCGTAATAAAAAGTATCCTAAATGTTGACGCAGGTAATAAGTTATCACTACACCAGATTTCATAAAAATCCGTTCAATAGTTTTCGCGTAATATGTGCACATGCTCAAAAAGTTTTTTTACTTTCCTGTGGGAATGAGCCACTTTCCCGAAATAAAAAGTATCTGAGATGCTGACTCAGGTAATAAGTTATCATCACACCAAATTGCATCAAAATCCGTTCAATAGTTTTTGCGTACTGTATGCACATGCTCAACATGGTTTTTCCATTTTCCCGTGGGAATGAGACATTTTCTCGAAGTAGAAAGTATCTTAGATGTTGATCCGGGTAATAAGTTGTCGGCACACCAAATTTCATTAAAATCCATCCAGTAGTTTTTGTGTGATGCGTGAACAGACGAACAGACAGACAGACAAACAAAAATTTAAAAAATCGCTGTTTTGATATCTACATCGATAACTATTTACAGTATCTGCACAATTTTTAAAAAATATTCCCTATACAGAAACGGTCTCGTTACATTTGTATTATATGTATAGATTACCTATTAATGGCTCTTTATTTAAAATATTAATTTTTTTTTTAAATAAATCGCCCCCTGTTCTAGGAAATATATATTTTTTAAATTTTTATAAAATTTCTTATGAAAGTGAGCTTCTTAGACAATTTTATTTTGTATTAATGTATTTTATTTTGTATTAATGTGAAACATGAACATTTAAATGTTGGCAATTTCTGTATTCTGGCGCTATCTATCTAGCGCGTTAGTTAACTACTTTATTTAAAAGTTCGAATAAAATTCCAGTCATTTTAATTTTTAATTGTTCAGGAACTTTAGTACCTTCAGTATCATAAAAGCAAGCAAAATAATATTACAATTTATTTATGTAGATACATATATGATGGAAAGTTAAGAAAAGAAAATGTTTTTTTGGAAGTTCGTGTTTAAGGTAAAATCGAAAAAACTTGGAAAATTTAATTAGTAATTAATTTTTTTTAAATATTTTTAGGTTTGGTTGTAAATGAATCTACTGTTGATCTTTTAATATGATACTGAACTATTCATTATTTAAAATGAAAAATTGTGTACTTATTAGATGATGAAAAATTAGTAGTTTGAAAAACCGAAACAAATCGACCGACGTCTTGAAAAAGTCTGTCGGGACACCGGAGCAACGGAGCTAGAACCGTGACAAATCCGGGAAAACCAAGACGTATGGACACTCTACACGGATTGTGAATGTTATAAACTTTAAGTTTTGATTTTTAAGCACATTATGAGTGAAATTGAAAATTAACAATGTGTGAAATTTGACATTTTAGTTAAAGTGCATATAAAATATAATACCTACATGTTTTTATAAAAATGCAAATATAAATAAATGTTTTCTGTTTTTTTTTTTTTTATTTTAATTGTTATTAATTATTTGGCTTTTTTAATAATTTAGAATTTTTCTGTCAAATGAATAAATTCTGAAAATATGAATTTATGACATAATTTCAGTAAAAGTGAAAATGAAATTTTTCACCCACACTTTTGTAGTGTCAATGTACATCACTGGATCCCAATTTTCAAATGGATAGATAATTTCAGTAGCGTAGAAACTAATTATTAAAAAATTGCAAACCAAATGTGTTTATATGATAATACGTACTTATAAAATTTATATACGTGTTCTTCCGAAAATCGTAAATACCTAATTAACTTTCTCTCGATGAAGTTGGATTGACAAACATTTACATTAGGGATGTTATGGATATTCGTAACCGTAACTAAAACTACCGATATCCGAAATAATTAAATATCCGAAACCGAAAGCGTATACGAAAATGAAAGTTTATAAGTCTAGTAAGTACTTAACACATTAATATTTTTTCTATATATCAATATCTAAAAATATTTCAGTCCCTTTTTGACAATCTTGCCAGAACTTAAACACTTTTTTAAATATTTTTATTGTTAAAATCGAAACGTTATTTTGAAGCCGGTTAAAATTAATATATTTTACATTAAAATGTGTGGTCAATACAATCACTCGCTAGTTAATTATCGCTAGATTTGATGCTAGAAAATTGAGAAAAAACAGGTCATATAGATTTTTTTTTATTTAGATTTTATTTGTAATGATTGAATTACAAAATTCAAAAGGATGTTAAAAAATGTGTGTATTCACTATGAGCTTTTGCCTGTAGTAAATCCAGCTGCTCAAAATCGGTTCCAATATATCAGTTGGTCAGGACGGCATTTGTACATAATTTTAATATTTTCTTTAAGAAATAGTATTTTTTTTTTAAATACTTGTTTGATTTTTTCAATGCGAGTACTTTTTACGATGTGTGTTTACCAAATTCTACAAAATAATTAAAAAAAAAAAACATTGTAACCCTACTATTTTGAAATTTTCAAAAAAATATCATGAAAATTACCTCATATATGCTTTTTCTGAGTTAATTATTGAAAAATATTCTATTTTCCGAGATTTTTAAGGTAAAACGAGCAGATGTATGGTTTTTGTTAAACAAATTTCAGATCTTTAATACATTTTTTCCTTAAAAAAATAAATATTTAATATTTTCAAAAATGTATGATACAACTTGTCAAAATTTAAAATTATTTGTTTTGTTGTCAAAAGAAAAAAAAAACTGAATGTGCAAATTTATTTACCACTAAAATGATGGGTTTATACATATAATTATAACGTAGTATTGTCATTTGGATAGAAAATTACGTAAAAATATTATTGTTTGAATATGATTTAACGTAATTTTTATGCGATTGTAGCAAGCTCTTATTAATTTTAGGAAGGTGTAAACATCATCTAAATTCTGATCATATCACATAAAAAACTGCGCCGTGATCTTTTATCTAAAAAAAAATGGAATAGAGATACATTATAAAAACATTTAACTGACAAAGAAAAAGAATATAGCCGAATCGTTAAATTGAATTAAAAAAATCATGACATGCTACTTAAAAAGCGGATTTTTTCGAATTTAGCTCGTAAAAAATGAGACAGAAAAAAAAAGAATGCGAGTGCGAGTGAAATGGAGAACGACATATTTCCTAGTTTTTCTCGAAAAGTAAGCAATTTAGAGCAACGGTATAAAAACATTTTTTATGAATTTTACCTTTTACTAGGACTTGGTGTAAAAAAAAATTTGAAAAATTGCTTAATTCTGGCAAAAAACTCATTTTGTTGACAAAAAACGCCCGGAAAACCTACTTCTGGGCATCCGACGTGTCTGGCTAACGAACTCATCCAACGATTTGGAAAATCGAATTCGCACACAAAATTTCATAAGCATTAAACGTTTCGTTCGAGAGTTATCGCGCGGATACATATATATATATATATATATATATATATATATATATATATATATATATATATATATATATATATATATATATATATATAAATTTAGTGAATATCATTTTCGTATTCTAGGGACCTCAAAACATATTTCTGATATGGTCTCGGGCTTAGGTCGCACCATGACACCTGGCGTAAAAGCTGAATTTCCAGTTTTGGAAATTCGCTAATATACATATGTAAGTTGATTATTTATTATTGTTTCCATAGTTTCATAGTATGCTTTTGCAAAAATTTGAACATCTTATCATTGACATTATAAATTTAAAAAATTTTTACTACTTATTTAAATTTTATTTTAATTATTTATGTTAAATTTTACGAGAAAAAATGTGCTCGTAGAAAAAGTATAGTGTAAAATACGTGGGAAAAGCTTATTTCTCACTTATTGTATAATATACTATTGTTAAATACTATTTTATTTATTAAACTGATATTTTCATAGGACCAGTAATTTATGTTACGTACGAAAGATATTACGTACACGTTAAAAAGAGACAAATATTATAAATAGTATACCTCTTTTCAGATAAAATTAATCATGAGTTTTCGTTAAAAAAATTAAATAATTCTTATATTCGGAACAAATCGATCTTCTATTCTTTTCTAAAAATAAACTGCAAATTTAAAATTTACATAAATGCAATAATAAAAGAGATAAAGCCAGGAAAACGGAAATTATTTAAATTCAAAGTTACGAAGCATGGTTAAATTTAACTGAAATAGACCATATGTTTGTCAATATATATTTCTGTTTCTAAGGTACCCTAGACTTTAAAATTAAAATTGAAGCATAGTCAGCCATGTTTGTATTAAAAAATTTGAAAAAACAATGTAAAAATTTTCACTTTTTAGCGAATTTCGAAAACTCGAAATTCAGCTATTATAGTAGGTCTCATGACGCAATCTGAGTCCGGGACTATGACAGAAATATGTTTTGAGGTCCCTAGAATACGAAAATGATATTCACTAAAATTTATATATATATATATATATATATATATATATATATATATATATATATATATATATATATATATATATATATGTGTTCCCACGATAACTCTCGAACGAAACGTCTAATGCTTATGAAATTTTATGTGCGGACTGGATTCTGAATTGGCTCGGCTAAGTTCGTTAGCCAGACACGTCGGATGCCCAGAAGAAGGTTTTCTGGCCATTTTTTATCATTCGATCCTATCATAAGACAGTTCGATTTTTACATCGTTGAAAAGGAAAAAAAAATTATGAAGAAAATGTTCTTATAATTTTCTTTCTATGTTAAGTAGTTTTCGAGAAAATCGTAATTTTCACTTTTGCCTTATTTTGCTCTCTTTGTCATTGTAATAAGTAATTTATATTTCTGTCTTAGTTGCGTATAACATATACAAAAACTTTTACGTACAACAAACGGTAGTTATTCAAAATCTATGTATTATAAGTACCATATCTCTGTCTCATTTTTTTAAATTAAAATTAACCAGATATTTTAAGCATGTGTAATGAAGATTTTTTTAATTTTTTTATTGAATTTTAAATGAACAAGATAATGAAGGTAATGTCATGATATAATATTATTAAATATTATAGAAAGATAACATAATAATAATGTTTATATGCCAGAAAAAAAATTTTAAAGAACTAGATCGATTTTGAAAATTTTTTCACTGTCAAAGATCTAAGCTATTTTAGATATTTTAGACAGATATAGATTACGTAATGTAAGGTCCGCCAGGGTCCATGGGACCCAAAAGTGTGAAAAATAAACTAACCGACCGATTTTGAAAATTTTTTCACTGTTAGAGAGCTAACCTATTTTAGAAAGATATAGATTATCTTATGCAAGGTCCGCTAAGGTCCATTGGATCTAGAAGTGTCAAAAATAAAATAAGCGACCGATTTTGAAAATTTTTTCACTGTCAAAGAGCTAAGCTATTTTAGATAGATATAGAATACGTAATGTAAGGTCCGCCAAGGTCCATGAGACCCAAAAATGTCAACAATAAACTAACCGCGTGATTTTGAAAATTTTTTCACTGTTAGAGAGCTAAACTATTTTAGATAGATATAGATTACCTTATGTAAGGTCCGCTAGGGTCCATTGGATCTAAAAGTGTCAAAAATACAATAACTGACTGATTTTGAAAATTTTTTCACTATTACAGAGGTAAACTATTTTAGATGGATTTAGCTTATATGTTGTATGAGGTCGGTCAGACTCCTGGGATCTTTTAAGCGCCAAGAATAAACTAACCGACCGATTTTGAAAATTTTTTCGCTGTTAGAGAGCTAAACTATTTTAGATAGTTATAGATTACGTTATGTAAGGTCCGTCAAAGTCCATGGGACCCAGAAGTGTCAAAAATAAAATAACTGACCGATTTTGAAAATTTTTTCACTATTGCAGAGGTAAACTATTTTAGATAAGTACAGTATGTTATCTGAGATCCACAACTTCCTGCGGATGCAAATGCGGCATAGAAAACTACACAATGGGTTTTAAAAATAGTTTTACTGTTAGAAAGATAAAATATCCTATATTATATAGGATAGAAATAAGCTACCGAACCGATTCTCAATATTTTCTCATTGCTAGAGAATTAACTTATTTTAGGTGGATAGCACTATGCTGTACAAAGTCCGTTCGGGGTCTTGGGTCCCAAATATACCAAAAATAAATTACCTAACCGATTTTGAAAATTCTTTCACTCTTAGAATTCTTAGAAAGCTAAACTAGTTTAGATGGGTATATGCGCCAAGCACCTTATGCGAAAAAGCGCCAAAAATTAACTACTCAACTGATTTTGAAAATCTTTTCACTCTTAGAAAGCTGAATTATTTTAAATGGATACAGGTCTTAGATGAGATCCGCCAGTGCCCAATATTTCGAAATTCGCTATGTTATGCAGATGCTGCGACAGGGGTATTATATTTTCTTTTTCGTTATATTTTTTAAAAGAAAATATTATGGCAACTAGTTCTGCTTACAAATGTAAAGACCCTATTAGAAATAGGGTATAGGGTAGATATATTTACCCTATTAGAAATAGGGTAGATATATATTTATGGCATACATACAATATACGTATATAATTATAGCTATTCCATATGGCTGACAAACAAAAAATAAATAAAATATATTTAGCTGCCTAAAGAAAGATATCCCTTTATTTTGAGTATTTTTTTGTTTAATGGAATTTTTACACTATACGATACACTGTAATATAATCAAAAATTTTAGCCGCTACTGTACCCACTTTCTAACCACATAATAACATACAAGATTGGTATATGTACAGGTTCTCTCATCTTCATAAGGCTAATAATATTATGCGGAGGCCTGCCAGACCTGCAATCATATGATATTTTTCTGTTCTGTACTGAAACTACGAACCGAACAAACGACCAGCCTAAAAGGCTGTTCGTCCTTTGGATGCGGAAACGTGCGATATTTAATTCGGACGAATACGCATGAAAACGGACGAACGACCCGAACAGCTTGAAAGCTATACATCCTCGTCCATTGAAAGCGTCTCGTTCGTCCGTTTCCGTGTGTATAATTGCGACGTGCGAATAGATCCAATTTTGTTTGGATTTTGTCGCGCGAAGAAGTCCGTTCCATGAGATATTTTTTTTTCGAAATTTTTTTGAAATTTCCTTTTTTTCTAAAAGATGGCACGACTTTGTTGTAATATGGTGGAAGGTAACCACGACGCAAATTGAGGTATTGGTGTAGGTAACTTTACATATTACGTGCCATAAATTGTTTTTTATGTGTTTTTATAGCATCTGTAGCTTGAGAAAAAAAAAATTAAAAAGAAAAACACTGACGAATATTGGGCTAGTGGGGCTAGTGGGTTGGACGGGCAGCAGACATATCATTTCGCACGAACGATAAACGTGCGACGACCAAGCCTAAAGCCGGTTCTACACAATGCTACGAACGTTCCTTCCAACGTTCGATCGAACGTTTGAGGCAATTAAGTTCAATAGTTGGTGCGACGAATGTATCTGCTACACGGTGAATCGAATGTTTGATCCAATACGAATGATGATGTGTTGGTACAAACGTTTATTCAGTGGACGAGGCTGTTATCTGTCTGATGTTATCTCTAATGCTATACACTGATGTTGTCTCTCTTGTATAATGTGTTGGTACAAACGTTTATTCAGTGGACGAGGATGTCATCTGTCTTATGTGATCTACTGATCTCTAATGTTATACACTGATGTTGTCTCTCTTCACATGAACGAGTCGTGCAGCTGCTGAGTCGAACCAACCAACGCAACCAACATTGACCTTCAAACGTTCGAAGCATCCCTTTGACTCGGTGCAAGAATACCGACATCGAGCGGGACATGGCCAAATGCGAATGTTTGACGCTCGACATTGGACACTCGTAGGTTCGAACAACGGCCACACGATGCGATGAACCATCGAACGTCCAATGTTGGAAGGTGTTCGTAGCATCGTGTAGAACCGGTTTAACATACCAACAAAAAGCACCAGACAAACGACACAATTTTGTATGTAGTACATCTGTCGTATCTGTATAATCTGTGTTCGCAAGTGACAAGTAAGAAAAAGAGCATGAATACAAAATTTCTAACCTAATTTTTTTGTGGTAAATTATTTTGATATATTTAAATGTTTTAATAAAAATAATTAATATTTGGAAGACTTTGTTGTCAAACATGAATCAAGCCGATATTACAAAACTAGTTTCAAAACTGCGTATTAAAGAACCTACTCGACTACGAAAATTAAAAAATCCTGCAGGACCTGAGGGTCGCTTATTGAAACTTAGAAAAACCGTAACCGCTTTAATAAAATATGAACGTATTGAATTGAATTTTAACAGAGCTGATGAAGCTCGTTTATATGCAGAACGGGTACGTAAATTTCCTAAAACTTAACAAATATCTATCAACTAGAAAAACTCAAAATATTTTGTAAAATTTGTAGTTACTATCAGAAGCCATTCGTCATGGCGACACACATGCTCCAACAATGGAATTAGCCGATTTTTGGATGCTTGAAAAACAATTGGTACATAAATTATTCAAAGTATTAGTACCTAGATATGAAAATTCGCTAAAATCATATACCCGGATGTATAAGGCACCTCGACAATATCCAGGATGGTATTATGAACGAGCTGTTTTAGAATTACGTGGAAATCCATTCCCACCATTAATTGCAGATACAAATAATAATAGAAATTTATTACATAATATATTATTAGACGAAGCAAGGAAAGAATTTCGTAAGGAAAAATATGCAGAAATTGCAAACAGTATCATTAATGAGAAAACCGACTCAAATAAAACTACTACGTCTACTTAATTATTAGATATTAGTTGTTTTACTTAATTTTGTAGATATTGTTTTATTAAAAATATAATATTACAAATAAGTTCTGTTGATTTTTGTTTATTTATTTTTCTTAACATTTAAGGACTTATACTACCCATTTGTCTGAAAATTGAGACTTGAACTTTTTTCACCAATACTAATAAAGCAATTAGAGTTTTTGAGGCTTTATTATATGTATTTTGAGGTATAAAAAAATATTTTTTACTACAATCATAGTAGAAAGTAGGCTTCTGCGCTCTGTGAAAAGAGTGCAAAATATGTATTTGCGGAGGACTGATACTTTTCGCTTTAAAGCGAAAAGTAGTATTTTGTCACTCCCTCAATATATATTTATTAATTACAAATCGTGTAGGCCTTGTTTGTATTTTCGGACAACAAATAAACAGATTCTAAACTTCATATTATTTTTGTCGTGCAAGTGAAATATAAATTTTATTAAATTTCAAAATAACTAATGTTAATTAAAAATAATAAGTTAATAAATAATTTAAAAAAATACATACATAAAAATCGTTTTAAAATCCAAGGCAATACGACACAGTTCGATCGGGTTTACACATCTAATTGTTATACGATTTTCGTTCAATTCGATTAAAATCATATGTCTAAACGTAGGGTAACGTAAGGTTTTTTTTTTTTGTGGAAGTAAACGGTGGGCTAGGTAGCGACCTCTAGATAGCAGCTAGGGGTATGGAAAGTGTTTATATTAATCTACCTATATTTCTTTTCTTTGGGAGTACTTAGGATTGTTAAAAGTAAAAATAAAATAAATAAAACCATGTCAATTTTTGCAAATTTGACATCAATTTTAATTTTTTTCTTCTTTTTTGGTAAAAGCAATCGATCTCAAATTGCTTACGGAAAATGTAATTGTTTATCGATCGTAGAGGCCATAGGTACTTCGAGAGATAATAGATAACAGATAAAAGAAACTACAGTAAAGATTTGAAGTTAATCGTATAACAAATTGCATGAATTACGTTATGCTCTGATCTCGAGAAAAAAGCATTTCGAGTAAAAATTGTTTGTTTATTATATGAAATATTGAAAGTAGCAACTTACTGCTTTTTTTACCCTCATTTTATTATCCTTAGACTACTTATATTCCTTATAAAACAAAGTTTTATATTTAAACTTCTTTCTGAATTACGTAAACAGCGAAGCGACTGTTTCAAGCATTTTGGAACGCTCGGAGGCTGTAAAAACAAAAGCTCGGAAAAAGGACTCACAGAAGTCAATAAAAAAAATGGAAGAAAAAAAAAAGTCTATGAGTAATGTAATCCCTTAATTGAGAATTTTTGTATAAGAAGAAATTTATAGTATAACGTTACATTCACAATTCTTCATTCTTCGATTAAAATTTATTAATTTATTAAAGACGACGTAAAGATTGACACTCACGCACGCCTCTACTGGTGAGATTAAAAACGGTATCAGGTCAAACATTTACGTATACGTTTAATTGGGATTATAAATCTAGTAACTCGCACGTAATTTATGCACGAAAGTCCTAGTTAGATGTATACGTACATCTTCGATACGTGGTACAGTTTCTAACTTCATCACCAAAGACGCGGGCGTAGTCTTTTGACCGTTTGATACAATCTTACATACCCCTTTTTCTTCACAATTAAAATTTTTTTATTCATAAAAATAATATTTCAAATTGTCCCACGGTTTTACTATGTTAGAAAAAACTCTAAATAGGTAAATTAAAATCATAGAATGCAAAAACGAAAAATGGTAATACAAACTTCAATTTCATTTTAAGAGCTCTTTAACACAACTCATAACATCCAACACAATGTGGTGCATGGGAAAAATTTCATCCCCATTTTCTAATACGGTTTTAATTGTTTATTGAATTGTAACTCGTATGTGTAATCGATTGTAGCTCATACATGCAAGATTTGATCTTAATAGGTCCAAGATTGACTCACAGAACTGATATTTTTGATTAATTTCAGTTTATTAGTATCCGTATAGTGTATATTTATGGTCAGTGTTTAAAATATAATCGACCACCCTAGAATTTTTGAGTCTATTGTATCGTGATTGTATTTAATATGTGAAACGTGTTTCTTCTATTTTTAGAGTTCAGTAAAAAAAAAAAAAAAAAACGGAACCCTTATGATAAGACTTCAATGTCCGTCCGTCCGTATGTTTTATTTTTATTCGAAATAGGATTAGAAATGTGGGGTTGAAATTTAAAAGTGGAATACCAAGGTCAAGTGGGATATCATATAAAAGAGCTTTGTTTAAAAATTTCAAAACTTCTTTCTTTTAATTTCAAGTCGCGTTTTTTTTTTGAGTTATGGCCAAAATTGTGCGAAAAAATACCGTTTCCCTTACCTTATCTCCGAAGTTTCCAAACTGAAAAATTTGATAAAATTCAGACTAATAGAAGATTTCATAATATATTACAGAAAAAATAAAACGAACTTCCAAATGCCTATAGTTTTTGAAGAAAATGGGAAAATTTTTGAAGAAAATGGGAAAAGTTCCAAAAACCGTATACCTCCGATTGAGCTGAAATTTTGTTTACATAATCTTTTTGGCTTAAGAAGTTATCTTCTAAAGGAATTTTTGACGATACGGATCGGAAGTTGTCTATCTGAGGGTCCAAAGCAGCACGTGTAAGGGATATAGACAAATATATTATCGGATGCCTGCTACTGAACTTCAATTACATACTCTTTTTAGTCTAAGAAATTATTTTCTAACTTAATTTTTGGAAACACTGACCAGAAGTGTATTTTTTAACCCTTTGAATACAGACGACACTGAAGAATGTTATCAGAAACTTTCGGTAACAGAAACTAACGTCAGATTCTTATAGAATTTTATGAGTAAAGCAAAAAAGGAAGTAAATTTTTTGATATCCTGCTTAGTTTTCGAGATAATACGTGTCAGATTTCTAAAACTTACAATAGAGATGGAAAAATGTAACATACGCATATAAGTATCAATTTTTATGAAAAGTCATTTATTTAAACAGACTGTATAATCTATCTATATATAGGCAGCGTGCGAAGTATATGGTGGGGACAATTAAATCGATTGCAGCGTGAGTAGTGGAGAAAACAAGCATTAATACGGGCTCAAATGTGTTTATAGTATAATAAAAAATATTAAATAAAAATATTTACATTGATTCACTTAGACTATAAACGCAGTTGCAACTAATATGTCATTCCTTATTTATTTGTCAACAGTATTAACGTCTACACGTCAATCCATAAATACAGAATTAAAAATATTTGATGTATTTTAACTCACATAGTCACATGAAATAATGTTCCATAAGGAGTTAAAGTTATTGATGTTTGTCTTATGACTCTACATTAAACTAAATGACTTATGTCAGCATTTCTTAATTCTCGAATTTCCCTGACGTACTTCACCGGCACCAGCAACTTTTTCCTCTGCATAGTCCAAGGTTGGAAGGAAATACTGTCTTGATAATTATATCCATATTAACGTTGAAAATTGTTTAATTACTTTATACTTCATTCAGTATTTTATTGTTCAAACTGAACAAATCAAATTGTTCAAATTTATTTATAAAAAAAATTAATTGTAAATAGCAAACATTTGTATTCAGATTTTATGATTTCCACGGATACCATTATTTATATTCGTTAATGAGCCCGGAAAAATGTATATTAATAGATGTCGTTGCCATCACGCACCCTACCTTATCTGACTGACTGATTGACTGACAGTTCGATCAACGCACAGCCCAAACAGCTGGTCCTAAAAACGTGAAATTTTGAACAGGGGTTTCTTATATAACGTAGGTGAGCACTAAGGAAGGATTTTTGGAAATTCACACCCTAAGGGGGTAAAATAGGGGATGAAAATTTTCATATAAATCTGTAATTTTTTGAGTTAGAAAAATGTATGGAATTTGGTGTTAGGCTACTGGTTTGAACACAAAAGTTTCAGTGCTTTTAAAAATTCATCCCTTAGGGCAGGGATCGGCAACCTTTTTTGGATGGCGGGCTATTTAAAAAAAAAATTTTAGCGGGCCGCACAGTCAAATATTTTTCAATGTAGTATGTGTCTTAAGTAGGTTTTTTTAACGAATTTTCGAATCGAAAATTCAGCTCTTTGAATGACTGTCTTGATGCTACTTGAGCCCGGAACTATGATTGAAATAATTTATTCTGAAGTCTCTAGAAGCCAAAAATGACATTCACTAAAACTTATATAACTCTCGAACGAAAAATCATGTTTTTACGAAATTTGATAAAAATATTGGAAGTCCAAAAAGTCAGACACGTCGGATTTTTAGGCATTTTTGCCTAAAAATTTTTGTGGAAAAAGTGAGTTTTTTGCCCAAATTTCCTCAAGCTTTTGCCATATTTTCTTACACCGTTGGAAAGAGGAGAAAATAATCACATAAAAAGGATTTTTGAAAAATAATTCTATGTCAAGTAGTTTCCGAGAAATACTAATTTTTGTAAACGGAAATTCGTTATATTATGCAGGATACTGCGAAAGGGGTATTTTCTTTTTTTTTAACACAATATAAATATTATTAAAAATCAACATGAGGAAAAATTTTTAGTAACAGTTTTAGTTTACATGTTATAAGTATGCTCAATTCTGCATAGTCAGAGCAAATTATTCGAAGTTATATTGTTTGGCGAGCCGCAGGTTGCCGACCTCTGCCTTAGGGCGTTGAAACAGGGGAAGAAACTTTAAATGGAAGTCTGTCGTTTTTACAATTGGAAATGTGGAAACTGATACGGTATGGTATGCTGGTGATTTTATAGTTGTTAAAAATTCATTGTTTAACGTTTATAAATGCGAAATTGAGTTTGTTGATTTGTTTGTTTGTTTGACTTGCTTTTACGCTTTAACGACTTAACCAGTCAACTTGAAATTTTGCAGAGACATAGCTTGGAAGACGGAGACGGTTATAGGCCATCTCTTAACCTGGGAAAATAAATCATTCCCGAGGGAAAATCTATGACAATTATGACAGTTGACTATTAAAAAGCGGATTACTGGTTTCAAACTTCGAATATTGTTAACAGAGAGCTGAAAAAGAACATAGGCGACTTTTTATCCTGGGAAAACATCTCATTCCTGTGGGAAATCTCATTTCTGTGGAAAAATATGTTTTAAGTGAAACAAAAAAAGATTCCTAAAGTTTGTTCGAACTCTGTTTGTTAGCAGATATACAGCAATAAACATAGGTTTTTACACCAAGAAAGTATCTGATTCCCGAGGGAAAATGTTTTTAAAATGAAACAATGAAATAATGACAACTGACTGTTAAAAAAATGGAAGATTGATTTTAAACATTGCATATTATTTACAGCGGGGATAGAAAGTAACACAGACTACTCTCTCCGCCGAGAAAATATCTGAATCCTGTGAGAATAGTCTTATTCCCGGGGGAAAGTATATTTAAAACGATAGACAAAAGATCACTGACTTCATTTGAACTTTGCATATTGTTAAAACAATGTTATAGTCTACTTTTTACCTGGAGAAAACATTTTATTTCTGTGGGAAAATGAAAGTACATTTTATACTTTTGAACTAGATGTCATCATTTCAAAAGCCACGAATGGAAGGGGTGAGCGGGTTCTAGCACACACTACGTCGTCACAAGTATGGGCACACCTTGACTCAAGGTATGTCCACACTTTTGACGCGGTACTGTATTTAATGTTTTGATACATTGCAGTGTCAAAAGTATGGGCACCCCTTGGGCTAAAATGTGCCCATACTTTTGACGACGTAGAGTGTCCTAAAACCAGCTTAGCCCTTCTATTGCAACGCGGGCGAAGCCGCGGGTAAATGCCAGTATAGAATATAGATATAACACAGACATTATACGGAACCCTCGGTGCGCGAGTCAGACTCGCACTTACCGAACTTGTTTAATCTCTTGAACTAATTTTTTTTTCTTACTCTTTATTTTTGAAATGAAAGAGACGGCAGAGAAGTTTGCCTTGTTATTTAAATGAATATGAAATGAACTTATAACAAATTGTATCACCAGTTAAAAAAATAAAAGAAATTCAATAGATAATAAACTGATTATTTAATAACAATAATTTATTAATGTATTTAATGTTCAATATATATGCGTTCGCCAGAAAATTTTGTTAGCCTAACGTTAGCTAACGGAGTTTACGCCGTTACAAATCAGAGGGCTCACATTCGAAAAATTAACATGCATTAGATATTAAAACAACAATTTCTAACATGGTGACTGATTGTTTTTATTTCATAATCTTTGAATGGGGCTGTACTTCAGAAGTTAAGTATTTATACCATGAAAAACCAATGAAAAATATTTAATGTGCATTAATTTTTTGAATCGGAGCCCTCTGGTTTGTAACGGTGCAAGCTCCGTTAGCTAACGTTAGGTTATCAGAATTTTCTGGCGAACGCCAGCATTCTTATATAAAAATTATACGTTATTATAGATATGCTATTCCTAAAAATAGTACGAGTCAAATTAACTAAAATTGGTCTGACGTCATTAACAAATGAAGAAAAATGAGACGTACAATTTACTATAGTTACTCTAATATAAAAATAACAATACCCCTGTCGCAGCATCTGCATAACATAGCGAATTTCCAAATCTTGGGCACTGGCGGATCTCATCTAAGACCTGTACCTATTTAAAATAGTTTAGCTTTCTAAGAGTAAAAGAATTTTTAAAATCGGTTGGGTAATTAGTTTTGGTATTTTTGGGGACCCAAGAACCCGAACGAATTTTGTGCAGCATAGTTGTATCCATCTAAAATAATTTAGTTCTCTAGCAGTGAGAAATTTTTTAGCATCGGTTCGATAGCTTATTACTAGCGTTTTCGGATCTGCAAGATCCCGGCGGACCTCATTAAAAAATCAGTTCGACCGTATATTCTAGGCGTACTTTATGTATATATATATATATATATATATATATATATATATATATATATATATATATATATATATATATATATATATATATATATATATATATTCAAAACCCGTTGTGTAGCATTCTACGCCGCATTTGCATCCGCAGGACAGTTGTGGATCTCAGATAACACAACTTGTACCTATCTAAAATAGTTTACCTCGGTAATAGTAAAAAGGTTTCAAAATCGGTCAGTTATTTAATTTTTTACACTTTTAGGTCCTACTGACACTTCAGACCTTACATAACGTAATCTATATGTATCTAAAATAGCTTAGCTCCCCAACAGTGAAAAAATTTTCAAAATCGGTCGGCTAGTTTATTTTTGACGCTTTTGGATCCGATGGACCCTGGCAGACTTTACATAACGTAATCTATATTTATCTAAAATAGTTTAGCTCTGTAAGAGTGAAAAAATTTTCAAAATCGGTCGGTTAGTTTATTTTTACCACTTTTGGGTTCCATGGACCCTGGCGGACCCTAAATAACGTAATGTATGTCTATCTAAAATAGTTAGTTCCCCAACAGTGAAAAAATTTTCAAAATCGATCGGTTAGTTTATTTTTGACACTTTTGGATCCCATGGACCCTGGCAGACCTTACATAACGTAATCTATATTTATCTAAAATAGTTTAGCTCTGTAACAGTGAAAAAATTTTCAAAATCGGTCGGTTAGTTTATTTTTGACACTTTTGGATCCCATGGACCCTGGCAGACCTTACATAACGTAATCTATATTTATCTAAAATAGTTTAGCTCTGTAACAGTGAAAAAATTTTCAAAATCGGTCAGTTAGTTTATTTTTGACACTTTTGGGTTCTATGGACCTTGGTGGACCTTACATAACGTAATTTATATTTATCTAAAATAGTTTAGCTCTGTAACAGTGAAAAAATTTTCAAAATCGGTCAGTTAGTTTATTTTTGACACTTCTGGATCCTATGGACCCTGGCAGACCTTACCCAACGGAATCTACATTTATCTAAAACAGTTAAGCTCTGTAACAGTGAAAAAATTTTCAAAATCGATCAGGCAGTTTATTTTTGACACTTTTGGGTCCTATGGACCGAGGCGGACCTTACATAACGTAATCGATATTTATCTAAAATAGTTTAGCTCTGTAACAGTGAAAAAATTTTCAAAATCGGTCAGTTAGTTTATTTTTGACACTTTTGGGTCCTGTGGACCCTGGCGGACGTTACATAATGTATTCTAAATCTATCTAAAATAGTTTAGCTCTGTAGCAGTGAAGAAATTTTTAAAATTGGTCGTTTAGTTTATTTTTTACAATTATGGGATCAGTAAATCCTGGCGAAACTCATACAAGTCTAGTACTCTAACAGTAAGACAAGGGTTCTAAGGATCTCATATAACTTATGGCAGTCCGTAAGCTTCTTGCGGACATCATTTAATTAATTAATTCAAATACTTTAACTTACTAACTGTGAAAAAATTTTTAAAATCGATTGGTTAATTAATTTCTGGCCTTTTTAGGTCCCGAAAACCTTGACCTCACATAAAATACCTTAAATCCATTTGAAATGGTTTAATTTTTTAACATTATTAATTATTAGTGGAAAAATTTTCAAAATCGATTCAAAATATTTTTCCGTACATACATATGTACATTGTACATATTTTCTTTTGTTTCATATTTAATAATATTTATATCATAACATAATCTTCAATTTCTTGTTTACTTAAAAATTCAATAAAAAAAAAAAAAAATTCTTCATTACATTAGCTTAGAAAATCTGTTTAATTTACATTTTTTAACATGGGATAGAACCATGCTAATTATAATGCAATAAATGAGAAACAAAACTCTATACATGTATGTGTGTTATATCAAATATATGTGAATAGTTTTCACTTGTTCTCACAAAATTCTTTAATAAAAAAGTGAAATATTTTTATACTTAATAAAGAACTGAGATATAAATATAAATTACTTATTAGACTAACAAAGAAAGAATAAAAGTGAAAATTTACATTTTCTCGAAAAATACTTAAAATAGAAAGAAAATTATAAGAATATTTTCTTCATAATTTTTTTTTTCCTTTTCAACGATGTAAAAATTGAACTGCCTTATGATAGGATCGAATGATAAAAAATGGCCAGAAAACCTACTTCTAGGCATCCGACGTGTCTGGCTAACGAACTTAGCCAAGCCAATTCAGAATCCAGTCCGCACACAAAATTTCATAAGCGTTAGACGTTTCGTTCGAGAGTTATCGTGGGAACACATAAATATATATATATATATATATATACAAATTTTAGTGAATATCATTTTCGTATTCTAGGGACCTCAAAACAGATTTCTGCCATAGTCCCGGACTCAGATTGCGTCATGACACCTACTGTAATAGCTGAATTTCGAGTTTTCGAAATTCGCTAAAAAGGAAAGGAGATAGAAAACTAGATTCGTCTAATTTTGTTTCATTTGTTGCATGTGTTAATGACGTCAAACCATTGTTAGTTGATTTGGCCTATAATAATTTTATATTTAATTATTTGTTATGTATAAGTCAAATGAGCTAACAATGGTTTGACGCCATTAGCAAATGAAGCAAAATTAGACTATAATTTTAAGTTATTATAGTTACTCTAATATAAAAATAACAAAAAGGAAAAGAAACAGAAAATTAGATATAGGTCAAATTAACTAAAATTGCTCTGACGTCATCAAACAAGTCCAGCAAATTAAGTAAAATTGGACGAACCTAGATTTCTGTCCCTTTTTTTCTATTTATTATTTTTACAATAGTGTAGCTATCGTAACCTAAAATTGTACGTTTGATTTTGCGTCATTTGTTAATTAAGTCAGACCATTTTTATTTGATTTGACCTATACAATTAGTAAATAGTAATATAATCAACGTAGTTTTAATTGGGATTTCAAGAGTTTAATGATTTCGTTTTAACCGGTAATATCCGGTTCCTAAATCATTGGGTAATTGGTTAAAACGAAATCATTAAATAGTAATATATATATATATATATATATATATATATATATATATATATATATATATATATATATATATATATATATATATATATATATATATATATATATATATATATATATATATATATATATATATATATATATAGTTGGTCTTATTTGTACTTAGGTAAATTAGTCTGTAACAATTTTAATTTTCGAGTATATTTTTATAAAAAAAAATTTACAATAATTTATTTCGTACAATTCATTTCAAATGGAGCATTTGACGGTACCGAGAAATAACTATCGACATTTTTAATAAAGATTTATAATGATAATAATAAACAAATTTTACAAAAATTGTGCTTATTTACTCTAAGTAGTAATTAATATTATTTCATTCTAAAAGTTTTTTAACCGTTAGGCACGTGACCAGTAATGATTTGTAATTTTCTTATACTTCGACAGTATCGCTACTATGGTTATTTTAAGAATCAGCGGCAGTTTTTTTAGGATTTCGTAGTAGTACAGCAACGAAATCCTTAAAAAATTCATCATGTCTGTCATTCCGTTAAGTGGTCTACTCGCACTTAACCACTTTTAAATAATCAGTGTCGGACTTTGTGCAATTTAGTAGATAGTGTCGTTTTTGAAAAAGATGTTCAGATAATCATATTATTAACAGATAAAAGACTAATTTTAATATTAAAAATACCGGAAATATTTTATCCCGAGAATTGTAAAGAATCTAATTTAGCTTCTAATTTTACTCTCAGAAGCCCGAAAAGAATCTTTGTCAAAAAAGTTTTACAAAAAAGTCAATAGTTTTTTTTTTTTTTTTTAGTTGCAAAATATCTTGTTGGTTGTTGTTGTTATTTAGAAAATGTGACGCAACTGGTCGCTAAAAACATTTTCGCGCGAATATTAATTTTTTCTAAGGATTTTCAACATTATTTTAAAATAATTTCCTAAATTTAGTCGAATACTCCATTCTACGATATATTACACCTAATATTACAAAATAAATAAATTTTATGTTTAATATTAATTAGTTAATTATTTAATAACAATACACTATTTTTCAAGTAACGTCAGATCAACAAAAATATCACATTTCTTCTTATAAAAAAAATAAATAAATTTCTTTAACCATGTGTTGAATCAACCACTTTCTTTGGAATTTTTGACTCTGAAACAAATTTAATAGTAAATCAATCTAAAAATATTAAAAAATATTTTATCTACGACTACCATGAAATTGCTTGTTTATTGTACAAAATACTAGGGTAAATGGTATAGTTATTGGACAGTTAAGAAAAATTTTCAAAACAAAGTACAGAAACAGTTGTAGCTTTATTTTTAACGAAAAAATTCATAAATAAAGTAAGACCTGTCTATTTTAATTTACTACATAAAACTTTCATATCACATATTGTTAAGTCTCTGAAAAAAAAAAAAATATTAACCCTTTGCACTCGAACCATTTTTTAGTATGGGTACTCAGCTACTCGACAGTCGTTTTAAAACGCTGCAAACACTATTGTATTAGGAGAACATAATATCTATAATACAGTATATCTATTAGTTAATTTTAGTAGTATGTATCACAATGTATTGTAGCAAGACGTCGCGTCGTTGTGTTGTATCATGTTTTCCTAATATAATAATTTTCAAATAAATGAAGAAGGCTGAGAAACGGAGCGAAGTGGAATCAAAAACGTGTTCACTATCATCGATATAAGGTCAGATATCGCTCCGATAAAATATTATCTCAGTGGTATTGGTATTGGAGCGGTATTGAAGCGAGAGCGAACCATGACTGATATCGGACCGATATCAGAGCGATGATGTGAATACACTCACTATTTATTATGTAAGAATATTTTATCGAACCGGGAGCGGAGTGATATCGTACTGAGAGCGGAGCGTTAATGTAAATCGGGCCTTAGGTTCCCTAGCGTGTTGTAAATAATAAAATACGTACCTATTGTTTATGGCGCCGCTGCGGCGCCTAACGAGTGGAATTAATATTTATTGTGTCGCCGTGGCGGCGCCCATCGAGTGCAAAGGGTTAGTTTTGCATGTAGAAAAATACAGTCATTGGACAAAAATTTCATTTATTAATTTCTGGCGTATTTCCACAATCCACAAGTTCTGTAGATACTAGAAGGTTCTGTTTAACTAAAAAATCAGGAAGTTTGGTTTAGTAGTCTATAAGCCTTATAATCTTCAAAAGAGAGTGTCTTGTCCAATAACTGTCAACGTCCAATAACTATACCGTTTACCCTATCTAAGTTTTACATACAGCTGAACAAAAAATGGCTCTTTACACACATGTATACATACGTAAAATACCACAGCTAACTACACTTTTATTAATTCTTATATTATATATTGTATATTATATCAAAATATGTACAAAAATTTTACCTAGCAATTAAATGTTTACATCACGGAGGTGGGGTAGAGATGGCATACAGTTTATGTGAATATTACAGAAATGAAGCCTACACACATATTCACACACATTAACACACATGTAAAATAAAACGAGATGCAGATATTTTGTCAATGCAAACAACACACACACTACTAAAAAACTGACAGAAGGAGCACCAGTGTTTGGCTTCAGATCATCTAACAAAATGACTAGTCCACCTACGTCATTGGTTTACATTTATTTTGAATAAATTTCAAATTCTACATAATTTTAATGTATTGTATTTGTACCAAATTCTTATCGTTTATTGTGAATTTAATTTTAGTCGTAGATAAAGTATAGTACGTAACTCGGTTGTAAGGCATATTACACACACGCGCAATTACGCACTCGCCGCTGCGCAGATCTTGCTCGCCAACTTTTTCGCTCGTGTGAAATATGCCACTTACAACCTCAATCACGTACTATTGTATATATATGAGTGAGCGGTAGGAAGTTGGCACCATATGGGAAAAACTTGTTATATTACAATTGATTTGAAGTAGATAAATTGAAAAAAGCTCTATGTTTCTTAACAACATATATGATTCCTTCATATTTTGAGGGGAAGGGATAATGTCTAGTAATATAATAAAATATAATGAAACCTACTTGATCTGAAAAAATACTCTTCTATTACTTGAAAAGGTAGTTCAAATGCCAGACTCCATATTGTTGCCACAATTGTTATGAATATTAAATCTCCAGCTAAATCCCAATACTAAAAAAAAATAATTTATTAAATAGGTATTACACTTTTTAAAACCATAATTGTACAATACGGTTAAAGTGACCAGATTTTCATTGAGACAAAGCGGGACAAATGGGATGAAAGGCATCGTGAAAAATGCCGCCACTATACATTTTGCTTGAAAAGAAGAAAATTCGAACTTTTTCTTAAAAAATAACTGACGAGCAAAAAAAAAACCTCAATTACATTTAAAATAAGAAATTTTACGATCTTTCTCTTAAAAAATAACTGACGAGCAAAAGAAAAAAAATGTCAATTATATATTTAAAATAAGAAATGCAGATATTTTCTAAAAAGCGGGACATTTTTAAAAATCGGCGGGAAGCGGGATAGTCTTCCAAAAAGCAGGACTGTCCCGCCAAAATCGGGACGGCTGGCCACTTTAAATATGGTACTTGACTGTATTTAAAATTTGTGACAATTGTTAAATAATTTTATGAATTATCACTACATATGTTAGATTTTAATGATGAAATATAAAAATATTTCGTAATTATTTAGTAATTTTATTTTGAAAATCGTTAATTTTCAACAGCGGTTCAAATTACTGAAAACGCGCTATTTCTTAAAAATGACGTAACATTCTGTAAATAAGCATGCCGATTTTGATAATTTTCATCACCGAAGTGAAGTTGTGTTTTATTTGCAATATTTCTATTATTAGCTTGAATGTACAATAATAATAATCGATGACAATTCAAATAAATACTAGTTTTTACTTATGAATATAATCAAAGTTTTTAGGTTATAAAGAATTGACACTGACGTTTGTTTGTCTTCAAATCGTGACGTCATTAGAATGAGTTGTTTTCGCGTCAATTTTTTAATTGTATAGTACGTAAAGTTATTTTTTTAATGATTCTTACAGAATTTATCGAAATAAAAAGAAAATCATCTAACTGATATGCACAAAAACGAGGCTTTTAGAATATTTTTTTTTTAAATTTCAGTCAATTACCCTATTTAGGAATTTAAAAGTAAAATTACATACCACATTCAATGAACTGAAATAATCTGTTGTTTTTTTCGAACCCATTCGATAGAATAACATAGAAAAATGTACAATATACATGCAGTATGTTAATTTTGCCAATATTTGAAATAATGGTCGCGAAAGTAACCAATTTACAGGACCGCCATAGCCAAAACTGCATGCAAATATGATCCAAGATAAACATACAGCCCAAAGAACTCGATGAACAGATATGTAGAATGCTTCAAATGCCACCATACGTTCATAATCCGGTTGATTCATCGGATACTGACATAGAAGTATAGCTGCCATTACTACAAGAGCTACTGTCCAACATGCAATATTTATAGTCTGGAAAAAAGAAAAAACAATGAATTATACTGAAAACGGGTGTTTCTGGAGAATGGATCTTTCTAGATTACGGTACAGTCTAATCTAGAATTTTTTAAACGTTCTACTTTTTTTTTTTTTTAAATCTAGACTAACGGGTATCCTTAAGGTAGGAACTTTAAAGAAATTATTTATTCGTTTTATCTTGATTCCTTATAATTAATATTGCGACGGATGTGACTCAAATATAGAAAGAGGAAAACAGATAAACCAGAACTAGGTAGAAAACTCAGAGAATCGTGTATGGAAAAAAATAATAATTTTGTGGGATTCCAAAAAGTAACATTAAAATAAAACACAAAAAATGGGAAAGACAGGTACCTCAAGCAGTCTTACGGGTTACGGAAGGTTGATTTTTAAAAGAAATCAAATAAAAATCTTAACAAAAGTCTTAACGAGGTGTGGCTGGATTAACTCCTTTGATGATTAAGATGAGTTAACTTGCATTTCTATATTCTAACTAATAACATACAAAATATCAGTTGCTGCTAAAAAAAAACAATTTTAAGGGGTGAAACATCCCCTCAAAGTTGGAGCTTAAAAACTTAAAAATTGATTAAATTTTGATTATACGTACCTTACAGAGTTTTAGTAATAAATATAACACTATTTTTTAATAAATATAACAATATTTTTAGGGGGTGAAAACGCCCCTCAACTGTGTACTTAAAAATTTAAAAATTGACAAAATTTTTCTTATATATACTATACAGAGTTCTAGTAGTAAATATAATATTATCTTTGCATCCACACGATTTTAAGGGGTGAAGACACCCCTCAAGTGTCTACTTAAAACTTGAAAAATTTTGGATTTTTTATTTATTTATACTATACAGAGTGCCTACTAGTAATAAATATCAGATTATTTTTGCGGTCATACATTTTGTAAGGAGTGAAAACACCCCTTTAAGTGCGTATTTAAAATTTTAAAAATTGTCGAATTTTTTTTATATATATTATATACTACACAGAGTTCTAGTATTAAATATAACTGATAGCTTGTAGGTATCACCCATTTAAAATATGTGGGTGCCAAAGTTATATTTATTACTAGATTGCTGCGTAGTATGTGTAAACAAAATTTCGTCAATTTTTAAATTTTTAAGTGCTCACTAAAAGAGATGCTTTCACCCCTTAAAAATGTGTGGATGCAAAAATAATGTGTGTGATATTTATTACTAGAATTCTCAGGGCCGCGCCAAGGGACATTTGCGCTGGGGTGCAAGACAAAAATTGCCGCCCCTAAAACGCCAAACTTATTTGTAATACATTTTTGATAATAAAATATATGCCTCCCGGCTACCAGTTTACTTACTATATATATACTTACTTTAATGAAATGCATAAAATATTATAAAATATTTAGGATTATAAATGGAATAAAACACTTAAACTTTTTTTAACAATTTAGTTCGCATAAATTTCAAGAATAAATAAATAAAAATAAATAATTTTACACAAAACAAAAACGAATAGTAACAATTTTAAAATTTTATATAAAATTCACTTTCCTTGCCTTTTTTATTAAAAATTCATTTATTAAATCTGACATGTCCATATCTGCAGCAATTTTGTTTTCTATGCTAATTAAACTTAAATACGATATTCTTTCCTGTGACATAGGTACTAAATCTTAAATAATTTTTTATTAACTTAAGTTTCGAAAAACTTCTCTCACCAGATGCCACTGTCACAGGTATTGTCAAAAATATCCTTAATGCAATTGTCATATTCGGAAACATTGTAGTAAGATCATTAGAAAATATATAATCTAAAACTGTTAATGCATTCATGTCGGGATTAATATATGTTAAAAGAGTTTCTATTTCATCACATAAATCTAACGCATTTATATCAGATTCGTTCCGCAGAGCCCAAAAGGGGATGTTTTTTACTTTCTGAGAAACGAAATAATGTAACTTTTCCAAGAAAAGAGTATGGAGTGCTCCAATTTAAAGAACATCCATAAATCTTATCCTAAGTGGAATAAGCAATATCGAAAGAACATGTATATTTTAAACTAAATTGCTTGCAGATGTGGATAAGCAAACATTGAAAACAAAATTTATAATAACAAAAAATAGAAATAATAAATTAGGTTTAAGACATCAACCAAATAGGAAAAAGAAGATAAAATAAAAATGTTGGTTTTAAAACCAAATAATTGAAATCTTAAACTCTTTTATTATATTTCGACTGTTCAATACAGTGTTTATTAAGTCTTAATTAAAAGAATAATATTTTACTAAGAGATCTAGTCATCAATTTTTAGTTTGTTTTGTTTACTAATCGTCACGTACTATATACAACGTAACGCAACGAAAACTAAACAATTTTAAAGATTGATAAACAGAGAAAAGACACACATCAGGATTAACAGGGGTGAACTTTTTTTTTAAGGTACAGTATATATTTGAGTCAATGTTTATATATTATATAATGACATATAAAAGTCATTTAAAAGACTTTATTTAAAAGTAATAATCATTAAGAATACATTGTTTTTCTAAAAATTTAAATTTTTTCTAAAAATATCTTAGTTTCTTGTTGGTTTTAACAACCAAAAAGTAAATATAACATACTTTATGACTAATACCTATTTTCCGTTAATAATATCACTTTATTATACATACATATTTGCATCTTTCGTTAAAAATTAAATCAAATTTAATTTATTAAAAATATTTAAAATAATAAAATACATAGGTATTGGGATAACTTCACATTATGTATGTTTATGTATGATGTGTACCTGTGGATGCTTGAACCGCTTGAACGATGAGCTCATTAGTCATTACCGCACAAAAGGACGACTGTATATTTATATTATGTATGTATTGTGTTGTAGTTGTGATTCTCTTTATTACCCGCAGTTGAACTGTATTTGTTTTTGCAACTAAGTGAGATATATATGTTTTAAAATAATTATGAGAGAAATAGAAAATTGTTTACTTTAGATAACAAACGAAAATTTTTATATCATAAATGACATCTTCTTAATTTATTGCTTTACAGTAGACCACTTATTTTCTCAACAATTACATTTCTTAATTTTTCCAAAAAATTTTATTTTTTCAAATATAACTAAAAATAATGGAACTAAATTTTCACATTGCTTAATACAAACATTTTTCTATCGAAAAATCGCTTATTACAGCGTAAAAAACAGGTAATTTTTGAGTTTAAACGAACTAGTTTAAAAAATTTTCCTAATTAGGTCCTCAAATCCGGATGAATGTCGCCAGCCTGTTGATAAATGTTTTATGTGTAGAATTTAACGACGGTTTTTATAAAATTAAAGCGTGCAAGAACATGTTCGAACCCGATCCCGTTTGATCTCACCGATTACCGCGCAAATGATTGTTGTCGCTGGTCGACAATCGGAATAATCGGATTACCGACGGGTCACAACAATCATAATAGACAAGTATTTAAGCAAAATGCGGGTAACATTTAGTGTCATCAAAATTACCACATAAAAATAGTAATAATTTTATATTTTATTTGCCGCCCCCAAAGCCTGCCGCCGGGGTACTAGGCACCCCTAACACCCCCGCTTGGCGCGGCCCTGAGAATTCTGTAAGGTATGTATAAAAAAATCAATTTTAAAACCCGTTAAAATCGTTTTTTAGCAGTAACTGATATTTTTTATGTTATTATAGGTAATTACGTTCTGTACACTGGCAAAGTTTCCGATTTTTTTGAATTTTCGACTTCTTGCGGTTTCCTTGTAAGTAAAATATTTGTTTTATTATTAACATTTATTTTATTTAATATAATATCTTTTACCAAATATAGAATTAAAAATTGCACTGTTATGGACATCATACATAATTACTCACGCTCCTGTGTCAAATTCCAATAGTTTGTTAAGTTAATGAAATACAGTAAAAGTTCCCTAATCTTGACAAGCATGTCCAGGACCATTCTCTACTCTTGACATTCCCACTATTTACTACCCCTATGCGCACTGCATGCGCAACATACGCAATTTAAATCTAAAAAAAGAGATAGGTAGAGAAGGATACCAAATATACGCTATACGCGTCATTAATTACGAATTTAATTGGTTACGGAAGAATCATGGTGGGAGAAAATATTGTCAAAAGTAAGAAATTATCCAGTCAAGATTAGAGAGACAGCAAGTTTATGGAGCGCAAGTTTACGGGGCTTCTACTGTACCTGTTTCAGATAACTTTGTTCAACATATTAAGTTTTTATTTCAAAAATTTTGCATTTTCTGTCATGATTAAACCTATCTTGACAGATAGGTTTCAAATGTGTTTAATAAAATATAGGTACACCGTATATTTTTTCCTATGATATTCTTTTTTCCCGTATGGAAATAATTCTCTGACATAACTCTGAAAAAAGTCTGACAATTGGAACATTCCCAGATTTTTTTTATTACTGAGTCCCATATTACTGAGTTTAGGTTTATTATAAATAAAACAAGAAAAGGATACTTTTGTCAACTCATTTATTGGACCAAACGTTAAATAACATTGAAATAATGGAAACCTTTATATTTATGTTAAATAACATTGTTCAAATTGTCGTAAAATTGAAGTACTTAAGTACTTAAGTTTACGCATCCGCGTCATTTTTAAATTATATTAATAATACGACAATTTGAACAATGTTATTTAACGTTTGGTCCAATAAATGAGTTGACAAAAGTATCCTTTTCTTGTTTTATTTATAATAAACCTAAACTCAGTAATATGGGACTCAGTAATAAAAAAAATCTGAGAATGTTCCAATTGTCAGACTTTTTTCAGAGTTTTTCCAGAGCTTCGCCAGAGATTATTTTCATACGGGTTGTATTAAATTTTTTACCTAGAAAAAGGAGTGTAATGTTTTTAGGATTCAAGTACCTATATGAATGAATGTATGTATGTGCGTGAGTTTCTTTATTACACTATAATTTTTAAACGCTTAAACCGATTTAGATGTATATTATGGGATCGTTAGTCTTACGTTACTCCAGGTAATAGAGGCTAGGTCGGCAACGGTAATTGGGTCGCACGATTAGTCTCAATGCAGATTTTTGTTTGCCAAATTTGTGAAGTGACTGAACGGGTCCGCGTCATTTTTATTGTATGGTAAGCGAAATTTTGTCAGTTAATATTGTTGTCATCTACTACATCATTTGGAAATTCAAGTTAGGAAAAACAACATTTCAAATAGAACTGAATTAATTATCTAAAGTAAGAATGGGATCCCATTAGTTTACTAGCGATTGAAAATTTAGTTAGGTCAATAACAATCATTTGGAAGCTGTAATCAAAGCAAAAAAATCATCTTTCAAATATCAACTATAATAAAATTCAATTTGCATTAAAATTTATTTTTATTTCAGTTTTAATTTGTTCCTTTTTTTAACCGTTTGGAATTTTTTTTAAATTATCTTGATATTTGTTTATCAAATGAAATTTTTTAAATTATATTAATAATATACATTTTTCTTATTTTTTATTGTTGCATAATATATCATATATATGTATTTCAATTCCGTTTGTTTCCGTATACTTCAAATCATCAAGTGCAAAATAATAATAATGACTTATATTTATACAGTTCAAATAATTTTGTGAGGGATTGTATAATAATACAGTAGAACTTGGATAATTCGAACGTCTTTAATTCGAAATTTCCTTTAATTCGAAGTTTTAGGTTGGTCCCTTGAACATTATATGTTACCAATGTAAAAAAAATCATGGATATTTCGAAGTTAAACTTCTTTAATTCGAAGTTTTTGCTTCAATACTAAAAGTAAAATTTTATAAAATACTGTACTGCAAATGAGGTTGCCTTCCGAGATTCAACCAATATCCCGAGTGGGCTTGGACACGTGTTTTAAAATTACTGGCGTGATACCACCTACCGAGAATTCATATTTCCGGTACACTATCGCCTTCTGCGAATCGTCTGATGTCGATCTATACTCATCCACTCAGTGCAGTCTGTGTCGGTCTGTTGTTGCAGTTGTGTACCTCTGATTGTCACAGTGTTTCTATCACTTCTGTTTTGTTTGTGCGAGTGATCACAATGGCTTTGAGTAAACCACGCGCTCAGTACAAGGCATTAACATTTTCTGAAAAAGTTGATGTTATTCGCGAAGTGGAACAAGGTTTAACGAGAAAATGTGACATTGCTAAAAAGTATGGAATAGCACCCAACACAGTGTCTACTTTCCTGAAAAATAAGGACAAAATATTGAACAGTGCTTTGAGTGGAAATAAGGACCGTAAAAGAGCAAGAGAACCAGATAACCCAGAAGTGGATGAATGTGTGCTTAAGTGGTTTAAGCAAGCTCGGGACAAAAACATTCCATTATCAGGGCCCCTTGTTCGAACAAAGGCAGAAGAGTTTGCAGTAGGTTTAGGGAAAAATGATTTTAAAGCCAGTGCCGGTTGGTTGGACGGTTTTAAAGAAAGAAACAACATTACCTTCAAGTCTGTCTGCGGTGAAAGTGGGAGTGTAAATCAAGAAGCTACAAATGTTTGGAAAGATAATGTTTTACAAATGATTGAAAAAACCCCGACGAAAAACATTTTTAACGTAGACGAAACGGGTTTGTTTTTTAAATGTACTCCGGACAAAACATTAACTTTTAAAGGAGATCGTTGCAGTGGAGGAAAAAACAGTAAGGAAAAGAGTAACTTTATTAATTGGAGCCAATATGGACGGAACCGAAAAGTTACCTTTATTGATGATAGGCAAATCCGCAAATCCAAGATGTTTCAAAAATGTCAAATCCAAACCAATCGAGTACAGATCGAATAAAAAAGCTTGGATGACATCAGAGCTCTTTGAAGAGTGGCTGTTAAAACTCGACAAAACCTTCCGTAAACAGAACAGAAGAATCATTTTATTTATTGACAACTGTACAGCGCATAATTCTATTCCAACCATGAGCAATGTTAAGGTTATTTTTTTCCCCCCTAACATGACGTCAGTTGTACAACCAATGGATCAGGGCATTATCAAAAATTTTAAGCATTTTTACCGGCGACTTGTTGTACAAACACTCTTGATAGATGCATTGGAAAAAACCGACAAAAGTTCAAAAATCGACATCCTTCAAGCAGCAAGAATGTGTCACAATGCATGGGATCAAGTTTCTCAAACAACAATAGCCAATTGTTTTAAGAAAGCTGGGTTTGTTAAGAAATCTGAAGAGAATCCTAGTGAACTTTTAGAAGAAGATGTTCTTCCGACACCTGTTGGATGGGAAGCGACGGCGCCTGTTACGTTTGAAGAATATGTTAATTTAGATGAACAAGTAGCAGTGTGTGGAGAACTTTCTGATCAAGACATTTTAATAGAAGTGAAAAACAAAAATAATACCGAATTGTCGGATTTAGAAGAAGAGCAAGATGAAATTGAAGAGCCCCCAATCCCCACAACGTTAGAGGCCTTTCAACAGTTGTGTGAGTTTCGAAGGTATGTTGAAAGGCAAAACAATGTAAGTGAAGCTGTTTTTCATTCTCTAAATATACTTGAGGACTTTGTGAACTTTAAAAAAATCAATTCTACAAAGCAATCAATTATTTCTCAATACTTTGTTAAACTTTAATTATTTATTAACTTAAACTTGCCACTAATGTTTACTATAGTACTGTAAATAAAGCGTAATAAAACGTTTCACTTGTAAAAAAAAATTTATGTGTTATTATTTTAAGCCTTTTGCGAGCCTAAAACTTCAAAAAAAAAGTCACAACTTTCATAATTCGAAGTTTTGGGTAATTCGAATTTTTCCATTGGTCCCTTCAGCTTCGAATTATCCAAGTTCTACTGTATATAAATATTAATAGTTCAAATAATTCACTGTTGAAAGATTTACTTTGTCCATTGATATAGAAGAATATGGATGGAGACTATTTCTTAAGAGAGGGACATGATATAGTTTAATATGATATGTTAGAATGAATACGTAGATTCTTTTGAATGAACCACAAAAAATAAAAAACAAAAGAGTAAATATACACTATAACACGTGCAAATAAGCACTAAACATCCAGTCCTACAAAAAATTAAATTTAAAATAAAATTAGTAAACGTAATACACCGTAAATATAACATTTGGGTAAGTAAATATTGTATTGATCAATAAATGCAACCATTTCTAGGGAAAATTTGTTAATTTTTCTACATTTTTCATTTAAAAAAACAGGTTTATAATAAGCGGAAAAATACCAATTTTGACATTACACAAAGTAAAGGAAATATCGAAAAAGGAATCATTCTACATAAATAAGGAATTCGTTTTTTAGTTAAAATATGTGATAATAACGACAAAAATTTTAAAAATATTGTAAAAAATAAAATTATGTAAAAATTAAAATATAGGTTAGATTGACCCTTCATTTCAGTAGCGTCTTATATGTAAAATTAATGAGCATATAAAAATTTAACTTCAAGATTATGTATTTTGTTTGTATTTATTTACTTATTAATAAAATGATAATTTAATAACTGTATAGTTTTATTTATGTTTGTGTCTACTTTTGTCAAAAAGATATGTCTTATTAGTGATGGAAAATTATAAACCAAAACGTAATCTTTTTACAAAAATTGTTATAAATTGTAAATAATCGATTAATTTGAGCAATTTTTGTTTTCAGTTTATGGTAATTTATAATATTCTTTAAGCACCGTTAAAAAATACAATAATTTAGTAGACAATTAAGAATTCGAAAAATTAACTGATAAAATAGTCGAACAGCATTCTTAAGGAGTTGATTATTGAATTAAATAGAACAGATATTAAAAATAATTAATTAATTGTTTATGTTTTTATATAGAAATCACAATTATAAGAAAAATATACTAAATATATTGTTTTAAAAGCAATGGCAATGTTTTAATTAAATTAAAACCGTTACTGTATATTTACAAAATGACGTTATTCATAATACGCACGTTTAATATTCAATTATGTTGATCAGTATTTTGGGAAATGCTCCTTCCTTTACAATATTATATACCTCTCCTTCTTCCATGACTTTGTCAAAGGAGGAGTTACGATAAGGCCCTTTATTGGCCCTCCTGAATGAAATTTTTTGAAGTTTATGATCGAGTTCATTTTTATATTTCTTTATAATGTTAAAGATGAAAGGTTTTCAAAAATACATATTTTTTTGTGTTATTTGATTGGACTTTTATGAAAATAATTGCTCGTGAGAAATAAGCTACTTTTCCCACTTATTGTACAATATACTATTATTACCCGATTGCGCTCTATGAAAAATAATTAAATAAATGTCACAAAAAAACTACAATAATATCGTATTTTTGCAAAACAAGCCAAATTTAGTAATTCATTTCATAAAAGTCCAATCAAATAAAAAAAAATAGTATATTGTACAATAAGTGGGAAAAGAGGCTTATTTCTCACGAATATAAGTTTATGAGCCTGCGGACTCGTGCAACAATTCATATGAGTGAGAAATAAGCTTTTCCCACGTATTTTACATTATACTTTTTCTACGAGCACATTTTTTTTTTTATAAAATTTACATTAATATTTATTTAAATAAGTACTAAAAATTTTTTAAATTTATAATGTCAGTTGTAAGATGTTCAAATTTTTGCCAAAGCATACTTTGAAACTATAGAAACAATAACAAATAATCAACATATATATATATATATATATATATATATATAGTTAAATTATCGAGATGATAATTTGAGTTTTTAAAAAATTTTTATTATCCCAAATTAAAGTACAATATGCTTTTGTACCAACACGGAGTGATCCAATATCTTTAAATTGACGCAACAAGACTGATTTCTTTTGTGAGATTCCTCTATTTATATCTTTTTATGATTGTTCTAGAATAATCACTCAGAGTTGGCGGTTCTAGGAAAGAAACATGATATTTTAAATTATTACAATGTATCAAAATTATAATTAAAACAATGAAATTAAAGATTCTGCAAAATTAGCATTTTATAAGATAACAATTAAAATATAGATATGGATTAGCAAAATAAGCAATTATTTTATATATAGGATGTCCATATTGTACAGGATGTTACTCCTCCCTCCTAAGATTGAAGCGGTGGCCATAGAAGTTTCACTTCTTTGGACGGCGCTGTGGGTTCATAGGTTACTTGGATAGCCGGATTCTCTTCTTTATTCTTCTTAATGTAGTAGATTATTAACCCAATGATGATTGCTATGGTTGCCAAAACCATGAGGTAAGTTGCCGGTGTATGAACGTTGTTATGGTATTGCAGTAATTCAATTTTCTGCCGATTTTCCAAATGAAAGTTTCTTAATTTGGCTAAGTCCAATTTTTCTTGAATGTTCGAAGTATTGACTGGAAGATTATATGTAGGCAGTAGATATAATTTTTCGGTGTTTTGTATTATTCTATTTTCGTATGCAACTCCATTAATGGTAACAGAACAATTTTCGAAGTAAATCAGGATAGTTCCCATAATTTTTCGATTGGTGATACCGCACGTTGAATTGATGTTCGTATCGAATGAATTTTTAATGATGATATGATTATTGTAAATTTGTTTGATTTCCGTGATATTGTTGAAGTCCTCGTAGTCGCATGTTGATGGCTGGTTAAGTAGCAGGCTTCCCAGGCACTTTGAATTTTTCAACTTGGTTCCCTTGTTCTTGAACTGGCATATGTAGATGTTCTCTATTCTGGGACACTCTGTGTCAATCTCGTACAATTCATACTCATTGGAAACCGTATAGGGTTTAAGGAATTTTATGGATTTTAAGTTTTTATTTGGTAAGGATTCTAAATAGTTTAACCGATAGGTATCAGGATAGAAATTTGGTATTTTTATATTGAAAATTATGTTAGTATCATTGTAGTATGCTTGTAGTTTAAGAAATTCATAGACTTGTTCATAGGATCTTATAGGTATTCCCTGTTTGGTTAAGGATTTATACGCATATTTTAATTCGTTTGGGAGTAGAATTGGTCCTGCTATTATGTTAAGTTTTGCCAAATTTACTGCTTGTATTATTTCTTTAATATGTTCATTAAGTATTCCCATATTAAAATTTATTCTATATAAATATTGTACAAATTTGAAATCATATTTTTCTTTTGAATCGATATTCTTTGATAATGATTGCAAATAGTTATTGATTGTAATTTGTTGATTATTTATGTGTTTTGTAATGTTTTCAAATCGTGCGATCATCTGTGAATTTATGCTAACTTGTGTGTTTAACTGAGTAACTATATTATTTTGATTTAATTTTAATGTTTCAATATGTTTATTTATTTCCAAAGCGTCGTTATGGTCCATATTACCTGTAATTTGTTTGATAAGCGTTCCCATTGCATCGATCAAGCCCCTCTTTACTATTTTTCTTGGTAGGAGGATCTGAAGATTTTTATTTAATTCTTGAAATTTTAAACGGAGTACATCCTCAAATTCTTTGTTGGGGAATTTTTGTGAAATAATATTAATTGATTTCTTTATGTTACTTAAATTTTCTTTATAATTTTCTAAGTTAATAATATGAATGTAGTGGTCGAAGTTATTGATAACTCGGGCCTGGCCTAGGGTCATTATCAAGATTCCTGGGTTGTTCGTCTGGTCTAGGATCTCTATTTTCGCTATCGTCATCGTTAACATCGTCCTGTAATTTGAGTGGTCGTTTTAATTTTTGTTTATTTAATTTCCTATTTTTATTGTCTAAAATTGTAACTCTATTGTCCTTACTTACTTTAATTTGTTTAAATTTTGAATGAATTTTGTTATTATGTGGATTTTCAGTGAGATAAGCGTTAGTACCGGGTGTGTAGGCTAATGGTTCGTCTCTATTAATGTTTAGTTTAATTATTTTTTCATGTTTCTTCTTTTGTACATGGTCGTATACTTTGTCAAATAGTTCTTGTCGTTTTCCGTTAATGTCATTTCTATTAGGTTTTAAACTAATATCGTATTTACGGCCAAAGAATAATTCGAATGGTGTATGTTTTGTGGTTGAATGAATGGAATTATTATAAGTAAATATAGCTGTTATTAATTTTTGTTCCGGTATCATTTCTTTATTTTCAGGATCATTATGAATTAATCTATAAGTTTCTAATAGGGTTGAATGGAAACGTTCAATTGGGGAATTAGAATTTGAACTTCTTACAGATGTCATGTGTAACTGTATGTTGTAACGGTCACAAAATTGTCTAAACCTAATTGAATCAAATCCTCTATCAGAGTCAACTGTAAGCATGGTGGGTCTACCGTATGAAGCAATAAATTTTGAAAAAGCTTCAATTAAATGAATGCTATTTCTACTTGGTAAAATATAACCTTGAGCAAATTTTGAAAATTTATCAATTATTGTAAATATCATTAATTTATCAACAAAGAATATATCTGCATGAGCAATTTCGAGAGGTTGTTTTGGAGTTTGTGTTAATTGAAATTTTTGTTTCGGTGGTCTACGATCGTATTTATTTTCTTGGCAAATTTTACAATTATTTATGTAATACGTAATTTTACTTTTTAAATTTGGAAAATAATATGTTCTTTTAAGGTGTGCGAGTGTTTCATTGATTCCGCGGTGATTACTGGATTTATGGTAGTCACTAATAATACGGTCTTGTTCTTCGTCGTCTTCAACGTCTTCCAAAAATTTGGTACACCTAATAATTTTAAATTGACGGCCCTGAGAGAAGTATTGATGATATATTTCTTGAAATTTATTAAATAGTTCGTCATCAGTACAGTATACGGCAACGAATTTTTTTGTTGGTATAAATTGTCTAAAGATTTCAATAAAAATTTCGTCATTGTTGTCAGGAATTTGGAATGTTTGTCGTTTTTTTGTTCTAAAAAGGATTTTTGATTTCCTATGCGCCATTTTAAGTCTTTTTTCAAGAATAACTTGTTGTCCAAAATCGTTTAATGGATTTTCGGAAATTCTAATGTATGAAGTATCGTCTTCGTCTGCACTGTGGACAGTGTTCGAATCTGTCGTGTGTTGAGTTACGTGAGTAGATGTGTTACTGTTAGTTTCGTTTACGTTAAGTTCGGGAATTATGACACGGGAAAGTGCGTCTGCATTGGTATTGCTTTTTCCAGATTTATGGATAATAGTATAATCAAATTCCTCGAGTTTGAGACGCCATCTGACTAATTTGCTATTCGGATCTTTAAGTGACATTAACCAAGTAAGGGGTTTATGGTCAGTTATTATTTTAAATTTTCGACCGAAAAGGTATGGACGGAAATATTTAGTAGCCCAAACAATAGCTAAAAGTTCCTTCTCAATCGTGCTATAATTTTGTTCACTTTTAGTGAGCGTACGGCTAGCATAACATATCGGTCTATCTTTTCCAATGGGTCCCTGTGATAATATTGCGCCAATTGCAATGTTACTTGCGTCAGTAGTCAAGTTAAATTCCTTTTCAAAGTCGGGATAAGCTAATACGGGTTCGTCAGTCAATAATTTTTTGCACGTTTCAAATGTCTGAATGTATTCGGGGGTTATTTTAATTTCTTCTCCCTTTCGGAGACATTGTGTAAGAGGTTTTGTAATTTTTGCAAAGTCCTTAATGAATTTACGATAATATCCGAGAAGTCCAAGAAAGCTCTTGATTTCTTTAGGTGTTTTTGGTAAAGGAAAATTTAGAATTGCTTTTATTTTATCCGGATTTGGTTTTACTCCTTCCGAGGATACTATATGACCAAGGAATGCGACTTCCTTGTGTAGAAATTCGCTTTTATCAAGTTGAATTTTGAGGTTAGCTTTGCGAAGTTTGTCAAATACTTTTTGTAAATTAGTAATGTGTTCATCTAATGAGGTTGAAAAGACAATAATATCGTCCATGTATACGAGACAGACTGTTCCTTGTAAATCGCGCAAAACGTTATCCATTACTCTTTGGAACGTGGACGGAGCATTTTTTAATCCAAATGGCATTCTAAGGTACTCGTAGTGTCCATTGTCAACAGAAAATGCGGTCTTAGGGATATCTTTAGAATGAACTTCAATTTGGTGAAATCCACTTGCCAGATCTAAAGTAGTAAAATACATACAACGTCCTAATTTGTCTAAAATGTCTGTAATATTTGGTAGGGGATATTTGTCGTCAATAGTTTTTTCATTTAACCGTCTATAGTCTACTACAAGTCGCCATTTCTTTTTGCCACTAGCGTCGGTCTTTTTAGGAACGATCCATATAGGTGAAGACCAAGGTGAATAACTCGGTCTAATTATTCCTTGTTTTAAAAGACTGTCAATTTGCTTTCGTATCTCCTCTTTATGGATTTGAGGGTATCGGTAAGATTTAGTATATATGGGAATGTCATCTTTCGTGTTTATGTGGTGTTTAATTTCGTTAGTAAAACTTAAGTCCTGTCCTTCCTGATGGAAAATGTCATCATATTGTCTACATAAATTAATTATTTTTTGTTTTTCTTCCTTATTAAGGTGATCTACTCTAATTAAATTGTCTATTCGATTATTTGAATTTTGAGATTGCGGACTGATTTGATTTTCTTTAAACTGTATTAATTCGTGATTCAAGATTTCAGCTTTAAGCGGTTGTTCTACGAATAATAATTGTTTTTTATTAGTTAAATTAATTACTGGACAGACAAAATGCCAATCATTTGCTGAATAAATACCTTCTGGAATTAAAAATTTATTTTCTATGTAAGTATTTTTTAAAATAAATTCGCCTGATTGTATGTCAATAGGTAATTTTACTAAAGTTTTTGAAAAAGGTTCTGTAATGTATTTGCCAGACATAAAATTTGGTTTTGATAAAAGTTTTAATTTAGAATTTTTTGTTTTTAATAATTTATTATTAATATCAATGTTAGCATTAATTTTTCGTAAAGTGTCAAGTCCTATTAAACCATCAAAGTATTGGTGAAATTTAAATATTAAAAAGTCTAATGTGTCGTTAGGTTGATTAAATTCTTTAAACATTGGTATAGTTATTTTCTTATCTAAATAGTAAGTGTTAAGAACTGCTTTAATTTCAATCGGTTCAATTGTTGTAGTGTGGTTTATGTTAACATGTTCCGGACTCAAAAATGAATTTGAGGCGCCAGTATCGACCAAAAACTTTAAATTTTTGCCTGTAGGGGATTTAATATGAATGTAAGGGAGTGTGTTACCATGACTATTAAGATCTAAGTAACCGAATTGTTGTTCCAAACAAGTTGAAAATTTGAATCGTCAATTTCATGTTCAGTAATTAAATTTGTACCGTTTTCGTTATAATCTTCAGAAATAAAATTTTCGTCAGAAATATTTTCAGTAATTTCGTATTGATCTAAGTTTTCATAATTTTCGTTATTAAATAATTCTTCACTTGTAAATGTAGGTCGAGATGAGGGTGCAAATGTACGGTTTTGGTTATTATGGGGTTGTGAGGTAGAAGGTTGAGGTCTAATATTTATTCTACTACTTCCAAGTTCCATAGGTTCAGGTCTAAATCGTTTTATTTGTTGGGTATTAATTTTTGAATTAGTTTGTTGAAATGAATTATTTACGGGTCTTATCTGAAATGGTCTGTACGGTGTCTGTTGTGTTTGAATTCTATTAAATGGCTGTTGTTGATAACGTGGTCTAAACTGCATCTGTTGTACACCTACGTGACTTTGATTAGAGTGTGTACGAGTGTTGTAATTATTATTATTACTATTTACATGTGTAATTGGCTTGTGTTTATTAATGTTTGTGTTCTGTATGTTTTGAGATTTGGTATAATAAATGTTTTGTTCTTTGATACAAAATGCAAAAGCTTCCGCTAATGTATTTGGTTTCATCGCTCTGATTGTTGACCCTAAAGGTTCTTTCAAGCCAGATAAGAAAACATTTAAACACATTTCATTATATAAATTTATTTTTGATTGTTTAACATCATTGTTGTTTTCATGAATCTTAACATGATTTGAAATTGTGGACAATATTTCAATTACATTGCTATAAAAAGCTTCAACCGTTTGATTATTTTGTTTTAAATTGTGTAAATCTTTAATTAAGCTCGTTTCGTTACGTTTATCAGAATAATGAGTTATTAAATTTGTTTTTATTTGGGTCCAATCGATAGGGGTCCCATACATATTTAAAATTTCGTTTGCTTGACCAGTAATTTTATTACGTATGGCTCTAAGCAATAATTTTCCGTAACTAGTACCATTTACATCGGGAATTAAACATAAAATTTCCTCGACATTATTAATAAAATCGTATAATAATCGTGTATTACCATCAAAATTGGGCAAATCTTTGATTGCGTCGGGAATTCGTAATGCATTAAAAATATCTGTTGGCGTTGCCATTGTATTATTTGAATTATTAACTAAATTAGAATTATTTGTTCGATTTGAAATATTTAAATTAGTGGTACTGTTTCCTAAAGCTAAGTTTTCGCTAATATTACTCGTCGTATTCCCTGACGAATAACTAGCAGAATCAATATTACTTCCGTTTGCAGCGGCGTTAGTAATATCGTGAGAAATGTTGCGTGGATAAGGATCGCTACGTGTAAGGGATAGTTTTGGTTTAGGAAATGTAGGCATTTAATTTCCAATGAATATAAAATTGCAAGAAAATCGACTTACATGAGCCAGAATAATGCAACCATTGGTCCTCTCGATGATGTGCTTTCACCAAGGAACTGCTGGTGGGCGATGTCCTCTCGTCCCGTATTCTGGAGTGGTTGATTGTAGGTTCTGGATTCTCCGCGCACTGTCGTAGATTCGGGAAACCCTCCAAAGCCAAATATTCTTTTCAGCTTCGAAAATTGCACTTTAATATTCTTTTAAAATGCGTTTTCGCGAGTTTAACCACTTATACGACTTTTTAATACGCGTTAAAAATCCGCACGACTGCGCCAGTTAAATTATCGAGATGATAATTTGAGTTTTTAAAAAATTTTTATTATCCCAAATTAAAGTACAATATGCTTTTGTACCAACACGGAGTGATCCAATATCTTTAAATTGACGCAACAAGACTGATTTCTTTTGTGAGATTCCTCTATTTATATCTTTTTATGATTGTTCTAGAATAATCACTCAGAGTTGGCGGTTCTAGGAAAGAAACATGATATTTTAAATTATTACAATGTATCAAAATTATAATTAAAACAATGAAATTAAAGATTCTGCAAAATTAGCATTTTATAAGATAACAATTAAAATATAGATATGGATTAGCAAAATAAGCAATTATTTTATATATAGGATGTCCATATTGTACAGGATGTTACTATATATATATATATATATATTTAGAATTATTTATTCTAAAATTATTTAATATCTAATAAATTATTATTTATTAGCTATTATATATTAAATCAATGAAATAGCCTACTTTTTTGTTATATTAAGCCGTGAGGTATTATTTCGTACGGTATTCCCGCACGCTGTGGGCAATTGTTAATTTTTACATATAGTTACCCGTGTGCAAAATGTTACTTTTAATAGTACACCGGTCAATTTAAACATGCAAGGGTATAAAAATTAGGGGAGAGCTGAAAATTGGTATGAATGTTCGGAACACTATTATAATAAATAAGTGCTGAAAAGTCCTCATTGATCCTATACGTGGAAAAAATTTTATTCAAGGTGAAAAGTGTCAAAAATGGGTTTTTCGTGTTTTTCAGCAAAACGGTAAGTTTTATCATAAAATTAGGTCAGACAAAAATTGTAGATCATATAGTTATCTATAAAAAATGTCTCAATACTCTTTTTCCTGAGAGCCACCGTTTCTGAGATATAAATATTACTAAAGTTATAATCTTCATAATTTGCACACGTTTCCACGCCACCTGTGAGGTAGTATACTTAGCGGGTTTTTTTAAATTATTTCCCCGGTAGGCCTATTCCACGGTCTACGGTGATCCTGTTTAATTGAAAACTACTGAATAATAAAAAATATTAGTATTAGGAATGATGAAAGCGGTATAGATTTAAAAAAAGTGAGAGAAATTATTCGACTAATATTTCAGCTTCCTCTTCTTGTTCTTCTCCTTCTTGTTCATATTCTTCTTCTTCTTCTTCTTCTTCTTCTTCTTGTTTTCCTTGTTGGGTGTAAGTAAATTACCTCAATAGCGATGCATCACATGTCTCATCGTTGGTATCATACGAATCCTCTTCTGTTGGTGATTCAACATTAGAGCACGACTGGCCTTGACAACTGGTACATGCAAGAGAACAAAACAATCCAACTTTTTTGCAGCCGCATTTTGCACTACATCCCTTTTTACAATTACTAAAAATTGTGTTAAGGAGTTTTTCCGGCGCAGGTGGGAGTAAAGTCTGGACTGGTTCCAATATATTGTCGATCGTGCAAAAAATATTGTTCAATACACGATGCGTTAAGTGCCTTTACTGATCTCGATAATTGCAAAAACTCAACCCTGCGGGTCTCGTTTTCGCAACATTTTCTCGATCAGTAGAAGCAACTTACCGAACTTATATTGTAAAATACTATTACTTGTATTACAGCTTCATTGATGTGTATACGTGGCGTACTTATGCATATTATGAAGATTACAACTTTTTCAACTTTTATAATAGTTATATCTCAGAAATGGTGGCTTTTAGGAAAAAAGGTATTGAGACATTTTTTATAGATAATTATATGATCTACAATTTTTGTCTGACCTAATTTTATGATAAAACTTACCGTTTTGCTGAAAAGCGCGAAAAATCCATTTTTGACACCTTTGACCTTGAATAAAATTTTTTCACGTATAAGATCGATGAGGACTTTTCAACACTTATTTATAATGGTGTTCCGAACATTCATACCAATTTTCAGCTCTTCCCTAATTTTTGTATCTTTACTACTATTTTTAGGGCTAAATTGATCGGATTATAGTAGGAGTAGAAAAAGTATATATTTTAAAAACCTTACATCTTTAACATTATGAAAAAATATAAAAATGAACTCGATCATAAACTTCAGAAAGTTTTATTCAGGGGGGGGGGGCGATAAAGGACCTTATCGCAACCCCTCCTTTCATCTTAAATATTGAAATAACATTTAAAATTATATAAAATTACTTTGTCTAATTTCTATTAATTAGACAAAGTAATTATAACTTTAAATTTTATTTCAACTAAGAGCTTAATTTTGATATGATTACAGCATGTAATTACTCCGATTAGCTTTAATTCAGTGTATGTGTTCCTATTATTCAAAATTATTATAAATATCTAGGACTACAATTAAATAAGGTATTATTAGGTAATTATTACATAATATGTGATATTAAAAATTTTATATGTTTAAAATTTATTATTTTAACAAAATTTCAGTTAAAATGGATTGTTTAACAAACATTACTCAAGTGTGCTCCAACACAGATTTTGGTGGTCAACTATTTATATATTTACTAAACACATTAATTCTGTCACAAATATCATTGAAACCCGAATATCCACCAGATCGAGCCAACGATCACTTATTAGAATATGATTTTATTGTGGTTGGTGCGGGATCAGCCGGGGCTCCACTGGCTGCATCGTTAGCTACAATCCCAGACTGGAATGTACTATTAATTGAAGCTGGTGATGATCCAGAATTAAACTCGGAGATTCCATTATTGCTTACGACCATACAAAAGAGTCATCAGGACTGGCAATATTACATTGAGCCGCAGGCAAATGCCTGTTTGGCATTCAAAAATCGTCAGTGTTTTTGGCCCCAAGGTAAACTATTAGGAGGTTGTAGTGCAATCAATGCGATGATTTATAATATGGGAAATCCCAAAGATTACGATGAGTGGGAAAGTATGGGAAATGTGGGATGGGGCTGGAAAGATGTTGAGAAATATTTTAAAAATCAGATAGAAAATACGTTGAAACCAAAGCCGTTTATGGAAAAGAAAGCCGATAATATTATTGAGAAAACGAGACAGTTAATTTTAAAAGCTGGAAAAGAATTAGATTTTCCAACTATCGAAGATTTGTACGAAAAATCACAAAGTATTGTTGGTCATTACGAGACTCTCGCTACAGTAGAAAATGGACAGCGGCTCAGTGCAGCGCGAGCTTACCTTAAACCTCTGGCGAAACAGAAGAACTTACACGTGATTAAAAATGGCCATGTAACTAAAGTGTTAATTGATAAGGAATCCAAACAAGTGCAAGGCGTTCAAGTGTTTTTAAATGATAAGTTTGAAGAAATTAAAGCAACGAAAGAAGTGATTCTAAGTGCTGGTTCAATCAACACGCCACAAATCTTAATGTTATCAGGTATTGGACCAGAAAAAGATCTAAATATTGAATCGATACAAAATCTACCTGTTGGAGATCATTTGACGGATCATGTGAATCTAATAATTCCAATTAACATCCATCAAGACAGTGATGATTCTGAATTGGAAATCGTGACAATTGAAACGCTTTTTAATTACTTCTTAAACCGAGAAGGTCCTTTAAGAGCTATGGGCGTGACGAATATTGTAACATATATAAATCCAAAAGATCCTAATAGCAGAATTGGTGAGGTTTCTTACCACTATGTTTTTGTTGATAAAAATGACCAAACAAATTTTTTGAGTAAACTAAATCTAGACAAAGAACATACAAAATCAATTGTTGACGCAAATAAAAAATCACCGATACTACTAGTATTTATTAATCTACTGCATCCCAAATCGGAAGGTACAATTCGACTGAGGTCAACCGATCCATTCACGGCACCAGTTATCGATCCAAGTTACCTTTTCAATATCGAAGACATCCAAATACTTTTGGCTGGCTATCGACATCTACAAAAACTATTAACAACTAAAGCAATGAAATCGATGCAAGCAGAATTAGTCAAATTTGATTTCGACGCTTGTAAAAATTATGAATATGATTTAGACGACCATGACATTTGCTTAATAAAACATCTTACATCAACAGTGTACCATTCTGTGGGAACCGCTCGAATGGGAATTGGTCTGGATAGTGTTGTCGATCCACGATTGCGAGTGAAGGGCATTAAAGGATTACGTGTGGCCGATGGTAGTATTATGCCGAAAATTGTGGGCGGAAATACGAATGCGCCAATTATAATGATTGGCGAAAAAGCGGGTGATTTAATAAAAGAAGATTGGTTGCATAGTGCGCATGCGGAATTATAACTCTGGTTATATATATTTCTAAAAAAAATTAATATATTGTATGTTGTATAGTATAATGTTGTGTAGATTGCATATAGTATGTAGTATGTTGTATACATTTCTAGTTTGCTATTTTGTTATATCTGAGCATGATCCCAGCATATTGGCGACGCAAAGATTACGCAAGCGTTCCTGATTTTTTAAATTAGAAGCTGTATCAAGTAAAAAATTTTGTATACGTTTAACTGTCGATAGGAAAATGTATTACAGTAGAACCTCTGTTAACCGAACAGAAGTGTCACGCAAAAATTTGTCCGGCTAACAGAGGTGTCCGCTTAACAGAGACAGAGTAAATAATAGCCATTAAATAACGTAGTATTCATAATTAATTTTTTTAATTCAAAATTTCTTTAATTTCTTAAGGTACCATCACAGTGTGATTCTGCCGAAAAGTAGTTAATTTTCACAATTTCTTTTCGGATGGATAGGATGAGGGAATGGGGATAAATTTTTTTACGATTAATACCACTATTTGACAATACAAAAATATTTTTTGTTATTTATTTTTATTTATTTTTTGTAATTATTATAATTTTTTGAAAAAAAGTGTCTTTAAAAAAGGCAAAAATTCGGTGCCCACGATTGCGGCCGCAGTTTTTATCCGAAAAAAAAAAAATCAAATAGATTATCAATTTGTAGGTAAGCCGCTATGTTCCTATGTGAACTTTTTTTTCTTTTGAAATCTTCCTATTTTTTCACACGGAAAACTGTAAAAAATTTTGTACTTTTTATTCAAATCGCCGCTTTTTTTTTAAATTTCAAAGAAAAAGAAGCTCCCATAGGAACATAGCGGCTTACATACAGATTGGTAATCTGTTTGATTTTTATTTCGGATAAAAACTGCGGCCGCAACCGTGGGCACCGAATTTCGGCCTTTTTTAAAGACACTTTTTTCAAAAAATTATAATAATTATAAAAAATAAATAAAACTAAATAAAAAAAAATATTTTTGTATTGTCAAATAGTGGTATTAATCGTAAAAAAAATTCATCCCGATTCCCCCAACTTATTCATCCGAGAAAAAATTTGAAAATTGACTACTTTTCGGCAGAATCACACTGTGATTTCTTATTGGCAGAATCATACTGTGATTAAGGTACCATCACTTTAATTCAAATCAATTTTATGTAAAAATTTAGGTACTTATACAAAAATATAACATTTCCAAATGCATCGTCACATTAAAATCAATGTTAACAAGTTAAAACATGAACAGTTATACCTAACCTATATAAATATACATACGCACTAGACGTACTCGCGTCCGGTTAAAGGAGATAATAATGTACTAAACAATATGTCTGTGTCAAAAAATACTGTCTCTGCGTCCGGTTAACAGAAGGTCTGCTTAAAAGAGTGCTGAATGCATTGAATTTAGTATAGCATCTCACCGTCATAAAAAATTTGTCCGGCTATAGGAGAGGTCCGGTTAAGAGAGGTGTCCGTAATCAGAAGTTCCTGTATACAATTGTCAATTGTGTACGTATTACTAGATTTTTATCACCAATTACATGTACACGTATATTTTTACTTGATACTAGTTCTAATCTTACCATCAGAGGCGCAAGTGAGAATCTTTGTGTAGCCAATACCAATCATCCCAGAATTCTCGTTAATAAAAACACAGAAATACGTAAATTATTAGTGTTTTATATTTTTTAAAAATGTATTAAGAATAAGAGTTAGCTAGATAATATATATAATTGTTTCTTTTCAATATTGTAAGTGGTAAAGTAATTCTGTAAGTAGAAGACATAAATTAGGCTCCAATTAACCCCTGCTCCCCTAATGAGTAATAAAATAAACCAATTACTTGCAATTTCTTTAAAGAAAAAAATCAATATAAAGAACGTTACAATTATTAAAAATATTAAAATATAAAAATAATTTTTTTTTTAAAACTAGACAATTTACAACCAATTATTAAAATAATAATATGATAGTAACACTTAAACACAATATTTCTCATTTATGTGACATTAATGCGCCACTATCGACAGGCGTGCTGCCGTCTATGGTTTAGAATCTCAATCCAACGGAAGTACATGCATTACTCCTGAGGACAATACTACAGTAATTTAGAATTGCTAGCCTAGAGGACATGCTGACGTTGAAAAAAAGAGCAACTATAGATATTTCTATCACAGTACTATAAGGAATTACGGTCCTACTCCTTTTGTAATCTATATATCTATCTAATTCATCAATAAACAGTAAATACTTACAGATTTAATTCGAATCCTTCTCTTACTATACGTAAACATAAGATATCCAAGAGTTAAACCAACAATATAAGTAGCAGCACGATTATGTGTTGGGAAATAGTAAATGTGGAAATAGTCTTCTGTAGAAAGTATCCTAAAAACAAAATTTAAAAAACAATATTAATAAGCTTAGTTAAGGCAGTATAATGAAAAAAAGTATTGCAAAAGTAAAATTTGTAAATTTATTGATAAAAAATTCATGTTTTAATAAAAATTTTTGTTTAAAAAACTATTTATTAGATTTTATTACGCCATCATTCATTAAGTAAACAAGTTCAATTTCATTATAAGTAATATCATATAATTGAAGTTGTCATAACAGAGAACAGACCTGTCATTTCTCTGCGTGTGTGTGCGTGCGAGTGAAGCCTAAACACTTATTGCGTTTTTCATCATAAATCAAAATGGCTAAATAGGATATATTTATGGCTAAATAGGATAAAAAGATAGAAAAGTACAACAAAAAAATAAAAATTTAATTTCAGTTCATAAAAAAGTAGAAAATTTATGAGTGGAATATTAATTAAATTAGAATGGTTTGATGAGAGTGAGATACAGTAGAACCCATCATAAGTTATACAGTTGGGACCAGTAAACCTCTCATAATTATAATTTTCATATACTTCCACTTAAAATGTCTTGAAAAATTTGACACATACGCGTTATACTTTTTCAAGGGCACCCCTGACGGAAAAAAGTCTATGAAAAAAATTATGACAAATTATGAAAAACTATGAAAAACATATCCAAATTTAGACACTTTTATGATTATAATTCATTATCATACTTTTTCAGAAAAATTCATCGTTTGTTAGAAATTGTCGTTAAAAAAAAAGAGATTTTCATAGATTTTCAGACATTCAGATGTAATAGATATTCATATTTTTTCATAGTTATTCATAACTCATAATCATAATATTTTAGAATTATGCATAATTTTTCATTAAAGCCATGGTCATTTTTTATGATTTTCTATGAAAAAATATGATTTTTTGATAATTTACTGTTTCATAGAGTTTCATAACATTTTATAGAATTTATCATAGTTTTTCATAATTTTTTTTTCCGCCAGGGACGCATTGAAAGAACTGCGCATTGGCGCGCATTCACTACTATAGAACTACGTATGCACTTGTAACCGTAGTAGACTAAAGGACTAAAGGACTAAAGGAGACATATAACTAAAGGAGCACTAAAGGAGACAATATAACTTATGAGAGATTCAAAATATAACTTACGAGAGGTTTATAACTTATGAGGGGTTCTACTGAACTTGTGTATAACGAATGACTACACCACAAATCGTTTTAGCATTAATTTTGAAAGTAAAATATTTTTTTACTTGTAATATGGTGTTTGATTTAAATTAAAAACTATTTTAAAAGCCTGGTTTTTAAATAAAGTGATTTCCTTTTATTTTCGGAAAATATTCTGTAAAAATCATCCAAAAAGTAATTATATAATTTGAAATTAAAATATTGGCACAAAAATTGCCCACCATTATAATGACGTCACGATTTGAAGACAAACAAATCAGTATCAATCTTTATAACTTCAAAACTTTTATTATATTCATAATAAGATGTCAAAGTAAAAGCAAGTATTTATCTATTAGAAATAGAATACTATTTCACTTTGCCGATGAAAATTATCAAAATCGACATGTTTGCTTATAGTACAAGATCCCGCAGCTGATTTCTGCAGGTATCTGTCTTTTTAATGAAACTTAATTTAAATGAATCCTTAATGGCAATGTAATAGATTGCCCCCGGGTTGCCTATCGAAAATTAGCCGTAAGTACCTTTAATTGCCGTCATTAAGCGAATAATCGAAAAGACATTTTTTGACGTTTTAAAGTGTCAAATATTTTCAAAGATTTTTAAAATTTACAAATTTTTCTCATAGTAACAAGAAAAGTAAATAATTTTTTCCTAGTTACAAATACAAAAAATAAGCCAAGAGCCATTTGATTTGATTTTTTAATTTTTTTTATTTATCTACAAGTATATCGACAATCAATATTATATTTTGATAATAATTATTTGAAAGCGTTACTACGGATACCACCGGTTATTGCATTGATTACTATAATACTATTAGGTCGTATACTGATCGTATCTGGATGCTTATACTATATATATGGGTCGTATTTATAAAGTGATAGAGTGAGACTATATGGATTATGGATATATATTGTTCTTTGGTCTGTGTATGGCGACGCAAAGATTCTCACTCGCGCCTCTAGTGGTAAAATTAGAACTAGCATCAAGTAAAAATATACGTATATGATTAATGTGCGATATAAAATCTAGTAATCCGCGCATAATTTGTATAGTACATTTTGCTATCGACAATTAAACGTATACAAAAATTTTTACTTGATACAGCTTCTAATTTAAAAAACCAGGAGCGCTCGCGTAATCTTTTCGTCGCCAATTAATAATCTATGAATTTTAGAAACTGAATATACTTACGCTGCCTTATATGAAGCCGGTATATCATACGATAAAACGATCACTAATGGTACAATCATAAAAATAGCAATTAAAGATATGAGAAAATAAATTCCATATTTTCCAAGTTTCCAAGCGCCATATATTATGAACGGCGAAATGAAAAACATTTGTGTATCTGCTGACAAATACCACGTATGTCCTAAACACTAAATAAAATAAAACTCAATTAAACGTATAAAATTTCCTTTTCTAAAAAATTTTTAATCTTACAATTTTTTCAGGTTTACGATAATTCTGTATGTACAATAATAAAGACCACCAGTTATCTTCGCATGGAGTTTTTTCAAATTTTGTTACTGTAGGCCAAAATGGACCGGAACCCACAAATTTTGATAGCGTTAAAACAAATAATAAGGTAAAGAGAAGAGGTGGTGTTAGTCTGAAAATTTAAAAAAAAAAAATTAATAATTAGTGTTTCAGTATAGCTTAGAAACATGAATGGATTTTGAGAGTTTGATAAAATTGATTAATGGCGAATTTCCTCATTCCTCTTTTACAATACGTAACAAGAACCGATCGAATAAATTTTCTAAATAAACTTGAGAAATCTCAGAACTTGATAATTTAATGGAAGATCTATTCTTTGTACTGATGATCAATAACGGAAAGCGAGAAGAGTTGGCAAGTATGAAAGACGGATATAGGGGGAGTTTTATTACTGTAATGAAGCTAGTAGCTATTTCCCTATTCGGAATATTTCATATTCCCTTATGTTTTACCAGAAAAATTCTTACCATTGCTTTACAGTTGTTCAGTATTTATTAAAATTTAAAAATCGTTATATGGACGACTGAGTTAGTATCGAGGAAGTGTCTTTTGGGAGTTCCAAATTCCCCCCCCCCTCCATCATCGTCGTTTTTACACTAAAATTTCATGTTTTCCGTGTGTTCCAGAGGGTCTGACATACCTACAGCTTCGTCAAATAAACCTAGGGGACTGGAATTTTGTATATGGATTACGTTAAGATATGCCTTTTGAGGGTTTCAACATTTAGCCACTACTCCTACCATTTTTACGCCAAAATTCATGTTTTTCTCATGTTTTCGGTGGATGACAAACTTACATACACAATATCCAAAGAAATTGAAAAAATATTTTTAAGTAATTTTTTGCCTTAACGTACATATATACAGTAGAACCTCTGATTACGGACACCTCTCTTAACCGGACCCCTCCTATGGCCGGACAAATTTTTTATGACGGTGGCATGCTATACTAAAATCAATGCATTCAGCACTCTCTTAAGCGGATTCTCTGTTTTAATCGGACGTGGACACTATTTTTTGATGAAGGCATATTATTTGTACATTCTTACCTCCATTAACCGGACACGAATACGTCTAGTGCGTATATATACCGATATGAGTTAGGTATAATTGTTCATGTTTTAACTTGTTAACAATGATTCTAATGTGACGATGCATTTTTAAACGTTATATTTTAGTATAAGTACCTAAATTCGTTCATGAAATTGATTTGAATTAAAATATTAAGAAAATTTTGAACTAAAAAATTGGTTATGAATACTACATTATTTAATGCTATTATTTACTCTGCCCCTGTTAAGCGAACACCTTTGTTAGCCGGACAGATTTTTGCGTAATACTGCTGTCCGGTTAACAGAAGTTTTACTGTATTATCTATTAATACATGTTTTATAATGATCGCGTTCAGCAGAGCGCAACAGTTGCAAAACGGTTTATAATTTTCTGCTGAATGGTACTTATTTTTCCGTTGAGTTGCACCAGAATAAAAAAAAAAACTGTAGCAGTTAATCACTAATCGCTTATTGAGCGCTGAAATCTGTTGAACGTAACTAATAAATAGTATCGCTGATAATAATTACTGAAATCGATAAATTAAAATTGATAGTACAGAACACTGTTTGCGCAAGTACAACTTGCACCAGTTGCACCTGACGACTTGTTTTTAGTGAAAATTAGATACAGAAAATCGTTTACATAATTATTAACATATTAAAAGTTACCTTGTAAAAGAATAGTATATTATTTAACGAGCTGGTAATGATAGCTATTACTCACGAAGATGAAATTGCGACACGAGCCGAGTTTACGAGGCGAGTGTCGTAATGCATCTGAGTGAGTAATAGCCATTGCAAGCGAGTAGAATATGATATTTTTTCTACGACTTTTTTCCTTTCCGATTTAAATAAAATTGAATATAAATTTTAAATCAAAAGAAAATACAATTTTTAATCTATCTCTAATTTCATTAAATGTTTATATACAGGGTGGGCCAAATAAGACCTACCAATGTTAAACACAAGTAACTTTTTTTTATTTTTTGATATAATTATTTTTTTCTCTTTTTAGGTTATAGTTGAATTCTTGGAAATTTATTATGGAACCATACAGTACAAGACAAGGGGTTAAAACTATCAATTTTTTCTATTCTTGTCAACAATCAATAATTGTTATGACGAAGCGTAAATATCGGCAATATTTTAATTCAAGATCCTTTCCCACAGCCTTCATGATTAGGAGTTTGGTCAGTCGTTTTGAGCAACTGGGTTCAGTGGCCGATCGTCCTGGAATGGATTAAATGGAAATGCGCTTCATCCGACATCAAAACATTATTTAAAAAATCAATTTGTGTAGCTAATTGTATAAAACGAATAGCATATTGTAGTGGTTGTTGGTGGTCTTGCGGTAGCAGTGTTTGGACAATTTGAATTTTGTATGGGTACACCTTAAGATCCAACTTTAAAATTCTACGCAATGTCGTCCTGGAAATGCCCAATTGGCTGGAACGACGGCGAGTTGAGACAGATGAATCGTCTGCAACACTCTGCCGCACAGTTTCCATGTTGTCTTCAGTCCGAATATTTCGATGGACACCTCTTCCAGGACGATCGGCCACTGAACCTAGTTCCTCAAAAGGACTGACCAAACTCTTAATCATGAAGGCTGTGGGAGCGGATCTTGAATTAAAATATTGTCGATATTTACGCTCCGTCATAACAATTTTATTATTGATCGCTGACAAGAATAGAAAAAATCGATAATTTTAACCTGTTGTCTTGTACTGTATGGTTTCATAATAAATTTCCAAGAATTCAACTATAACTTACAATACCCCTGTCGCAGCATCCTGCATAACATAGCGAATTTCCATTTACAAAAGTACTTTTTTCTCGGAAATTAGCTGATATAGAGTAATTGTAAATAAAAAACCTTTTTTATGTGATTTTTCCGCCTCATTCCGCCAAATTTTTTTCACGAAAAATGTCCAAAAAGCCGTAAACGTTTTCACGAAATTTCTTAAAAATAAGATGTTTCGTTCTTGAGTTATCGTGCAGACACACACACATATATATATATATATATATATATATATATATATATATATATATATGTATATATATATATATATATATATATATATATATATATATATATATATATATATATATATATATATATATATATATATATATATATATATATATATATATACTGTGTCCGCACGATAACTCAAGAACGAAACATCTTATTTTTAAGAAATTTGGTAAAAACGTTGAAAGTCCAAAAATATTGAATGATATTAGTAAATAAAACACTTTACTTTGCAAAATACCACTTTTATTGAATATAAAAATCTATTACAGAATATAAATATGACCATTCTCAAACACGTTTGAGAATGGTCATATAAACCGAAACATGTCATAAGAGTTTTTATATTCAATAAAAGTGGTATTTTGCAAAGTAAACTGTTTTTATTTACTAATATCAAATATGGAATACCATAAAGTAACGCTCAAATCTATTAAAAATATTGAATGAGTTCCTTAGCCAGGCACGGCTGATGCCGGAAACATGGTTTTTTGGGAATTTTTCGTGAAAAAAACTAGTTTTTGCCAAGGTTTTCCCAAATTCAAAAGTCTGCAATATTTTTCTACACCATTGGAAAGAGGAGAAAAATTACATAAAAATGGTTTTTAAACCATTATTCTACGTAACCTGCCTTCGTAGAAAAACTAATTATTGTAAACGGAAATTCGCTATGTTATGCAGGATGCTGCGACAGGGGGTATTCCATTTTTTGAAGTGGTACCTCCTCCTTGAGGTCGCTCAAAAAAATCGGATGGTGGGTCCAGAACTGTCCAAATCCTACTACTGGCTTTTTTTTCTTAATTTCTCAAAAACTAGCTAACCTAGAATAATAGTTCAAAAACCTTTTTTATGTGATTTTTTTCCGTCATTGCAATGGTGTAAAAAAATGTGGCAGAAACTTTTAAATTATAGCAAATTTTGGCAAAAAACTAATTTTTTGCAAGAACAAAAACCATGTTCTTGGCATCCGACGTGTCTGGCTGAAGAACTCATCCAAGATTTTTGGATTTCCAACGTTGTCACCAAATTTCGTAAAGCTAGCAGTTTTTCCTGAAGAGTTATCGTGCTGATACATATATATATATATATATATATATATATATATATATATATATATATATATATATATATATATATATATATATATATATATATATATATATATTCAGCTATTACCTACTGTAATAGCTGAATTTCCAGAATTCTTTCTGGAAATTCGCTAAAAAGAAAAAAATAATTATATCAAAAAATAAAAAAGTTACTTTGGTAGGTCTTATTTGGCCCACCCTGTATGTACAAACGATGAAAACAAAATATTATGTACGCGAGCTCAAAAGACCTCCAGAAACTGAGGTGAGGGGAACACAAATTGTATTATTTACATAGTTACCAACCAAACAAAGTAATTATTTAGAGGAGCGACTGAATAAACGTATATTTATTAATATGATAGACAAAGATAAATATAGACGTAGGTAAAAAAGTTCTTTTTCGCTTGCGCCCATAATGCAAACTACTTTGTTTACTTAGACGTTACTACGCAACATATATGAAATTAAAACGTATAGATACATTATTCACAAAACAATCGCAAACTTACTGAATAATGGCTAATACAGTGATTTCATTGGTCAAAAGGTATTGAGTAATGATCATTCCTCCACACCTTTAAATAATGCCTAACTTTCTCAACAATTAACGGGTATGTAATGAGCGTGTTCTTCAAGAGGAGTAGAAAAAAAATATTTGTAATAACCTTCCTTCTTTCTACTCTTAATATTTTCATAATTACCTTAAATATCTATGAATATATAGCATTAACACATTTATCGGATTTTCCAGTATATTTTTCTTCAATAAAATATACATAAGAAGCATTCCAGCCATAACAAAGAATGTATCAACAGCCACCATTCCACCAAGTGGGAAATAGTTGTACCAATAATCAAAAAACTAAAATATAAAAAATGAAATTAATAGAAATTCATTTTGACACAAAAATGTTCCCAGAAAAAGCTTTTATTTACCGAAAGAACATCAAGGCTGTTATAAGTAGTTCCTGGTACTATATTTAATAGTAATCGATGACCTAAAACGACCCACAACATACTAAAACATCGAATCCCGTCTAAACAGTTAAATTTATCCGCATTGTTACTGACTCTGCTTAATTTTCTTCCATTAGAAATTATTGAAAAAGACAATAAGAGTGGATGTAATGGTTCTAAAAATAACGAAATATTTAGATTAATTTTAAGATGATTAGATGGAGAGGTCTGTGTAAAGTAATGGATCTAATTTCGTTGTTGATGCATAACAAAAGTGATAATTAGGAATATCTGGCCGGGATTTTGATCCAATGAGGGGGAAACGATATTTTTGGTACAAACAGATTGTCGGGTATGTCCGATCTCGATGTATTAGATAACGAAATAATTTCCTTTTTTTTTTGTAAAATTATGTTACAACTAACAAGTAACACTACCCAAGTGCCAATCGTCAATCTCCTCGAAACTTTGCTGGTGTGTAGAATAGGCAAAAATAAGGGACCCGTATTTTTTTACGAGGTGAAACCAGTCCCTAAAATTGGAGGTTCAAATCGTATTTCTTAAGATATCTCGGAAATTATAAGAGATATACGAAAATTTTAAAATGATAAAATGTTACTCTTCGAAAGACCTATCGACCCCTATGGATTAAATTGGGGTTGTGTTCACAAGTTGGGGGATTGGAGGAGCGAAAATGGGGTAAATTTTTTTGTATAGCCTGAGTGGCTCAATATATCAGATTTTCACTATTATAGATAGAAAGTGCATAAAAAATTAAAGGATACGGGTTTTTGCGTTATTTCCATAGAAAGAAGAAAAAAAAAAATAAAAATATACAAAAGGTATTTGCAATCAATAATAACTCAGTATAATCTATCTTATTTTTTTTTCCTTAATACATGTTTTGAATACTACACGTGTTTCGAAATAACGCAAAAACCTGAATCCCCTAATTTTTGATGCTCTTTCTATTTATGATGGTGAAAATTTGATACATTGAGCCACTCAGGCTATACAAGAAAATTTACAATCATTTTCACCCCTCCAGTTCCCCTTGTGAACTTGACCCCAATTTAATCCATAGAGGCGGAAAGATCTTTTGAATAGTAGAATTTCATCCTTTTAAAGTTTTCGTCTATATCTCTTATAGTTTTTGAGGTATCCTAGTAAATACGATTTGAACCTCAAACTTTAGGGGCTAGTTTCACCCCACAAAAGTGGACGACGGCAAATAAAAAAAAAAATATGGGTCACTTATTTTTGCCTTTTCTACACACCAGAAAAGTTTCAAGGAGATTGACGATTGGCACTTGGGTAGTATTACTTGTAAAACTCTACTCGTCTTATCGATTGTGTTACGACTATTCGCCACTTTGAAGTTTAATATTTCGCAAACGGGGTTTAAAAATGAAAAATGGCAAAAAGAATGGACAAAATTTTCCAAAAAAGTAACTCCAAAAATAATTCTGCGTAGTCTATCGTGCGAAATATTGTTAGAAAGATCCTTTAAAATATAGAGGTTTTTTTTATTATTTTTCACTTTTAAGCCACATTTACGAAATATTGAACTTCAAAGTTTACATATTTCCTACTATAACAGTTATGGGAGTTATGGGTATGTTAAACTGAGGCTCTTGTTGAATATATTTATCTATTTTTAGATAAATGGTAAAAAATGTACTTAAATATTCTATATTATATTCGAAAAGTTAAGGAACCTAATTTAATGCATGTCCATCATGCACTTGGCAATTTTTTAAATATAAGTTTCATCGACAAGGAAATGAGTTCCATTATTTATATTGGGCCCCTAGATTATTTTGATTTTAATAATAATTTTTCTTACCAGTGCTAGTATACATTAAATATCCTTCATAAAAGGTTTGACCAATGAGTAATAGACCAATCAAAACCAAAATTACTCTGGAAAAAATTAACGCATATATTAATGAAAACAGTATTTTTACATTCTGAGTGTTATATTCTAACTATTATATTCTGTCTTATCTAGTACATTTCCATTTCTGCACCAGAAATGGAACCAGCGTTGTACTATAGTTTTATAACTACCTGACCCCGGCAGACATAGTTCCGCCATTTCCATTAGGTAGCGCGATAGTAGCACTAAATCAACATAAACGGTAAATATGAGATTTTTTAACTATGAACTATCGTTTCGGCATAGTTCAATTTAATTAATCGAACTGAATTAATAGATTAATTTAACTCAAAGACAATGACAAGAGTTGAATTTGCAACCTTGTCACATTAAAGTCCATAGCACTATTCCTGAGACTACTAGTTTAGACTACTATCTAAAGTATTTTACATGTAAAATAAGGTGTACTGTGTGTCTTGCGCATGTCTTTTTACTTACATCATTACCCAATCTCCAGCATTTAAAGTCGGTTGCGTATTTTTTGATTGACAATTCAGTTCATTCACTGTAACTTTGACCTGTCCCTTTAATACAGTCCCAAAAACATTATTTAAATGATTTGCAACATCATTTGCTGTACAGGCATCTGGCACACAAATAGCCCAACGAAAACTTATGCTCTGTGCTGCCTTTGGTGTAATAATTGGTATAATATTACCAATCTGAAATGCATTTTGTTAAAAATAAAATGAAATAGAACATTCTATTCTATTTGGATTTTAATGGATTTTATTACTTACAGCCTGGCTAGAATTTATCTCTATGGAACCTTCTTGACTTTTCTCTAAAGAGTATGTGACTCCCATAGAAATTGTCGTTAAACAATATTTTCCTTCGATAGTCGTTTCATTTTCAGTATGCGAAGCTGCCAAACATTGATCGAATTGACCTAATTCGACTAAATTGCCGCTGAATATACCACTGGGGAATTTCCCAGAGGCATCTTCCACTAAAAACAGAACAGATCATTTAGAATCATTAATTTTTTTTATTTTTGGATATTAACTTTGTTTATATATTCAGTGGTAGATTATGTGATTATGTAATCTTTATTTTTTCATATTAATAAAAAAAGTACCTATGTAATAATATTTAAGTCAGATAAATTAATACAAAGTTATATTGTTATACATAGCTACCTTAAAATCTTATTATTCAGATAATATAAAGTACTAGAATATTAATGTATTTAACACATGAATTTGCATATCGATAAGAAGTAGGGATATAATTAAATACTTTTTGATATGATTCATACGTTTGTACATAAATGCACTTAAAAAATTAAAGTATCTTGCATTTGGAAAATTGGATATATTTTCATTGGTATATTTTTTTTCTATAACTCACTATGACTACGAAACAAAACGAAACCTTTTTTGTCACATTAAGTTTCGTAAAAGCTTTATTGTACATTTAGAGTCGCGAAAAATATTTTGGGGGGTTGTAGACCACATATCAATTTTCTACAAATTTCTACATTTTTCTATAAATACCCATTCTTCAGGGTATTTTTTTGATATTTTAAGTGGAAAAGAGGGTCACAGATCAAAAAATTTTGGGAATACTGGTATACACCAGGGATCCCACACAAGGAGGGCCTTCACAAAATTAATGAATCCCTTAAAACAGTAGTCGAATAGGAAAAAATAAGTTGTTTCTTTTTTTTGCTAGTTAATCAACTGTATTTTTCGGGGAGAATAGAAAAATTTCGAAAATTTCCTTATTGCCTTAGCAGAAGCCTCGACATGAGAAGTGCCCAGGCGCCTCTCAAAAGTAAATCCGGCTGAGAGTTTTTTTTTTGCTCGTCACCTGAATTTTAAGGAGAAATTTTTTGAAAAATCAGAGAAAAGGGACATCACAAAGTCTCAAACTATCCACGTCACAACATTGTCATTAACTTATGGTAGTGGGAAAACTTTTGTTTGATTTCATTTTAAAAACTTTTATAATAATTTCAACAAATTTTGATACTATTTTAATATTCAGTAGACTAGAAAAAGACCTAAAATCAACCTTAAATCTTACATCCCAGGGATATATTTCCTCATTGATTATAACATTGTATATATGTAGTTTACGCATACGAAAATTTTGAAAATTTATTATACCCGTGTACAGTGCCGAATTTACAATTTTTGCGTTTATGGGTCTAATAAAATCCTCCCTCTCGCTCGTGTATAAATCTAATATGTGTAAACATATTTAGAATTTTCTAATTAGAATAATTTAAAGGTAAAAGTATGAAAAGTTCCACAATATTTCGATTAGACAATATCTTAAAACGGCAATTTTTTAGAAATTAGGTAACTCTTATTTCCGATTCACGGTTTCCCGTCACGTAACATCAACTTTAAAATTTTGAATCTTACATGGCACAGTTGATCCTTTTTTTGTGCGGTGGATAGGGACCGCATAAGAAAAATCGCACAAAAAAATATATTCACAAATATCATAAATAGCTATAAAAAGTCTAGTTCAATCCAGATTGAACAAAAAACTTTAATTTACACGTAGATACATTTTATTTCAATTTTATAATATTATGAAAATTTTGAAAAATACATCTGTACCTAACAAAATTAAATGATACAATAACTTATGTTCTTATGAAATGTATTGATTAAATGCTTAAAAGCCGTTAAAAAGTATTTTTATCAAAGAAAGTTATTATAGTATTTGTTTAAGTTTCTAACTGTCTCATGATTTTGATTCACATTATCATTTTAATGGCCATTTTTTACAAACCGCATAAAAAAATCGCACAAAAAAGGACCGCATAAAAAAGAGTTCAGCTGTATTTCTTACCTAGAGGATTTTATATTTTATTTCAACCTAAATTCACTGAGAATATTCTATACCCAAACTTGACGAAACATAGGTCGAAATTCAATATACAAGAGTTCTATGTTCTATTTTAAATTTTAAAATTAGTGTCACCAAAGGGAAATTACTAACCAGAAACAAAATCCGAGTATAAAAAACAGGTATCACTTAGGGTCAAAGAAGTCCACAATTTTCGAGTTTATTCTTCAAGCGCTTTTCGAGATATTACTTAATTTCGAGATCAAATCACTGTGAGACGCCTCGTATACAAATAGAGGAAAACTACTAATTTTGTGGGCTTATAAGGCCCATATTTAAATTCGGCCTTGTCCGTGCGTATGCTCAAATCTACGTACTGGAGAGATGATACAAATATTAACAGCAAACTAACGATTGAGATAAGTTTTCCAGGATCAGGAGGGACACTATTATTTTGTTATATTAATGCAAGCTAGGATTTATAATCAACTTTGAAAAAAAGAACAAGATGCTTTAAAGTACACTGATATTCAAAAATTTAGATACAATTTTCTTTGTAGCAGTTGGATTACTGTAGTAATGATTTTAACGACTGGACCAATAGCCATTCAAATTAGAGGGCTAAACTTAAAAAAATAACATTTTTGTAAGTTTATTACAATGATTATTTTTAAAACAATTTAATATTCATTACATCAATGCAATCTGTAAATACAAGCTTGAAATAAGAGGTAGGACACATATTATAGTATCTACGTAATTACTGAAAAAGAAAATTCGATATCCCATTATTTTTTAAGTGCGTCACCCAAAGACATGTAGCTATTGTATTTTCCAGAAAAAAATTACGTAAGTCAATGTTCAAAGAATGACTTGGATTCATAGAGATATTATAACAATAGGATTTTTACTATCAAAGTAGTCTGATAACTCGGAAGATATAAATTACTTCAAATTCTAATGATACAGTTAGACGGATAAAATTAAAATACTGAGAGATGATACGCTAGTTTTCCAATATTATAATTTGGGTTCCGTATCTATCTGCCCGTAAAATGTTCTAACGCGTATAACTTCAGAACTAATCGGCCAATTTTGATTAAATTTTCAGTGGTAATGCGAGTTGTTGTTTAAGTGATCCCCTACGAATTTCATCGCAATCTCGCTAGTGCAAACGTGAAATTTATTAAACATGGATGCCTTACTTACTATTCGTCCGATAAATTTTGAGGGTAGTTCAGGACATTTCACTCCTCTATACACGTATGTTACAAATACACAGTCTTGGCAGTAAATTTTTAAATATTTTCAAAAATATTCTAGATTAAAAATTAAGAAAGTTATTTATACTGTTAGTTACGAGCTATTTTATCGAATAAAATGCCTTGATTCTTCAGCTGTAACTTTTATATTTTAAGTATTTCTACAATAAAATAGGTAAATTCTTTTTGGTAATTTTTAATATCGATAATAAAGTTACTAAACTACCAAAGCAATTCTTCAAAAGCACCATCGAGAAAGGTACGAAAAATTCCAAAACTTAGAAGTCATTTTAACTGGTAATAAAAGTGTTACTACTTAAATACACAATAAAAATAATTTTCTTTTAAACTTCTATTCGAACCTTGTGTGAAGCAATCCTAAGGCTGCCTGTACACGATCAGTAAAACTGTCAGTATTTAGAAATACTGACATTATTACTGATCGTGTATTGATAATACTGAAGTATTTGTATATATAATTTATATTATAAAAATAATGATTCATTATTTTTATCATTAAATACTGACAGTATTATTGATCGTGTACAGGCAGCCTAAGATAGTAATTTATAGAACCAGCGAAGTGGCCGAGCGTACTGAGGCACTGACACTTTAGACTGGTAGTTCGAGGGTTCGAATCTCGCGACCGGCTATGCTTGTGAAGGTTTTCTGCAGCTTCTCTTCACAATTCCAGATGAATATCGGTATAGTTCCTTTAAAGAAGCCGGCTGCAGACGCACACCTTTCAAATCCTAGCCCCCCACCACTTTTCTTGCCTTCCACTCGCATCATAAATGTACAACGTAAAAAAAGTATTCTAATAAGTATTGAAGTATTAATAAAAATACAAATAATGATGTGAGTGGCGTCTGTTATAGATGAAAGTCTCAAAAACAGACGTTAAACCATATTATTATTATTATTATTATTAACTTCCGATTGGAAGTTATTAATGGGTCCGATTTTACGAATCGCTAATTTGGACATATCTCCACATTTCAAGGTCACTAGAATCCGAATCCATCGTTTTTAGCGTGATGTCTGTGTGTGCGTTCGTTAGTTCGTTCGTTCGTGAATTTTTTTCGTCTCGTATATCTCGAGAACAAATATATGATGATATCAACTCCGGACTAATTTCATTAGATGCGTAATTAAAAAATAAAGACCGGATAAAGTTTTCATCAAATTCGGATTAGCACTTTGTTTTTTGTGATAAAAAAACGGAATTAACTTTATCAACACAACATAGATCATATATATTTGTTACAATGTCTTTATTATATAATGGCTTAAAAACCTAACTGATGTTAAAAACGCCAGTAAATTATTATAAAACTTAAAAAAAAACCAAATTAGAAACTTTTTATGAAATATTTTTTGTCTCGCATATCTTGAGAACAAAAATGATAATATCATTTGTTTGGTAAGGGTCCCCACTCTTAGATACAAAGGGCGAAGTCCCCGGTGTGGTGCAAACGGCAAAGCCTCTATCGGGGGCCCAGGGGAGGAGCCCCCTAAAATAAAAAAAAGATTTATTTATGTACAGTAGTCTCCAGTTTTTAACTTTAAATTTTTCGTATATGTATAACACAGCTAATCAAAATTCACATAATCACCAAGAAATAAAAATAAAACTAAAGGAATTGCCTTACTTCTTAGTGCCCATAGCGCATTATTCATTAAAGCGTCATGATAAATTTCACTTTGTGCCAAACATTCTTCACTAACATTACCAGTTATTGGCGCGTACAACTTTAGAAAATTACTTTTTAAAAACTTTTTCACTTCTTCAAATGCCGAATTGGCTGTATGAATACACACAAAACCGATTAAAACACAAAAGAACACCTGACTTAGTATCTTCATCTTTATTTACAATTTACTTTCCCACATCTGATCGATTAATTTAATTGACTATTGATTTTCTTATGTATAAATTACTTATATATACAAAATAAATTTCTACTGATAAAAAAATATCAAAAGTCAAGTGTAATTCCATCGTATTTATTTTCCTTAGTCTAGTGAATGATAAAATCATATGGAAATAGTTTTCGCGAAATCATGTTGAGTACATAATTTTTTTCCAAATTCGTCAATTTACATTTAGACACTCTTTATTGCAGTTACTTGTACATTTTTATCCAATATATTTTTTGTTAATTAAACAGTTTTTCCAGATGTATAGTAAAGAGTGGAATTCATGAATGAAAAGTGTGATTTCCTGATGATTTTACTTTTAACGATGACGTAATATGAAAAGTGATAAGAGAACATGAATAAATTTAACATTAAAACATTAATAATAGCTTCTGGAGTTGTTTTTGGAATAATTAATAACTTTTTGTTCTACAATAGGAAATTCATTCAATTTAACTTTTAAATGATTAAGACGAGTTAACTCGTCCTGCAATATGGCGGCTCAAAATGCTGTCATATGTATATATTCACTGGTACAGGTGCCGCCATCTGTGACAATAGTTTAGTAGAATTTATTTTTTGTAAATTCCTAGGGTTCACTTTTTTAATGTTGGGATCTTTAATTTTTTCTTTTTCTTTTCTTGTAGCCTTATCTATTGTACTTATCACTTGGCAGTAAAAAGTCCGGCATTTTGAGACAAAAAAATTTTACCATATGGTTTGTTTAAAACGGTTAAATAAGTTATTTTAGTCCAAGAGCCCAATATGAAAAAATCGAACTCAATTCCTCGTCGATAACACTTTCAGAAAATATAGTATTAACACCTTGACAGTCACTGACGTCATAAGACGTCAAGTGAAACCTTATTACACAGCGCGTCGTATGACGTCAACAATTCCATAATATAAAAATATAGGAAGGGGTTACTTCAGTTCCTTCAGTTGTAGAAGTCCAGATGAGAAAAACGACCCTCTCACATAGAGGTTTAACTAAAAATAAAAGTCCCTGAGAGGTCAATTCAGAGCAGGACCTAGCCTAAGTGGCGCCCAGAGCAGGGTCAAAAAATGGCGCCCCTGTAGAAAAAAAGATTTCTTTTTCTCTCTCAAAAACAAGTGACGAGCAAAAAAAAAACGTCACATACCTAATTTTGGCGGGCCCCAAGACTTGCCGCCCGAGACACGTGCCCCGGCTTACCTCCCTAGATCCAGCCGTGTCGACGCCCCTCAAAATTTGGCGCCCCGGGCGGTCTCCCTGCTTTCCCGCCCCTTTATCCTGCAGTAGGTCCACTCCGCCGTGTTCCAACCGAAATTAAGCTCTGGACGGAGGTTAACGAAACGGTATAATCGAAAAACGACAAAACTTTCTTGCAAACCTAATACATTATATATCTTCTACATACACGGAGAGAAAAATCATATAATTTTTGTAGATAAAATTTCAGAAAAATTACTATGCTCTCTTATAATGCGTGCGTGATCGACGACCAAACTAAAAAATATGTGCTAGCATGGTAAAATTTAATGTGCTAACACAACTTTTATCACACTCTTATGCATATATGTTATAGTTTAATTCTTGTTGTCGTACTCTTTCATTTGCGCATCTGACCCGCAACTTTATGTTGCTTGGGCTGTACCTGTAAAAACTTCGAAGATGCCCGATCTTTTCCGACTTTCGATTCTTTATGATGCATACAAAAATGATTGCCAACAATATATTCTAATACTAAAGATAGTGAAGTAACAAAATGATGAATTAAACGGTGACATCCCCGTCCTCTAAGACAGTGTAATGAATACTGCTTGCTGCTTGTAAGACAGTCTAATGAATCAAGGTGCTTGGTCCAACCCGTCCGACCAAGTTGGTCGTCCACACCTATGGTTGGCTATGTGACTTGCTATGAGTGAGGTACATTTCATCAGCGTTCACAACACACACAACCTTCTTTCTCTTTTTTCCTTTCTACTATTAGCAGATAGCATTTCAAATATTATAATACAGCATGGTAATTTTTGTAAGAAAAACAATTAAAAAATATTTTTTTGTCGGCAATGGAACTTTTTACTGTGTTGTTTTACAAATTTTACGGAGCTAATATTACGGAAACAATATTCTATCCTTTAAATTTTCTATGATTAATTATAATTTTATATTTTTACCGTACAAAATTGAATATGTTCGCCTTTTACACATCAATTGTAGTGCTGAGCACAGTAATTTTTATATGAATTTTCTCTCCGTGTATTGTTACATTTTTCGCATTACGAATTTTTTCTTTGGTACCCTAAAATTTTCATCTCAACTTTTCAATATCTTCCAGAAAGTATTTCAAAAATTTAAAATAAAATTTTCTGCTGCCCATTAATTAAGGTCTCTACCTGTAGCACCTGTAACAACAGTGAACATAATATGACGAAAGTACAGGAATTCTAAGAGCTGTCTACGGAACCCTAAACATGATAAAGTGCTTTCAGGTATTAATAAGCTTTTACCTGAAAAAAATTTGTTAACTCATAGGAATTTAATTTTTAATTTAAAAGGTTGGTTTATTTAGTTACCTACAAGCAATTTGATTTTTTTAAAACAGTTAAGTATTGTATAATTTACTTGATGAGTATATCAATCTTTTTTTCGCAACCATGATAACAATGATGAAATTTTTTGGAAAATCAATTAAAATATTGATTTATATCTAACTGGAGGTAAATCAGTAATAAATAGATAAATATAAAACTTATTAATTAAGTAAAATATTTATAAGTATATAGGTACCGTTTACGTAGTGTTTCAATGTTGGTACACATACTTTAGTAACTAAATTTTAACAATTAAAATTTAAACTTTATACTTGCGAATTTTAAAAATATAAACGATCATATTGTTATAATGTAATTAATTTTATAGTTGTTAGTTGATTTGTGGTGAATTTTTATTGAAAACAATGACGAAAATATTTCATATTAAAAGAAACACTGAAGAAGGTAAAACCTTTCATTTTTTTCACTTTTTCTTAATGTGTTGTGTTATTTTAATTCCAAAAAAAAATTAAATAACAGTTTTACATGTAATCACTGAACCACTGATGCATTTTATTTTTATTCACTGTAACCGTTTTGTACAAAATTTTTGAATGGTAGGTCGTTAAATTCTAGTTTAAAATTTATTTATTCTTAGTTCCCACTTCCCAGAAACACCTGTTTATACCAACCCGATGATCATTAAAATGATTTTCTTAATTTTGAACCTATCTTATCCAAAAGATATAGAGTGAGTTTGCTACTTGTTAGTAAAATTTTAGTAATTTATGACACTAAGTTAATTCCATCTTTACCCAACTGGTATAGTGGCTTGTTAGGCACGATTCCAAAGTCCTCGAAGTGAGAAAGCCTAGAATTCATGCTGATAAAACTTGGGAAAACAAGCTATATGTATATTGTATTATATTAGTAGCGGCTTTTGAGTCAAGCCTTTAAGAGCGGTCATGACAGAAATTCGACATGAAAACTATACCTACTAACAAGGAAAGGTTCCCAGGTGTCCGCCTCCGATTTTAATGCCGCTGAAATATGTTATTCTACGTCGAAATCTAAGAGACACGTATTTTTTTTTATCGGCGGAAAAACGGTTTGAAGGGGTGAAATCGCCCTTCAAAAATTGGGGTAAAAATTTAATTTTTAAAATATCTCGAAAACAGTAAGAGATAGAGCAAAAGTTTAAATGGGCGATATTGCTCTTTTTTAAAGAGCTATCTATTGATATGCAATTTGTTCAATTTACATTAACAGGGGTGGTTGGGGATTAAAATTTGGGGGTTAATTTTGCAAAAAGGGGGTGAAAATTAAACAATATAAAAATTTTGTTTACAGATTTGAAATCTACGTCAAAAAATCTAATTGACCTGTTTTCGCTCAATGTCTTAATATTAAGTCTAGGGGTAATTAACTAGGGGGTGGCTGTGTCAAATAATCGTACTACTTGGGTAGTTCAAGAAGTTCTTCTTGATGGAAAGTAGTTTAAGACAATTAGAATAACGTAGAAATGAAATTTTCGGTTTCAAAATTCAGTTTGAGCAACATTGGAGAGGGGGTGAGTCACCCTCTTAAATTACATACTAGTTTACATACACTCATTTTTAATATTAACACAGTGACAGTGGGTAAAGCGGGTTCTACACGATGCTACGAACGTTCCTTCCAACGTTCGATCGAACGTTTGAGGCAATTAAGTTCGATAGTTGATGCGACGAATGTATCTGCTACACGGTGAATCGAATGTTTGATCCAATACGAATGATGATGTGTTGGTACTCAGTCGACAACGCTGTTATCTGTCTGATGTTATCTCTAATGTTATACACTGATGTTGTCTCTCTTCACATGAACGAGTCGTGCGCAACCAACGAACGCAACCAACATTGACCTTCAAACGTTCGAAGCATCCCTTTGACTCGGTGCAAGAATACCGACATCGAACGGGACACGACCAAATGCGAATATTTGACGCTCGACATTGGACACTCGTAGGTTCGAACAACGGCTACACGATGCTATGAACCATCCAACGTCGAATGTTGGAAAGTGTTCGTAGCATCGTGTAGCAGCGGCATAATAATGTCACAATAAGTGGTTCTGAAGTTGAACTATCGTATGTAAGGTTTTTATTAGGTTTCCATTCATTTTGAAAATATCGTTATTTTCGGTATCGATAATATTCGATAACGAAAACTATAACATCCATTAAAAAACAAACCTTATAAAAACCTTATATACGATAGTCCAACTTCAGAACCACTTATTGTGACATTATAACCCACTGTCAGTGTGTTAATATTAAAAAAAAATGAGTGTATGTTAACTAGTATGTTATTTAAGAGGGTGACTCACCCCCTCTCCAATGTTTCTCAAACTGAATTTTGAAATCGAAAATTTCATTTCTACGTTATTCTAAAGCGGGTTCTACACGATGCTACGAACGTTCCTTCCAACGTTCGATCGAACGTTTGAGGCAATTAAGTTCGATAGTTGGTGCGACGAATGTATCTGCTACACGGTGAATCGAATGTTTGATCCAATACGAATGATGATGTGTTGGTACTCAGTGGACGAGGCTGTTATCTGTCTGATGTTATACACTGATGTTGTCTCTCTTGTATAATGTGTTGGGACAAACGTTTATTCAGTGGACGACGATGTCATCTGTCTTATGTGATCTCTAATGTTATACACTGATGTTGTCTCTCTTCACATGAACGAGTCGTGCAGTTGCTGAGTCGAACCAACCAACGCAACCAACATTGACCTTCAAACGTTCAAAGCATCCCTTTGACTCGGTGCAAGAATACCGACATCGAGCGGGACATGGCCAAATGCGAATGTTTGACGCTCGACATTGGACACTCGTAGGTTCGAACAACGGCCACACGATGCGATGAACCATCGAACGTCCAATGTTGGAAGGTGTTCGTAGCATCGTGTAGAACCGTCTTAATTGTCTTAAACCAGTGTTTTTCAACCTTTTTCATGGCACGACCCCCCTGGTATGGAAAAATATTTCGCGACCCCCCTAGTATAGAAAAATATTTCACGACCCCTACCCTCTGCTATTTCTAACTTATGTTCTATGTTATAAATATCGAATCCGTTCATCATTATTGACTATTTTCAGTTAGATGTCAATTAAATACGTAACAAAGGACTTTAAACAGGCATATTTTATATCGACATCGAAGTTGACGACTTATAGTAGCTTCTGAACGCGCGCGTGACTCGTGTGAGCGAGACATAGCGCTGCGTGGAGCATCAGGCGAGTAAAGGATGACACTTTTGAATTCCTTGAATTGTGAATTCACTTTGAATTGTGTTTAAATTTATTGAATTGACTTGTCGTTTGTTTAGTAGTTGCTCACTGTCTTTTATTGTCTAATATCCAAAATTCTGTGCTCATTGTAATTATTGAAAATGCATGAGTTTTTAGCAAGGCATGCACAACCGCCAACTTTAAGTTCCAATGAGCGTAATGAAAGAAAAGCAAAGAAAAAGTGTCTATATGACGACAATTATTTAAAACTCGGATTTGCTGTTATTGAAAATAAGCCACAGTTATTTGTTTTGAAATTTTATTAAGCGAAAGTATGAAACTATCACATTAATGTAACTTTTAATTAACCTTTTCTTTATTAAATATTATATATTGAACTAAAGTGGTTTTATTGTTAAAGTAACTGCGACCCCCTTAAAAAGGCTTCGCAACCCCCCAGGGGGTCGCGACCCACAGGTTGAAAAACACTGTCTTAAACCATTTTCCATCAAGAAGAACTTCTTGATCTACTAAAGTAGTGCGACTATTCGACACAGTCACTCCCTAGTTAACTACCCCTAGACTTAATATTAAGACATTGAGCGAAAACAGGTCAATTAGATTTTTTGACGTAGATTTCAAATCTGTTAACAAAATTTTTATATTGTTTAATTTTTAAATTGTTAAATATATATACAATAATTGTATATATATATATAGGTATATATATATATATATATATATATATATATATATATATATATATATATATATATATATATATATATATATATATATATATATATATATATAGGGCTGGGAAAAATGGTTCATAGAAGGTAATTTTTGGTTTCTCGAGGTCTTAAATTTCTGTCATAGTCTTAGGTTCAGATTTTCTCATGACACCAGCTGTAACAGCTGAATTTCCATTTTGGAGAAAAAAAAGTAAAATAAATTTTGAGGGTCTGTAACTTTGTAACTGTTTGTAATACGAAAAATTTGTAAGGAACTTTTTTGTAAAGCGTCAGTTGGACTACAAAATTGTCATTTAACTTTTTGTCCTATCTTTAATAGTTTAGCTTAAAAATGTAAAAAGAGCTGAATTTCTGGAAATTCGCTAAAAGTAAAATTTCAAGAAATTTAAATTTTAAGGCTCTGTAGAAAGTGAAATATTGGTGATAGAAATTTGACTCAATGAAATTTTTTGTCCAAAATTTAATACTTAATAAGGTGCTTTGATTCATTTTATGGAAAAATAATTTCTTCATAGTTTGCAGGAGTAAATAACATAAAAAATCGTTTTTCCTGTGTTATTTAAATGGGAAAACTTTAGATTCGATGATGCACCTCTAAAAATTTGAATTTTGAGCTGCGCTTTAGTGAGGATGTTTTTTTAGACGTATCCTACGATATTTTGAGCGGAGAGCGATTTTTTTTTTTGGCACACCCTAATATATATATATATATATATATATATATATATATATATATATATATATATATATATATATATATATATATATATATATATGTGTGTGTGTGTGTGTGTGTGTGTGTGTGTGTGTGCGTGTGTGCGTGTGTGTGTGTATGTCCGCACGATAACTCTCGAACGAATGTCCTAGGTTTACGAAATTTAGTGAAAATGTTGGAAGTCTCAAACCGTTGGACAAATTCGTTAGCCAGACACGTCCGATGCCCAGAACGTGGTTTTTGTCCTTGAGAAAAATTAGTTTTTTGCCAAAATTTCCACTTATTCAAAAGTTTTTCCGACATTTTTTTACACCATTAGAAAGAGGAAGAAAAATTACATAAAAAAGGTTTTTAAACCATTATTCTATGTCAACTAGTTTCCGAGAAAAACGAATTTTTATAAACAGAAATTCGCTATGTTATGCAGGATGCTGCGACAGGGGTATTTTTAGATTTTTATTAAAATGACATCAATACTTCCGATCGTCACTTAAATAATGATTTATATAATATTAATTATTGATATTATGAATGAATAATTGATAGCTATCTTTATTACACCTTCATCCTTGTGATGTGATTAATTTCTACCGTATCGGTATTACTTACTTAAATATGTAAATACAGTAGAACTCCAAGAAGTGCAACGGAATGTTCCTTTGTCTTCTTGAGTTGCAGTTCTTAAAATTCGTGTGACGGTCTAAAAAATATATTTTACGTCAAAATATATATTTTTTAGACCGTCACAGAGAATTTCAAGAACTCCAATCAAGAAGGCAACGGAACATTTCGTTGCACTTCTTGGAGTTCCACTGTAGACTTATTTTTGAGAAAATTCAAGGTAACAATTAACGATAATTATTAATTCATATGATACGTATGTATGTCAATCAAAATTCTTACTTTATCTACCATTTTTATATTTTTACAAAAAGATAATTTTGGTAATCGTTTAGGAAAAGTACGCTTATCTGCACACACTGCGTAAAACATTTACTATGCCTATTGTTAGTTAATAAGCGATGATTAAGCAATAATTTCAGTCATTTAAAAAATTGTTTAGTTACGTAACAATGCAACTCACACAAACAATAGAAACGACTGAGAGAGAACGTATTATGTAGCTTACACAAGTATTTTTTTGCCCATCTTATATAGGGTTGCCATCATTAAAATCACCAGACTCGGACAATGGGTCTGGTTTTTTGTACATGAAATCGGACATGAAACCCGGACATTTTTCAATTACTAGACTATAAACAAATGAAAATGAAATAGTTATTTATGTATTAAGAGCGCAAAGTGGTACATTGTCGCTCGATTGAGAATGTTGACTCGCGACGCCGCCAGTAGGAACACGTTATTTTCATGAGACCGGCAATGTTACTTTGTGCTCGAATTATATTCATAATTTTTTCTATAATCTTGTCAAATGTATTCATTTTACTTAAAAAATACTTGAAAAAATAATAATAGACGTTAACATTATTCTTTTAATGTTATAATTTTTGCAGCTTCAGAAATATCTGGAGGTGTATTTGAGAAATCGCTGTCACTATTCCATATTTCCATCATATGTATATATTTTTTTAAAATTATTTAACAACTTATTATTTATTATTTATAGTTATTTATTATTTTTAATTAATATTTTGTAGTTATTTTGAAATTTAATGAAATTGATATTTGACTTGATCACGATAAAAATAATATGAAGTTTAGAATCTGTTTATTTGTTGCCATAGAAAGTACAAACAACGCCTACACGATTTGTAATTAAATATATGTTGAGTGAGCGACAAAGTACTACTTTTCACTTTAAAGCGAAAAGTAACAGTCCTCAACAAACACATATTTTACGCTTTTTTCACAGAACGCAAAAGCCTACTTTCTATTATGATTGTAGAAAAAAATATTTATTTATACGATTTTTCATTTTTATGTGAGTAACACATTGTGATGTGTCATATCTTTCTTTTTATTAAAAAAGATTAAGTCAATAATTACATTCAAAAGAAAACATCGTTTTTAAAAGAGTTGCATAGATTAGCCTATTATTCATGAATTTTATGAAAAATTTACTCAATTAGTCAACTATTCTATGGTCGATATTTTCGACTATTGACTAATTTTGTCTAAAAAATAACTTCAGTCAATTAATCGACTAACTGGTCCTCGGCTCGACATCAGTAGTAGATAAAGATAAGTATTCATATAAAAAAAAATTTACAATATTAATATAAATTAATAAATTATCTGACAAAAATTTTATTCTAATGAGTACAGATAATTTTTTCTCCTTCAGTTATGGAGGTAGTCGAAAAATGAATAACAATCTTTTCAAAAATGTGGTTGGCGTAAAATGTAGCACACCAGTCTCGAAAACAGTTTCACAGTAAACTCTAAAACTTCCAGAAAAATGCGGAATCTACCTATACTCAAAATGACTATTCGATAAAAACTAAATACACTTACATCAAGGTATCGTGCTCGAAAAGTCGAAACTAATGGTAATGCTAATGAGCATAATGCGTATTAAGCCGCTGCTACACGATGCTACGAGCACCTTCCAACATTGGACGTTGGATGGTTCATAGCATCGTGTAGCCGTTGTTCGAACCTACGAGTGTCCAATGTCGAGCGTCAAACGTTCGCATTTGGTCGTGTCCCGTTCGATGTCGGTATTTTTGCACCGAGTCAAAGGGATGCTTCGAACGTTTGAAGGTCAATGTTGGTTGCGTTGGTTGGTTCGACTCAGCAGCTGCACGACTCGTTCATGTGAAGAGAGACAACATCAGTGTATAACATTAGAGATAACATCAGACAGATAACAGCGTCATCCACTGAGTACCAACACATCATCATTCGTATTGGATCAAACATTCGATTCACCGTGTAGCAGATACATTCGTCGCACCAACTATTGAACTTAATTGCCTCAAACGTTCGATCGAACGTTGGAAGGAACGTTCGTAGCATCGTGTAGAACCCGCTTTACTCATATTTACTTTTAACGAATAAAAGACATAAAAGATCTCCTTACTTTTTTCATCCATAAAATAAAAAAAAATCACTCAATTTCTACTATATTCTAAAAGTACTTTCAGAAAACTTTCATTTTAAATTACCAACCTAAAACAACACAATCAATATTCCTTTATAAAGGACATTAAATTTAGATTATGTTAACATTTTTTTTTAGTTAAGAAATAATTAAAAACTTCTTAATATTATTTAAAATTACTGAATTACGCTTATTTAAAGACATACTAAAATTAAAAATTTTAATCAAAATAAACGCTTGTTTAAATCTTTGTCCAGTATGCCGGACAAATGTGTACTCATTGACGTAAGATTTTAAAAAGTCAGTAGCGAAAAGGTTAAACATACGCTTAGGGCGCTTAGGACTTGATCAATATTTTTTATTACTCGGTAGTTATAAATACTTACAGTCGGCACCATGAAAGTGTTACAGCACGGAACTAAAATAACAGTTTCATAGTGAAATAGGCGCCAAAGTAAAATTTTGATTACACATTTAAGAAAATGAATACATTGGACATCCAATGGTACGCACTCCGATTTTACGTAGTGACGTCAGCGATTTAGTGGGGTTTTTCTCTCAAAGATACGTTGTTGTTGAGTAATATTGTCTAATGATCTTGTAGTCTCTAACAATTTCAAAATTTCACTGCAAATATTATACACATATTCTGTCTGCATAGATAATATGCAAAATAAGTAACGAAAAATTCTAGAATACATATTCTAATCGTCAACTAGCAGAAATATCAAAAAACAGACTTTACTATTGAATTGGTAACTAAAAATGAGATTAAGCAGCACAGTTTGACAAAAATTCTAGAATGTTGTATTTGTTAACTAACAAAGATATCGAAAAATCAATTAAAGAATTTAATTGGTCATTGAAAAAGAGGCCAAATAGTATATCTTGACAAATGTTTTGGAATATTCTATTCGTCAACTAGCAAAGATATCCAAAAACAGACGTTGTCATTAAATTGGTCACCTAAAAAGAGACCAAAGAGCACATTTTAGATATTAAAAAGTCGATTGCACCATTTAATTGTCCAACCAAAATTATACTAATATAAACTAAATGTTCCATTTTGGCAAATATTCTAGAATGATCTATTCGTCAGCCAGAATGGAATATTCTAGAACATTTATCAAACTGGGATATTTCGCCTTCTTTCCAATGATCAATTGAATGGTGCAACTGGTTTTTCAATATCTTTGTTAGTTTACGGATAGAACATTTTAGAATTTTTGTCAAATTGTGCTGTTTAATCTAATTTTTAGTAACCAATTCAATAGTAAAGTCTATTTTTTGATATCTCTGCTAGTCGACGAATAGAATATTCTAGAATTTTTATCAATTTTCACTATTTGGAGTCTTTTACGCTGATAAATTCGATGATAAAGTTGGTTTTTCGTTATTCATTAATATAACATTCAATTTCGTTTATCTGTACAACCGAATTTTAGATTCTAAATTGTTTCTTAGAATAGTTTTGTTTTAAATAAATTCAGATAAATAATATTTACCAACCCCACACATAAAAGTTTGCCGGCACCCCTGATCTTCCGATTTTACGTACTTCCCCACAAATTTGCACCTACCACTACGTACCATTGGATTTCTGGTTTATTTTTAATAATTTTCAACTGACCTTCAATAGTAGGAATGTTAAATTTTTTTGTTTTAGCGAATTTCCAGAATGGAATTGAGCTATTACAGCCAGTGTCACAACGCGACCTGAGTCCGGGACCATGGCAGAAATTTGTTTTGAGATCCCTAGAAACCGAAAATAAAATTCTCTAAAATTTATATATATATATATATATATATATATATATATATATATATATATATATATATATGTACATATATATATATATATATATATATATATATATATATATATATATATATATATATATATATGTACATATATATATATATATATATATATATATATATATATATATATATATATAGTCCGCACGATAACTCTCGAACGGAATGTCCTAGGCTTACGAAATTTGGTGAAAGTTTTGGAAGTCCCAAACCGTTGGACGAGTTCGTTAACCAGACACGTCGGATTAGTTTTTTGCCAAAATTTCCACTTATTCAAAAATTTTTGCGAAATTTTTTTACACCATTTAAAAGAGAAGAAAAAATTACATAAAAAGGTCTTTAAACTTTTTTTCTATGTCAATTAGTTTCCGAGAAAAACTATGTGACTTAGAATGTGATCATTTTCGCGTATAAAGTCTTAAGTTACTCACAGTCTAAGTACTGTCTTGAGTTATCGTGCGGACACTTAGTAAACATATATATAAATGTGTCCGCACGATAACTCAAGAACGAAACATCTTATTTTTAAGAAATTTCGTGAAAACGTTTACGGTGTTTTAGACATTTTCGTGAAAAAGATTTGGCGGAATGAGGCGGAAAATTCACATAAAGAAGGTTTTTTTTTATTTACAATTACTCTATATCACAACTAGTTTCCGAGAAAAACGTACTTTTGTAAATGGAAATTCGCTATGTTATGCAGGATGCTGCGACAGAGGTATTTTGTTAGTTCAGTCTTATTAATTTTAATAAGCAAAAAAAATATGTAGGCGCCAGTGGTTGGTTTACTGCATGTACCTGTACGGCTGTACTACAACAATAACAAAACAAACATTTTGTGTGTACTGGCATGCAGCGTTTGATTGTGTTCAGGGTTGCCAGCTTGGGCGTATTACCGCAATTTGGGTGAATTTCAAACATGTTTTGCGCTTATAATTTGTATTGGGCGATTTTCCACAATTTGGGCTATTTTGAAAGTAGTCCACATGATTATTAAACATTTTTAAATTTTTAATACTTTTCTTTATTTTTGAAAATTTCTTATTTTGTTCTTGCTTCACTCCAATCGTCTTAACTTTTACTTTAGATATACTTGTTGTGACACAAAATATGCGGTGCCTTTTCTATTTTATTTATGTAAATGGCAGGCATAAAAACGATTGAATTTATCGACTGAGATGAGAAATATCTAACCAATTAACCACATAATAATTATATAAATTGTATTTAAATATAAAATACCGTAGTTTGGGGTGAATCGGAACGATTTTCAACTTTGTCATCGATTTTCATACTTTTTTCGATTTACTAGACGATACAAAATAGATTGATATTGTTTCCGGTGATTTATTTTTCATATTTACCATTTGAAAAATCCACTTTCGTTTTTATTTAGCTAGAAAATTAAAAAAAGTTAGGCGTTTCCATTCACCCCGCACTTCGGGGTGTCGGGGAACGAATGAGGGGTCAATAGGAATTTTGAACATGGCTGTCCAGTTTGTCTATAAAATGGTAGCAATAGCTGATAAATTAATTTTACTGGTAGGAGAATGAAAAAAAAAAACAAAAAAATATGCATACATCTTAAACTTAACCTCTTCGATACAATCGTTCGACAAATAAAAAACCATTTGTACGTATGTGTCACGCTTACATTACAATATATTTAACACATTTTGTTGGTACTAACCTATCTCATGTACGTTATGTATACTAATCTATCTTTGTACACGTCTCACTTTTATTCGAAGTTTGTAATAAATTTATTTCTACATATTTTATTGTTAACAAGCCTTCTAGAATACTCTTAAAATTATGCGATATTAAACATCTTAAACAAAACATCTAGTGTATTAAAATAAATATAAACTTATTTACATTCCATATTTAACACATTTTTTCAATTGAACAAAAATGTAAGTAACATATACGTACTAATTTTGAATTATAATGATCTAAATATTCGTAAAATTTTGGTTAGCCCTGGTACGTCATTCCAGAGTGGTTCCCATTCTGACTCTAGCGTTCCTATTGATCTAATACACGTTCCTATTCATGCTGCATGCGTTCCGATTGCCCCTGTTTTCGTTCCCAGTGATCCCTAATTTTGGTCCTATTCACCCCAATTAGTAATTTGGACAAATATGCAAAATGTCTGTAAACAATTGGCATAATTTGACATATTTTGAATAAATAAAGGATCCAGTTTTTTAGATTTACCACCCTTTTGAACATAAACACAGTTTAAGCAAATTACGAAGCAACTTTTGATAACCTAATTTTTGTGCCATTTTACTACTGATTTTTGACATTTAATTTTTTCATAATTTTATTAGTTTTAACATTAATTAAATTTATTTTATATTATTTATTAATTTTAATTCATGTAGGAATCAAATACAGCCGTCTTTAAGGTAAAAACTAAAAAATTACAGTAATTAAAAGAAATTATTTGTTTTGTTCCTATTCGTACCCAAATTCCTATACACCCCGTTTGACCGGTATACATAATAACTCCATCACCGATAGCCAGTCTTGTGTTCGTTCGTGGTATAAAACATTTCCGCGCATGTGCACTATTAAACCGCGCAAACAAAAATTCAAATTTGATGTCTTTTCAATTTGACATCTACTACCATATTGGGAAATTGGAAGCTTCTAGACGTTACATATTTAAATTTTTGCTAATATGTAACGTCTTATGTCTTATTAAAAGTTTATGATTAATAGCATCGAACGAAGTTGTCACTGAAAGAATTACCGAACCTTTAATGGATGTTCGAGGTAATATTTTAAGAAACAGTAATAATCATTATGTCTGTTATATAATTTAACTTATAACATTCAATACTTTTTTAATAATAAATGATTTAAAAAGTGAAAACCATATATTTCTTTTAGTTTTAAATTTTGGGCGTTTTTTTTTATTAGTGTGCGCTTTTTCCGTCAGGATTCGCGCTTTTTCGGTGTGCACTTCTGGCAACCCTGATTGTGTTTGTCGTACACGAGTGGTGGTTGTGTAACAGTTTGGTAGTGCACAATTTCATAATGACTACTGTATCTAATTCTTTTGCATAGAAGAAGAAATGTTTAAAATCTTTTTATTAATTCTTTGGTCTCGTTGCATTCTATTACCGAGCATAGGCGTCAATCCTATACTTTTTATAAAAATATGTATAATTATTACTATTTAATTATTTGTCATTTGCATTTTATTAAATTGGTTTTATTCATACCTACCAAAATGTAGGTATCGAACGAAATTAAATAATAATAAAATATTGAATAAATTAATGCAATTTATAATAATAACTCTTCTTCTTAATTAAATTCTTTAATCTCATATTATGTATGGGTACTAAAATTTTATAAAAAGTTATAAACTAAGCTTCCGTATTATTAAAAAATTTCTAATTGCAAGTGAAGATAATAAAGAAAAAGAAAAATTTGCAGGTTGTCGTTCGCAAATTTTCTTTTTTTTTATTTTCTAAGTTTCCGTGTTCAGTTATTTATATACATATCATGTATAGCAAACAATAAATTAATAGTATATTACGTAATTGAGGTTGTAAGTTGTATATTACATATGAACGAAAAAGTTCTGGAAAGTTGCGCAGCAACGAGTTTATAATATGCCTTACAATCGAATTACGTACTATATTTTATCTACAACTAGCACAAAATTCACAATAAATAATATGTATAAATTTGGTACGAATATAAATACATTAAAATTATGTTGAACTTGAAATGTATTAAAAACAAATGCCAACCTTCAGTTGTTAGGTAAAAATTTAGTACAGATTAATTTAATACAATATATAATGTGAAGATTAATAAAAGTGTAGTAAACTGTGGTTCTTTACACACAGTCGTGTGTAAAGTATACATTTTCGTACATTTACATATGTAAAACATAATTTATCTAGATGGTATATTGTACAGTACATAAGGAATTTCATAATAGCAGAGAAAATTATATTTAATTAAAATTTATAAAGCAACGTCTTGACACTGGGAACGAAGAGTGAGAATTACATTTTGACAAGTTACAGTCTAGAACTTTCGACTAGTGAAGGAGCGTGAGCAAATTCTAACAAACACAGCGAACCAATAATCACCAACAATGATCTATCGATGCTCTATCGTATTGTTGGTAGAAAAGATTTTGTTTATTCGTGCTAACAAGTTAGGCTAATTTTTATTGCAAAAATATTTATTGGAATTTTCAAAAAGTCAACAATAAACTATATTGTTACTACAATGTGTGTTTATTTTACTAAAAAAGGACAGAAAAAATAAACGATTTTTCTAACTTTTTGAATGAAAAATAAATCCAAAGAACGCAAAGTCGAAAAAGAACATCTTTTGAGAAATATAACGGATCAAATTTATAATTTATCTACGTATTTTGCTATTATAGTGATGACTTAAATTCATATTTTGCTATATTATACAGTTTTACTATATTATACGACGTATACGCTATTTACGAAACTCTAGTATAATAGGTAGCTCCGGTAGATCACTTGAAATTTTCAAATGGGTGTTTTGGTGATTCACAGGTCATAGGTTATCGATGTCTGGTTTAACATACTCATGTGTGCCGAGACTGCCGAGACACACATGGAGAATTTTGTCATTATGACTTTTTTGTTATTCCTATCAAATCTGTTAATTTTAGAATGAGAGGATCGATTAGCGCAACTAAAATTTTTAAATATTTACCCATTTTTCACCCCTAAAATTAAAATTGCTGTATCGATAAAAATTTATCAATTAAGACGTATTCATCGCATTCATACTCAAATCAATAAGTCAATAACCAAATTATGTGATACAATAATGTTGCAAGCAAACAAAGTATGTATACAAGTTTTTTTTTTTTATTTGAAAAAAAAAAAATAAATGTTTCATTGTTACTGAAATAAATGATACATACGCAGTCATATAACATTGCCAACAGGATATTTTATGGCTACTTAAGGTATAAATTTTATAACAAAAAGAAATATTTAATAAAACATAAAAAAAATTTAATTCTAAAGTAGAGTATTCTAAAATTTATTTGTATTATTATAATATTAATATTTTTTAAATAAATATGCATATTTTTTTTAAACAAAATAATGTATGGAAATATAAAACAATGTCAAAATTGTATTTAAGAACATAGAGAATAGACGGGTTTTTTGATAAAGCTTTCTTTATAGTTTATTATCTCTTTTTACTTAGCTAATGAATTAATTATCTTTGATAATAATAGGTTGGTAATAAATAATATAGCGATTATTCTTTGTTCTTGTGGCTCATCGGACTTACTAAAATAATTTTGCGCTCAAATACTTTAGCGCGTTTCTTAGTGTGTGATTTTGCCGGGTCGATTTGCTATTAATTAGAAATTTCTATTTTATTTTTTTTTAAATTTGATTTTTTTATTTCTAAATTTTGATTTTTCGTTCTTAATTATGGAACAATTAAATAAAAGTACAGATCAGTTTAAAGAGGGAAATAATGATTTCACAAAATTACCTCCGTTCGCTAATAGTAATTTAGAAGTGACTCAAAGATTGTTAAAATTTCTAGACGAGACCGGTTTTAATTTGATTCAATCAAATGGTCAGCGGCGATATGGTCCTCCGCCAAACTGGAGCGGTCCCGCACCACCAAGGGGTTGCGAAATTTTTATTGGTAAATTACCACGTGACTGCTTCGAAGATGAACTTGTTCCAGCCTTCGAAAAAATTGGACCAATTTATGAAATGCGATTGATGATGGATTTTAATGGATTGAATCGTGGTTACGGCTTCATTAAATATTGTAAAATTGAAAGTGCGCATCGCGCAGTAATGCTTATGGACGATTATGAAATTCGACCCGGAAAAAAGATTGGCGTTTCGAAGTCGGTAGATAACTGTCGTCTATTCGTTGGAAATATAAATTTGTACAAAACGGCTGAAGAAGTAAAAGAAGAATTGAGCGAATACGTTGAAGGAATTGTCCGCGTTATTATGTATCCATCATTAACTGATAAATCGAAGAATCGAGGCTTTGTATTCGTAGAATTTGAAAATCATCGTTATGCGGCAATGGCACGCCGAATACTCAAATCTGGAGGTGTCTTTTTATGGGAACAACAAATTATAGTGGATTGGGCTGAGCCAGAACCGGAAGTTGATCCAAAAATTATGACTAAGGTATATTTGTTTTATAACTACTAATAGTACTAATACATAGGTATCGTATATTTCAACATATAACGCGCATTTTGGATTTCAAAAAATTTACTTAAGGAGGGAGGGTCCTCCAGAACTTTCAAATTTTTCATTTTCTGTTTTGTTTTAATCCCAACAGAAAGATTATTTTAGATAACGATAAACTGCTTTTAACTCTACTTTTCAAGAACAGAAACTATTTAATAGCGTTTTTCTCAAAACAGGTTTTTTTCCGCGCCGTGCGGAACATAACTTAAAAAGTTATTAAGGTATTAACTTGAAATTTTGTACAGATATTCTTTAAGATATTGGCCTTTGCATATACCTAAAATTTTGTATAAATTATTACTATAAATATTGTTTATAACAATTTGTTTATAAAAAAATACCCCTGTCGCAGCATCTGCATAACATAGCGAATTTCCAAATCTTGGGCACTGGCGGATCTCATCTAAGACCTGTACCTATTTAAAATAGTTTAGCTTTCTAAGAGTAAAAGAATTTTTAAAATCGGCTGGTTAATTAGTTTTGGTATTTTTGGGGACCCAAGAACCCGAACGAATTTTGTGCAGCATAGTTGTATCCATCTAAAATAATTTAGTTCTCTAGCAGTGAGAAATTTTTTAGCATCTTTTCGATAGCTTATTACTGGCGTTTTCGGATCTGCAAGATCCCGGTGGACCTCATTAAAAAATCAGCTCGACCGTATATTCTAGGCGGACTTTACGTAATATATATATATATATATATATATATATATATATATATATATATATATATATATATATATATATATATATATATATATATATATATATATATATATATATATTCAAAACCCGTTGTGTAGCATTCTACGCCGCATTTGCATCCGCAGGACAGTTGTGGATCTCAGATAACACAACCTGTACCTATCTAAAATAGTTTACCTCGGTAATAGTAAAAAGGTTTCAAAATCGGTCAGTTATTTTATTTTTGACACTTTTAGGTCCTACTGACACTTCAGACCTTACATAACGTAATTTATATGTATCTAAAATAGCTTAGCTCCCCAACAGTGAAAAAATTTTCAAAATCGGTCGGCTAGTTTATTTTTGACGCTTTTGGATCCGATGGACCCTGGCAGACTTTACATAACGTAATCTATATTTATCTAAAATAGTTTAGCTCTGTAACAGTGAAAAAATTTTCAAAATCGGTCGGTTAGTTTATTTTTACCACTTTTGGGTCCCATGGACCCTGGCGGACCCTAAATAACGTAATGTATGTCTATCTAAAATAGTTAGTTCCCCAACTGTGAAAAAATTTTCAAAATCGGTCGGTTAGTTTATTTTTGACACTTTTGGATCCCATGGACCCTGGCAGACCTTACATAACGTAATCTATATTTATCTAAAATAGTTTAGCTCTGTAACAGTGAAAAAATTTTCAAAATCGGTCAGTTAGTTTATTTTTGACACTTCTGGATCCTATGGACCCTGGCAGACCTTACATAACGTAATCTATACTTATCTAAAATAGTTTAGCTCTGTAACAGTGAAAAAATTTTCAAAATCGGTCAGTTAGTTTATTTTTGACACTTTTGGGTTCTATGGACCTTGGTGGACCTTACATAACGTAATTTATATTTATCTAAAATAGTTTAGCTCTGTAACAGTGAAAAAATTTTCAAAATCGGTCAGTTAGTTTATTTTTGACACTTCTGGATCCTATGGACCCTGGCAGACCTTACATAACGGAATCTATATTTATCTAAAACAGTTTAGCTCTGTAACAGTGAAAAAATTTTCAAAATCGATCAGGCAGTTTATTTTTGACACTTTTGGGTCCTATGGACCCAGGCGGACCTTACATAACGTAATCGATATTTATCTAAAATAGTTTAGCTCTGTAACAGTGAAAAAATTTTCAAAATCGGTCAGTTAGTTTATTTTTGACACTTTTGGGTCCTGTGGACCCTGACGGACCTTACATAATGTATTCTAAATCTATCTAAAATAGTTTAGCTCTGTAACAGTGAAGAAATTTTTAAAATTGGTCGTTTAGTTTATTTTTTACAATTATGGGATCAGTAAATCCTGGCGAAACTCATACAAGTCTAGTACTCTAACAGTAAGAAAAGGGTTCTAAGGATCTCATATAACTTATGGCAGTCCGTAAGCTTCTTGCGGACATCATTTAATTAATTAATTCAAACACTTTAACTTACTAACTGTGAAAATTTTTTTAAAATCGATTGGTTAATTAATTTCTGGCCTTTTTAGGTCCCGAAAACCTTGACCTCACATAAAATACCTTAAATCCATTTGAAATGGTTTAATTTTTTAACATTATTAATTATTAGTGGAAAAATTTTCAAAATCGATTCAAAATATTTTTCCGTACATACATATGTACATTGTACATATTTTGTTTTGTTTTATATTTGATAATATTTATATCATAACATAATCTTCAATTTCTTGTTTACTTAAAAATTCAATAAAAAAAAAAAAAATTCTTCATTACATTAGCTTAGAAAATCTGTTTAATTTACATTTTTTAACATGGGATAGAACCATGCTAATTATAATGCAATAAATGAGAAACAAAACTCTATACATGTATGTGTGTTATATCACATATATGTGAATAGTTTTCACTTGTTCTCACAAAATTCTTTAATAAAAAAGTGAAATATTTTTATACTTGATAAAGAACTGAGATATAAATATAAATTACTTATTAGACTAACAAAGAAAGAATAAAAGTGAAAATTTACATTTTCTCGAAAAATACTTAAAATAGGAAGAAAATTATAAGAATATTTTCTTCATAATTTTTTTTTCCTTTTCAACGATGTAAAAATCGAACTGCCTTATGATAGGATCGAATGATAAAAAATGGCCAGAAAACCTACTTCTGGGCATCCGACGTGTCTGGCTAACGAACTTAGCCAAGCCAATTCAGAATCCAGTCCGCACACAAAATTTCATAAGCGTTAGACGTTTCGTTCGAGAGTTATCGCGCGGATACATATATATATATATATATATATATATATATATATATATATATATATATATATATATATATATATATATATATATATATATATATAAATTTTAGTGAATATCATTTTCGTATTCTAGGGACCTCAAAACATATTTCTGATATGGTCCCGGGCTTAGGTCGCATCATGACACCTGGCGTAAAAGCTGAATTTCCAGTTTTGGAAATTCGCTAAAAGTGAAATTTTTTTCTTTTTGATTTCAAATTGTGAAAAAAAAAATTTTCTCATCATAAATAGGTATATGCAAACCGTAATGACTTATTTTAATAAAATTTTTTGTCCGATTGAATTCAGTCGATTACAAGAGGCTGGGCATACCACGGCGCAAATTAAAAGAGTCAACTTGGAACAGCTGTAGCGCCGCCATTTTTTCTTTTTTTGCATAAAAATTTATGAGTGAATACACCATAACATGTACTATACTATGTAACTTCATTTGATACAATAAATGTGTCCAGTTTCTTAAAAAAAAATTATTAAAAAACCTGTTGTCTGGAGGACCCTCCCCCCTTAATTTCGTAGTACGCAACATAGACCGGATATAAAAATAATTGCTCTGAAAATTAAGACTATGTCGTTTATCCTTAATGAATAAGTTATCAAATACAGCACTCTCTTTCAATACCACCGTTTATGGGGAATATGTTCTAATTAAACCAGCCCCCCAACCCCTACTTCTATACATATAATAAAACTGTAACGAGACTGTTTCTGTTCATGGAATATTTTTTTTAAAATTGTACTGGTACTGTAAATAGTTATCGATATGTAAATACCAAAACAGCGATTTTTAAAATTTTTGTCTGTCTGTTCACGTATCACGCAAAAACTACTGGACGGATTTTAATGAAATTTGGTGTGGTGATAACTTATTACCTGGGTCAACATCTAAGATACTTTTTACTCCGGGAAAATGTTTCATTCCCACGGGGAAATATAAAAACCATTTTGAGCATGTACACACATTACGCAAAAACTATTGAACGGATTTTTATGAAATTTGATGTGATGATAACCTATTACCTGGGTCAACATTTAAGATTCTTTTTACTCCGGGAAAATGTCTCATTCCCACGGGAAAATCGAAAAACCATTTTGAGCATGTGCATGCATTACGCAAAACTATTCTATGCAAATGCTTTATAATTATTATACTTATACATATACTTCTCACTGATTTTATGCGTGAACAACGTCGCGGGTACAGCTAGTTATCACTATATTTCATTCCTCAAGAATGACGCTTGGCTCACTCAATACCGCCACGTGTATTTTCACAAGTAATAGACATAATAATTCTTCTTTCAGTGATAAAATTATACATTTTGTGAATGGCGTTAATGAGAGCGTCACGTTCCAGTTCTTAATTATTGGCTCTCTCAATACCGCTACGTCTATTTTCAGCCGACCAAATTTTTCTTTCAGTAATAAAATTACACATTTTGTGTAAGACGGTATTGGCAGAGTTCTTGTCCATGAAAATACATATAAAATTTTCAAGATATTAGAATTCTTCAAAAGAACAACCCGCAGTTGTTATTACCTGATCCCGATTTCGAGTTTTTCTTATGACAATTTCTTTATTTTGTTTAACTCTGGAAGCATATACATATGTACCTCCGATCAGAATAATCTAATTTACAAATTCAGATGTCACTTCCGAAAAAAGGTGTCAAAATTTCCCCATTTGCCGTTTTTGTAAACGAAAATTCGCTGTGTTATGCAGGATGCTAGTACACAATTGTACTGATCCGCGGCTCGTAAAGCCACATGACTATAAATAATAATAAATACCTCTGCCGCAGCATCCTGCATAACATAGCAAATTGCCAGTTATAAAAATTACGTTTCTCGAATACCGGTTCAAAACGTATCTTACGTAATTTTTAGTCGAATTTTTCAACTGAAAAAATTAGACTTATACAGCCTATACGATAAGAACGGAGAGAGGCGAGAGTAGAGGCGCTATCCGTTTTCGGACCCGTAGAACACGATTATGTAGAAAAAGATGTTATATATATATATATATATATATATATATATATATATATATATATATATATATATATATATATATATATACAATATATATATATATATATATATATATATATATATATATATATATATATATATATATATATATATTCCCGCCACCTTTTAATATGTGTAAGGCCCCCCTATGGAAGTTAAGAGCTGAAAATTGGTAAGTGGGGCTCATTTTCGAGGCACCTTATACTATCAAAGGGGAGTCAAATTTTGGATCGGACCCCAACTTTAGGGGGGTGGTGGGGGCGATAAAACAATAAAACTTTTCCAAACCGACTGGAAATAATGTTTCGGTCAATTATCTACAACATATCCAAAATTCAGCTTCCTAGTATGATTTGGAGGGAGTAGAGGGGAAAAAACGATTTTGGCTGGATCTAACACGTCCCCAGCCCCCCAGAATTAACGTAGAGGGTTGAAATTTGGTGTGTTGATAGAATTCATACCTAGGTTGTGCTTTTTGGAGGTTTTAATATTTTACCCCCACCCCCCTTATTTTTAAGCTACAATTTCATGCTTTTTCGACGTTTTCGAAGTTTGTACCACTCGCACAGGTCACCCAAATAAACCTAGAAGGCTGAAATTTTGTATTCGGATTGAGTTAGTATCAAGGGGGTGCCTTTTGGGGGTTTCGACATTTAATCCTTACCCCCACCATTTTTATACCAAAAAGAACATGATTTTTCTTGTTTTTAACAGTTTCGTTTGGGTCAAAATCTCCCCAAATAAAGCTAGAGGGCTGAAATTTTGTGTACAGGTTAAGCTAATAGCCAGACACTGCTTTTTGGAGGTTTCAACTTTTAACCCTTACCCCCACGATTTTTACGCCAATATTTCCTTAATTTTTTTGCTTTTTTTCTAACACGTCTAGAGACTCTCTAAGGAAAACTAGAGGGCTGAAATTTTGTACGTGTATTGAGTTAGTATCTAGCTAGTGCCTTTTAGGGATTTCACCAGGGCCGTGGAGAGAAATTACGGGCCCCGGAAATAAACCACATTTTTTAACAAGTTTTCTCTAAAAATATAAGTGACGAGTGAAAAAAATACATCTAGTTTTCTCCGGACCCCTCTTCAAGCCCGGGCCCCGGGGCTGCAGCCCCGGCTGCCCCGCCCTCTCGTCAGACCTTGATTCCACATTACTTTTCCCCCCACTTCTCCCATTTTTACAATGGAATTAAATGGTATTGTTAAATGTATTTTAAATGCTTTATTTCTATTCTAATACAAGCAGGCGTATAGTAATTTTAAAAATTTAAAAAAAAATGAACTTACTTTTTTTTAACAAATGCAATACATAAAAATATTAAGTAATTTAAAAATGTTATTAATTGTCACCGTTTATTTATAAAGTAAGAATTTTGGATTTTTATTTATAAAATAGAAATTTTGGATTTTTTTGGAAAAAAAAATATCTTCATAAAGGCCTTCCAGTTTACTATTTAAGGTCCTTTTTTAATATTTAAAAATAAAACACAATGGCAATTGGCGAATAAGCATGGGGAGGAATGCCCTCATACGAATTGTGTTGGCTTTTTTCCTGCTAACTGCTATCGGCACAAAATTGAAATTTACTGAGATTCAACGCTTAAAAACTTAAAACCTTTTCTTAAAGTCCCGATCAGCCGGATACTCATCATCAGTTTTGAAACCACCAAAATGACAAATCGCTTGTAGACTTTCAATCACATTTCGCTTGTAGACATTCAATACCGAAGATAAAGGGAAAAATTCGACTTCCGTGATGGGGCTTCGCTGCTCACGGCGTTTTTTTTTTATGTACGGATAATTTATTTAATATATTGTTTTGGTTGTGGAAAGAAAAAATAAACAATTAAAAAAATACACGAAAAAGAAACAATTTGCTCTGTCTTGATAGTAAGGGCCTCTTCACTTCACTTGACTATGTAATGTGCTACTACTTCCTTCCTATCTTTACTATTTTCCTTATAATATAATAAATTTTATGTGTATTTTTACAGATTCGAAAACTGTATATCAGAAATTTAGATGTAGATACGACGGAAGAAACTTTACGAACGATTTTAGAATCTTTGACATGCCCCTCAAACATTTTAAGAATTAAAAAGTTAAAAGACTACGCATTCATACATTTTAAAACACGAGGTTCTGCAGAATTGGTGTTAATGAAACTTCAAGGTTTGTTTACCTCGTTTGAAACGTTTGAAACCAATTCAGAAGATGCATATATGTATTTTTATTATGTTCTATATTTGCATTTTAGATTTTGTTTTAAATGGACAGAAGTTGGAAGTGACCTGGGCTCGACCGCCAATGTATTCCAAAACAAGAATTGCATTACCAGATAAAATGTCGTTGTGTTTGTAAGTATAATGCAGTATAATACTGAATGCAGTATAATACTCTTTAATGAAACTTTGTAATGAACAATTTCTTATATAAGTCTAGTTTAGGCAGTCTTCGTTTTTAACATAAATTTCACATGACACATAAATTTCATACAAAAAATTAGTAAGATTTTATGGGAATGGTAAACATTTTAGCATTTTATATCAGAAATTCATGAACTTAAAAATGAAAATATCCCTTTCGCAGCATCCTGCTACCCTCATACCAGGGTGACTGATAGTGGATGACCAATACATATATATCTCCGCATATTGGACTTAAGAACCCCTACTGTGGTAATTCTCTTCAGAAACTTAACAACGATAATAATAAAAAAAAAATATATTTATTTACTAGTCCTTAAGGGGGGAGGGGATTACTATATACTGTGAGTTTTTCGAGAGTTGCCATTTTTATTACAGCCAAACCGTTGATTTAATCGAAAAATTGTTCAAATAAGAGTTGTAGATATGGACGGGGGCAAGCGATTGTTGTAATCAGGAGCTTTATAGCTCTTATGGTTTTCGAGCTATGATGCAAACCTAAGTGCCCCATACACGGTGAGATCTGTATCGATACCTTGTATCGATACAAATAGCCATACATATATCTGAGATTTGTATCATGTTTATTTAGCACACACACGCTGAGACTGAATCGTAAAACCTCAGTACAGATAAAAAATTTTATTAATAGAGAAATGTGCGATCTACGACCTGTGGCACCTGTGTTATTAGCAATTGCAATACAAACATCTTGACATTTTGAATCCCGTAGACATGGGTATAATTTATACATATTAATAAAATCTTCCCAAAAATTTCTATCTGCAATTATTCAAATAAATAACAATTATTTACTTTATTAACTGTCAAAATAAAAATGCAACCATAGTTACCACGATACTTGAGACAAGCACGATACCAGCTGATACTTGCTGATACTGATACAGTGATACCGAGACAGTTACATACACGACGAGATCTGTATCATGATACTGATACCTGTAACATGTAGCGATACAGATCTCATCGTGTATGGGGCCTTTATAGTTTTTTAAATGGAAACGTATGTTTAAAAGTTTTTCAAAAATTTGTAACACCAGTAACACTTAAATTTTCATTATTTTATCTCATATTTTTGAGTAATTACGTTTTAAAAATCACACTTTTAAATTTCGTACTCAAGTGCTTGCAAACGATTAGGATTTTACGTAATTTAAAAAGATATTAGCTAAATATGGCCGCCATTTTAATCAGTGTAGTAACTATGAAGTGTAGAATATAAGGAGGACTATCTTGTACGGAAAACAATAGAAAAATAGTTCAAAAAGTGTCCCGTTTGAACTACTAAGTAACAGTTCAAAAACTCGCCAGAATAGCGCTAGAGTAGCAAAAGAGTATAGTGATTTTTTTGTGTCGTTTTATAAAAATTTTTAAAATAATAAAACTATTATATGTAACAATTATAATACAAAAACAATAACTTTTACTAATCTTTTAAAGTAATTTGATTTTATTATGCAAAGATGTTAAAAACTAATTACTTATTATGCAAAGATGTTTAAAACTAATTACATAACAACGCGGATGTTTTTCTTTCCTTGTTTACTTCTCTAAATTTACTCTTTTGCTACAGTAGCGCCGCCACTATTTACGCCTTTCTATGGACACTTTTTGATACAGAGATGGTGCTCCTGATATCTACCCTCTATAGTAGTAACGAATAATTAAACGATTAGTACGTTTTCCATCGGAAATTAAAATTATTAAATAGAATAAATTATCATATAAAAATAACTAAATACAGTAAGGAAATAGAATTTCAGTTTTAATTCATTGAAAAATAAAAAAATAAATACTCCGAAGAGTCACTGTTTGACAGATACATAGGCGTCTAAACATATTTTTAAAAGCTTATATTTAACTTGATATGTTAGTATGTTGGTTTAGATCAAATCTTGGAATCAAAATTTAGACAGGTTCTAATTGAGCTAGAGGTTTCAAATTTTGCATACGTGTCTAACCTTGATGACAATGCAATATTGTATAATTAGTTTTTCCCTAATTCGCCCCAAACCAAAATTGTTGATTTTTAGTCCTATGTAACTTTTTGACATTTCGAATTTTCAAATATTGTCCATTGATTTTACATTGCAATTTTTTGTTTCCATAGTTATGTCTGATTAGGGTAAATTAACCGATTAAAATATAGGTAAAAAAATTACTTCTTTAATTTTTTTTTAAATTAATTGTAATCACACTAAAAAGTAGAAAATAAAATAAAGTAAAAAAGTGTTTTTTAAGAAAAAGCTTTTATTTAAAAATGGGCTAAAAAAAAATAAAATAACTTTTGAGTGAAGTTTGAAGCAATATGCTACATAATTTATAAAAGCTTAAGGCGTTTAATTAAAAGTAACTACTGAAAAGTAAAATAGCTACACTTATATCCAAAACAGAAATAATTAATGATAACGCCTCAAGCTTTTATAAATTATGTTGTATATTGCTTCAAACTTCACTCAAAAGTTATTTTATTTTTTTTTAGCCCATTTTTAAATAAAAGCTTTTTCTTAAAAAACACTTTTTTACTTTATTTTATTATAGTAAGTATTTTCAAAATAAAAGAAAAGTTTTTTGTGAAAAAACTTCTCCTTTTTAATTTGGTTTTTAATAAAAAGAAAATCCTGTCGAATTTCAAATAATTTTACACTATTTGAGTACATTTATTAATAATATTTTCGTTTCTAGTTAACCTCACTTTGCTATTATTAAGAAACGCCAATGTCACTTTGTTGTATACAGTTGATCCCTTTTTTGTGCGGAGGAGGGGACCGCATAAAAAAAATCGCACAAAAAAAAATATATTCAAAAATATCATAAATAGCTATAAAAAGTATAGTTCTATCCAGATTGTACAAAAAACTTTTTTTATGCGGTTGGTCGGGATCGCATAAAAAAAGTTTCATCGAAAAAACATCACTCAAAACGCTCTAAACTAGAAATTTCCTTAGAAGTTGCTTCTATAAACAAGATAAAGCCTTAATTTACACGTAGGAACATTTTCTTTCCTTTTTATAATATTATGAAAATTTTGAAAAATACATGTGTAAAAAAATTAAATGATGCAATAATTTATGCTCTTATGCAATGTATTGATTAAATGCTTAAAAGTCGTTAAATAGTATTTTTATCAAAGAAAGTTATTATAGTAATTGTTTAAATTCCTTACGGTCCCGTGATTTTGATTCACATTATGCATTTTAATAGCCATTTTTTACAAACCGCATAAAAAAATCGCACAAAAAAAACCGCTCAAAAAACGACCGCATAAAAAAGAGTTCAGCTGTACATGTATTTTATTGCAAACTATTGTTCTCTAAATAAATAAAAAATAAATATATTTCAGTAAATTAATGAATAACTTCAAATTCTTTTTAAATTAATTTACTTTAAATACTAATCTTTTAAAGTAATTTGATTTTATTATGCAAAGATGTTAAAAACTCGAAATATAAACATCTATATTCATCCGACATCTATATTCCAAAATCTGAATTACTACCATTTGTGCTACAGATACAATAGTGGGAAAGGTTCTTTTCTTGGATGTAATAGAAATGTAACCGACCAAAACACTGTCGATTGAACTAGCCTCAAATACATATGCGTATTTTTACCGCCTAATTGATAAATTTAAAAAAAATTTAAAAAATAAACTTGGGTAAAAAAAATTTTTTCTTCATTTATGTTATTAATTGATGCATTCGTCGATGTCTACAACTCTTATTTGAACAATTTTTCGATTAAATTAACGGTTTGACTGTAATAAAAATGGCAACTCTCGAAAAACTCACACAGTATGTATAACCTACCCCACAGTTCAGCTCAATATAGTAAGTTTTCAACGTTAAAAGAAAGGTGATAGGGAAAAAAAGGTATGAAACCTTCTGATTAGTAAAGCTATTCTCTCCTCCCCCCCCTTACATGCGGATATGGTATAATTAATAGGATTATTTTAGTTCACGATACTAATAAAGCATAAACTTTCCCATCGTTGAAATATTGAATTTTTTTTACTACTTGTATAAGTCAAATTTACTAAAATTAGTTTGACGTCATTAACAAATGAAATAAAATTAGACGTACATTTTTATATTACTATAGTTACTCTAATATAAAAATAACAAGAAGGGAAAGAGACAGAAAATTTGATGCGTTTAATTTTGCTTAATTTGTTGCATTTGTTTAATGACGTCAGGCCAATTTTAGCTAATTTCATTAGTAAGCCTGTCCAAAGTTATTTTATTGACCAGTTATTTTGTCTGTGGTTATTTTAATTGTGCCCAACGGAAACGAAAATCTAAAACGAAGCACAGTAGAACCTTTTTTTATGCTGTCTTTTTTGTGCAATTTTTTATGTGGTTTTAAGAAAAATGCTCATTAAAGTGCATAATATAAATAAAAAGCAAAAAAGTAAGAAATTTAAACATTCATTATAATACTTTTCTTTGATAAAATAACTTATTGACTGTTTTTAAGCATGAAATCTTAAGGTTCCGAGCGTTTTGAGTTATGTATTTTCTATGAAAATTCTTTTTTGTGGTTCCAATCCACCGCATAAAAAGTTTTTTTTTACACTCTGAACCAAAGTGTACTTTTTATAGCTATTTATGAACTTTTTGAGTATTTTTTTGTGCGATTTTTTTTATACGGTCCCTATCCACCTCATAAAAAACAAAAGATTCAGCTGTGCTCACGTTTTATAACGGTAAAAATTTCTTAAATATTCATATTATTTTAATTTTTAACAGATCATTACCTCCACGCCTAAGAACCATGCATAAAATGCAACGAATAAGCAGTCCAGCAGTGACACCTGTTATCCCTGCATTCTCCACATACTGTTGTGTACGACCGCCACAGATGATGTACTCAGTGTCACCTTCTGCCGGTTCTAGTATGTCCAGCACTTCGACAAATGGCTCGTCTACCCAACAGTCTATCGATCACCAGCCTATTCCCAATATCTCATTTTCGAACAATAGTAATAATATGTTTGCACACGCGCAAACAAATGTTCAACAAACACAGTTCTGTTTACCAGACCAAATGCAGAACCTTTTCATTTCAACACCGACATCAACAGTTGAACATCCGTTTCTGGTATGTAAAAAAATATATTAACACTATACGGTCCGCGCACTTTCACAGTAAACTTCCCCAGGAGCCGACAGTATTTTAAAGACATAACTCTTAATGATTAAGACGAGTTAACTCGTCTTGCAATATGGCGGCTCAAAATGCTGTGATATGTATATATTCACTGGCACAGGTGCCGCCATCTGTGACAGATTTTCCGAAATACGGTATAATTCTAAATAATGATCAATTTTATCAACATAGTTTAGTATAATTTATATTTTGTAAATTCCTAGGGTTCACTTTTTTGATGTTGAGATCTTTGATTTTTTCTTTTTTTTTGTAATCTTGTCTCTTGTACTTATCAGTGGCAGTGAAAAGTCCGGCATTTTGAGATAAAAAAATTTTTCCATATGGTTCGTTTAAAAGGGTTAAAAAAGAAAAACGTTATATAAATCAATTCACGAAATATACACATTTTTAATAAAAATAGTAACAGACAAACACATTGATAATGATAAAAAAATATAAAAAAATTCAATCAACTCTCATTACATGTACGCACTTCAATACAATTACAAAAAAGAAAGAAAAATTATTATATTTTTATGTGTTATTCGTATACAAATATTTACAGACATCATCACACAATGAGAGTGTTTGTCGTGTTGGTTACTGGTCGGTGCCTGCTTGCGATAAGTTCGCACATATGTGTGATCACTGATCGCGATCGGCCTCTACGGTTGTTTTGGTTATTTTTAGATGTTGAAAACGCGGATGGTAAAGTGGTAATTGTTACTTTGCATGTTGCACGCTTAGTGGTATACGAATCTAACTTATCCTGAGAGTTACCCTGTTTAAAACGATATAGGCACACAAATTGTCATGTAATTGACTCCCATAATAACATATACAGTGAGTGAATGGGCCAATTCGTATCGGCGTAAGCCAAAGCCGCTTGCTCTCGTTTTGAATCAATTTGCGCTTGTTTTGAATCACAGTTGGCTTGCTTTTGACATTTTTGTATACTCCTGTCTCACTTTCCATGTTCACTTTTAGTTCTATACATCCTAGAGAGTTGCTTGATAGCTCATTTTAAAGAGAATTTAATGGGCTTTAATTTGATACCAATCTTGAACACTTTTTGAAAAAGAAATTTTTTCGGGGAAATTTTAAAAATTGTTTTTGAAAATTTTCTTGAGATAGTGTTTTTTGAAAATTATGAAAATAATATATATTTATAATGATGACTTGAGGAATGCATGATAAAAATTTCAAAGTGGGACCATGATGGGATCACCAGTTATGATAAAAAATGCATTTTAATGTATAGTATTTTAACGCATTCTGACATAAGAGCTTGTTCTAGAGATTTCTTTCGGGTCACGTTAAAATAGTATACATTAAAATGCATTTTTTTATCATAACTGCCGATCCCATCATGGTCCCACTTTGAAATCTTTATGATGCATTCCCCAAGTCATCATTATAAATATATATTATAAAAAACACTATCTCAAAAAAATTTTCAAAAACAATTTTTGAAATTTCTCCGAAAAAATTTTTTTCAAAAAGAGTTCAAGATTGGTATCAAATTAAAGCCCATTAAATCCTCTTTAGAATGAACTACCAAGCAACTTTCTAGGATGTATAGAACTGAACGTGGAACATTTTGTAATGCTGACCGCGAGTAAAAAAAAGTGATATTTTGCGATTTTCAAGATTATGTATCTCAAAAACTATAAGTTAGAATTTTTTTAAAATCATATTTGATTTCAGGATGTTAAAGAGTACAGTTAACTAAATTTTCAAAGAAATCTGTGATAGTCAAGTTGAAAACTATTTATTTTTGGTTGATTTTAAATGGAATGTCCCTACTTAGAAAATCCTAAGTTATTGCGTGTTCGACACACACTTGACAACTTTTTATAAAAATGATTATTAAAATTCGAACTTTTCTTACAGCCAATGCCCTTTGGACCAACAATGCGTCTTCCTCCACCACCTCAACCGGCTGTGCCATTTTTCTATCCGTTTTATGACAGAGCGCAAGCTATGCATTAATTTTTTTTAGTTCTCTATTTTATTTATTTTTTATGAAATTGTTTTAATTTTACTTTTTTAACGTGTTCAAGTTTACTTTTATTATAAATAATGAACTGATCTGCTTTACATCCCTCTTTATACCTTGATACTAAAATTCATTTCAAAAAAAGATGATTAATACTAACCGTAATTCATTTCACAAAAAATGATCATTAGTGAGAATAAATTAAATATTTAAATCGAATTGATCTGATGATAATTAATTTTAAAAGAGTAAAAATTTTATTATAATTACCGATTTGTTTAGATTTTGAATGATTTTTTTTTAACAGTATTACTAATTTTAAAAAGGCTATCAATTCTTTTAAAATATAAGATTTACTAGAAAAATATTTTTGTTTCTTAATTACAAAAACAATTATAATGATCTTATAATGAATTTTAAGAAGATTTTGTAGTTTAATATTTTAATTAAAGAAATGAATCATTAATATCCCTACTTAAGTTATTGAATGTTGATTAATTCTATGTATTAGTATGTAGTTAGTTTATTTGATTGTTACAAAGGAAAAGGATATTTTGGAAAACAATCACCAGTTATAATTTAAAAGATTTATATTTAACTTGACGTACGTTTCGGGGTTTGAAAAATCCCCATCATCAGGCCTCATTTTTCAAAATATTCTTTTTATATTAATATACGACATCACCTAAAACCCTTTATAAATTTGATTGTTACATTAATAATTGTATGTTTAACATTAACTTAGAATTAGCAAAAAAATATCTTTAGGAAACTCTTTCCCGATTATTTACTGTTCAGTAATCGACACTATCCAAAATAAATCCCAAAATTATTTAAATATTACAATTTAAGCAACGATAAGACCATATATGTATCGAATTTTATCCATAAAAGTTCAAAATTAATTTAATATTTGCAATGAGCCATTTTCTCAAAATATGTAACAGTCTGACAACAGGGGGCGACACAGGTTAGTTGGGACTACATCTCTATGATTAAAATTTTAATTTAGAAATTGCTATGTAACCGCATAAAAAAATTGTTTAACACCAGGGCGACGACACGGGTTATTCGAAACTATATATCTATAGTTGGAATATTAATTTCTAAAAAAATAAGCAATATTTCTAGGTAACCGAATTGGGAAGTTTCGTTGCTAAACTGGAACTAACAGAAGATGATTTTTGGTTGATTAGGTTTGTGTCGCCGCCCTGGTGACAGATTCCTACATATTTTGAAAAAATGGCTCATTAAAAAGTGTAATTTTTTTTTGAAATTTTTAATTTTCATATTTTAAAAATTAATCGCTTATTCTTACACTCGAGGTTTGCATTCTTTTACGAATAAAATTTGTGTTTATATTAAAAAATTTTTTTGTCTAGCAATTTAAGAATTATCAACTAGCAAAAACACGATAGCGAGGCTGGAGTGTTTTTAGGTTGTCATTCAGGTGGTTATTTACCCCATAAATTTTTTTTTTACAGTATATTGCGAAATAAATTTCTGTAGCTACTTTTGAAGTTTCGGAACATTTTTTTGTGTGTAGGTAATCTTTCTATGCGGTACCTATCTCCGCACAAAATAAATTTGAGTGCACCGATACGTATTAATAGTGTATCTTATCTATGGTTTTTGAATACCTTATTACGTCACCAAGATGATTGGCGCTTAAATAAATAATATAAACTTAAAACGGAATTTTAAGCATTTGTATATTTGAGTGTTTTGTAATAAACTTTTAATAGGGAGAGTTTCTTTATAAGTGGGAAAATTTAAAATTAAAATTTAACGTTTAAATTTTTTTAGGGTATATTTTTTCTTATTTATTTATTTATTTATTTATTTATTCATGCATGGATCGTTTATTTTATCGAAATAATTGCCGATATACTACACTCAGTAGAAGTCTTTAATTTTAGAAGCATGCCTATAACAAAAGTCTACTGTAATTTATCAGTTTTAAAACTTAACAAATTTTATTGTACAGTACAAAAAGAAAAAAATGATTTGACAGGATAATTTTTGTGATTATTAATAAACAACAATAAAATGCAATGTAAATTGATTTTATAAATATTTTGATCTTACTTCGTATCTAATTTTTAGTTAAATTAAAATTATACATTATTTATTAATTTGACGTCAAATTTTTTCGAAAAACTATTAATTGTTTCGTTAATTTTCCGTAATATATTGTTTATTAGAATTTATAGATAAAATACATTCGATTACACAAAATTGATTAATAAAAATTGATAAATATTATCTAGACGTAGAGTAATCTAGACACTTATTGATTTAATATTTTGTATAATTTTTTCGATTGTAATACTATGTACAATCTTAAATAAATCGTATTTGTTAAAGTATTTCATGTACTTATTAATTATATTAATAAGCCGCTTATTTTTCAGGAATTTATAATGTTACAGATATAGAAAAATAAAAACAAATCTTATATAATATACTGAACAAACACATTTTAAAATTACCGAGTGCGTGTTAGACAGGCATTGAGTCAGGGTTTCGGAGTCAGTAACTAGTTTTTCAAAATTCTTCGGATAAAACGAGTCGCTCAGCGGCAAAGTGGCCCAACTGTAAAATTTGGTAAAAATGTAAAATAAGCGGCCTAACTGTCGGTTAGGCCACTATGAGTTCAACAAATGTAGGATAGCCTAACTTAGAGTCCCTATAATAAATAGAGTCGTGACATGTTATCCATTTTCTGTCCAAAACAGAGCGGGAAGCTTCAAAATTAATTATCACATGTGTGAGTAAATATTTTTGAGTACTTAATTATTGTTAATAAGTTATGAGTTAATGAACAATTAAAAATTTTTAAGTTAATTACTCTTTCTAGATTAAACTAAATGATTTTTGTTAATATTTAATTTATTTCCAATGTATTTTACGTAAACTTTGGACAGAAAATGCCGGAACCAATCAGCGTTCAGCACACGTGTCACGACTCTATTTATTATAGGGACCCTAGCCTAACTTAGAGTGCCCTATAATAAATAGAGTGGTGACATGTGTGCTGAAAGCTGATCAGTTCCGGCATTTTCCATCCAAAGTTTGCGTAAAATACATTGGAAATAAATTAAATGTTAACAAAAACCCTTTAGTTTAATTTAGAAAGAATAATTAAATTAAAAATTTTTAATTGTTCATTAATTCATAACTTATTAACAATAATTATGTACTCAAAAATATTTACTTGTGATAATTAATTTTAAAGCTTCCCGCTCTGTTTTGGATACAAAATGGATGACATGTCACGACTCTATTTATAATAGGGACTCTAATTTTACATATGAATTTTACCAATTTTACATAGTACGACCCATCTACCGTCATTTCTATAAAATAAGTGATAGGACAGCCATCTTTTGAAAAAAGGAATAAATGAAAAATTGAAACCAGTTGTTAAAATTATTGATTTATAAATGATAAGCCTTTTTATTTCAATCAAAATTGCCGCATGTCGAGAATTCCCTGCCGTTACAAACGTACTTGAGGATGAAAATTTTTTACGTAAGTATTCAAGTACACTTAATACTCCTTAGTATGCTAAATCTGTTTTGGAATTTGAAAATACAAATTAAATGGTATCAACTTTATTACCATTTATACGTTTTTACTGTTCATTTATTTTAAATAAAATTAAAAAAGCTATAAAACTGAAAAAAACAAAAATAAACTTGCAGTGTTTGTTACAATTTCAAATCAAAAGAATCCGAGATACTATTATGGAATTTTTTAAATAACATTTAAAAGTAAAAATTCGATTTTTTCATTTTAAAACAATCTAATCTCTTCTCAATTATGTCTCATGTTTTTTATTGATTATTAAAGGTAAATATGAAAAGGATTAATATTTTAAATAAATAAAATAGCATTTATGGTTTGATTTTGATTTTTTATAAAAATTACAATATGAGAATACCTTGACTAGCTTATTTATAACAATTAAAATACTGCAAAATGGAATGAATCAGAACTTAAGAGTAAATTTAGACATCGAATAATATTATGAATGAACTTGATTTAATTAAAAATAGTAGATATAATACTCCTTTTTTGGGTGTATAATTATTAAAAATTCTAAATTATATTTCAAGTTCAACTTTGGTCAACTATCTGATTGCCCCTATTCACTCTATTATTATCTCTTTTGACCTTGATTTACTATATAGAGTAGAAATTACATAGTTTTTATTATTGTTTCAAAAACCAGAAATATTTTCATAAATTTTTGGTAATTATAGTAAAGTAATCATACAGCTAGGTTTAAATTTTTTAATATAGTAAAGAATAGATATTTGTTAAAGAAATATAAAAAAGTACGATGTAAAGTTTGAGTTCGTGCCGATTCACTCCATTTATGGTAGTTATATAAGTATACTTGAAAGTAAATTAGTTATTAGTATATCTGATTTTTTTATTACGTATATAAATTACAGTATAAGAATACTTTGATTGACTTAACACTTAAAATAGTTATTGTACAACATTATTGCCAGATAATTTTCAAAATCATAAAAATAATATTAAAAATTTATATAAATAAAATAAATACATTAATAAATATTTATTTTATCAACAATTGATACCATTACGATCAAAATCACTATTACTCAATAATAGGAAATCGGATTCATCACAGTTTTTACTTATTAACTTATATTTATTTTTTGATTGTTTCTTACGAGTAATAAAATGAATAAACTTTTTAAAGTAAGGACGGTCTCCAATACACACCTGAAATTGAACAATTACTTTAATTTATATATATATATATATATATATATATATATATATATATATATATATATATATATATAGTATATATATATATATATATATATATATATATATATATATATATAGGGTGTAAAACAAATAACTCTCGTCCTTTTGTGGGGGACTCATAGCACCCTGTAGACACTAAAACCGCAAGAATTTTTTCGGAATTAACAATCGCGTCACCCCTTAAAAGGATAAGAGTTATTTCCTTTACACCCTGTATATAATATATACACACATACATATATACATATATATTTGTATGTGTGTATATATATATTATATACAGGGTGTAAAGGAAATAACTTTTATCCTTTTGAGGGGTAACGCGACTGTTAATTCCGAAAAAATTCCTGTGGTTTTAGTGTTTACAGGCTGCTATGAGTCACCTCAGAAAAGGACGAGAGTTATTTGTTTTACACCCTATATATATATATATATATATATATATATATATATATATATATATATATATATATATATGTATATATATACAAGGTGGTCCAGAATTATGTACCGTAATTGCTAGAGCTGGTAGTACGTTCAAAAATAATGGTACCTGTTCATGTACACTTTTTTTCAAAACTCAATAATAAGGGAGATACAACTCTGTAAAGGGGTGAAACGAAAACCATTATTTCTTAAATATTTTGCAAACGCTTTTGAATAACGGATTGATATTTTAGGGGTACTTATTTTGCGTTAGAAGGATTAAATTTATGTCAACACTTATTCCACCACTCATGACTAAGGGTGGTTTTGGGTGGTAGGTGTGAGTTATCACGTCTTTTCTTTTTTAACTTGCAATTATTTAAACAAAATCCTTGATAATATGATTCCTCAAACAATTTCACGCAAAAAAAGGTATACTTGTTACATTTCGATAAATATTACCGTTTTCGAGTAATTTAAAGTAGAAGTATCTATTTCCAAATTATCCCCTAATCGTAATTGATGGAATAATTGATACCATAAATTTAATTATCTTAATGTTCATACGCACCCCTAGATTATGAATCGAGTAATCAAAAGCGCCCAAAATTGTTTTTAAAAGAAGAAGTTAGTTTCTCTCCACCCCTCTATATTTTACCCCTCTGCTTTATCTCCCTTATTATTGAGTTTTGGAAGAAAGTGTAGATGAAAAGGTACCATTATTTTTGAACATACTATCAGCTCCAGCAATTACGGTACATAATTCTGGACCACCCTGTATATATATATATATATATATATAAATAAGGATTCGATACTCGCACGTTCCAAAAAAATGAAATTTATTTAGTCCAAAATACAAAATTTACATATCACTTCAAATATGAAAAAGATCGGCGACGTGAAATAACACTGGCTATTTATTTGTTTTTAATTGATTAGTCAGATTTTTTATATCCGGCCAATTGTGATTCCACGTGCGTTGCTGATTCTACAATTTACAATTAAAGAAATTATTATTTTATTACAAAAATTATTTTATAAAAATTATATTTGATTGAATTTTATTTATATAGGGTGTTCCATAAGAGCGTTATATAACTCCTCCCTCGCTAGACAAAGGCAACGACCATAGAAGTTTGCCTGTAGGTGATGTGGGCGCGTTACTGGGTCTTGATGCTGTAGATGGTGCTGGTGGGCTAATTTCTTTCTTCATTTTCTTTTTCCACATGGAGATGATTGTGCTAGCTAAGGTTCCAATTATGATGATGGCTATTAAGGTGTATGTTGCCGATATGTGAAAGATTCCTTGGGAACGAATAATTTCAATGTTGTCCCTATTTTGTATGTGATATGTGTGCAATTTTTCCAGGTTTAATTGCTTTTCCAGTTTAATTTCGTTAATTTCGACGTTGTGTAAGGGTAGGATCTGAAGTGGTTGTTCTTGAAGTTGGTACACTGTGTCGTCGTATGTTAAGTTATTGACGGTGACGGAACAATTTTTGAAATGTATTAGAATTGTTCCATTTAATACACGTTGTCTGATACCGCAGGTACTAGTAACAGGAGTGGATCGTATATTTTTCAAGATGATGTACTGGTTTTTTAATTTCTTGATTTCGGTCCCGTTTCCATATTCTTGATAGGTACAGTTGCCGGTATCTCCGCCGAGTATTTTTCCAAAACATGGATCGAAATTTGTTTTGATTAATTTAATATTTTCGTCTTGACACAGGAAAATGTTCTCCAACTTAGGGCATAGTTTTCCCATAAAATACATGTAATGCTCATTAAATAGGACATATGGGTTATTTAATTTGAGTGTTTTAAGATGTTTTGTAGGTAGTGGTTCCAGGAAATTTAAATTAAATGGTATGGGATAAAACTGTGGTATTTGAATGTTGAAGATAATATTTGTATGGTTGTAAAATGTTTGAAATGGTAATAATTCGTATATTTGTTCCGTAGAAATAATTGGGATATTTTGCCGTTTTAGGGTTTGATATGCAAAATCTAATTCTTCAGGTAAAAGGATATTTCTGGAGATTATGTTTAATTTAGCTAGGTTTATTGACTGTATGATATCTTTAATATGTGAATTTAATAAATCAATATTGTATGTTAGTTGGGATAGATATTGCAAATACTGAATTTCATCCTCGTCTTTTAAAATTTGATTTTGAAAATCTGAACTAATTGTCTTTAAATATTTATTTATTATCTCCTGTTGTTTATTGATATGATTAGTGATATTATCAAATCTATCGAGCATCTGATTATTGATTTTTACTTGTTTATTTAGTTGGAATATCGCATTATTCTGATTTAATTTTAGATTATCGATGTCCTTTGTGATTTGCATAGCATCATTGCTATCCATGTTACCCGTAATGCACTTGATTACTGTTCCCAGGCCATTAATAAGGCCACGCTTGGAAATTCTACGAGGATAGATGGTTTTAAAGTTATTTTCTAATTCCTTAAATTTAGCGTTAACAACATCTCTTATGTTTTCTAATTTGTTATTTTTATTGACAATTTGTATTGCTTGTCTGATTTTAGTTAAATTATTCTCGTAACTATTCAGATTTATGATATGTATGTATTTTACATAATTTTTAACTATCCTTGCTTGTCCCAGGTTGAGGGTTAGTACTCCGGGGTTGTTTGTCATGTCCTGTATTTCGATTGTCTGTGTCGTTATTTTGGTCGTCAGGAATTGGAAGAGGATTAACCTGTAATTTAATAGGTCGTTTCAGTTTTTGTTTGTGTAATTTTCGATTTTTCTGATCTAGAATAGTCAGCCTGTTATTTTGTTTAATTTTAACTTGTTTGAATTTAGGATTTAATTTATTGTTGTGTTTGTTTTCGGTCATGTAGGCTGTAGTGTTTGGAGTGTATTCAAAAGGTTCGTCCCTAGTCTGATTTACTTTTCCTATTTTGTTTTGTTTATTTTGTAGGACCTTTTCGTTAACTTTGTCATAAAGTTCTTGTTGTTTGTTTTGAATTTCTTGTAAGTTTTGTTTTGTCGTCATGTCGTATTCCCTACCAAAGAATAGTTCAAAGGGTGTGTATTTTGTAGTGGAATGGATTGAATTATTGTAAGTGAAAACTGCTTCTGCTAATTTTCGCTCATGATCATGTGTTTCTGATGTAGTTTGATTGTGTATTATTCTATAGAGTTCAAGTAGAGTCGAATGGAATCGTTCTACTGGCGAGTTTGAGTTTGAACTTCTAACTGACGTAATATGTAATTTGATGTCATAATTATCACAAAACTGTCTGAATAATATCGAATCAAAACCTTTTTCGGAGTCTGCAACTAATTGTTTTGGTTTACTATAGCTACTAATGAATTTTACGATAGCGTTGATTATATGGGGAGTATTTCTGGTTTCGATAGTGTACGCCTGTGCGAATTTGGAAAATTTGTCAATAATTGTTAGCATTGTCTGTTTATTAACATAAAATATGTCTATATGAACTATTTCTAATGGTCTTGTTGGTGTTAGAGTTAATGCAAATTTTTGTTTCGGTGGGTGTCTGTCGTATTTATTTTCGTTGCAAACTTTACAATTGTTTATATAATAGGTCAGTTTTGATTTTAAAGAGGGAAAGTAATAGTCACGTCTTAAATGTTGAAATGTTTCGTTAATTCCTCTATGGTTACTTGTTTTATGGTATTTAGATATGATTTCGTCTTGCTCTCGTTCGTCTGTTATGTCTTGTAAAATTTTTGTACAACGTACTATTTTAAATTGTTTGCCCTGACTGAAATATTGTGAGTAAATTTCCTGTAATCGATTAAATATTTGGTCGTCTGAGCAAAATAGAGCTACTGTCTTTTTAGGAGCAAAAAACTGTTTAAGAAGGTTTACAATTATTTGATTAGAATAACTGGGGAATTGAAATGTCTGTCTACGTTTTGTTTTAAAAATTATTTCAAGTTTTCTGTTTGGTCTGTTTTTATTTTGCTTTAAAATTATTTGTTCACTAAAGTCATTTAAGGGATTTTCGGAAATAGGAATAAAGGATGTGTTGTCCTCGTCTGCACTGTGTATTGTTTCAATGTCGTCGTTAGCTGTATGTTGATTACCCTGGAGTGATGTATTACTACTGACACTTTCAGAGTCGTTAACATTTTCGATATTATGATTTTCGGCTATTTTAATACGTGATAAAGCATCAGCATTGGTGTTACAACGGCCTGCTTTATGTATTATCTGATAATCGAACTCCTCAAGTTTTAACCGCCATCTAACTAATTTAGAATTGGGTTCTTTTAAAGACATTAACCAAGTTAGTGGTTTGTGGTCCGTGATAATTTTAAATTTTCTCCCAAAAAGATACGGTCTAAAGTATTTAGTCGCCCATACAATAGCTAAAAGTTCTTTCTCTATTGTCGAGTAGTTTTGTTCGGTTTGTGTCAGAGTCCTGGATGCGTAACATATGGGTTTGTCCTGTCCGATAGGTCCTTGAGACAATACAGCTCCAATCGCGACGTTACTTGCGTCCGTGGTTAAGTTAAACGGTTTAGTGAAATCAGGATAAGATAAGATCGGGTCATTAGTAAGTAGTTCTTTACAAGTTTGGAAACATTTGATGTATTCAGGTGTTATTTTTACGTCTGTTCCTTTCTTTAAACAACTAGTCATAGGTTTTGTCAGTTTCGCAAAGTCTTTAATGAATTTTCTATAGTAGCCTAAAAGTCCGAGAAAGCTTTTTATGTCTTTCTGTGTTCTTGGTATTGGATATTTTGTAATAGCTTCGATTTTCGAAGGGTTAGGCTTCACACCGTCTCTTGTAACTACGTGCCCTAAAAAGGCCACTTCGCGATGTAAAAATTCTGACTTATCTAGTTGAACTTTAAGATTAGCTTGACGCAGTTTTTCAAATGTTTTACTAAGATTCGTTACATGTTCTTGTAAAGATGTTGAAAAGACGATAATATCGTCCATATAAACTAAACAGGTGGTTCCCTGTAGCTCTTTAAGGACGTTATCCATAACGCGTTGGAAGGTGGAAGGTGCGTTTTTCAATCCAAATGGCATTCTGACATATTCGAAATGTCCGTGCTCGACTGTAAATGCTGTCTTTTCAATATCCTTCGGATCTACTTCGATTTGGTGAAATCCACTCGCGAGATCAAGTGTAGTGAAGTACATACACTTTCCAAGTTTGTCTAAGATGTCAGTTATGTTGGGAAGTGGATAACGGTCGTCTATAGTTTTCTCGTTCAACTTTCGATAATCTACTACAAGACGCCATTTTTGTTTACCACTAGCATCACGCTTCTTTGGAACGATCCAAATAGGCGACGACCATGGTGAGAAACTTGGTCTGATGATGCCCTGTTTTAACATTTTATCTAACTGATTCTGTACTTCTTGCTTGTGGATTTGCGGATACCGATATGATTTCGTATAGATTGGAATATTGTCTGTTGTATTTATTTTATGTTTCACCTGATTTGTAAAAGATAAATTTTGGCCTTCTTTAAAAAATATGTCTTCGTATTCGTGACATAATTTTAAGATGGCTTTCTTTTCTTCTAAATTTAAATGATCGATACGAATTAGTTTTTCAATGGGTAAAGAAGTTTGATCAATTTCGTTATTTATAATTTGGTGACTATTAAATTCAATTATTTGATGGTTTAAAGGTTCAACTTTTAGTGGTTGTTCAATAAAAAATGGTTGAATTTGATTAGTTAAATTTTTAACAGGTGCAACAATATGCCAATCTTTTGAATTATAAACGCCTTCGGGAATTAGTATTTTATTGTTCAAATAGGTATTTTTAAGCAACACTTCACCGTTTTGTATGTCAACTGGTAGTTTTATCAATTGTTGGTTATGAGGTTGAATTTCATATTTTCCTGATGTAAAGTTTGGTTTAAAAAGTAATTTATTTAAAGAATGTTCCGTTACAAGTGTCCTGTCGTGTATATTAATTTGAGCTTTTAATTTATTTAAACTGTCTAGTCCGATAAGTCCGTCAAAATAATTATGAAAGCGAAAAACTATAAATTCTAAGTCGCCTGGTTGGTTAAACTCGGTAAATATTGGAAGGTTTACTTTCTTGTTCAGTTTATATGTATTTAAAATGGCACGAATTTCTATGGGGGATGTTTCGTAAATGTCATCAGGATGTACAAATTCGGGATTGATAAAGGAATTCGATGATCCGGTATCAATAAGGAATTTTAAGGGTCGGTTGAAGGGTGAAGAAATATGGATATATGGTAAGGTAGTTCCGTGGCTATTATTGTCTATGTATCCGTATTGTTCGGGTAACTGAATTGAAAATCCGATTCGTCAATTTCGAATGGTTGATCAAAAGTTCCGTCGTCAGTAGATTCTAATTGAAAGTCACTATATTCATTGTTATCCTGTATAGGTTGCACGTAATCGTCTAATTTTTCAAACGATTGTTCCTGATTATGTAACTCCTGGCTAGTAAATGTAGGTTTACTCTGTGTTTTAAAGAAATTATTCCCTACTGTTGGTTGAGGTCGGTATTGTTGTGAACGTATATGTGTGTAATTTGTTCCTATGTCCATTGGAGTAGGTCTGTATGATTGTTGAGGACGATTTTGATTGAAGTTTGTTCTAGGTTGTGGTTGTTGAATAGGGGGACGGGGTTGATATTGAACCGGTTGAACAGGAGGTTTTGGTTGATACTGTTGATATTGGTTAGGTTTATTGAAGGTTAAAGGATTTCTATTTGGATTGGCTGGAATTTTAAAATGGGGTGGTGGTAATGGTTGGTTAATTTTTGGTGTTGGTCTGTTTTGTGTATGTGTACTTGATGTGTTCCTAGCATAGTGTATATTCTGTTCAATGATACAAAATTCAAAAGCTTGTTTAAGTGATTTGGGACCCCTTGCTCTAATAACTGAACCAAGTGGTTCCCTAAGTCCTGTTAAGAAAACGTTTAAGCACATATCCGAATATAATTTTGTTTTAGCTACAACAACAGTTTGATCTGTTTCATATAATTTAATATGATTTGTCATTGCAGAGAATAATTCAATTATGGAAGAGTAATATTGTTCGATTGTTAAGTTACTTTGTTTTATGCTATGCAGGTCGCGTATTAGGCTGGTTTCGTTCCTTTTATCAGAATAATGTGATATAAGATTTGATTTAATTTCGTTCCAGTTAAGAGCCGTTCCATACATATCTAGAACTTCGTTAGCCTGGTCCGTAATTTTATTTCTTATGGCCCTGAGCCATAATTTGCCCTGAGGTGTACCATCTGCACCTGGTATTACTTCTAAAATTTCTTCCACATTCGAAATAAAATCATATAAAAGTCGAGGATTGCCGTCAAATCTTGGCAATTCTTTAATTGCATCGGGAATTCTTAAGGCATCGAAAAATTCTTTAGCGGTTGCCATTTTATTAGAATTGTTACTATTATAATTATATGTAAGGTTATTACTTAAATCAGAAGTTAGATTATTTAAATTATTATTAGGAATTAAATCAAAAATTATTTTCGTTTTCTCTTAAATTAATATTTTCGTTTGAATTTAAATTAATATTTTCTAAACTAACACTAGCTAAATTAATTTCTTCACTAATCGTATTCAGCGAAAGAGAAGAATTTGACTCCACACTTGTGTATTCAGCACCGGAAGTGAGAGGGAACTTTTTCGAAGGATATGGTTGGTGTGAGGACTTAAATTTAAATTTCGGAACGTTAGGCATAGATAACACAGGCCAACGACTAAAAAACTTTTTTAATACTTTAACCATATTTTTATGGATTTTAGTGTGCTGAATCTGAAAATAACAATAAAATTGCTGTATCACCCACCATTTCCCTACATTTTACATCATAAACCTTTATATTCAAAAAATAGTTCCGAAAATTAATGCAATCAATATAATACTAAATATGCGAAAGCCAGCGATCCAATATCTTATAATGAATATAATATCTTATAATTCCAATATCTTTGCTCAAAGTTCCCACATTTATCAGAAGCAAAGTTACAAGAGGGCGTCTTCATTGGCCCTGATATAAGAAAAATGATGTTTGACTCTGAGTTTGAATTACATATAACAGTGAAAGAGAAAGAGGCTTGGATTGCTTTCAAGGAAGTTGTTAACAAGTTTTTGGGTAACAAAAAAGACCCATACTATAATATAACCATTGTATCTAATATACTTAATCGCTTCAAGAATTTGGGATGTTTAACGAGCTTAAAGGTTCATTTTTTAAACAGCCAGCTAGACTACTTTCTGGACAATTTAGGAGCTGTCAGTGAGGAACAAGGAGAACGTTTCCACCAGGATATCAAGATAATGGAAAAACGCTATCAGGGACGTTGGAACACCAGGATGATGGGAGATTACTGTTGGTCCTTTCACCGAGAAAGTCAGCAAGCGGCACACAGGAAAAAAGCCACATCCGAAGCTTCAAAGAAAAGAGAGAAAGAAAATATAAGCCCATGGACTCTTAAAACCTTCATAAAACTTAGTATTAGGAATAAAAATATATTTTATGTGTTAAAATAAAGCTCTGTTTGTCTTGTACAAGTTATTTTTTTTCACTCTTATAGAATATTAGCATATTTCATTAAATCTGACATAGCCAAAATGTGACAAAACTGTGGGTGATACAAAATAATGAAATTCAAATTTGGATTTAGCACCCAAAAAAATATAAAGATCACCTATTAACATTAAAAAAGTTTTTTATGACCTTAATTTTGCAGGCCTGTGTAATGAGCAAAACAAGTAAAATTATGGTACTTACATGCACACTATCGCCTTCATCTGGATGACTCTTGATGTAGATTCGAACCGGGAACTGAAGGATTGAAATCCACCAATTGAATTGTGATCCACTATCAGGTACACGGCAAAACCACTCGTCTAAGTAAACCGCTTAGATTGAACACTTATACTGATAAACCGTCAATACTTTGTTCACGATTTTACAACAATGTACGCAACAATAGTTTGGATCCTACCGACTGCGCCAAATAAGGATTCGATACTCGCACGTTCCAAAAAAATGAAATTTATTTAGTCCAAAATACAAAATTTACATATCACTTCAAATATGAAAAAGATCGGCGACGTGAAATAACACTGGCTATTTATTTGTTTTTAATTGATTAGTCAGATTTTTTATATCCGGCCAATTGTGATTCCACGTGCGTTGCTGATTCTACAATTTACAATTAAAGAAATTATTATTTTATTACAAAAATTATTTTATAAAAATTATATTTGATTGAATTTTATTTATATAGGGTGTTCCATAAGAGCGTTATATAACTATATATATATATATATATATATATATATATATATATATATATATATATATATATATATATATATATATAAATTTTAGTGGTCATTTTCGGTTTCTCGAGGCTTCAAAACAAATTCCTGTCATAGTTCAATTTTTAGAACTGAAATTCGCTAAAGGTAGCAATTTCGAAATAATAAGTTAATTATTAAACCACGCCGTCCATTTGATCTCCCATATTCTTTTTCATTTCTCAGTTTTGACTAATTTACAGCAATAGTCTAGCAATGCCCTGAAAAGTTAATTCGTCGGCGATTTGTACCTCATAAGTTCAAATATTATGATTTTAAAAAAAGTCTCAGTAGTTACGAAGTACAGAACTATAAGATTAACTTATCTTAAATTAACATCTCAACTTATTTAACTTATTATTTTTGTTTAGTACATAAATATGTAGTTAACATTTTTAAAAACAATTTTTTTTTATATAATTTTAGCGGCAGTCACGCTTAGGAAATATGCAGTTCCTATACATAGACTTAATATTAACAACTACTTTGGCATTTAGTATGGGACGCCAAGGTATACTTTAACGTTTTTAACATTCAAATTTGTTAAAAGGGTCATTTTATTAAAATGAATTTCTATTTTAGGTCCATCTAATAAGTTAATTCCAAAGAAACCAGTGGCTTCATTAATGTCACTAATAAATATTATACCACTGATGTTACAAGTTATATTTTGTGGATTAATACAAGTTTTAGGATTATATTTTTTAACGACACAAAAATGGTTAGTAAATTTTTTTCAATTTATTTGGATAACCTGTACAAGGTGAAATTTTTTCATGGGTTTTACAGGTTAACGTTATTAAAGCGTTGTTCACACCTAGCCAAGTAGATTAGTAGTTAGTAGAACAACTTACAAGTAAAGGTCCCGAGGCCGGACCTATCGATTTCGATGAAACTTAAATATATTGTAGAACTCTAAAAACTAAGGGACACGTATTTTTTTTTATCTGCGGAAAAACGGTTTGAAGGGGTGAAATCACCCTCCAAAAATAGGGGTAAAAATTTAATTTTTCAAATATCTCAAAAACAGTAAGAGATAGAGCAAAAGTTTAAATTGGCGATATTGCTCTTTTTTAAAGAGCTATCTATTGATATGTAATTTGTTCATATTACATCAACAGGGGTGGTTGGGGGTTAAAATTTGGGGGTTAATTTTGCAAAAAGGGGGTGAAAAATAAACAATATAAAAATTTTGTTTACAGATTTGAAATCTACGTCAAAAAATCTAATTGACCTTTTTTTGGTCAATGCCCTAATATTAAGTCTAGGGGTAGTTAACTAGAGGGTGACTATGTCGAATAGTCGTACAATTTGGGTATTTCAAGAAGTTCTTCGTCATGGAAAATAGCTTAAGACAATTAGAATAACGTAGAAATAAAATTCTCGAATTCAAAATTGAGTTTGAGCAACATTGGAGAGGGGGTGAGTCACCCTCTTAAATTACATACTAGTTTATATACACTAATTTTTGCTATTAACACACTAATAGTGGGTAAAATAATGTCACAATAAGTGGTTCTGAAGTTGGACTATCATATGTAAGGTATTTATTAGGTTTGTTTTTTGATGGATATTATAGTTTTCCTTATCGAAAATTATCGATACCGAAAATTACATAACCTAACCTAAAATAACGAAACCTAATAAAAACCTTACACACGATAGTCTAACTTCAGAACCATCTATTGTGACATTATTACGCCCTGTCAGTGTGTTAATTGCAAAAATTAGTGTATGTAAACTAGTATGTAATTTAAGAGGGTGACTCACCCCCTCTCCAATGTTGCTCAAACTCAATTTTGAATTCGAGAATTTCATTTCTACGTTATTCTAATTGTCTTAAGCTATTTTCCATGAAGAAGAACTTCTTGAAATACCCAAATAGTACGATTATTCGACATAGTCACCCTCTAGTTAACTACCCCTAGACTTAATATTAGAATATTGAGCAAAAACAGGTCAATTAGATTTTTTGACGTAGATTTCAAATCTGTAAACAAAATTTTTATATTGTTTATTTTTCACCCCCTTTTTGCAAAATTAACCCCCAAATTTTAACCCCCAACCACCCCTGTTGATGTTATTTGAACAAATTGCATATCAACAGATAGCTCTTTAAAAAAGAATAATATCGCCAATTTAAACTTTTGCTCTATCTCTTACTGTTTTCGAGATATTTGAAAAATTAAATTTTTACCCCAATTTTTGGAGGGCGATTTCACCCCTTCAAACCGTTTTTCCGCAGATAAAAAAAAATACGTGTCCCTTAGTTTTTAGTATTCTACAACATATTTAAGTTTCATCAAAATCGATAGGTCCGGCCTCGGGACCTTTACTTGTTAGTAGTAAGTGAAACAGGAAAAAAGATGATGTGTTAAGTAATAAAAATAAATTACCTGCGCTAAACGATTGTGTATTTGTATAAATATGCTATAGTACATACATAATTATATATTGTTAGGTAAAAAATAAAACAAATCATCAAGTGCAATTTGTACTTACAAAAACAGTATTCCGTACAATCACTTGTTTTTATGGATTTAATGTAGTAACATATGAATGAAAGTAGATAAAATATTTTTCTTGACGATTACATTTTATTTCTAAAATAAACCATAATTTTCGATTTCAAAACGATCTTATCTATATCTTGGTCTGATTACAAGTACCAAAAAGAAACATTGATATGTACTGGATGAAATATTTATTATAAAAAATGTTTTAGAAATATACAAGATGAATTTTTTTAGAGTTGCCATTTTTGTTGGTTTTTATCATGTCTCTGTCACTCTCCATAAACATATCTTTTATAAATATATATATATATATATATATATATATATATATATATATATATATATATATATATATATATATATATATATATATATATACCGTTTACTGTCGCCGTTGTACTAATATACAAGATGGCGTTGATGGTACTTGGAGTTTAGAGTCCCTATACTTTCTAACATAAAATCGGGTCACGAGTTTTCATAGTTCGCCATTTTTCATCATAGGTTCATCTAAAATAAATTGGAATAAAATAAAATATTGAAAAAAGTCATTTAATTCAACATAGAAAGCATGATTAAATTAAAATTTTTTAATGGACCATTTTCTCAAATATGTAGCAATCTGTCACCAGGGCGGCGACACAGGTTTTTTGGGGTTACATGTCTATAATCGAGATATTAATTTAACCAACCAAAAATCACTTTCTGTTAATTCCACTTTAGCAACGAAATTTTCCAATTTGGTTACCTAGGAATATTGTTTTTTTTTTAGAAATTAATATTCCAACTATAGATATAGTACCGAATAACCCGTGTCGCCGTCCTAGTGTTAAACAATTTTCTTATGCGGTTACTTAGTAATTTTTAAATTAAAATTTCAATCATAGAGATGTAGTCCCAAATTACCTGTGTCGCTGCCCTGGTGGCAGACTATTACATATTTTGAGAAAATGGCTCATTGTTCATTAACAGTTAACACTCATAACTTAGTAACAATAATTACATAATATATGTATAAAACATATGATAATTAATTTTGACATTTATTTGATGAAAAATGGCTGGCATGTCCCAAATATATTTAGTATACGGACTATTGCCGACAAGTAGCAGATTGTTACAGTAAAAATTCGTCTTTGAAAACAAGTGGCAGGGACATAGTTATCAGAGGTTATATGTTATATCCCAGACCAGAAATGAACCATTTATGGCAGAATCAAAATTATCTCATTAACTTTTAGAATATAGATGTCGCGACTAAAATTCTCTAATTTTTAACCGGTTTACGGTCATTGGCGGTATAGCACGTGCGCCAACAACCATGACTAACTCAGACAAAAGAGTAAAGAGAAATATTTATAATTATTTTTCTTACTTTACGTATTAAAATAAAAGCAAAAGATAGATTCTAACTGAGGCGATCTTGCATCGAATATCGTCAATTTATGGACAAAATATAATACACTTAATATAACATAAAAAATCGTACAGTTCGACATCAGTTGTTGCTTAACTTTTGAACATTGTAATCTGTAAAATACACGAAAAATTTACCCTGTACAAATTTTATTCCATATAATGATATTGATAATTACTACGATTTTTTTCAGGTATAAGTTACCAATTTTATTTGTGGAATCTGCTCAAAATTCTAGTGAAATTATTAAATGTTGGGATAATACAGTGATTTTTTCAATTAGCTGCTTCCAGTATATAACATTATCATTTGTTTATTCAAAGGGGAAACCATATCGTATATCAGTATTACAAAATGGTAGTGTGTCATCTGTTACAATACATGTATTAACCACTTTAGCGGCTAACTCGAGTTAATTCGTTCTAATGACATTTGTCGATTACGTCATCATGTTATTTTTATAACATGATATCTATCAGGATATAGTAGTATTTGTAACATGTTTAAATTAGAAGTAAGTCCATAGGTACTCCCGTAATTTGCTTTTATGATTTGTTTGTAAAAATTTTCTTTTTTATTTTATTTTTTTAAAAATATTATTTTGTTTTGCAATTTATTATGTTATTTTGTTAATTATTCTTCAATAATGTTGCAATTTTAATTCTGTTTAATTTGGATGACACTTTTGATGCAAGCATACTGAACAGCAGCCGTTCCGTTTGAGAAGTCGCTAGAGCGGTTAAAACTTGTGATTTTTTTAAAAACTATAGTCCTTATATTTATTTCTAACTTTGATATTCTTTTTAGGTTTAATTCTATTTGTGTTCGTAATATTAATCATATTTTCTACTGTAATTTTATTATATCCGTATCCACCTATTGATTCATTTCTGGAATTAATGCCGCGAAGAAATGATAATGAAATTGAGTATGAGAAAAGTATATTTCGTGATACTTTATTACTGTTCTCCATTACTCATTTTCTAATATGTCTTATGATAGAGGTAAGTACTAATTGGTTACAAATGTGATAGGGTCTAAAATTTTGTATAAAATAATTAATCTCAGTTCAGTACAATTAGTTTAATGGCGACGCAAAGATTCTCACTCGCTCCTCTGGCTGTATCAAGTAAAAATATATAGTTTAATTGGCCATATAAAATCTTGTAATCCGCACATAATTTGTATAATACATGTTTCTACAGTTAAACGTATCTGTACATCTTTTACTTGATACAGTTTCTAATTTTACCACTAGAAGCGGGCGTGTAATACTTACGTCGCCAATAACTTGATCTTAAAATTCACTAATTTTGTGATTATAATATGATTTCTTATGAAATAAAAGTGAATTTTTCACTTGAAACTTTTTTAGTCGAATCTTTCAGTTCACTTTTTAAAAAGAAGTGAAATAAAAATGTGAACCACCAATTTGTTGATGATTTTTTTGAAGCAAATATGCGTTATACCCCAGATTATGTCCCACAATATATATATATATATATATATATATATATATATATATATATATATATATATATATATATATATATATATATATATATAGTTATATAACGCTCTTATGGAACACCCTATATAAATAAAATTCAATCAAATATAATTTTTATAAAATAATTTTTGTAATAAAATAATAATTTCTTTAATTGTAAATTGTAGAATCAGCAACGCACGTGGAATCACAATTGGCCGGATATAAAAAATCTGACTAATCAATTAAAAACAAATAAATAGCCAGTGTTATTTCACGTCGCCGATCTTTTTCATATTTGAAGTGATATGTAAATTTTGTATTTTGGACTAAATAAATTTCATTTTTTTGGAACGTGCGAGTATCGAATCCTTATTTGGCGCAGTCGGTAGGATCCAAACTATTGTTGCGTACATTGTTGTAAAATCGTGAACAAAGTATTGACGGTTTATCAGTATAAGTGTTCAATCTAAGCGGTTTACTTAGACGAGTGGTTTTGCCGTGTACCTGATAGTGGATCACAATTCAATTGGTGGATTTCAATCCTTCAGTTCCCGGTTCGAATCTACATCAAGAGTCATCCAGATGAAGGCGATAGTGTGCATGTAAGTACCATAATTTTACTTGTTTTGCTCATTATCTATGCCTAACGTTCCGAAATTTAAATTTAAGTCCTCACACCAACCATATCCTTCGAAAAAGTTCCCTCTCACTTCCGGTGCTGAATACACAAGTGTGGAGTCAAATTCTTCTCTTTCGCTGAATACGATTAGTGAAGAAATTAATTTAGCTAGTGTTAGTTTAGAAAATATTAATTTAAATTCAAACGAAAATATTAATTTAAGAGAAAACGAAAATAATTTTGATTTAATTCCTAATAATAATTTAAATAATCTAACTTCTGATTTAAGTAATAACCTTACATATAATTATAATAGTAACAATTCTAATAAAATGGCAACCGCTAAAGAATTTTTCGATGCCTTAAGAATTCCCGATGCAATTAAAGAATTGCCAAGATTTGACGGCAATCCTCGACTTTTATATGATTTTATTTCGAATGTGGAAGAAATTTTAGAAGTAATACCAGGTGCAGATGGTACACCTCAGGGCAAATTATGGCTCAGGGCCATAAGAAATAAAATTACGGACCAGGCTAACGAAGTTCTAGATATGTATGGAACGGCTCTTAACTGGAACGAAATTAAATCAAATCTTATATCACATTATTCTGATAAAAGGAACGAAACCAGCCTAATACGCGACCTGCATAGCATAAAACAAAGTAACTTAACAATCGAACAATATTACTCTTCCATAATTGAATTATTCTCTGCAATGACAAATCATATTAAATTATATGAAACAGATCAAACTGTTGTTGTAGCTAAAACAAAATTATATTCGGATATGTGCTTAAACGTTTTCTTAACAGGACTTAGGGAACCACTTGGTTCAGTTATTAGAGCAAGGGGTCCCAAATCACTTAAACAAGCTTTTGAATTTTGTATCATTGAACAGAATATACACTATGCTAGGAACACATCAAGTACACATACACAAAACAGACCAACACCAAAAATTAACCAACCATTACCACCACCCCATTTTAAAATTCCAGCCAATCCAAATAGAAATCCTTTAACCTTCAATAAACCTAACCAATATCAACAGTATCAACCAAAACCTCCTGTTCAACCGGTTCAATATCAACCCCGTCCCCCTATTCAACAACCACAACCTAGAACAAACTTCAATCAAAATCGTCCTCAACAATCATACAGACCTACTCCAATGGACATAGGAACAAATTACACACATATACGTTCACAACAATACCGACCTCAACCAACAGTAGGGAATAATTTCTTTAAAACACAGAGTAAACCTACATTTACTAGCCAGGAGTTACATAATCAGGAACAATCGTTTGAAAAATTAGACGATTACGTGCAACCTATACAGGATAACAATGAATATAGTGACTTTCAATTAGAATCTACTGACGACGGAACTTTTGATCAACCATTCGAAATTGACGAATCGGATTTTCAATTCAGTTACCCGAACAATACGGATACATAGACAATAATAGCCACGGAACTACCTTACCATATATCCATATTTCTTCACCCTTCAACCGACCCTTAAAATTCCTTATTGATACCGGATCATCGAATTCCTTTATCAATCCCGAATTTGTACATCCTGATGACATTTACGAAACATCCCCCATAGAAATTCGTGCCATTTTAAATACATATAAACTGAACAAGAAAGTAAACCTTCCAATATTTACCGAGTTTAACCAACCAGGCGACTTAGAATTTATAGTTTTTCGCTTTCATAATTATTTTGACGGACTTATCGGACTAGACAGTTTAAATAAATTAAAAGCTCAAATTAATATACACGACAGGACACTTGTAACGGAACATTCTTTAAATAAATTACTTTTTAAACCAAACTTTACATCAGGAAAATATGAAATTCAACCTCATAACCAACAATTGATAAAACTACCAGTTGACATACAAAACGGTGAAGTGTTGCTTAAAAATACCTATTTGAACAATAAAATACTAATTCCCGAAGGCGTTTATAATTCAAAAGATTGGCATATTGTTGCACCTGTTAAAAATTTAACTAATCAAATTCAACCATTTTTTATTGAACAACCACTAAAAGTTGAACCTTTAAACCATCAAATAATTGAATTTAATAGTCACCAAATTATAAATAACGAAATTGATCAAACTTCTTTACCCATTGAAAAACTAATTCGTATCGATCATTTAAATTTAGAAGAAAAGAAAGCCATCTTAAAATTATGTCACGAATACGAAGACATATTTTTTAAAGAAGGCCAAAATTTATCTTTTACAAATCAGGTGAAACATAAAATAAATACAACAGACAATATTCCAATCTATACGAAATCATATCGGTATCCGCAAATCCACAAGCAAGAAGTACAGAATCAGTTAGATAAAATGTTAAAACAGGGCATCATCAGACCAAGTTTCTCACCATGGTCGTCGCCTATTTGGATCGTTCCAAAGAAGCGTGATGCTAGTGGTAAACAAAAATGGCGTCTTGTAGTAGATTATCGAAAGTTGAACGAGAAAACTATAGACGACCGTTATCCACTTCCCAACATAACTGACATCTTAGACAAACTTGGAAAGTGTATGTACTTCACTACACTTGATCTCGCGAGTGGATTTCACCAAATCGAAGTAGATCCGAAGGATATTGAAAAGACAGCATTTACAGTCGAGCACGGACATTTCGAATATGTCAGAATGCCATTTGGATTGAAAAACGCACCTTCCACCTTCCAACGCGTTATGGATAACGTCCTTAAAGAGCTACAGGGAACCACCTGTTTAGTTTATATGGACGATATCATCGTCTTTTCAACATCTTTACAAGAACATGTAACGAATCTTAGTAAAACATTTGAAAAACTGCGTCAAGCTAATCTTAAAGTTCAACTAGATAAGTCAGAATTTTTACATCGCGAAGTGGCCTTTTTAGGGCACGTAGTTACAAGAGACGGTGTGAAGCCTAACCCTTCGAAAATCGAAGCTATTACAAAATATCCAATACCAAGAACACAGAAAGACATAAAAAGCTTTCTCGGACTTTTAGGCTACTATAGAAAATTCATTAAAGACTTTGCGAAACTGACAAAACCTATGACTAGTTGTTTAAAGAAAGGAACAGACGTAAAAATAACACCTGAATACATCAAATGTTTCCAAACTTGTAAAGAACTACTTACTAATGACCCGATCTTATCTTATCCTGATTTCACTAAACCGTTTAACTTAACCACGGACGCAAGTAACGTCGCGATTGGAGCTGTATTGTCTCAAGGACCTATCGGACAGGACAAACCCATATGTTACGCATCCAGGACTCTGACACAAACCGAACAAAACTACTCGACAATAGAGAAAGAACTTTTAGCTATTGTATGGGCGACTAAATACTTTAGACCGTATCTTTTTGGGAGAAAATTTAAAATTATCACGGACCACAAACCACTAACTTGGTTAATGTCTTTAAAAGAACCCAATTCTAAATTAGTTAGATGGCGGTTAAAACTTGAGGAGTTCGATTATCAGATAATACATAAAGCAGGCCGTTGTAACACCAATGCTGATGCTTTATCACGTATTAAAATAGCCGAAAATCATAATATCGAAAATGTTAACGACTCTGAAAGTGTCAGTAGTAATACATCACTCCAGGGTAATCAACATACAGCTAACGACGACATTGAAACAATACACAGTGCAGACGAGGACAACACATCCTTTATTCCTATTTCCGAAAATCCCTTAAATGACTTTAGTGAACAAATAATTTTAAAGCAAAATAAAAACAGACCAAACAGAAAACTTGAAATAATTTTTAAAACAAAACGTAGACAGACATTTCAATTCCCCAGTTATTCTAATCAAATAATTGTAAACCTTCTTAAACAGTTTTTTGCTCCTAAAAAGACAGTAGCTCTATTTTGCTCAGACGACCAAATATTTAATCGATTACAGGAAATTTACTCACAATATTTCAGTCAGGGCAAACAATTTAAAATAGTACGTTGTACAAAAATTTTACAAGACATAACAGACGAACGAGAGCAAGACGAAATCATATCTAAATACCATAAAACAAGTAACCATAGAGGAATTAACGAAACATTTCAACATTTAAGACGTGACTATTACTTTCCCTCTTTAAAATCAAAACTGACCTATTATATAAACAATTGTAAAGTTTGCAACGAAAATAAATACGACAGACACCCACCGAAACAAAAATTTGCATTAACTCTAACACCAACAAGACCATTAGAAATAGTTCATATAGACATATTTTATGTTAATAAACAGACAATGCTAACAATTATTGACAAATTTTCCAAATTCGCACAGGCGTACACTATCGAAACCAGAAATACTCCCCATATAATCAACGCTATCGTAAAATTCATTAGTAGCTATAGTAAACCAAAACAATTAGTTGCAGACTCCGAAAAAGGTTTTGATTCGATATTATTCAGACAGTTTTGTGATAATTATGACATCAAATTACATATTACGTCAGTTAGAAGTTCAAACTCAAACTCGCCAGTAGAACGATTCCATTCGACTCTACTTGAACTCTATAGAATAATACACAATCAAACTACATCAGAAACACATGATCATGAGCGAAAATTAGCAGAAGCAGTTTTCACTTACAATAATTCAATCCATTCCACTACAAAATACACACCCTTTGAACTATTCTTTGGTAGGGAATACGACATGACGACAAAACAAAACTTACAAGAAATTCAAAACAAACAACAAGAACTTTATGACAAAGTTAACGAAAAGGTCCTACAAAATAAACAAAACAAAATAGGAAAAGTAAATCAGACTAGGGACGAACCTTTTGAATACACTCCAAACACTACAGCCTACATGACCGAAAACAAACACAACAATAAATTAAATCCTAAATTCAAACAAGTTAAAATTAAACAAAATAACAGGCTGACTATTCTAGATCAGAAAAATCGAAAATTACACAAACAAAAACTGAAACGACCTATTAAATTACAGGTTAATCCTCTTCCAATTCCTGACGACCAAAATAACGACACAGACAATCGAAATACAGGACATGACAAACAACCCCGGAGTACTAACCCTCAACCTGGGACAAGCAAGGATAGTTAAAAATTATGTAAAATACATACATATCATAAATCTGAATAGTTACGAGAATAATTTAACTAAAATCAGACAAGCAATACAAATTGTCAATAAAAATAACAAATTAGAAAACATAAGAGATGTTGTTAACGCTAAATTTAAGGAATTAGAAAATAACTTTAAAACCATCTATCCTCGTAGAATTTCCAAGCGTGGCCTTATTAATGGCCTGGGAACAGTAATCAAGTGCATTACGGGTAACATGGATAGCAATGATGCTATGCAAATCACAAAGGACATCGATAATCTAAAATTAAATCAGAATAATGCGATATTCCAACTAAATAAACAAGTAAAAATCAATAATCAGATGCTCGATAGATTTGATAATATCACTAATCATATCAATAAACAACAGGAGATAATAAATAAATATTTAAAGACAATTAGTTCAGATTTTCAAAATCAAATTTTAAAAGACGAGGATGAAATTCAGTATTTGCAATATCTATCCCAACTAACATACAATATTGATTTATTAAATTCACATATTAAAGATATCATACAGTCAATAAACCTAGCTAAATTAAACATAATCTCCAGAAATATCCTTTTACCTGAAGAATTAGATTTTGCATATCAAACCCTAAAACGGCAAAATATCCCAATTATTTCTACGGAACAAATATACGAATTATTACCATTTCAAACATTTTACAACCATACAAATATTATCTTCAACATTCAAATACCACAGTTTTATCCCATACCATTTAATTTAAATTTCCTGGAACCACTACCTACAAAACATCTTAAAACACTCAAATTAAATAACCCATATGTCCTATTTAATGAGCATTACATGTATTTTATGGGAAAACTATGCCCTAAGTTGGAGAACATTTTCCTGTGTCAAGACGAAAATATTAAATTAATCAAAACAAATTTCGATCCATGTTTTGGAAAAATACTCGGCGGAGATACCGGCAACTGTACCTATCAAGAATATGGAAACGGGACCGAAATCAAGAAATTAAAAAACCAGTACATCATCTTGAAAAATATACGATCCACTCCTGTTACTAGTACCTGCGGTATCAGACAACGTGTATTAAATGGAACAATTCTAATACATTTCAAAAATTGTTCCGTCACCGTCAATAACTTAACATACGACGACACAGTGTACCAACTTCAAGAACAACCACTTCAGATCCTACCCTTACACAACGTCGAAATTAACGAAATTAAACTGGAAAAGCAATTAAACCTGGAAAAATTGCACACATATCACATACAAAATAGGGACAACATTGAAATTATTCGTTCCCAAGGAATCTTTCACATATCGGCAACATACACCTTAATAGCCATCATCATAATTGGAACCTTAGCTAGCACAATCATCTCCATGTGGAAAAAGAAAATGAAGAAAGAAATTAGCCCACCAGCACCATCTACAGCATCAAGACCCAGTAACGCGCCCACATCACCTACAGGCAAACTTCTATGGTCGTTGCCTTTGTCTAGCGAGGGAGGAGTTATATAACGCTCTTATGGAACACCCTATATAAATAAAATTCAATCAAATATAATTTTTATAAAATAATTTTTGTAATAAAATAATAATTTCTTTAATTGTAAATTGTAGAATCAGCAACGCACGTGGAATCACAATTGGCCGGATATAAAAAATCTGACTAATCAATTAAAAACAAATAAATAGCCAGTGTTATTTCACGTCGCCGATCTTTTTCATATTTGAAGTGATATGTAAATTTTGTATTTTGGACTAAATAAATTTCATTTTTTTGGAACGTGCGAGTATCGAATCCTTATTTATATATATATATATATATATATATATATATATATATATATATATATATATATATATATATATATATATGTCTGCGCGATAATTCTCGAACGAAGCCTCCAATTTTTACGAAATTTGGTGAGATGATCAAAAACTTGGATGAGTTCGTCAGCCAGATACGTTCGATTTTTGGAAGCCAATATTTTTAGGATTTGTTCAGAATGTTATGAAAGCACTTAAAAAACTAAGCGATATTTCATTATTTAAATTTGTAAATTACATTACATATTGCACTTTTACTACTTACTGTATACAAAATCAATACCGATATAAACTGGATAAAGCTATACATTGCCATATACTTGAAAATTGCAAAATTTGTAACAAGAGCGCATCTACCTTCTAATGCAATCGCTTTAACGCAAGATATGTCTTGGATGTTCGATGTGAACGGAGCCGCGACACTAGCTTCAGATTCACTTAGTGAAATTCCAATATGAGCAGCCTTAAGTGCCTTCAGAAAATAAATTAATTTAATATTGAAAGTTACTTTTAGAAGACATTAAGAACTTACGCCACAATCATTAGCACCATCTCCTACCATTGCCACGATGTAGTCTAACTGTTCTAATTCCATCACTAGTTGAGTCTTTTGTTCTGGACCAAAACGAGCAAATATTGTACCTTTTAGTAAGATACTAGGAATCCATTTAGAGTACGCATTTTTTAATACAGTCCACGTGGCTCCATCCATGGCAAAATGATAACGTTTGTTTTTCAAATGTGATAAAGAGAATGACTAAAATTTGTAAAAAAATCAAAATGTAAATACCCTAATATCCACTATTATCATTCAATGATTAGCAAATTAACATTCAGTATAATATAAGTGGAGTGAGGACATTGGTCCGCACAAACGCGTTCCCAAGGAGCGACCAATATTTTATAGCGGGTTCTAGTACACACTACGTCCTCAAAAGTGTTGGAACACCTTGACCCAGGGGTACCCACACTTTTGACGCGGTACTGTACTTAATGCTTTGATACACGACCGTGTCAAAAGTATGGGCACCCCCTGGGGCAAGATGTCCCCATACTTTTGATGACATAGTGTGTGCTAGAACTCGCTATAAAAAATTGGTCACCCCTTAGGAACGCGTTTGTGTGGACCATAGAACACTAGAAGCAAACTAAAATAAAAAAAGTGTAGCTCGCTTGGAGTCATTTGTTGGTCTGTCACAGCTTAGGATTCAGTCGTGCGCACCAATTGTAGCGGTGCAGACATCGCGAACATTGATTGTTGGTCATTGTTTATCAACCACTTGCAACAATGTAATACATGCATACGTATGCCTCGAATACGTACATACGTACCAGGCACACCCCACTTGCCACAGATAGAGTGTGACGTATGACACACACACACAAGCGTATATCACGTATACATAGATGCGAGATTTATGTAGTAACATGTTGCGCGTTTGGAGTGAGAGAGTGATGTTTGCTGTGTCTACGTCACTCACTCTAAATATAAGTATACTTGAAAATAAATTAGTTATTAGTCAATGGGGTATTTGACAGTATCAAAGAAAAACAATAAAAACAAATTTTAATAAAAATTGATAATAAAAGACAGCAATTTATTATGTTAATTCATCCTAACTATCATTATGTAATTTTAAAAAAATTAATATTTTTCAGCTATAAATTACGTCAGCAGAAATGGACTGTGACGTTGCTTTCTCTTATATTTGAACACTGTTGCCACTAGGGTCGCTACGTAAATTCTGGTTAGCAAACATAACTATGGAAATTAAATTGAATTTAATTAATTTTTTTAAAAATGAGCAATTTTTTTTCCTAGTTATAAGAAAAATAAACAGTTTTTTTTCTTAGTTACATGACACCTGTTGCTATCTAGAGAATGTGACGTAACTGAAACTAATGAACGTTTTCGCGCAAATTTTGAGAACAAATATTAAATTAATTTTTTCTAACGATTTTCGGCATTATTTTTAAAAATTAAAATTATGTACAAGTATAATACATAAATATGCGTATTTTAAAATAGTTTTCCAAAATTAGTCAAATTCCCCATTTAGCAACTGAAAGTTTGTTAGATAATAAGAAACTAACTTACATAATTACCGTTAATCGGTAAATCATTATAAATATCATTTAGTGAATTAATCAACTCGAATTGTATACTTGGGTGACCCAAAGGTGTTTTTAATAGCCTATTATGTTTTATCAACACAATTTCTTCATTTCCTTTAATCATTCCACATTCTCTTCCGACCGAAATGGCCGTCATAATATTATCACCTAAAAAATTATCAGCCTTCGTGAAAAAATTTTCAAAAATTATTTTCGTAGTCTAGTTTTTGGCACCTTTGTTAGTCTTAATTGTTACTCTTATAGGAAATCGTTCCTCTCTCTTATTACTGTCAAAGCAGACAACTTTACCTACTGAAGGTAATTTTACTAAACCACATTTTATGTTAAACAAATCTAAGTTTCATGGTTCATAATATCTGTAGCCTTTTTTTAGTAACAAAAACATTAATTTATAATAATTTCTAGCCACATTTATTAGAAATTCTTTATTAAAATTCAACATAATTTTGAAAAATGTGATTTTCATCCAATTTCTTTAGAATCTTCGGCTGATCTACATATAAATAATTAGCGTAAGAGAAAGGAAAAGAAGTGCAAAAAATTATAATGCGGAACCCCCTGTACGCGAGCTGTGCTCACAATTTTTTGATCTTTATTTGAACATAAGTTATTCTTACCAGTTATCATGACTGTGCGTATTTTAGCGCTATGTAGATTTCGCATTGTTGGTATTGTTTGTGCTTTTAAAGTATTTTGCATGATCAGTAATCCCAAAAAGTTCAAATTGTTTTCAACCTATAATGAAACAAATTTATATGAATTAACTGAATTTTTTTTGATAGGTAAAATGTTGTTATGGGACAGTACTCTGCCGTGCAGGGCCGGACCTACAGTTATTACGAGGGGGGGCAAACTTTGCTGTTGGCGCCCTCCCTGAGAAAAATGACAAATTAAACATTTTGGCACACCGATATTTTTAAATTTTTTCTCTGAAAAATTCACCGTTTTGGCACTCCTAAAAACTTACAGGGGGCACGTACCCCCACCACCCCCTAGATCCGGCCCTGCTGCCGTATCACACGAATGTTATGTATCTTGAAATACAACCACGGACTATAGAATAGAAAATACAACAATTACGCGTAACAACGTTTAAAGGATTCTACTCAATCCCTAGTATATATACTGACAATAAAATTAATTAATTTGTTAATAATAATATAATAATTAATCTATTGTATTTTTAAATTTTTATTCTGATTGTATCATCCTATATTTTCAAATCGTATATTTCTACGTAATTAAATCAATGCTGCAACGTTGAATCAATAACGCATAATAAAAATCAATATTGTCTTAGATATTTAATAATGATTAAGATAATTAAGATCATTTGATATTTTATTTAAATCAAGTTTTTTTCAAAACTATCATTTCTGAGATACGTGAGATTTGTGTGACACGGCAGTAGGTACTAATGTAAGAAGTATCAATTCACTTAATTTATACTTTATACGCTTATATGTGTGTGAGTGACTATTATGTGCAGGTATGGAATTTCCAAATCGTTCGATCGTTAATTTTTCAAGAAAATCTAAGGGTACGATTTGAGCAATCGGCCAAGCGCAGTCAAACAATATAATTTCAATTCTCAATTAATGCCACAGATAGTGAAATTAAGTTTTTTATAAATAAGAGCATTTTACCTGTTCTCTACTGATTTTTTGTACATCTTTCCACTTCAGTTTTGCATCTAAATTCTTATAAGCTAAACCCAGAACACGGTAACCTTTTAAAGCGTATTCTTTAAGTAAACTAACAAACTCTATTGGAACAGTATTTGAATCACATTTACTAACAATTTTTTCTGGCGCTCCTTTAATATACAACGTGAAACATTTTGTGCCAAGAATGTTACAAATAACCGACATACTTTGCTGATCAGACGAAAATGCAAACTGTCGAATTATTCCAATTTGATAAGGTAGCTAAAAATTGATAATACTTATATTTAAAAAAAAAAAAACTACATTAATACAGTTTAGAGAAAACAACCTCAATATTTTCTGCATTAGTTGCAGGTTCTTTATTTTCCCCTGGAGGATATACAACAGTTGGGGGTAATATTTTATAACGTGAATTTTCCGCACCAGGTTCGTCCATTATCTATAAAAAAAATTATTCAAAAGATACGTAAAATGTATAAATCGAACCACATACCCACTTGGTAGCTTCAAACATATTTAAATCTAAAGGGTCTCCATTAATTTTACCCTCCAATGTTGTTAGTGAATGACAAGTTGCTAAAGTTTGGACAATGGGTGCTTTGGAATCAAGTGTCGTTACATCTTGAATTGTAACAGTAAATTTAGCATCTTCAACGGGTACAATAGCATAAAAAGTTAAACCTTCTTGAGTTAACGTTCCAGTCTAAAAGGGCAATTTAACAATTATGTACAATTTAAGAAAGTGCCATGAAAAACATGATGTTAATGTTACCTTATCAAAACACACTAATTTCAGTTTTCCCGCCATATTAATTTTGGCTGGACTAGTACAATGAATTCGTTTGCGTGATAAACGTTTTTGGCTGTACACGGTACCGGTTGTCATAGCAGCTGGTAATGCTGGTGGGACTATAATTGTAATTATATCGAGAGTTCGTAATACAATTTTTACCGTTTGTGCCTGGAAATTGTAAATAAATTTAGTAGTATTCCGCAGTCTTGGGTTTAACCCATTAGATTCTGGATAGTTGCAAGCTTAATGGTTTACGGAAATCCGAAATAGTTTAGTGAAAGATAACCACTGTTGTATATAGGCAATTCACGTAGACAGGAGTTTCCAAAATGCGGCCCGCGACCCAGCAGAGATAGCAAATCAGTAATGTTAATATTAAAAATAATTTGCAATTCAGTATAAATCAGTGACATAAATTATAATATAAATTATGTTGGTAAAATTGAATATTATTACTTATACAGTGTTTCGAAAAACTTGTTACAGATGGCAACACTACTGTCTGTCAATGTGCTGTTAATATAGGTACATATCTCATAGTACATATTTTGAACCGCCAAATTACTGGACGAGTTAACTCGTCTTAATTATTTAAGGCGTTAAACGCAGCTTTGTTGAACAGAACTGTGAATTTTAAACATTTCAAATAGTTCAAGAACGGTTTGTTGTACGAGAAAAAGTAAGTTAATCCTATCCGTAGTAAAATTAACAATCAATAAATTTCATAATTACTCTTTTTATTGAAAAGTTAATACTTTGAAGATATCTACTTAAAATCTGCATCAACAGTTAAGTGCGCGACAGCTAAGGGCATATGCATCGATGTGACGATTATTGATAAATAAATGCACCTATAGTATGCTAATATTTGTAATGACATAATATATCTCTGTTGGTCGGTTACGAACTCACGATCTACCAGTAACGGAACTGCTAGCTACTAAACCAACTCGGGGTTAGTTATAATTTATTTATTAAAAATTATTAACATTATTTGGTCGGAATTTTATTGTTGACAAATTTCTTACCCCGCGTTCTATATAAAGATAGATACAATAAGCCATTCCAATGGCTGCGACTACAAAAAGAAAGCATACAAATCGCATCGTGTCTTGATAAAACTTGAAACTCATTGGTTTCGGATACAGAATACTTCTAATTAAGCCTCCTTTAGATGTTTCGAAACCAGTTCGAACCACGAGTGCTAACACCTGAAAAAATACTTTATCAATTTTTTACACTCCTTATAAATTACTGCGCCTAAAAATTATTACATTCTGATCATCGTGATACCGAGCTTGAAGTACTTCAGTGCCAGCAAATAATGTATGAGTCTTATGACGATTTGGTGAGTACCAATCGTTAGACATATTGGGAGGCGTCTTTACAACAGGAGTGCTTTCGCCTAAGGAAATAAAATTTGAAAAGTAACTCCTTGTCTACAGATAACATTTTTAAATTTTTTTTGTACCTGTAAGCATTGATTCATTCACTATACACAGACCATTCAACAAGACAGCATCACAAGACATGGTACATCCAGTTTTTGGAATTGCAATTACATCACTGGGAACCAATCGCCAAGATTCCATCACTTTTGTTTCACAGCTTTCCAAATCTTCGTTAATATCGTCAGTAGAATTTGGTCTACAGATTTGCACCTTTTGAATGTTCGAATTTTTGACCATGTTGCATAATCTAACATTTTGCTAAGGAAAATTAAAAATTTAGTATTTTTGTGTATTAATTTCAAAATTCTAATTTCAAATTTTTACCTTTCGTGTTTCTCGTAATGAAGTGCTTATTGAGACAATAGACAAAAAAAGTATACAGCTTGCATACTGATAATATTCACCTAAGGACCAAACTACAATTGAAAATATTTGGAATATATAAAAAGGATGGAAGACTTCTGTTTTAAATAGCTTCCAGTATGATTTGATTTTGATGTCAATTCTATTTGGTCCATACAATTTTAAGCTAAAAATTATTCTTTTAGTTTACAAAGTTTCAGATATTTTGTTCTTATACAGTGTGATTTTGTTAAATTGTTGAGAATAAAATTGATATATTTGTGTCCATAAATCTACACATTTATAAATTATTTATGAATGCATTGTAAAATATGAAAATACTCACAATTCATTTTCTTGTTTTTCCGTTAAACCTTTTATTGAAGATGATAGATTTTTTAGTTTATAAACTTTTTCTGCAGGGTCTAATTTTTTAAACTCGTTTGCACTGTTATCCCATATATATTTTTTGTGCTGATATTCAAAAAAGCGTATATATTGGTCATTATCATTTAAATAATAGTTTATATCTATTATAGGAACAAAACTTGTTTGGTTGAAATTATCTTTAACTGAAAAAAGTTATAAGCATCAGTATAAATTTTCTAAAATACGAACTGATGATACAGCCATAGTTATAATCCTCTTTGACTAACCAAAAAGTAGTGTAGCGTCTTCTAGTTTAGATTTTTTGTATAGTAGACAATAGAAATTGCCACACCAATTAAAAATTAAGTATGGAATGCCGAGTAATAAAATTGAGAAAGTATGGTAAATCACACTTCTTAAGTAACTTTTTTGTAGACCATAAATTGTTAAAGTAACGTTATCTTCTTTTGAATGTTCAATATTTTGAATATGATTCCCAATAATTGATTCGTATTTAGTGTTATTATCTGAAAATCAATTTAGAAATTCAAAATCTACAAATTTCCATAATTCGAGCGATGAATCTCACTCACTGTCTGTTAAGCTTGTTCTGACAGAAAAACAAGACCTTTAAAAATATTGCGAATATGGTGAGACCATTACAGAAAAATTCAGAAAGTGCAAAAGGTGGATATTTTCTTTTCTTTATGGAAATAAAGTTTTAAAAGTCAGGATCACTCTTCAAAGATTCATCTTGGGTAGATAAGAAAATAAAATTATCGAATAACTAGTAGTCTATATCTGGGGCAGCGATTTTCCAATTAGTAGAGAAATGGCCATATCTATATATATATATATATATATATATATATATATATATATATATATATATATATATATATATACATACATATATATATATATATATATATATATATATATATATATATATATATATATATATATATATATATATATATGGCCATTTCTCTACTAATTGGAAAATCGCTGTCCCAGGTAGATTTTATATAATAGATCTCATTATTGTTGAGTTTTATGTATTAATAAAAACAGTATATTAGCTATTCTTGGCAGGCCATATCCCATTTAGTAATATAATATTGTAATATTTAATTTACAATCACTTTTTACAGTCAAATCACAGTCCCCTGTCGTGTCCCATTTCCAGAATTAGAGGTATTATTACAAATATTTATTTTCGGTATCATTACTGTCTAAGAAAAAAAAATGTGAATAATACTAGAATAGTGTAAGTATCTTTGTAAAACGAGATCATATTTTTAAAATAAAAATTTCCTTATAAAACCAGTAATCAAATGTTGTCCTCAAATTTTTGTCCCCTGTTACAATTTGATAATGGTACTGAAATCACACCGTGCATTGGCGCGATCGTTTCTATCATGAAACGGAACGCAATCGGTGTGAAGTTCGTTCGGTTGCAGAGTTAAGTGCGCTGACATCATTTTGTTCACTGTCACCGCTGCATTTGTAAGTAAACTACACGTCTGGGTCGCTAGTTGTAACAGTCCCCTGCTAAACAATTTTTCTATTGTTTTAAGTGATTAAGTTACAACAAATTTATAAAATAATTACTTAGCAAGTATACTATCACGCCTACCCCTTAAAATTGAATAGATTTAAAATAATTTTATACAAGGAAACTTTCTATGTAAAATATCAGTCCCCTGACAAACAGTCCCCTGTCATTTCATAGCGAAATAAGTCAGTAGAAGGTAGTATTTTTCTTGTTCTAATATTAATTTTATAATATATAATTTTATGACTTTAGAGTTATAAGTTCAGCTTCTTAAAAAGACAATTTAACCAAAAATTTGATTTTAATGACAAACGTCCTATAGCATTAAGAAAATTCATTATAATGTTTAACTTACTTAGAAACTTTTAATTTATTCGTACGTAATATAGATTCTAAAAGTTATAATAAATAAAAACAAAGATTTTAATTGCTTCTATTCAACGAAAATATGTTTTTTCTTCCCCTGAAACAGTCCCCTGTCGCGATTTTTCATAAAATCGCCCATAATTCACAAATAAAGAGGATAATTAATAAGCTTTCTTAACACACACATTTCTTTATTAATGCCTTCCATTGTATTTACATATTTTCTTAATATTTACGAAAAATATGCTTGAGTTTTGTATCAAAATTTTCCAGTTAGTAGAGAAATAGCCATATATATACTTTTAATTAACTTTTAAAATTCATAATCATTTACTCTTAATAGTAACTTATCTCTCTAGATCTAGAATAGATAAATAATTAATACAAGTCAGAAGTCAAAAGAATACAAGTTTCAGTATTAGATAAATTTTTCTTATGCACTAAAGGAGTAAAATATATAGTACCGGAAGCTATTAAAATGTACAACAGAAAATATGGGCCAATTCGTATCGGCTTAAGCGGAAGCGGCTTGCGCTCAAGTGTAAGCAATATATACTTGAAAACAAGTACATTTGGCTTGCTATTGATATGTATGTATATTCCTTTCTCACTTTCCATGTGCTAGTGAGAAGGGTGACAAGTATATAGCCAAAGCTAATAGTTGATTATAAACTATGTATGCTTTTCACCCTTCTCACTAGAACATGGAAAGTGAGACAGGAATATACATACATATCAATAGCAAGCCTAATGTGCTTGTTTTCAAACACATATTGCTTACACTTAAGCGCAAGCCGCTTACGTCGATACGAATTGGCCCTTATGTTTCCTTAAAATAACATTTACGTCGTTATTGCACTATTTTCCTATCTCTGTTTGGTTTTGATTATTAGTAATATTTTTAATAAAAATAAAGCCAGTATGTGAAAATATACCAAAAAGTTAATTATTTAAAAAAAAAAAATGGTTAAAAAAATTTTTAGGGACTTAACACCCCTTTTTATATTGATTCTGAGTCTCATATAACACGATTTCACATAAAACGGCATTTTTTAAGAAGCTGTATACCGTGTTAAAGGAGGGATACCTGTAAATTGTTCTTTAATGCTTACATGCCTAGAAATTAAAAAAATCAAGTTCTATAGATACCTAATTATTTTAGTAATTAAAAATTAATTTAAAGGTTTTTAAAGAATTTCGAAATCTCTTATCTATCTAGGGAATCTCAGATGAAATCTATTATAATTGCAAGGTTACAACTGCTACATACTAAAATTATTAAAAGAAAAAAACGTAAAAAATTAGAAAGATTTAAACGTAACAATATTCGAATTCTAATATTAATTTTAAGTAATTACAAATGAAAAAAAAATTTAATAAAGAATTTTAAAATTAAAATCCAACTCAATTCAATTCAGTTATTTTCAGTACCTACTTTTCTAAAAATACAGGGAGATTTTTATCAAAATAAAGTTTTAACGTGGTTTTAACATAATGAATAAAATTATTCAATTATTTGAGTAACTCATACTTTTCAAGTATTTTTAAGAAAGTAGTGGAAATGATACTTTAAAGTATTCTACTACGTAATAAATCTTACGTCAATCCGAGTAAAAATACATGGTGAGATTTAAAATGTGCACTTTTAAAATTTTAGATCCTCCCATACTGACCATTCCATTATTGTAACCGCATTTACTAATTCAAATGTTAAATATCTTAAGGTGAATCGATCAGTACTGACAAATTTGTGACAAATGAATTTTTTTCTCTATAAATAAATATAATTTATGCGTAGAAAAATAAGTTAAATTTTATAATAAATGTAACGGTATTAATATTTGATTATTGTTCAATCTTCTAATTTTAATAATTTTAAAAGTAATGATTTTGATTCTGGTAGTGGCGTGTACGTACACATAATAACTAAGACGTACACAAATATATTATGGGTGTATTAGTATAAAATGACATTTTTATAGTTTTTTTTCTATTTATTACAATAACTAAACTCCAAAATTAAACAAAATAGTTTTTTAATGATTCAAAAACATAAAAGAAAATTTTCAGTTTTTTAAATCTTAAAGTTGGTTTTTAATGACACAACTTACTTAAATACATATCACTGATTCACCTCTAATCATTCTTTGGCATTTACTCGTACGTTAAAAATTCTAACTTTGAAAATTTATTTCTTCTAACCTACACGTCAGAAATTATTCAAAATGGTGTCAGTGAATGCATCATATCTTTCTCTATAATATAATAAAATTTCAAATTCGAAACTTGGAAAATTTCAAGTGATCGATTCACCTTAAGTATTAAAAAAAAAATTTGAAAAGCAACTGTATATTTTAATTTCAAATGGTTATCAAACTGGAGTGGCTCTCGAACAAGGAAATCATAGGCTTAGGGAGTAAGGCACTTGACTAGTTACCAAGAGATCCTGGGTTCCATTTTCAACCGATCCAATTTGATAATTTTTCAATTATTTTGTGATTAATAAATAAAAACATTTTACTTTACAAAATTACCACTTTTATTGGGTCACTGTTTGATAATTGTCATATTGAACCGAAACATAAGAGTTTAACACAATAAAAGTGGTATTTTTGCAAAGTACCTAAAGTGTTTTTATTTATTAATAGCAAATATAGAACACCATAAAGTAACGTTCAAATCTATTAAATTTACTATGTGATTTTTAAATAACTGTAATTGTTAAATAAGTACTCACATCTGTTATTATGGTCTACCATCGCTGAAAAATTATTGTTTAGTAAAATACAGAAACTTAAATCAAACTAAAATTCTAAATGAAAAACACCTTCATTTATAAAAGAAAAACGTTATTCCTCATAATACATAATGAAGGGCAAAAATCAAATTTTAAATGAATTATTTACAAAATAATTTTTATGCGATTAATTCGGTAACCCTGATTTGAAATAATCGTTAGTCTATCTATCGATGAATATCTAACTAAAACCACTGATATGTAAACTTTAATTAAACAAATAAAACATTTAATTAAGATCTGTTGTCCTTAGTTGGTAATGTTGGGTCTTTTTTATTATAAATAAAACATAAATACTTTTGATTTCCCGTCCCTTTGGTACAAGTACTTTCTAAATATGCATAAATAGGATATATACATGTGTACAGTAACTCTCACAAGGAAAGATTCTTTGGAATCAATTTCCGTTTTTGATGAAACTTGGTATAGGTCTAGTACCAGCAAAAATAATGGACCACTATTTTTTTTATTTGTCATCGTGGCCATTTAAGGGATGAAATCACTCCTCAAAATTAAGATAAAATTTCAATTTTGTTTGATTAGTCGAAAACTACAATACATAGAGAAAAATTTTAAATTAACGCTTCTAATGATTAAGACGAGTTAACTCGTTATGCAATATGGCGACTCAAAATGCTTTGACATGTATATATCATATATGTAATACTTCTATATGGCTAATGCCTATAAGTGGCAGGGTCACGGTAAGAGTGAAACAGGATAAGGGACGTAGCCTATTGTGCGCAAGTGCGACGGTTCTATCAAATTGCATGTATCCAATGAATATCCATATATTTAATAATTTGAATCTTACATATGCGCATACGGTACTATGTACTTACTGCTGAAGTGAAACAAACAGATTGTCGGTACTGTAGTATTTTCGCCTATTTCTTTATACGATTAGCTATATAGTAGTATTACATATATGGTATATATTCACTGGTACAAGCGCCGCCATCTGTGACAGATTTTTCGAAATACGGTATAATCGTAAGTAATGTTCATTTTTACCAACATAGTTTAGTATGATTTCTATTTTGTAAATTCCTAGGATGTCATTTTTTTATGTTGGCATCTCTGGTTTTCTTTATTTTTTTTAACCTTATCTATTGTACTTGTCACTTGCAGTAAAAGGTCCGGTATTTTGAGACAAAAAATTTTTCTCTATGGTTAAAATAAAAGGTTAAACAAATTTAACAATACAATAAGAAATATTATTATTGCGATGCATGTACGTATAATGACAGGGCAATTTAGGCCCGATTTACATTGACGCTCCGCTCTCATTACGATCTCACTACGCTCCCAATTCGATAAAATATTCTTACACAATAAACAATGAGTGTATTCACATCATCGCTCTGATATCGGTCCGATATCAGTCGCGGTTCGCTCCCGTTCCAATGCCACTCCAATATCAATACCACTCACGTAATATTTTATCGAAGCGATATCAGACTTGTTATGGCTTGTACCTATAGTGTAAACACTTTTTTGAGTCCACTCCACTCCACTTGCATTATGAAAAGATGTTTGTATCGAACTGAGACCGAACTGGGAGCCTACCCAGCGGCATTACAATGTGAATGGAGAACGAATAGGTACCAGCATGTTATCAGCACTGTAATGTGAACACAGCAAGATTACATCGGAGCGAGAATAGAGTGGGAGCGTATCGAGAGCGGAGCGTTAATGTAAATCGGGCCTTAATGTTACAATAAACAAGTCGATACTCGCGGCCAAGCCCTAAGCGTGTCTGTAAAAAATTGTGGATAGCAGTGTGTCAGTGAGTGGTTCGATACCGCTTAAGTGTGTCAGTCACACAACAACTATAGCCGTGTTCAGATCGATTGTTATCAACCAGTTTTAACAATAAGCGAATACATATATAGTAATATGCATGTACCCTAACACTGGCATACATGTGGGTATACACATGTAGTGTAGTCCCCTCTTCCTACAGACAGTGTAACGTTGATACACACATTATCGCACATCCACTTATACACTGATACGAGATTTATGTTGTAAAATGCTGTGCGTTTGGAGTAGGAGGAAATTAGGTCATTTGTGACGTAAGCTATTATCCACATTGAAAAAGCCAGTATAGAGATACGAAGTTTGTTTCTGAATATTCTGTGCTCGCGGCTTTAGTATTTTACGCATGCTCACAAGTTATATTATTGCAACATTCGTATTCGCATTTGCGAATATCAAAAATAAATATTCGCATTTGCATTCATTGACATAAAAAATCTGACATTCGTCATCTTTAATATGTACATAAATAATTATAACTGAAATATGCAATTTTTAGGACTCCGTAGTCAAAATCTCGAAACCCTTATAATTTTGTTTAGTCCGTCCGTCTGCCACACCCTTATAATTTCCACATATTTTGGGACCATCAAAATGACAATTTTTTCCACGTAACAAATTATACCTTAAAGATTTTTTTGCCCAAACTTATACTGATTATTGTAGGTAAATATTTTTAAATATGAAAAAGGATTAACATTTTAAACAAATAAAATAGTATATCTGATTTTTTTATTTCGTTTTTTTATATAAATTACAATATAAGAATACTTTGATTGACTTAACACAATTAAAATAGTTATTGAACAACATTATTGTCAGATAATTTTCAAAATCATAAAAATAATATTAAAAATTTATATAAATAAAATAAATACATTAATAAATATTTATTTTATCAACAATTGATACCATTACGATCAAAATCACTATTACTCAATAATAGGAAATCGGATTCATCACAGTTTTTACTTATTAACTTATATTTATTTTTTGGTTGTTTCTTCCGAGTAATAAAATGAATAAACTTTTTAAAGTAAGGACGGTCTGCAATACACACCTGAAATTGAATAATTACTCTTTCAAATTTCAGTTTTTAAAAAAAAATCATGCCTCTCACTAAAGACGTTAATTAAAAAAAATTTTAATATATTTTATGAAGAGTACTTACCTCTATCATAAGAGATATTAGAAAATGAGTAATGGGGAACAGTAATAAAATATCACGAAATATACTTTTCTCATACTCAATTTCGTTATTATTTCTTCGTGGCATTAATTCCAGAAATGAATCAATTGGTGGATACGGATATAATAAAATTACAGTAGAAAATATTATTAATGCTACGAACGCAAATAGAATTAAACCTAAAAAGGATAACAAAGATAAGAACCATAGTTTAAAAAAAATTATGAATGCTAACCCCTCTATCGGCTTTTCGAACAGGGACGATTGCATCAAAAGGGCTGTCCAAACTATTGACAATTTACACTACTTGTGGTTTTCATCCACGATTAAAAACCAAACTCCAATTTAAATTACTTACATTCAAATAAATAATATATTATCAACTCAAATGTTTAAAATTTAAATATTATTGAAGAATATTTAACAAAAAAAAAAAAAAAAAAAAAAAAAATACTAAATAAAAGTATAATAGGTACTATTAAATTCCGATATATGGCAAATACAACAGATAAAATGATGACGCAATCAGAACGAATTAACTCGGGTTAGCCGCTAAAGTGGTTAATACATGTATTGTAACAAATGACACACTACCATTTTGTAATACTGATACACGATATGGTTTGCCCTTTGAATAAACAAATGATAATGTTATATACTGGAAGCAGCTAATTGAAAAAATCACTGTATTATCCCAACATTTAATAATTTCACTAGAGTTTTGAGCAATTTCCACGAATAAAATTGGTAACTTATACCTGAAAAAAAAATCGTAATAATTATCAATATTGTTATATGGAATTATTTGTTTTACAAATTACAGTGTTAAAAAGTTGAGTTAGCCAAAAACTGATGTTCATGTTATCGCATCGACTTTCAAAAGTAATTTATATGGCCTAGTTGAATACTTGTATTTTACGGGCTATGCTGCAAAATTCTTATATCTTCCAAGTATCTTGATAATTAACAGAGGTACAAATATTTGTAAAAAAAAAAACTTAATTGTGGCTAACTTAAAAGTGATTTAATGATAGTAAATTTTAAAAATTTTCGGTAACTTCAGAGATATGACCCTTTGTTTTTCTTTTAATGGAACGCATACTTTCCTTTCAAATACCATCAAAAAGCTAGCACAAGTATTAAATATTAAAAACTCTTCAATAATATATTATCTAGTACTTCCAACTAGCGGCGGGAATGATTACAGACCAAGTGGTCGGAAAACGACATTTCATATTACACGACCAAATGTTATTCCAATTAATGGCGGAAATGATCCCAGGCTAACAAGAATTCTATTTAAAATTAAAGAATGGATTTTAAACATTCCTCTAATGCTTAAGAAAGTGTCGATATTTATCTAAATTACATGGTAGACCAAATGGTCAAAAAACGACATTTTATATTACAGGACCTAGTAGTATGCTAATTAGACCAAAAGAATTAAAAATCACAAAGTGATTGAAAAAATTATCCGGATCGGCCGGGAATCGAACCCAGGATCTTCTGGTAACTAGCCAGACGTGCTAACCTCTACACCAACGATCTCATGCTCGGTAAGCGGCCAAGCCGGACATCCATTCAATCACTTATGTGTATTAGTACTCTTTCTGATTCGAGAAACAGTTACAATTTTAATTTCAAATATTATCGAGTGCTTGTGAGACACTACTACGTATGACAAACTTTTGTTTGCATTTCAACACACGCAGTATTGATATGTTCACTAATCGTTCAGCTAAACTGAAACTTTAAGCACTCGATTTCTTTGGTAATTCTAAGTAAGTGATAAGGGCAACGAATACACTCATTTACATTCAAAAGAAATTATTTACAGCCGTCTTTACTAATTGTTTCAGATGTAATTAGTTTTTGGGTAATTCAATTTCTTAACAACGTAAACTCCCAAAAAAAAACCTGTATATGTTTTTAATACATTTTTTTTTAAATACTTACCATTTTTGTGCCATTAAAAAATATAATCCTAAAACTTGTATTAATCCACAAAATATAACCTGTAACATCAGTGGTATAATATTCATTAGTGACATTAATGAAGCCACTGGTCTCTTTGGAACCAACTTATTAGATGGACCTAAAATAGAAATTTATTTTTAATAAAATGACGCTTTTAATAAATTTGAATGTTAAAGTGTACCTTGACGTCCCATACTGAATGCCAAACTAGTTGTTAGAATTAAGTCAATATATAAGAATTGCATATCTCCTAAGCTCGAATGTCGCTAAAATTACATAAAAAAATCTGTTTTTAAAAATATTAAAAACGAAAATAATAAATTTAACTATTAAGATGTTAGAGAAATTCATACTAGAGAAATTCATTACATTAAGCTACAGTTAAAATTTGAATTGAAGGAGTTAGAAATTTGGCATGAGAGAATTTTTTTGCAATAGTTGCTGCGCCGCCATTTTGTTTATGATTATGTCAATTTGTGACCACAAGGTTCAAGGTTTTATCTCTTAAACAATAATTCGTTCAAACTCTTCCAAGATTTCTTTTAACATCTTAATATTTGAACTTATTATTTTATAAAATATTGAAATATAAAAAAATAACAGTAATTATAATAATATGCCTTTAGAAAATTCTTTGAAAAGATGTAAAGCTGCATGAAAAACATAAGAAAACAGTTTAGAAAACGAAGTTGTTTAAAATAAATATGAAGTGATAGCTAAGAACTTGTAACTCAACTGTTGCCATAAATGTTTTGACACAGATCGAAGAGTATTTGTCATATTTAACTTGCTAATATCACAAACTAACTTATTTAGACTGTAGTCTAGAAATCTGTAAGAATATTGAATATTCTAATCTCTCAAAATTACTAAATAGGTAAGTAGGCTTAGTGAAGTATGTTCAATTATTATTGAAGTGACAAAGCCACTCATAAGAGGTAGGGGGGGTTAGTAAAAGGTACCGTAAATCCTTCTAATTTTACCTACTGAACCTAACTTCATTATACCACATTTTAAAAAAAAATTAAAACTTCATGGCTTATAATACCTATAGCATTTTTTTTAGTGACACAGCTATTTCTAAGAAACTAGTAGTGTCCTATAAATTTTTCTGACATTGCATTAAAGGCAATTTAATTTGAAATTTCAAAAATTTTACATTAAAAATTAAATTTAGATCTGAAATTGTTCCATTACCCTGATGTTTATTAATTTTTTTCCTTTTTGCAAACATATTTATCATTTAAGTCCAAGTTCTCAGTAGTCTAAGAAAGCGTTGAATTAAGAAGTCAAAGACTATAGAATTTGTTAAGAACGATATGAAAGCACTTGAAGAATTAAGTGATATTTTATGATTTAAGTCTGTAAATTACATTACAGATTGCACTTTTTCCACTTACTGTATACAAAATCAATACCGATATAAACTGGATAAAGCTATACATTGCCATGTACTTGAAAATTGCAAAATTTGTAACAAGAGCGCATCTACCTTCTAATGCAATCGCTTTAACGCAAGATATATCTTGGATGTTCGATGTGAACGGTGCCGCGACACTAGCTTCCGATTCACTTAGTGAAATTCCAATATGAGCAGCCTTAAGTGCCTTCAGAAAAAAAAATTAACTTAATATTGAAAATTACTTTTAAAAGATATTAAGCACTTACGCCACAATCATTAGCGCCATCTCCTACCATTGCCACTATGTAGTCTAACTGTTCCAATTCCATCACTAGTTGAGTCTTTTGTTCTGGACCAAAACGAGCGAATATTGTACCTTTCAGCAAGATACTAGGAATCCATTTAGAGTACGCATTTTTTAATACAGTCCAAGTGGCTCCATCCATGGCAAAATGATAACGTTTGCCTTTCAAATGTGATAAAGGGAATGACTAAAATTTGTAACAAAATAAAAATGTAAATACCCTAATACCCACTATTATAAAAGACAAAAGAATCAATGAATAACTATAACTCGTAAATTAACTTCTTACGTAAAATAACATTCGAACTATCTTGAAATTAAAAATTTGTTATTAGCCGATTTATTAAATCAAATATTAATCTGCTATTATGCGGTAGATAGCAATACTAGTTTATAGATAATAAGTGAAATTTATAAAATGTTTTGTGGTATTTCTGAACAAATATTGAAATTTAAATTATGTACTAATATATTTCAGTTTGTAATACAAATATACAATGGGCCGATTCGTATCGGGGTAAGCCCAAGCCGCTTGCGCTCATTTTGAATCTCAGAACTACAAATATAATATATGTATAGGTATACTAGAAGGAATGCACGTATTACTTTACTATTGTGACAAGTGTAACCAGATTCAAGTAACTGGTGGTAAATTCAGTCATGCGTTGTGCGAACAAACAATTTCAATTACACAGGGTAGAATTGAAAATTACAAGTACTGACTAACTATCTAATTTTGATATAAAAAAATTATTACAAAAAGTTATCTAAAGCATTAATAAATTTATATTATCGATGAATGTTTTATACAGCTACTTCAAACTAAAAAAATTTGATTAATTATAATAAAATAATATATTGTGCAATAAGTGCGGGCAATCGAAAATCCCGCACGAGTTACACATATTATTTTTTATTACAAATTTCACATACTTTTTTCTATTATTATTACTATTTTTGACATTTTTATTACTTTTTAAAATAATATTTTTAAGTGTTCGTCTTTTTTTCTGAATTAATTATTGTTTAAATTACTTTGTTGGTGGTTTCTATAGAAATAATTATGAAATATTTATTAAATGAAAAATTAAGAGGCGGCTTTGCGTGTTTTGATTAAATTTTGCGTGTTTTATTGTCAATTTGCGTGTGGAAAGTAACTTTCCACACGCAAAAAAGTATGTGGGAAGAGTACAGTGAGCAAACAGCTATTTTGCGTACGGAAATGTGTGCGCCAAGTTAGTACTTCTCCCGCATGAGTAATAAAAAATAATATTTCGAATATTCAATATAATTAAAAACGTAGGTTAAAGACGAGCCTCCTTTTTTTTCACATAACGCCACCCAACGACAAAAATATTTACAAATGCAATATGGCGTACTAAAATCTTGACATTTATAACAAAAATAATTTTACTTACAAGTAATACGACATATGATCATCTTACAAACATTTCCACTATAGTTTTTACACGTTATTATGGAACATCGCACCATTTTCAACAAAATTAATAATAATTTAACACTAAAAAATACTTTACTATTATAGACCTTCACAGCACGATGTCTGCACAATAACTGAATAGTGCATTTGTGTAGAGACAAAAATTAAACAAAATGTATTCTATTTGAATGATTGCGTTCCTTCTACCCAATATATGTATACATATATATTATATTTGGAATTCTGTATTTTGAATCAATTTGTGCTTGTTTTGAAGCATTGGTTTGCTTTTGATATGTTTGTATATTCCTGTCTCACTTTCCATGTTCTAGAGAGAAGGGTGAAGGTATGTATACGATGTATACCGAACGCTAATACTTGAGCCTTCTCTGTAGAACATGGGAAGTGAGACAAGAATATACAAACATATCAAAAGCAAGCCAAATGTGCTTCAAAACAACACAAATTGATTCAAAATGAGCGCAGGCGGCTTGGGCTTACGCCGATACGAATCGGCCCAAATGTGTATGAACCATATTTTTATGTAGTATTTAAGAAATTTATTATACTACATATATGGTATGAACGTGTTTAACATGTATGAATACGAACATAACCAAATAAAATATGTACAAGTTGTACAAAAGTGTCAAGCTAATCTCTGAGTAAAATTTACTTGGTCAATTTTTTTCCTTAATAAATTTATTTATGATTTATAATTTATAATATCAACATCTATAAGACTATAGATAAACTAAATTTACTTCACAGATTTACTTACTCGTTTTTGATAATACATACTAGGCACAAAAAAAATTAGTATTAAAATTTTTTTTTTCAAATAATAAAAAAATAAACTTACATAATTTCCGTTAATTGACAAGTCAGTATAAATTTCATTTGGTGAATTAATCAACTCGAATTGTATACTTGGGTGACCCAAAGGTGTTTTCAATAGACTATTATGTTTTACCAGTACAATTTCTTCATTTCGTTTAATCATTTCACATTCTCTTCCGACAGAAATGGCCGTCATAATATTGTCACCTAAAAAAAAATTTCATTGAAATTCTCAATTTCGAACAAAATAACTTATACATAATATGATTGCTTTAGTCAAAGAATTCAATAATTTTTTAGAAATCTAGTTTCTGGCAAATCTGTTATTTTCAGGTATATACGAGTATTCTTTATGTATGATCCACACTTTCACGAGAACATGTGGTAAAACGCTTACACGAGTGACTCAAGGCAAGGTAAGTTTCCAACACTCTCAACTTAATTGTTTCAGTTATACTCCATGATAGACAACGTAACTGAAGCGTTCACATTCTTGTTTTCACGTTTACCCACATCGTCTCGCGAAAGTGTGGATCAGGCATCAAAATACAGTGTAAACTAATGACTTAATAAAAAAATTGTTCAAATAAGAATTTTAGCTACCGGTGTAGGAAATTCCTGTAGAAAACTAAGTCCTAGAAGCCTGGGATATATTCCGTAAGCATTTCCTTCCAGTATCTATACATTTTTGTCTTTTTTTCGATTAGATGAATATTTTAGCAGTGGCGATTTTAGTGGGTAGGCCCAAAAATTTTGAAAAATTAATAAAACATTTATTACGTTTTTTTTTTTCATCGGCAAGAATTCTGAGTAAAAATACTTCGCCAACTATTATATTTTTGAAAAATGTGTTTTTTCAATTTTTTTTTGGTCGTCAATTGTATTTTTGGAGAAAAATAGCGACATTTTTTGTTTATCCTCTAGGGCTCTCTATTATAATATGTATACAAAAATTCGGGCCGACCTAAAATAAAAATCGGCTTAATCTGCAAATAAGCTAACTCCATTTTTTATCAAAATACAGATTATTATTTCACTAACTTATTTTGTGTGGTGTATGTAATTCTGTAACGGTGATAACTCCTAAATTTTAAGAAAAGAAGGTTAAATTTTAATAAAATTTTAATTATAAAACAAAATATTTTTTATTACTCGTGCGGGAGAAGTACTAACTTGGCGCACACATTTCTGTACGCAAAATAGCTGTTTGCCCACTGTACTCTTACCGCATACTTTTTTGCGTGTGGAAAGTAACTTTCACACGCAAATTGACAATAAAACACGCAAAATTTAATCAAAACACGCAAAGCCGCCTCTTAATTTTTCATCTAATAAATATTTCATAATTATTTCTATAGAAACCACCAACAAAGTAATTTAAACGATAATTAATTCCGAAAAAAAAAGACGAACACTTAAAAATATTATTTTAAAAAGTAATAAAAATGTCAAAAATAGTGATAATAATAGAAAAAAGTACCTATGTGAAATTCGTAATAAAAAATAGTATGTGCAACTCGTGCGGGATTGTCGATTGCCCCACTCAAGCGAATGAGCGCACTCACTACGTTCGTGCGCTCAACTTCGCTTTCGTGGGCAATCGACAATTTCCCGCACTTATTGCACAATATACTATAAACAAGCATGAGAAATTAAGCAGTTTTAAGTCGCTACTGTAAAATCAGCTACAATGGAGTTAGCTTGTTTGCAGATTAAGCCGTCGAAACGCTAAAATCGCCTCTGTATTTTAGAAATAAAACAAATATTAACTTTTAAACAATTCACTCTGTATTAAGTCCAACTTAACCTAACCAAATCTAATTTAACGCAACCCAGTCCAACTAATTATATACATACAAACAATATGTTTAAGAAATTTTCATTTTTTTTCAACTGTCTAAGTTTCTCTTAAACATAAGTTAACTTATTCTTACCAGTTATCATGACTGTACGTATTTTAGCGCTATGTAGATTTCGCATTGTTGGTATTGTTTGTGTTTTTAAAGTATTTTGCATTATCAGTAATCCCAAAAAGTGTAAATTATTTTCAACCTATAATAAAACAAATTTACATAAATTAAGTGATTTTTTCGATAATAGATGTATATGTGTTAATCGCCAATATTATATAATTAAAATATTATATAGACATATACATGCATAGAATTTTTAAATTGTTTGATTATAAGCAGAGATGTGACTTATTTAAGATACAAGTATTTGAAATACAGATACAAGATACAAAATACGTATTTTCATCTTATATCTGAAATACTTTTTTAAAAATGTATTTTGTATCTTGTATTCAGATACTTTATTTTGGTATCTTAGTATTTTGTAAATACTTAAGTTTGCTAAAATACTTTTACCCATTTTTACCAGTTAATCCCATCATAAGGTTAAATTAAAACTGAGTCCTTAAAACTTTAATTTCTCTAAAGAATCAAAAGACTCTATGATCTTTGTCTACCGCCGTCGCATCGCCACTCTCGCCGCGCCTGCGCCCTATTATTATTGCTGGCGTTGATATATAAAAAAATAGTAATAAATTATTCAAAACTTATTAAATTAAATTTTAAAAAATATCATTTGGTTATAAGCAGCACTACAAAAGATTGCGATGTTTGTGACGTCATTAAGATATTTAATATAAAAATGTTTATAACAAGCAATAATTGCATAACATGAATAATTCAAAATAAAAATATATTAGTGTTTTTGACGTCACATATGCGCTTGGAAACTGTGTGCGTGTTACTGGTTCTAATTGTAAGTTTAAAAATTTATTTTTAATTTGATATAACTTTTTGAATATTAGGTAAAAAAAGAAAATAGTAAATACCCAATTAATGTGTAATGAAATAAACTAAGTAAATCTCAAAATTAATAAAAACTTTTTTTTAAAAGTATTTTATCTTAAAAAAGTATTTAGAAAATACGTATTTTGTATCTAGTATTTCAAATACCATTTCCACAAGTATCTTGTATCTAGTATTTCAAATCCTTTTCAGATACTTTTTAAGGAGTATCTTGTACATCTCTGATTATAAGGGACCGAGCCTGAACTAGGTGACAACCCTGGTACCGAATGTGGCGCCTTGATATGACAAATCCAAAATGTTGGGTGTGAGTGTTACTATATGGTTTTACTTGCATTACAAGTGTTTTAGTTATAGTACAGTAACTGAAGCATTTGGCTATCAATTTTTTCGAATGGGATGGATTCGTTTGAAATTTGAACTGTAGCTAGGGAGTAGCCCAAGAAACAAAAGTTATATAATGCTGATGTATGCTTTCACCCTAGGGGTGGAAGCCCCCCCTTCTGGGAGTAGGAAATTTTTTTATGAAAAATAACCTCACCATTCGATAGAGGGGCAAATTCTAAGCAAAAAATGTTTTATAAGAATTTTTTGTGCAATCAATACTTTTTAAGATATTGGCGCATAAATGTGATAGTTTTTAGCCCAAAAAATGCATGTTTTTGAGGGATTTTTTGCAAATATCTCAAAAACTACAAGTTTTACACAAAAAATTTTCATGAGCAAAAATAAAGATAATTAAGTACCAAAGAGATTGCATTTTTTTTTATTTTTGTAAGTAAAATAGAACCCGAGTTATGACTCCTTGAATTTGAAATCAATTTTGACGATAGTTAAAATCGAAACTTTCAATGTCATTTGGCGGAAAAATTAAAGGTTTTTGATTATATTATATTGTTTATGCCAAAAGCAAACTACTATTTTAATCTGACAGCAGATGGCAATAATATTGCCAAGCTCGGCCCATACTGGCATTTCTAGAAAACTGAAAGGGTATGAATTGAACAGTGAACCGAGCTCGTTGAATAATATAATTCCAGCTTTCAATCAGTGTAGTACAGTTAATAAATTGATTAGTTATGTGTAAATAGTGAAATTAATTCTTATATAAATAAAAGTATTTTACCTGTTCTCTACTGATTTTTTGTACATCTTTCCATTTAAGTTTTGCATCTAAATTCTTATAAGCTAAACCCAGAACACGGTAACCTTTTAAAGCGTATTCTTTAAGTAAACTAGCAAACTCTATTGGCACAGTATTTGGATCACATTTACTAACAATTTTTTCTGGCGCTCCTTTAATATACAACGTGAAACATTTCGCTCCAAGAATCTTACAAATAACCGACATACTTTGCTGATCGGACGAAAATGCAAATTGTCGAATTATTCCAATTTGATAAGGTAGCTAAAAATGTGTATATTTAAAAAAAAATGTAATTTAGGAAAATTATATTGATAGTTTAGGGAAAATAACCTCAATATTTTCTCCATCAGTTGTAGGTAGTTCTTTATTTTCCCCTGGAGGATATACAACAGTTGGAGGTAATATTTTATAACGTGAATTTTCCGCGCCAGGTTCGTCCATTATCTGTAAGGGAACAAATTAATCAAAAGATTTATAAAACAAATAAATCGAGTGTACATACCCACTTAGTAGCTTCGAACATATTTAAATCCAAAGGGTCTCCACTAATTTTACCCTCCAATGTCGTTAATGAATGACAAGTTGCTAAAGTTTGGACAATGGGTGCTTTGGAATCAAGTGTTGTTACATCTTGAATTGTAACAGTAAATTTGGCATCTTCAACAGGTACAATAGCATAAAAAGTTAAGCCTTCTTGAGTTAACGTTCCAGTCTAAAAGGGCAATTTAATAATTACAATTTAAGAAAGCGCCATAAAAAAATATGGTGTTAATGTTACCTTATCGAAACACACTAATTTCAATTTCCCCGCCATATTAATTTTGGCTGGACTAGTACAATGAATTCGTTTGCGCGATAAACGTTTTTGGCTGTACACGGTACCGGTTGTCATAGCAGCTGGTAATGCTGGTGGGACTATAATTGTAATTATATCGAGAGTTCGTAATAAAATTTTTACCGTTTGTGCCTGGAAATTGTAAATAAATATAATATTTTATATAGTATTATAGTTGAAAAAATATTCCCAGACACTTTTGATAGTTTCTTTGTCAACGGATAATTGTCTTTTTCTAATTCCAGTCAAACAAATAAATAGTGCATAGGGTACTAATTGAACATTAGGTTACGAAATAATAATACGTGATTATAACTTAACTGTAAACATATACAAGGTGGTCCAGAATTATGTACCGTAATTGATAGAGCTCGTAGTACGTTCAAAAATAATGGTACCTTTTCATGCACACTTTTTTTCAAAACTCAATAATAAGGGAGATACAACTCTGTAAAGGGGTTAAACGAAAACCATTATTTCTTAAATATTTTCCAAACGCTTTTGAATAACGGATTGATATTTTAGGGGTACTAATTTTGCGTTAGAAGGATTAAATTTATGTCAACACTTATTCCACCACTCATGACTAAGGGGTGGTTTTGGGTGGTAGGTGTGAGTTATCACGTCTTTTCTTTTTTAATTTGCAATTATTTAAATAAAATCCCTGATAATATAATTCCTCAGACAATTTCACGCAAAAAAGTTATACTTGTTACATTTCGATAAATATTACCGTTTTCGAGTAATTTAAAGTAGAAGTATCTATTTTCCAAATTATCCCCTAATCATAAGTGACGGAATAATTGATACCACAAATTTAATTATCTTAATGTTCATACGCGCCCCTAGAATATGAATCCAGTAATCAAAAGCGCCTAAAAAAATTTAAAAAGAAAGAAGTCAGTTTCGTTCCACCCCTCTACATTTTACCCCTCTGCTTTATCTCCCTTATTATTGAGTTTTGGAAAAAAGTGTAGATGTAAAGGTACCATTATTTTTGAACATACTATCAGCTCCAGCAATTACGGTACATAATTCTGGACCACCCTGTACATAAAATAATGGGGTATTTGACAATTTTTTAAAAACCATCTTAGTGTGTTTATTACTTCTTACTAAACTCATAATACACATTTTTAAATTATTTTGTACTATATTTTTAGTAAAAATCACGGATCAAATTTCAGTTTTTAAAAAGATCGCCAAAACGATGCTTTCTGTGACGTCAAATCGTATGACGTCATTGGCTCTTAAAACATTGAGTAGTAGTAGTAGGTCTAGTAATGAAAATTAATAATTAAAATTTTTTTTCATAGTTACCAAAAAAGTAAACAGTTTTTTTCCTAACTACAAATATAATACCTACATATTCGAACGAGCTTGTGACGTAAGCTGCTTTTGCTTGATGTTTTTGATTACGTCATTTTTAACGTAAATTTTATAATTTAATTTAATTAAAATTTTTATATTTTTGAATGAAATAACTTGTAAAAAAGCAATATTCAGTATCATTATGACTCGAGCAGTTATTTAAAAATCAAAATAGATATTTTTTAAACTACTGTCAAATACCCCATTGAATGACTGGATTCATTGCAAAATATTTAATACTATTATAGTAGCACTACATTCTCGCGAGGTCGCCTCGACGAGACGTTCGTCGAGATTTTGACGAGGCGAGACAACACGAGTATATACCGTCTACACTCTCGCTCATTACTCAGTTATTCATACTGCTCATACGCGTTCGTATAGTTTGAAATGTCAATCATAGATGGACAAGATGGGTGATGTCGGTGATATGGATTCAAATAACTGCTGCTGCAGTTCTATGTACTGTTGAATCCTATAATTTTCTTCACGCATATTACACAAAAAAGTTTAAAACAACGTTTAAAATAACGTTTTTGTAAATTTAAGGCATGATTTTAGGTTATGTATAAAAACATAATAGTACGCAGATATGCAACATATGCAATATCAACACACGAGTATATGCGAGAGTGTAGTTGATCGCCTCGCCTCGTGTCTCGTGTCCTTTGACTTGTGACAAAAAACCGACTCAGATCGGAGACCTGACGAGGCGAGGCAAGGCTTGACGAGGCGAGGCGAGGTAACACGAGAGCATCAACTACACTCTCGGCCTCGCGACGTCTCGTGTTGCCTCGACGAGAGTGTAGTGCTACTATTAAAAATATAATATTTGAAAAACAAAAATCAGTGGATGTCAATATGTACTGCTTAGAAGTTTCAAATCAGTTAAAATCAAACGAAAATAGTTTATTCTAATTGAAAATAACATACTTCACTTTGCAGTATTGCATCATTTTTTAAACTTTGTGAAGATGAAATATTATTATGTCAAATGTTTTAAAAAACTAAATAAAAACCACTGATTAAGGACACTGGTGTAGTGTTGAAAAGTGTACGACAAGGACAAAAAAGAAGGGAACCTATAAAAGTGTCTGGGAATATTTTTGCAACTATAATAAATTTTAATACAAAAAATATTCAGTTATCTTTTCTCGTAAAATGTAATGTTGCTGAGATATTTACATGCACTTATCGTTCTGATGAATAGAACTGTAAATTTCAACAGTTAAATACTTCAGAAACAGTTCATTTTACGAGAACAAAGTATCTTTTCTGTAGTAAAATTTACAGTCAACAAACGAAGGGTCTCACTTCCTGTAAAAAATCGGCCTGTCTATAAAAATGAAGTAACTACTTTTTCTAGCGTTTCTTTAGGAAATTGAAGTTGATTTTAACAACACATATGGATACTACTGATAGTTACCAACCTTACTTTAGAAATAATTTGGCTAAATCTTTGTATAATGCTTTATTACATTTCTCTCCGTTCAAATTCTGTTAACTCACAATTAATCATACATAGGGTCATAATGGGTTAATTAATGATTTTGCGATATAACAATTAAAAATAAATATGAAAATAATTTGAGTTGTCAACTTCTCACTATATTTAAATTGTTTACATTACGAACCGGTTTCGAGCGATTAGCTCATCATCAGGTATCAAACAAGATTAATCGCTCGAAAACCGGTTTGTAATTTAAACAATTTAAATATAGTGAAAAGCTGACAACGCAAATTATTTTCATATTTATTTATAATATGGATTTTCACAAAGTAAATCTTTCTAGTGTTAATTATATAACAATTAAAATGTAATTTCTTAAGTCTTTTTTTGTTGGTTAGATGCGCAAGCCACATGCATGGTTTGTATAGTACTACTGAGTTTGTTGTTTATATAACTGAGTTTGCGATAACGTATCTCCCTAAATCGGTTTCAAACTCGTGATCTATCAGACAAAAACGACACTACTAGTTATTAAACCAGCTAGGGTTTAATTACAATTTATTTTTTTAAAAATTATTAAAATTATTTGGTTAAGTCATAAGAAAATTTCTTACCCCACGTTCTATATATAGATAAACACAATAAGCCATTCCAATGGCTGCGACTACAAAAAGAAAGCATACAAATCGCATTGTGTCTTGATAAAACTTGAAACTCATTGGTTTCGGATACAGTATACTTCTAATTAAGCCTCCTTTCGATGTTTCGAAACCAGTTCGAACCACGAGTGCTAATACCTGAAAGAATACTTTATCAATTTTTTACACTCTTTATAAATTACCGCGTATAAAAATTATTACATTTTGATCATCGTGGTACCGAGCTTGAAGTACTTCAGTGCCAGCAAATATTGTATGAGTCTTATGACGATTTGGTGAGTACCAATCGTTAGACATATTGGGAGGCGTCTTTACAACAGGAGTGCTTTCGCCTAAGGCAATAAAATTTGAAAATTAACTCTTTGTCTACAGATAATATTTTTAATTTTTTTTTTGTTTTGTACCTGTAAGCATTGATTCATTCACTATACACAGACCATTCAACAAGACAGCATCACAAGACATAGTACATCCAGTTTTTGGGATCGCAATTACATCACCAGGAACCAATCGCCAGGATTCTATCACCTTTGTTTCCCGGCTTTCCAAATCTCCGTTAGTATCATCAGTAGAATTTGATCTACAGATTTGCACATTTTGAGTGTTCGAATTTTTGACCATATTACATAATCTAACATTTTGCTTAAAAAAATAATTCAAAATTCATTATTATTTATTAATTTTGAAATTTTAACTTCGATCTTTTACCTTTCGTGTTTCACGTAACGAAGTGCCCATTGAAACAATGGATAGGAAAAGTATACAGCTTGCATACTGATAGTATTCGTCTAAAGACCAAAGTATTATTGAAAATATTTGGAACACATAAAAAGGATGGAAGACTTCTGTTTTAAATAATTTCCAATATGATTTGATTTCGATGTCGATTCTATTTGGTCCATACAATTTTAAACTAAAAATTTTTATTTCAGTTTATCATGTTTTCGAAAATAATTGTTTTTATTCAGACGCGTATACAATGGGGGCGGGGGTCAAGGGGTCATGACCCCCCTCCCTCGAGAATTAAAAATATACATTTATTTTATAATATATCTAAGGTGACCAGATTTGTAAAGAGTCAAAACGGGACAACTGATCTTACCGGGGGGTTTGGGGGTACGGAGTACCCCCCATGAGGAAAGGGGGTCCTCCCCCGAAAATTTTTTGAAAATTTAAGTCAATAATGGTGTTTTTAAAGCCATTTAGGGTGCCAATTTTTCTTAGCTTTGCTTTAGAAAATTTGTTTGCCAAAATTTGCTTTAAAACATCGGAGCGGAGTTGGAAAGCCAATTCAATACTGCCAAAATGAATACGTCCTCTCATATTTGGGAAAAGACGAAAGAACCCAAGTAAAGGGTTTTAACGACAGTTAAAAGTTATTTCAAATAATGAATAAAACTTTTCATAAAATAGCGTATAAGTTCAAATATTGCCAAAACGGGACAAATAGGCGTCCCGAGAAGTTTGGCCGAGACACCGGGATATATCTCCGAAAAACGGGATTGTCCCGTTGAAAATGGGACGTTTGGTCACCTTAAATACATCAAATATTACATACAACTTACAGTGGTGTATTACACACAGCTTATAACTTTTAAGTCTTTAATTACAATTGCCAATGAAAATTATATCATTAGTAGAACTTCGATTAACCGTCATTCAATTATCCGTCAATGTCTAATAAAAAAAATAATAATACAATCTCTGGCATTAGGTATACAAACCTAGTTTTCAAACGCTCCGGTCTAATTCAATTAACCGTCACAGTTCCGGTCCCGACTGTGATGGTTAATCGAAGTCCTACTGTATTAAAATCGTACTCTAATAGCAATTTGAATTATATAATAAAAAATCATTTTATAAACATACAGCTGAGCTCTTTTTTATGCGGTTTTTTTGTGCGATTTTTTTATGCGGTTTGTAAAAAATGGCCATTAAAATGCATAATATGAATCAAAATCACGAGACAGTAAGAAACTTAAACAATTACTATAATAACTTTCTTTGATAAAAATACTTTTTAACGGCTTTGAAGCATTTAATCAATACATAGCATAAGAACATAAATTATTGCATAATTTAATTTTGTTATAGATGTATTTTTCAAAATTTTCATAATATTATAAAATTGAAATAAAATGTTTCTACGTGTAAATTAATGCTTTACAGAAGTGATCATTGAGTGATGTTTTTTCGATGAAACTTTTTTTATGCGGTTCCGACCAACCGCTTAAAAAAGGTTTTTTGTACAATCTGGATCGAACTATACTTTTTATAGCTATTTATGATATTTTTGAATATATTTTTTTTTTGTGCGATTTTTTTTATGCGGTCTTCTCCGCCGCACAAAAAAAGGATCAACTGTACTATAAAATATGAAAATACTCACAATTCAGTTTCTTGTTCTTCCGTTAGTCCTTTTATTGAAGTTGATAGATTTTTTAATTTATAAACTTTTTCTACAGGGTCTAATTTTTTAAATTCGTTTGAGCTGTTATTCCATATATATTTTTTGTGCTGATATTCAAAAAAGCGTATATGTTGGTGATTATCATTTAAATAATAGTCTATATCTAATATAGGAACAAAACTTGTTTGGTTTAAATTATCTTTAACTGAAAAAAAAAATTAAAAGCATCAGTTTAAATTTTCTAAAATACAAACTTATAATACAATTAATTATAATTCTCTTTAACTAACCAAAAAGTAGCGTAGCGTCTTCTAGTTTAGATTTTTTGTATAGTAAACAATACAAATTGCCACACCAATTAAAGATTAAGTATGGAATGCCGAGTAATAAAATTGAGAAAGTATGATAAATCACACTTCTTAAGTAACTTTTTTGTAGGCCATAAATTGTTAACGTAACGTTATCTTCTTTTGAATGTTCAATATTTTGAATATGATTCCCAATAATTGGTTCGTATTTAGTGTTGTCATCTGGAAAACAATTTAGAAATTCAAATGGTTGAATATATAATTAACCCTTTACACTACGGCGGTGGAAATTCCAACGGTAAATGAACTCAACGTCTGTAACGATTGCTGTGATAGAAAAGAAAAATCTAGAGAGGTCTCAATCTAGTCTCAAGAGAGACGTTCTTTAAAAATCTTAGATCCATATAGAAAAACTCTCAAAATGCAAAAGGTTTTTTTGGAAGGCGGCGATTAAAAGCTTTGATGGTCTTTAAAATTAATGTTCAAAGAATTATCTTGGGTAGGCAAGAAAATACAATTATTAAATAACTAAGTAATAATCTACATTCTATATACCCCTTTTGGCTTAACATGACATCTGTATATGTTTTTATACATAGGGTTGGGCGGGGTGAAAAAAGACACTGCTCGAGCGGGGTAAAAAAAAGACATACTTATATTAAACTTAACAGTGTTAAATTCAAAAAATAAAAAATATTACAACAAAATACATTAGTATTTTAAGCTGTCTGGGCCAAAAAATTATTTTTTGGAATGGGCTTTATAACATAAAATTTTCTCCCAAACCTCTGTTATTCATGAGAGAAAAACTTTCATTCCGCGACGATAAACTTTTTCAGTAAGTAAAAAATCTGATAAGATAGAGTGCTGTATTTTTCTCTAGTTATTCTACATGATTTAGTAATGTAAAGTACAAAGTTTTATTTAAATGGTCCGACTGCTTGTAATTTTTTTTATATGTTAAAAAAAAGAAAAAAGTGGGGTAAAAAAAAGAAAAAACAAGGGGTTAACATTTAGAAAAATTAAAAATTATTGACAAGGATTTTCATTTTAAAACTAGATAATGGCATGTTTATGTATATTTTATGGATTAAAAAAGTACTGATTCTTCAATAAAACAATTTTTTTGTTAGTGAGCAGACGGTTTTCATGGATATCAATTTCAGCTCATTCGAAAATTTGTATTTTTAACCCATGAAAATTTATTTATGTTGCTATAAATTATAACTATACTTTACTGCACACATTTAGTATTTTTAACTCATTCATAGATTATTTTGATTTATTTTTTTACTTTATGTAAAGTAGTGTAAAAAAAAGACAGCCTCAAATTAACATATTTGGTTTTTTAATGAGCTACAATAAATTTTGTGTTAGTTGTACGTTTGTGAAATAAAAATTATTTTAATATTTAAAGTCCAAAGAAATTTTCTGTGAGTCAAGCTTTTGCATCAGTTAACTTTTTCTGACTTTTGTTAATGCTGAATCTTAGCTAAAGTTTTTGGTAAAATACGTAAAATTTAAATATATCTATAAAAAATTTTGTAGTAGAGATAGAGTTGTAAAATAAAAAGTGTTGTACTGCTAATTACCCAAACTGTCTATTTTTTACCCTTCCAGTCATGTACTTGCAGTATCCTATTAGGTAGAGGTCTGTCTTTTATTTACCCGCCACTGTCTTTTTTTTTATAGATTTATGCCATTAACTTGAGTGAAAAAACATGCAAAATCTTAAAATACAATTTAACATCATACAGTATTTTTTTTTTGTCTAAAAATTCAAATATTTTCTACATGAAAAATGAAAAGATTTGATTTTGTCTTTTTTTACCTCGCCCAACCCTACATTGAATTTCAGTAAAAATGAAGATGAAGGAACTGCTAAATATATTAAATACAGCATTTAATACAGCACAATAGATCAAATAATTTACTAATAGCAGCTAGTTTATTAATAAACTATTTAAATAAACTATATCCAGTCTATAGACTTTCACCAAAGCTTCGTAAATTCTCCCTTTCCAGGAAAACAGTGATTAACGCTTAAAGACAACGATGATAATAGATTTAACAATAACTAGGTGAAAGCAGTCGCTTATCATGAGGCTTCGCTGCATTATAGAAATGGAACGGAGTTAGCGATCACAATAGACTCAGATTAATCTTTTTAGTACAGCCGACTTTCGTTATCAGGCCGCTTACGGGGCTGTAGACGAATATAATTCTAAGAATTCCTGTACCCCCACTTGTGCTTAGTAGTCGACCGCCGTAACTCGCACTTCCCCTACTTTTCAAGGGTGTGAGTGTGTACTGTTCTCTAGTTTATGTGACAGGAGTTTAAACGATACTGTCAACACATATTTTCTTTAAAAAATTTTTTAAAATCTTTTGTAGAAATTGTAAATAGTATTGTTAGTCAAACAAAGTTTGTAATATAATCCGTGCGATGAACGAACAAAACTTAGTTTAGTCAACTGCACATGTATTATGTAAACATGGACCTATAAAAAAATTATTTTAGTGAATAAAAAGATTCTGACAGGATGATTTATGAGTTGCACTATTAAACATCAACACCAATGTTCCGATCTCATATCGAGAGACTGAAATGAATTTTTTTCGTCATAGAGGGAGAATATTTACAATAGAAATAAAATCGGCGGACTCATAACGAGTGGACTGATAACGAGAATCGGCTGTATTAATTTTTATTTAAAAAATTCAAATTTTTATGTAATTTAATTTAATATTTAAATGAGAAAAAGCTATCTCTTAAGTTAACTGTGACAATAATATTTTTTATACTATACGTATAAGCCAAGTTAGTGTCACTTTAACTATCCTTATTTATTAATTAATAATTTTTTAGTTTTCTAGCATCGTCCAATTTTTTGTCATAACATTCTGGACATTTCAACAAAAAAATCTAAAATCAGCGTAAAAAGTTTCGCTCATTTCATTTCAATCAACTAAAATGTCATATAGAATCATATTTTTTAGATTACAATCTCGAATATATAACTAACTCCTCAATATTTGTTGATTCTGAAAAACAATTCCACCCAAAAAGGTTAATGTTGAATAAGTTTTAAGCAAAGTTAGTATCACTTATTTAACCATATTCATAACTTATAGCCAAAAGCATATTACAGTATAGCACCGATAATGGAAACATCAGTTTTGGAAATTTTTTGAGAGAGCATCAAATTAGTCAACATCACTTTTGGAAAGTTGCATCAAAAATGTCAAGTACATAAATATTAAATACTTGACATTTTTGATGCAACTTTCCAAAAGTGATGTTGACTAATTTGATGCTCTCAAAAAATTTCCAAAACTGATGTTTCCATTATATTTTACTACGTTGATTTATGTTAGAAATATGGCTAATTAATTTCGTTCCTGAATTACAGATTCTCAGAGTTTACAAAAATTTTTTTGAAGATAATAAACGTAAAATAATAGCATAAAACAACACGTTCAAAATACGACCAGCTGCTACTTTGTAACATTTTAATCAGTGCAGGAATCGTGGTATCCGTAGTAACTAATTTTTAGTGCTTTTTCAAATAATATATATTAACGCCTACTTTATTTATCAGTTTTTGTGTTATCAATGTAAAAATTAAAATTATATAGACAAAACTGTCTTTATTATTAAAATATTTAAGGTCATTAAATATGTAACTCAAAAAAAATACGTACTTTTAGTTAACTTTCAAGATTCATACTCAATTACTCTTAATAGGCAATAGCAATATATTTCTATAGAATAGATAAATAATTAATAAGAAGTAATTAGTTTTGCAATCAATTAATATACCCTGTCGCAGCATTCTGCATAACATAGCGAATTTCCAGTTATAAAAATTACCTCATTTTGAAGCTCAATATTTCGCAAACGGAGCTTAAAAATGAAAAATGGTAAAAGAAATGTCAACTTTAAGAACCCCTTCTAACGGCATTCAATACAATGTGGTACATAAAAAAAAATTGTTGTTTCTACTTTCAATACGGGAAATACTTACTTAAAAAATTTAAGATTTTTTTTACTACCTATATTTATTAACTGAGATCTACACCCATAGCATGCTCATGTAAAATTTTATTGAGTTTCGAGATTTTTATTCGGAACTTTAAAATAACACAAAGTACAATCAACTATTATGATATAATACAAACAATATACAGAAAGTATACATATAGTATGTTATACCTTATACACCAAGAGACTAAAATGTGAGTTTTAATCTCGAGTGTGAAGTTTGTTGCCAGAGGGCCTGTAAAGGCCCGAGGGCAACAAATCACACGAGGGATGGAGAAAAAACACTTTAGTCCTGTGGTGTATATACTATTTTTTGCAATTCCGAATAATTTAAAATTATAAAAATTTAAAAAAATTTTAAATGTCATTCAAATTCTATGTAATAATATTCCATCAAGTTTTTGGATAAATCAATATGGAATTGTACAATACAATATAATTGTTTTTCTACCCTGTTGAAGAATACACTCATTACATATCCGTTAATTGTTGAGAAAGTTAAGCATTATTCAAAGGTGTGGAGGAATTTTCATTACTCACTACCTTTTTGACTAATGAAATCACCGTATTAACCATTATTCAATGGGCTGACTTTTGTTTTGTGTATAATATACGTATCAATTTTTAATTTCAAATATGTTGTATAGTAACATCTAAGTAAACAAAGTAGCTTGTATTTTGTTTTCATCGTTTGTCCATATATAAACATTTAATGAAATTAGAGATAGATTAAAAATTGTATTCTTTTGATTTAAAAATATTCAATATTTAAATAAAAAAAAAGTCGTAGAAAAAATATCGTATTCTACTCGCTTGCAACGGCAATTACTCACCCAGATGCATTACGACATTCGCCTCGCAAGCTCGGCTCGTGTCGCAATTTCATCTTCGTGAGTAATAGTTATCATTACCAGCTTGTTGAATAATATACAATTGTCTTTATCTACTAGTTTGAATTTATTTATTATTTTCAATAACCTAGCAACGCTATTTAAGTTAAATTTCTGTAAATTGTGCTTGCTGATTGGTTTAAAAGCGGGAGCAAAATAATTTTTTAGTCCCTTGAGAGTTTGGGACTAAAAGTGGCACTTTAGTCCCTATTATGAGAGACTAAATCATGTTTTTTAGTCCCGGAATTGCAAAAATAATATTCTGTATAGCGATAGGTTGTCATAAAAATGAACATGTTTTCTGATTTTTCTCAAAAATTCGCTTACATAAGATAACGGTTCAACAGCCTATTATGGGAGTTTTTTCGCTCTTTACGACGGTATAAAAAAATTTCACGTTTAGGCAAATATAAAAAAAAAAAAAAAAAAAACATATTCTTGAGGTTCCAGACATCAGACATGTGGCTGAAGAACTCATCTAAAGGTTTGGGACTTCCAATGTTTTCATTAAATTTCGTAAAAATCTGATGTTTCATCCACAATTTATCGTACAAATATAAATATGTTTGTGTGTATAAATTTTAATGAATGTTATTTTCGGTTTCTAGGGTAATTTCTATCATAGCCTCGGACTCAAGTCTAACCATGACAGTGGCTGTAATAATTGAATTTTCTCTTCGGAAATTCGCTAATTATCAATAAATTTATAATATCATAAGCTCCCGATTTAGTAAACAATAAATTTTAAATTAAGATGTATTAGCTAATTATTTTCTAGTACTTGTATAGGGAAGTTCAAAATTACACGGTATATTACATCAAAAAATGTTAAATTTATAGAAAATTCAAAAAATTTAAAGATTTAGAACAGCCGATAAATAAACTAAAAGCTTGAACTAAAACGTCTAATTTTAGAAGAAATACGTTTATGTATATACAGTATACACAGATACAGGTCAAATCAACTAAAAATTGTCTGACGTCATTAACAAATGAAGGAAAATTATTATAGACCACGATCTTATAGACGTACCTATACAACCACTAATGTTACTAAAAAAAATATATAACAGGTAGGTAATTTTATGTACATCTCCTTAGAAGCTAGACAGTGCTGGGTACGTGTCCATTTGAGAGTAACTAGTAGAAGTAACTATCCAGAAAGTTGATAGTTCATTGTCCACTTGAGAGTACTTTCAATAACTCACTCTCCGGAAAACTGTCTGATATCACTCTCCGACAGTGCTCTCAAAACCGTGTCGACTTATAATAGACGACAGCTAATGTTATATTTTGATTAAGATGTCAGATTAATGTAATATTTGTTTGTAATTGTCAAAAAAGTTATAGATAAATGAAAAATTTGCTTCAATTTATAGCCAAATTTATATTTTAAAAAAGAATGAATCGTTTAAAAAAAATCCTGTTGATTTCTCAAATCATCCAATTTACGTTAGACTTCTTATGTTGAATATTCAAATATAATGCAATTTTAAAAAGTCTTTTATTTTTATGATCGGAGTTTTTATAATTTTCATGTTTGGGTTTTAATATAGTCTTCATTTTTGACAAATATTTTATTAATTTTGTAGTTTCTTTTTTACTTCATTCCTTTCTATTCATTTTAAAATTAAGTTGTTGAATATGTAAAATTTTGATATTTGAATTTTTTTAAATACCTATTCAATTTAATAGATTTTTATTAAATAAAGTATAAAGTAGGTACGTACATACGACAAATTAGTACAAATAAAAACAATATACAAAATCAATATAAATATAGCTGAGAGTGCTGTCACAATACGAATTTTGAGAGTATGCATTAGAAAAATTTGATACAAATATGCAATACAGTCAAATATACAAATTTCGATGTCCAAATGGAATATTTTACAAAAATAAAACTTTAAAAATTAGGGTAATATTTCTTAAACTCAAAATAATTAATACAGATAAAATAAAAATCTGTCCATTATTCTTTGATATATTTTAATTTATAGGAAAAGTTACTAGTTATCCAAATATTTCCACACACATAATGATAGACCTTTCAACAAATGATTGAATGAATAATTATTATCATAATATTATATAACTTTAATCTAACTAAAAAAGTTTAGTCTGACATAGACTCTATATAAGGATTTTATATTTATATAAATTCATATTAAAAATAAGAAAATAACAATTATCATAAATATCTATTTAGAACAATTTCTTAAAAATTTACCTGTTTTTATTAAATAAAAGAAATTAATCTGTACAAATATGTACCTTCACTAGCCCAAGTTGTAAAAAATATAACAAAAGATGACCCTCCATAAAACTATTGACAATAATTGTGAATGCATTTCAACGGAGATTTTGAAAAAATGTAGGTATATAATTATGTATGTAAGTACGAAAATTATTGTAAGCAAATGAAGCAAAGTAAGTACGAGCACATGGAGCAAGTCGAGCATATTGAGAATGAGCATGAGCAAGTGGAGCATGAGCATGAGCAAGTGGAGAATTCTTTAGAATTTCTCTCAATGTTTGATATACTGTATTTCATTTTTCATAGTGATATAGGTAATATGTTTATTGCAATAATTGAACAAATATTTTAAAACTCAGCAATAAATTTCTTATTGTGTTTATAAAAAAAAATAATAATGAAACTACTATTATATACAGTTTTTGATGATTACTGATTACTTAAAAATAAAAAAAATTATACAAACAATTAAATTATTGCTAGTAATTAATTAAAACAATAAATTTAAGAGTTTTTAATTGTTATTTATCAGTTTATTATAAATTTACGTAGCCTCTTAATATCAGACTTGATTTTTAAGAAATAGAAACTAATTTACATATTTTTAATAAAGAATTTTAAAATTAAAATCTAACTGATAATTTTTTGGAATTTTCACATTTAAATATAATAATATAGTTAGGTATATATAAAAAAAATGTATTTAATATGATAAACAAATACAACAGGTCCTCGTTTTACGCAAGCTTATTTTTTACACGATTAACTCTGACATAATATCTCTATTTTAAACAGAATTATATATACATATTTGTAATTTTAAACGAGTTTGAATTGTACGTAAGGTACGCAACTTCATTTTCACCAATTCCTTTTATCAAATTATGACATTCGATTTAATATTGCTGGATTTTTATCCACTTTTTAAAATTAACGCTTTAAATTATTAAGACGAGTTAACTCGTCCTGGCACAGATGATGTACATATTCATTGGTACAGGTTCCGCCATCTGTGACAAATTTGCCGAAATGTGGTGTAATTCTAAATATGTAATGTTCAATTTTATCAACATAGTTTAGTATAATTTATATTTTGTAAATTCCTAGGGTTCACTTTTTTGATGTTGGGGTCTTTGATTTTTTTCTTTTTTTGTAACCTTATCTATTGTACTTATCACTGGCAGTAAAAAGTCCGGCATTTTGAGACAAAAAAGACCTCGATAATCCGACTCAACTGAGCGGCCAGTAGACCGGATTTACGAAAAAGCCGGACCATCGAGAGACCGTTTAAAATGTAATGAATTTGAGACCCCTTATAGCTCCTCTAAGAAGTTAACAGCAAGCACTGCTGTTCTATGTACTGGGTTTGTGGGCAGTTCTGCGTTTCGCGTGATTAATTACTGTACAATACAATTCTATTTTGTATTGTACTAACTGACTGTAAATATAGAATGTAAATGTGTGTAAAATTGTATCTACTATTTGTTAAGTCGGGCCGGATTACTGGAGAGTCTGGATTTTCGAGGGCCGAATTGTCGAGGTACTACTGTATTATACATATTTTTACTTGATACTAGTTCAATTTTACCACTAAAGGCGCGAGTGAGAATCTTTGTGTCGCCAATACCCAAGCCAATACGTAAATCTGATTTACACGGCCATTTTGTAGAAGAAACTCCCGCATAAAGCAAGGATCTATTGTACACATTGTACATATATATTTATTATCAAATGTTATTATTTATTAAATGTATAAAATAATTCGTAGATTACGTATGAAAAAGGTTAGTAGGTATGGTACACCTGGTACACTAGTACATACTTATAATTATCATGACAAAAAAGAACGTGTTTGAGTAATTCCGTCCATAACTGTAATGCTTGTAAGGTTAAATTTTGTGAAATAGAATTCTTGTACCATAAATAAGATTTATTGTACCTATCTGTTCCGTTATTGGAACTGGAATGTGAATTGTAAAAATTTGTACTTGTAATTTCGTTTGCTAAAATGTTAAATCTATTCTGTGGTTAAATCCTATCTTAAATATTAAAATAACAAATTTGAAAAATGTTACTAAAATAACTGTGTAAATTGATGATAATTGTTAAATAAATACTCACATCTGTTATTATGATCTACCATCGCTAAAAATTGTTGTTATAAATACGAAAACTTATATCAAACTAAAATGCTAAATCAAAAACACTTTCATTCTAAAAAAAATCATTACACGTATATAAATAATTATAAATGGAATATGTAATTTATTCTTATTATTTATTTTAAAAATATTACATTTTTTTTTATTTATCAAATGTAGCATTAAAAGTGAATAAAATAACAATTAATTGTTAAAAATAAATAAAATACATGTAAATTACAGCAGTAATGAAACTGAACTAAATCATGTTTTTCTGTCTACCCCCAACCCAACCACATTAATTCCATTATAGTAAAGATAGTAAAACGCGTTAATAATTGAATACGTATCTATTGAATAGAGATATGATTTATGTAGTTTTGGAGATAAAGAAAAACATGAATCACAATCTATTATGTAGAATTCTCAGTCATTATCCTTCAATTTATATAAACAAAAAATAAATTTAATATGAATTACTTATATGAGTTATATGTTACTCTATGATGTATTGAGTGTAATGCTATGGTTGCTATACATATACGCGATATACGCCATATACGCTGTATACCTATTCTGTTAAAATTATTCCAGTAGCATTCTAGTCCAGCGATCGAAACCAATGCTGGAATGTCACTGAAATAATGTAGACCGACACTGGAATGTACCCATTCCAGTAAGCAATCCAGTCCAGTGACTGGATTGACGGTCTACTTTTTATTTCAGTTAGCCCATTCCAGCGCCACTGGGATAGTGTAGACGGCCAATCCAATGCTAGATTAAAAGTTGAACAGTGAACAAGCATTGTTTTTTGTAATGTAATGGAATAGCCCGTTCACATTATTTTCCAGTAGCATTCCAGTCCAGCGATCGAAACCAGTGCTGGAATGTCAATGGAATAATGTAGACCGAAACTGGAATGTACCCATTCCAGTAAGCAATCCAGTCCAGTGACTGGATTGACGGTCTACTTTTTATTCCAGTTAGCCCATTCCAGCGCCACTGGGATAGTGTAGACGGCCAATCCAGTGCTAGATTAAAAGTAGAACAGTGAACAAGCATTGTTGTTTTTTGTAATGTAATGGAATAGCCCGTTCACATTATTCCAGTAGCATTCCAGTCCAGTGATCGAAACCAGTGCTGGAATGTCACTGGAATAATGTAGCCCGGCACTGGAATGTACGCATTTCAGTAAGAAATCTAGTCCAGTAACTGGATTGATGGTCTACTTTTCATTCCAGTTAGCCCATTCCAGCGCCACTGGAATAGTGTAGACGGCAATCCAGTGCTGGATTAAACATTGAACAGTGAACAAGCATTGTTGTTTTTGTAATGTAATTGAATGACTGGAATATTGTGAACCACGAAGGTGGGGTGGAGATGGCATACAGTTTATGTGAATATTACAGAAATGAAGCCTACACACATATTCACACACATTAACACACATGTAAAATAAAACGAGATGCAGATATTTTGTCAATGCAAACAACACACACACTACTAAAAAAGTGACAGTAGGGATACCAGTGCTTGGCTTCAGATCATCTAACAAAATGACTAGTCCATATACGTCATTATTGTGAACGATATAATCCAGTCCAGCACTGGATTGGATTAGCTCACTGGATTACTGGAGTGAATAATGTGAACAGGCTATTAAGTAGGTACGGTAGGTACAATACAATTATTATGTCATTGAAGTATGACGAGTATGACAACTTGACAAGTAAAGCCGGGGATACACATGCCAGAACCTTGCATACTGGCATACCAGTATCTAGCACGTGCCAGCTACTGTGTCCAAAATGGCATGTGTATACAGTAACTGGCATGCTTGTACCTGGCTTGCAAGTAGATTCCACATTTAATTTTTTGGATCAATAAAGTGGTGAGGAATGCAGTGCGCATGCGTGGACAGTTCCGCATGCGTGTGTAAACGCACGCGAAAGCTACGGGCATACCGGTAGCTGGCTAGCGTTGAATGGACTTGTGAGTTGTTTTGTAGCTTTTGAGTATCTTTCTTTTTAATGTTGTTCTCAATTTTTACAAACAATTCATCAAATTTTTCAGGAAGCATTCTCAAATGGTTTCTATAATCTCCTACACCTTCTGTCTCATTTCTCTAAGCAAACAAGTACTTGCTCCATAATTTTCCCGTCTGCTAATCCAATCTCTCACCCAAATTTTTCTTTTTTTTTTTTTGAGTTCAATTTGGATCGCCTTAACTTTCCAACATATTTTGTTGCAAGTAATAATACTATACTATTTAATTCCTTTCGAATGCTTTCCATAGTTCGCCTCAAACATTCAAAAATGTTTAAACAAACTGACTTTTTACAACATAGACAGTCTGTGACTGGCATGTGTATCCACGCTTACCTTTTCAGGTTTTGTCACGAATAGCCATACAAGCTACTTGCATGCCAGTTACTTGCAAATGTATCTTCAATCTACCAGTTGCTGGCATAAGCCAGGAACTGGTACGCAAGCTACTTTCCCAATTTGCTGGCATGTGTATTCCCGGCTTAATACAAGTATAGGTACCTATAATTACATATCATGTGTAATTTGTAAACATTGGTCGTATTCCATTAAAAAAAAATACATATTGCACAGTGTATTACACTGTGTCTATTTTTTTCACTAATGGAACATCAACTTTTATTGTGTTTCTGCAGAGGGCAGCATAGACAAAGTTACTAGATTACTAGATTTAAAAAAAAAAGATTCAATCTGCTTGATATACATATGATATACATTCTATGATTCCCAATTACATGTATAATTTAATTAAAAGCAGATAAAAGGTTAATTTTACAATAAAATTAAAAAAAATTAGTTTTTTTGTAAAAAAAAAAGTACAAAAATTACGAAAATTTGGTTTGCATTACTTTGCCCTATGCACGGTGTTACACAGATGTTACACAGTGTCGTTTGTGTTTTGCTAATGGTACATGTGGAACATGATCATTATTCATTGTAAAGTGATAAACAAGGTAAACAATAGATGATATTGGATGATATAACCCCAAAATTATATTAGACCCACTACAGCCCTTCAGCTATGGAGATTAGACAAGGAGACGAAACTCAATGTATTCAAAAAAGTGTCCAAATGAAAGATGGCTCTCGTGTTCGACGGATACGAAAGCGGTACAGTACTTATTCTCAAATGGAAACGCGGGCTGCTATATTATCTTGTGTTAGCTTTTGAATATGTAGAATCTTCTGGAATCTTTTTCAATGTCAACTCAGTTATAAAGTGGGTTTTTCGATCGTTTTTAAAATAAACTTAACAATTTTTATTTTGCGTCGCATCATTTACATTGTATATTATATAATTCGCGTAATTCGCTGACATCACTATATAAAATCAGAGTCAGCACCATTGGATATCCGCCGTATAAAGTAATTTAAACTATAAGGCTGCCTTTACATGATCAGTAATACTGTCAGTATTTCAAAATACTGACATTTTTATTGATCGTGTATTGACGATACTGAAATAATGATGAAAGTACTGAAGAACGGCTTATAATTCCATCAGTATTCACTTCAGTACTAGACGTGGAGGGGACAGTGACATTAATGACAGTTAAAACCGTTAAAACATATTTCTCGTATATTATGTACGTTATATACCAGCGGTACCAGCCGAGATAAATACAAATCGATTGTATGTAGATCGTATAATATGTACATCATGTACATCATGGAAAAGTAAGCTTGTACAATGCTACATATGTTTTATTAGTTGATTAGTATGTACGGCTTTTTTTTGTACAAAATGTACGATATGTACCGTATGTGAATACATACGTATATGTATGGCTAAGCTAGAAAAAACATTACGAACATAACGTTTTTTCTTTATTGTTTTCTTGTTTTGAGTTGCAAACGCTAGTACTATAGCTAAACACGCTTCTTCCATAATAATAAAAATTCCAAAATTTTCCTCACTTCCCCAGTCCCGACGTGTTTCCATTTGAGAATACGTACTGTAGTTACATTCTGTTTTATCCATAGAACACTAGAAGCCAACTAATATAAAAAAAGTGTAATTGGCTTGGAGTCATTTGGACCCTCTTACGATTAGCCAACACAAAATTCAAAAAGTTAAAATTTTAACTTTTCTTCTATGTCAGTCGTTTATGAATTGTTTGTGAATGTTTGTGACACTTTTAAATTTGTTTGTGACTCATTAATTTATTAGTTATTAATTTGTTAATTATGAGCTTACGATTAGCCAACACTTTTTAAAAATTGATTGCCACATAGGTTTCCAGGTACTCAATCGATCGGAAATTGTTTGTGAATTCTAAATATGTTCATAAAAACGTTTGTGACGGCGTAGTTTTTAAAAAAATTAGAAAATTCTGCTTAAATCTTATAATCTAGGGATGAGCGATAATAATCGATATTTCGACTATCGATGTTTTTTTGAAGAAACATCGATGTTTTTGGTCGATTTTTTTTTTAAGTCGAAACATCGATGGTCGATGGAATTTACTGAACCATCGACATCGTCGAGCCGGAAGTAAATTAAATTTTTGTTTCATTTCATTTTGTTTCAGTAAATTTTATTATTAAAATCAATTATTTTAATTATTTAAATAAAGAATACAAAAATTTAAAATTTTGAATTATTGCGATTGTATGTATATTTTAACCTCGTCACTATCGATGTGCAATAGGTATGTTCCAACAACTCGAATTAATTCTTGTTTTAATGAGCATGCGCATAGTTAATTTTACTGTTCCAACAATGAAGAATTGTAATTCTAGTTTACAAAAAGCTTCAAATTCTGTGTTCCATCAAGTATTTAAATCTAATTCTGAACTTACCAGAATTGGTTTTTGAAATTCTTGCTACAGAGTAAGTTTTTCAAATCCTAGACATGCGTATTAACGAATATTTCATTTTTAACCTTATAATTTAAAAATTTAAATAGTAAAGACTGAACTATTTCACAAAAGGAATTTCAAATTTTTGATTTTATTTAGTTGCTTTAATATTTTTTTTTTTTTTTTTTTTTTTTTTAATTAGCAGACAGATATATTAATTACTTCTTTTATAAATACTTATATTATTTTGGTAAGTAATAAGTAAAATATAGAGAATTTTTCTTACTTTTTAAAAATTAACGTATTTTAATGTACAATATGTATTAATTTTGTAATGGATATGTTTGTAAATATTCTTTTTAGTATAGAAGGTATATAGAATACATACCTCAACTCTTTGGTAGACACATCTTTCGAAATCCCTAACACTAAACAATTAAACGTTCCTACATATTAAACGCCAAACTAAAATTCTAAATTGGATTTGATTCGACCTTCAAATGACATCGAATTTAAAATACTGGATTCACTCGAATTGGAAATTCTAGTGTTTGTTGGAATATACCTAATATATTGTACATCAAATTTAGGTTATTTTAACATGGTCTTTTAATTGAGAAATAATTAAAAATTTAATATCATTTAAAATTACTAAATTACGCTTATTTAAAGACGTAAGATTAAAAATTTTAATTAAAATAAACGCTTGTTTAAATCTTTGTCCAGTATACTGGACAAAATTATACTCATTGACGTAAAAAATTTTAAAAAATCAGTAGCGAAGAAGTTACATATAACTTTTTCAAATTTTCGCGCTCGTTTTCAACATTGATGTCAAAAGTTGATGTTTCGATATATTTATAATAACATCGATGGTTTGATGGCAAAAAAGTAAAAAAATTGATAGTCCAATGTCGATGTTTTTTTACCGACATCGCCCATCCTTAGGAGTATATTCCTAACATTATAAAGAATAAACGTCTTGTATTTTCTTGCTGTAGATTACTTATGGTTACACTAGAGGGCATTGATGTGTAGGAAAAGTTATATTTATTATTTTTTTTCATTTTCTTTTGGAAAAAAAGTATTCACAAACGTTTTTATGAACATATTTAGAATTCACAAACAATTTTCGATCGATTGAGTACCTGGAAGACTATATTATAAATCAATTTTTAAAAAGTGTTGGCTAATCGTAAGCTTATAATTAACAAATTAATAACTAATAAACTAATTAGTCACAAACAAATTTAAGAGTGTCACAAACATTCACAAACGATTCACAAACGATTGGCATAGAGAAAAAGTTAAAATTTTAACTTTTTGAATTTTGTGTTGGCTAATCGTAAGAGGCTGTCATTTGGAGATGTGTCACAGCTTAAGGCATTAGTCAGTCCGTGTCCGTCGTCGAACCCACAATGCATTATATGTACATTGTTACCATTGTTGGTTGAACACGTTGAACAGCTCTCTCTGGTAATACGTGTATTGCGGTAGTGTGCGTAAATACGCACACTACTAAAAAACACCAAACTAATACACTGCAAACAGTGTGTATCTACACAAATAGAGTGGGGAGATTTACGTCATAAACTCATTACAAGTGGAACAGAGACATAGACAATCTAGTTTGACCCCTTGGTTTTATCCATATATGTACTACTACTATATAGCTAATCGTATAAAGAAATAGGCGAAAACACTACAGTACCGACGATCTGTTTGTTTCACTTCAGCAGTAAGTACATAGTACCTTATGCGCATATGTAAGATTCAAATTATTAAATATGTGGATATTCATTGGATACATGCAATTTGACAGAACCGTCGCACTTGCGCACAATAGGCTACGTCCCTCATTCTGTTCCACTCTTACCGTGACCCTGCCACTTATAGACATTAGCCATATAGAAGTATTACCTACAGTCGGACTCATGTATTTTCAACACCATCTATTTTCAACTGATTTTACTCACGTATTTTCAAGTTTTTGGTCCCCACTTCTCACGCAATACTTTAATACAGAAAAATAACTGTCAGATTAACTGATCGACCACTAGTGGTTTTATCCTATAATCCTACAATATATGATTTTATTTCATTTGCAATTCCTAAAAAAATGATTTTACTACAAGTTTATTACACTTTTTTCATGTTTCACTTTTTTATTTATCATAATATGTTACTTGACATTCTGTCATTTTAAGGTTATTCACTGGGGAAGTACACGTGACTACTGTTATTGTGTAAAGATTTACGCGGGCTTTTTGTGATTGGTTCTATGTCTGTCAAGTGGTTGTATGATTGCCACGGAGTGAGGATGAAGGAGAAGTTGAAAATACATGAGCGGATTAGTCCCGACAGGTTGAAAATACATGAGTTTGACTGTATATGGTTTTATCCGTTTTATGTTACTATATTCGCTATGTTCACATCAGTATTCGAGCATTATTAACGCCGCGAGTGGTAAAATAAGAAAGCCTTATATTTACCATTTTCCTGACCAATTTTATCAATTCCTCTCATATAAGTAAGATCTCCATCTTATAATACTCCATTCTCCATTCCTTCAGCAATGGAAGATGAAAACGAATTTTTAAATATATTTTTTACCCATTTATCTCATTTATGTTTTGAAAAGGCAAAAGAGTGTATAGTGAGTATCAATAGCAATAAGTAAATTATTATAAATTTTCTGTAAATGGTATAAATTTTTTTAGGAACGAGAAAAAGAAAATTGCCGAAATGCTCCTGTACCTTGGTCAATGTTATTAACTCATTTGCCGCAAATAATCCTAGCTGAAAAATCATATACTGAATTAGGATGCTTAACAATTAAGAATAAAGGATTTTTACGAAAAGAAGTAATTTTTTATATTTGTTATTCATTTACACGGTACCTTAGTGTTCTGAGTTCCTAAGTTAATGCAATGTTTAAAACCTTACTTTGACTTGGTTCCTCTATTTATGACAGTTCAATTATGCTCATTTTAATTAAAAATTTTTCCCATCCATAATAGAACTCTTTACGTGCCATTTATGATGGACTCCGAATGGAAATGAAACGTCTTGAAGATATAATTAAATTAAGTCAACAGGGTGATCAAGTGTATAATGAGAAACCAATTCCCTATCATATAGCAGAATTTCTTACAGCAAGGATAGATTTAATCGATTTGTATCCTTTTATAAATCTATACAAAAGCAAGTCTGGTTTAACTATTGTTATTATTTAAATAGATAATAGTTTTTTTGGGAATGACACTCACCTTTACTACTTTACATGACTCGTTCTGGCTTCACTGGAGTGTCAATTAGTTTTTATTTTTATTACATTATGGGGAATTAGTTAAAAAATTGCAAAATAATGCAATGCCGGATCGCATTCGTAAAAAATTTCGCAGTATGCGAAGTCGCGTTCCCGACGTAGTGGACACTCAGCTTAAAATTCCTGACTTTTTTTTATAAGTCTCGTTAAGATCAGGTAAACATTCATAACAGGAAAACAATTTTCAAACCGGTCTAGTAATCATCTTTCATGTATTGGGGTATTTTACTAATTTTGGGAAACTATTTTAAAATACACATTATTTATGTATTATGCATGTACAACTGAACTTTTTTTTATGTGGTGGATAGGGATCGCACAAAAAAAATATAAAATATATTCAAAAATATCATAAGTATCACCTCATAAAAAAAATTTTATCGAAAATACATAACTCAAAACGCTCAAAACTTCACGAATTCCATAGAAGTTGCTTTTCTAAACAAGATAAAGCATTAATTTACACGTGGGAACATTTTATTTCATTTTTATAATATGAAAATACTATGAAAAATACATCTGTAAAAAAACTAAATGATGCAACAACTTATATTCTTAAGCAGTGTACTGATTAAATGCTTAAAAACCATTAAAAAGTATTTTTATCAAAGAAAGTTACTATAATTAATGTTTAAGTTTCCTCCTTTCTCTTGATTTTGTTTCACATTATGCCTTTTAAAGACAATTTTTTGTTTAAATCGCACAAAAAAGGACCGCATAAAAAAAGGTTCAGCTGTGTATATTTTTAATTTTTTAAAAAAATGCCGAAAATTGTTAGAAAAAATTAATTTAATATTTGTTTTTAAAGTGCGAAAACGTTCATTAGCTGTCATTACATCACATAGTAACAGGTGTTCTAGATAGTAACAGGTATTCTGTAACTAAGAGAAAAAAATTGTTTATTTTTTTTTTATAACTGGGAAAAAAAATTGTTGATTTTTTTAAAAATCAATTAGGTAAATTATTAATTTTTATAGTTATGATTACTAACCGGAATTCAAGTAGCAACACTAGTGGCGATAGTGTTGAAATATAAAAGAATGTTACGTCACAGCCAGTGTTCCCTCTAAGCAGTGCGCGTGTGCGCGCGCACAGAAATTTTAAACATAGCGCACATGAAAAATGTTGGCGCGCACAATTTTTTTTTTTTTTTCGTGCAGAAAATAAAGTTGCACCTGCATATGAAATTCATATAAAATAAAATGAAAAAAGAATTGAATCAAATGTAGTTTTAGATTTAAATAAACCGCCAACTATAGTATTTGTGTATAGGTACAGATGGCAGCAAAAATTTTATTATTTTTCATTTGAATGAAAAGGGGAAGCCACAGTAATCAGCTAAATTATGGGAGCATTCGAAACGCACCTAGCCAAAGTGTCTTCATCTTACTTTTAAGAACATTACACTTGTTTTGAAGTGCTTTTGTCTTACTTTTGAGATATTTGTATATTCCTGTCTCACTTTCCATGTTCTTGAAAGAAGGGTGAAGGTATGTATACCGAACGCTATTACTTGATTACATATAAACTATGTATGCTAGAATCATCGTATCACATCGTATACATACCTTCACCCTTCTCTCAAGAACATGGAAAGTGAGACAGGAATATACAAATATCTCCAAAGTAAGACAGAAACACTTCAAAACAAGTGTAATGTTCTTAAAAGTAAGATCAAGACACTTTGGCTAGGTGCGTTTCGAATGCTCCCAATAATGTCTTCACGAACTAATGATATGACTTGATTTTAGAGAAGTTTTTTGGTCATTGTGTTTCGTTGAAATGTATGTAGTACCAGTGGTATGCTGTAAGATCGAGTCAATTGTATAAGTAGATACAAAATTTAGCTGAATATTAATACCACTCTGTACTGTATTTTTTTTTATTATATGCGTTTTTTTAATTGCCGCGCAATTTTTTTTTATTTTAGGATTTACTTTTTTAAAAAGTAATTAATAATAGTTACCCCATTAAACAACTAAGTATATTAAAAATTATTAAATTTTACAAATTTTCTTTAAATCATTATTACAGATATGAAAAAATATATCAGTTAAGTTCTAGCAAATACATCAAATACACAAATATTTTAGATCAAATTGATACTATCAGTAATAAACATGAAAATACATTCCTTCATATTTCATTGACACCAATTAAAGCTGTTGTCACGTAAGTGTACAAAATATTCATAAATGGCTGGTGTTGTGCAAAGCCGGATCCACATTTAACGAACAAATGCGAACGAATGCGAATAAACGTAAACGAATGGTAACAAATAAACATAAACGAACATGGGCGTAGTCATTAAAGTGCACAATTCCAAACACTCACGAATGTTTTCCATTTCTTGTCGGTACATAAAAGGGAAAAATTCGTTCGTGTTCATATTTGTTAAAGTCGGGTCGTCGTATAACGAACGAAGACAAGCGAATGCAAATAAACGTGAACGAACAACACAAACAAAGACAAATACTAACAAATGCGAATGAACAATTAACGTAATTCGTTGATGTCGATTCGATGCAGTAAATTTTGAAATGGAAAGATATTGCAATAACATTATTATTGCAAGCACTGCCTATTTTACCATGCGATCTTTAACCTTTAAATGATTAAGACGAGTTAACTGCAATATGGCGACTCAAAATGCTGTGACATGTATAATGCATGTATATATTCATTGGTACAGGTGGCGCCATTTGTGACAGATTTTTCGAAATACGGTATAATTCTAAATAGTGTTCAATTTTATCAACATAGTTTAGTATAATTTATATTTTGTAAATTCCTAGGGTTCAGTTTTTTGATGTTGGGATCTTTAATTTTTTTTCTTTTTCTTTTTCTTTGTAACCTTATCTATTGTACTTATCACTGGCAGTAAAAAGTCCGGCATTTTGAGGCAAAAAATTTTTCCATATGGTTTATTTAACACTTTCAGTCCCATGGCTTCGGCATCCGAAACCAAACAAAACATCCTCAGAGGCCGACCGCGATCAATATTTAGAATAATAATCAAAACACTTAAAAATATTTATAAAAAAGATTTTATATTATGTATTCTTATAAAAATAATTTATTATGTAGGTACTACGTCCGGACACTTTTCATTTTTTGTACATATAAATATACCTAAGATATGGATATGACATAAGATGTTTTATCATCAAAATATCTAGGCTTGTTTATACAATAATATTTTTGTCCACATATGTATGTATGTGTGTGTTGTATGCTTGAATGCATATGTCAAGGGAACAAACTAGGTGGTCTATGTCTCTGTTCCACTTGTAATGAGTTTGTGACGTAAAATCTCTCCCACCATGTGTGTAGGTACACACCGCTTGCAATTGTGTTAGTTTGTTGCTTGTCTTTGTGTGCGTACTTACACATACCACCACAACACACGTATTATGGGGCAGACCAAGCTGTCCAATTTAAGTAACAATGGTGTTCATTGTTAACACAATGCAGTGTGTGTTCGGCGACGGACACTGGCTGACTACCTGCCTTAAGCTGTGACTAGTATACAAATGACTCCACGCGAATTACACTTTTTTATATTAGTTGGCTTCTAGTGTTCTATGGTATATGTGTGTTACTCATTTTTTGACATGCATAAGTGACACATATATGTTGAATCCTTTAATGTTTTGTGGAATCATTTTATGTACTTGTTTACATAAAATTTGCTTAAAAATATTGTCGGCTTCCGGGGAAGTTTACTGTGAAAGTGCTCGGGCCTCATAGTGTTAAAAGCGTTAAACATCAAAAAAATATTGGTGGAAGGTGGCGCTTTATGTATTAAAGCAAAACTCGTTATAATGCGTTTAGTTGACTAATCGATTTAATTTGTTAAAATTTCAAGTTTTTTTGTTGGCAGTAGGCGACTATTATTTGTTGATATCAAGTCAACTAAAAATGGTCTACCGTCATTAACAAACGAAGCAAAATTAAACGTACAATTTTAAGTTACTATAGTTACTCTAATATAAAAATAACAAAAAGGAAAAGAAATAGAAAACTAGGTAGTCTAAAAACTTTAGAGTTAAAAAAAAAAGTAAAAACTTTCTTTACTCCTCGGAAGATAACCAATTGATTGGTTGAAACATGTTAGGATCTTTCTGAATTGAAATTGATTTTGATACATAGTTCATTTAAATTTGCAGGTTGTCATTATTTCTAAAAATTCCTACAGTATTGTCTGCAGTTGGAACCAGGGACGTACACGGGGAGGGGGTCAAGGGTTCACCCCCCCCCCCCGAGAACTAAAAATATACACTAGATATTATTTAATTTTGGACACCATATCGGTAAATTTATTATAATTTAGTATAATTTTAATGACCAGTTGCGTTTTTCTTTTTGCTTGTCAAATCCCCTCGTAACCCCTCCCAAGAGGCTCGGCTGTATACGCCCCTGGTTAGAACAAAATCTTGTACATTAAATGAAGCAAAATCAACCGTGCAATCTTAACCTACTATAGTTACTATAATATAAAATACGTTTCTTATGTCCATAAATGAACTTGTTTTGTGTGAATTGAAAAAATAAAATTTGCCAAGTGCGTGCCGGGCACGCATTATCAAAGTTCCGTGGTCAATAGCTAATTTTCCACAATATTCAGGATTAAATTTAATAGTATATTATGTAACTGAGATTATGAATCGCATATTATAAACGAAAAAATTAAGCAAGAATCAAGCAAATTTTTTTAAAAATAATTAAGTGAAAACCAATTAATTGTCATTGAGCCCTGAATCGAACATATTAACATATGTTTCCTAGAGATAACAGAGGCATTAAATTTTGAAGCATGACTCCATTTTAGTAAGCCCAACTTGTAATCATGGAGACTTGTTTATAAATATTAGATAAACCAATGGTTTGACCGCCATTAAAGCAATCCCATCAGTCAATTTTTTTGCTTCAATTTCTTAATGTATTTGTAATACACAGCATTCTCTCTAGTCGATTCTCTTCTCAATGTTAATTGTCTCAGAGCGCACTTGCATTAAATATAGAAAAATAAAAACATCAATGAGTAGTTAGAAAACTTCACAAGGTTTCATCCAACGTCACCAGATGACAACATTCCTTACGTCTTCAATCTCACACGTGCTGCTATCTATTCAAAAAACGATGGCTGGAGACTGAACTAATAAAAACCAAAACAAAATGAACGCAGAAGTACTGTAACGAATGTAGAGAAAGTTTAAATAGTAAAGAAGAGAAAAATATCTCGCTGCTTAACTTTTTTAACTACAGTGGGAAGCGTCGATTAATCTAGGGACTTAATGATCACTTATGAAGACTACTGACATGAATGCATTAAGGTTACGTGGTTGTGACCACGTAACTTTAAAAACCGTAGCAACATCAGCTATTTTGAAAACAATACTAAAGTTTTGTTTAATTATCACTTTTTTTTGGAAATTTTAGTTTAGAAATAGAAATTCTGTCTCATCTGATCAGAGCCTTAGATAAATTACAAAAACTAGAATTTATACCTTCAATAACTCAGTTGTATGGAGCCCACACCCGATTACTAGTATGGGAAAATAGCTTACAAAATCGAGAGGTATATTTAAGCAAGTCTAAATTTTCTTTAACAAGGGGAGTATCAAACATGGGAATCACGGATTTGGGAGAAATTAATATACGTTGTAGAATATATTTCTCTGAGTATTGTAGTAATAATAATTTAGGCCAATCCGCCTTCGTTTAGAAATTAAACACACGAAAAGTTTCCAATAACATATCGTGTTTGATATGTGTTAGTTAGTTGGTACTGCCTGCAACAGCGGCCGCTGGTGGTGTGGTTAGAGTCTGCTCTCATGTATGTAACTTTTTTTAATATACAGATGGAAAGGTCCTATGTTCGAAACTATACTTTTCCAACAAAATTCTTCTTTTCAATTTTTTTTTAACTTTTTCAATATTGTACAATGTTCAATTACATTGACGATGTTATAATTATTTTTTAAACGGAGATATGGTATTCTTTTTTATGTCATTATTGTAAAAGAATTTACCATTGCCATACTTTAAATAAGGATAAAATGAAGAATGTCTAAAAATAGTATAATTAATTTATAATAAACATCGCTTTAATTTTATGTAAAAATGTATGTAAACATAATTATATTTTATGTAAATATAATGTACAACATGGACAAAAAATATTATATCTCATTTTTTAGAAAATAATTATAGCATCGTACAATATTGCAAAAGTTTAAAAAAAAAATTGAAAAGAGAATTATGTTGGAAAGGTATAGATTCGAACATAGAACCTTTCCGTCTGTATATTAAAAAAAGTTACATACATGAGAGCATACTCTAACCACACCACCAAGCGCCGCTGTTGCAGAGAGTACCAACTAACTGATACATATCAAACACGATATGTTATTGGAAATTTTTCGTACGTTTAATTTCCAAAGGCGCATTGGCCTAAATTATTACTACTACAATACTCAAAAAAATATATTCTACAACATATATTAATTTCTTGCCAATCCGTGATTCCCATGTTTGATACTCCCCTTGTAAGTATTTTACGATCGAACTTTCTTTTTAGTCATGGAAATTGGGATTTGGTGCAACATTTTTAAAAAATAATCCACAACCATTACTGTTTCAATGGTTGATGAAATTAAAATGTGCAGCTATAAGTAAATTTAGTTTTTATTTCCATAATACATTAGCTCAACAAACTACATCACAGGAAATGCGTCAGCTTTGTGCAAAACAGCAAATTGATTATTTTTCTAAGTATGTTTCGTAATTATTATCATTTAAGGAGTTATTCAGGGTTAGAAGCTAAAAAAAGGACACATTTTCAATTTTTTTTTCTAAAGAAACCTTATATGCAATCGATTTGAAACCTTATACACATTATTAGGCATTCCTTTAATTATTAAAGAAAATTTTAATTTCCCTTTTCCCTATGACGATGCATTTTATACGTAAAGTCGATGCTTCAAAAAAAATATCTTTTGCGATTGTCAGTACACAGTTTTAACGAGTGGTGCGAAATTAGAAAATCAAAGGAGATTTTGAAGAAAACAAATTTTCTGAGTCCCTAAACCTAAAATTACATAGGTTCAAAAAGAAAATATGAAACTGTAAGCTTTTGAAAAAAAAAAAAATCAAAAACGTCCCGGTTTTTTTGTTATTTTTGTCTGTAAAAAAGGGTTAAAATTTAAAGGGAGTGAATTTTTTAGGTTTAAGGACTAAAAAAAATTGTTACGCTTCCAACCCCTTATACGTTATAATCAATAGTGAACCACAGAATGACAGTTTAAAAATGTAGTTTTTAGTTAAACGCGTTTAAAGATTGAAATCGATTAAATCCAAAAAAATTGGTTACATTTATTTAGTCCGCTATCCCAGGATCATACAGAAGTCCGAAAGTTTCCTTATATAGAGATCTTCCCTCTCAGCAATCATTTGTTTTTTAGTAGTCCTCGCCTTCTTAGATTTTCCAGTGCAGTGTTTTTTTGAAATTTTAACACGTTCGTTGTCTCTTTTATTAATGCAATTGTATGCGTGCAGTCCAACGTTAAGCCCCAGCACATCGAAAAATTTTAATAAGGATTCTGATCCTTTATTAAAAACACACACGTATATGAGGGGCTCAGAACTATAGTGATGTAAGTCAATTTTTTTAGGATTGGAGATATTGTGAAATTATTGTTATTTAACCCGATCTTTATTCAGTGCCAAAACGACAAAGTCATTACTAGAGCATGGATACCGGTATTTCGGTACTACCGAAAAACCGGAATACCGGACATTTTTATGTTTTTTAAAACCGGTATCAAAATTTCAAATACCGGTATTTCGGTTTTGGTATTAGCAAAATCAGATACTTTTATATAATTACATATTTTAAATATTTTTACGGTAGATTTACTATTGGTATTGAATGGTCATAGAGTATTTTGTATATAGCAGTATAAGCATGGATCATAAATTATTACAATATCTTCAATTTTGTTTAATGTTTTCCAGATGTCCAGTTGACCAAATACCTTATATTCATTCATATGTTTTTATTAGTTTTTACAATTCTGGAATACATATTTTTAAGTATTTTTCTGTCGAAAAAAAATAAAAAATTACCTATGTTTGAGTAAAATATTTTACTATTGTTAAATACTATTGTTAATTCTAATGGTATTTAAAAAATTCCTTGCACTGTGTAAATAAAAGGGTGAAATTTAAAAATTGATGTCCATGTATTTTTTTAAAATTATTTTAGAATTGTCACCACGTCTTTGGACTATTTAAGCTGTGATTTTTCGCCCTTGCAGTTCGTATGTATCTCTTTAAATTAGATGTGTAGTAGAATCGAAGAAAATTTATATTTTATTATTTTTTGTTGTTATTCCGTTTACTTTGTTTTACTATTTTATATTTTGTATTTAGTTTTAGTTGGATTTTTAAAATCTAAAAATGATATAGTTTGTAATTATTACTGTTATCAATCATTTTCAGTAAAACATATTGCCAACTTATACAAAAACGATTTTCATTAAGAGTGTTTTTTAATATTTTTCTTTTTTTCTATACCATTTTCATTCAATACCGAAAAAATACCGGAATTCCGGTATTTTAAATTTTAATACCGAATAAATACCGGTATTATAAAAAGACACCGGTATTCCAAGCCCTAGTCATTACTTATACAATAAAGCCGGTAGAGACCATTATTTTATTATAGTTCCATGTACTTACTGTGCTTCACTCAAACTTTAACGTTAAATAACTTAAAACAACATATTTTGACTTACACCACTATAGTTCTGAGTCCCTCATATCCAATAGGACAATTCAACCATTTTATTGCATATATATATATATATATATATATATATATATATATATATATATATATATATATATATATATATATATAACTCGGCGACCGTTTCATATTTCATTTCCAAATTTTAACTAATGGTTCCTGGGATATAAAGGAATAAAAGTACCGAAGAAAAAAAAATTGATTTTTTTTTCTGCAACCCTGAATAAGCCCTTAAATTTCTGAGTTTTTAGATAATATTTAAAGTTTTTCTCTCTTTTTAGAATACAAAATTTTCAACGACGCTATGACGCTTTATTTGTTTCTGTGGTAAACGACAATAGAGGAAATGAAAATTCTGACAGTGATGATAGTCATTTTTCAATAATTGTTTGCTATCCTACGGTATGTAAATATACAATTGACGAGGTGAGCGCCTCTGGTGGTAAAATCAAGTGGAATATATGTGTACGCGTTTAACTGGCGATAGAAATATTGGTAGTGTACATACAAATTATACATATGCGAGTTACTAGATTTTTTATCACTAAAATTAGTATACGTCAATTTTTACTTGATACAGCTTCTAATTTCACCACCAGAGGCGCGAGTGAGAATCTTTTCATCATGAATACACATTTATTTAGAATTTTAAATCGTTGACGTATATTTTAAATTTTAAATCGTTGACGTATACGATAGGGTCGGGTTGTATTTTAGTGTCCCTAATGTTATACTAAGAATCCAAGTATGCCTTGTTACATCAAATAACACACGAAAATTGCAAACGTTTAAACTACATTAGACTACAATACAAAATAAATGAATAAGTAATGATAATAAAAAAATATTAATAAAAAAAGCTTTTTTAGTTATATTTCCATTTTTTTAATCTAAATGTGGGGGCGTACATGAATTACGGACCAAAAACCATAAACGATTTTCAGATTTGGCAATGTGTTTTTGATGACCCATGAGTGAAGAAGTTTCGTAGTGTGTATAATGTAATGTGTATTATGGGCGCAAGCTAAAAAGAACTTTTTTATCTATATCTGCATTTTTCTTTGTCTATCATATTAATAAATAGAAGTTTACTCACTCACTCATATGAAAACATAATTACTTGGTTTGGTTGGTAACTATGGAAATAATACAATTTGTGTTCCCCTCACCTCAGTTTCTGGAGATTCTTTGAGCTTGCGGCCATAATAGTTACATTTAACTAAAACATAGACCAAAATTAATAAGCTGGTGAAAAAATTTTTGAAATCCGTTGACAAATAATAGAGAATTAGAAGATCAAAGTTTAAAACGGATTGAATGATTTCCAATTCACTTGTGACGTCAAATATCCGCACAATTGGACACCGAGTGTCTTTTATGCAATATTTTTTAATTAAATAAATATTGGGTCGATTCTGTAACTACATTATTACAGACTGTTATTGTGCAGTACAGAGCTCTGTAAAATTGTTTTTAACAGAATGTTAAAAATTTGGTATTCTGTAAGACACTATGTTAAGATGCCAATTACATTTTATATATTCTACTGTTGTTAAACTATTTATGTTAAATTACCATGGATTTGTGTATATAAAATGTAAAGAGTTAATTATTTTATAGCGGTTTATTTGAAATGGAGGGAAAAATTGTGTGTATTACCTATGTGTATTAAACTCGCATAAAATTATCGTAATTATGGGTTAAGCTATTTCTAAATTAGATATTCGGGAATTCTCTAGAGAACCAGTTCCTTATAATGGTATAATATAGGGATGTTATGGATATCCGTAACCGTAACCGAAACTACCGGATATCCGAAATAATTGCATATCCGAAACCGAAACCGTATCCGAAAATAAAAGTTTCGGATTTGTTTCGAACAATAACAGAACTATCGTTGGAAAACTGACGTTAAATCGAAGCAAGTTTTTGCTCCATGTATTTCTTTTGATAGATTTCCATTGACTTGTGTTTGGTGTTCACTTTTTGGGGTAAAATTTTCCCCTTTCTTCTAAAAAAAATTGTCATTGAAAACAATTATCCGTATCCGTAACCGTATCCGAAACTATCCGATATTATTTACATATCCGTAACCGAAACCGAAACCGAAAAAAATGTTTTTGAATATCCGTATCCGTATCCGAAATTTCATATCCATAACATCCCTAGTATAATATTTCACGCCACGCGTCAAATGGTAAAATAGGCATATGTACCTATAATGCTATAATTTCGATATCTAATTTACACACACCAGAGCTTTCCGTAGATATCAGTACCAATAGTTTTAGAAATACTTCAAGCCCACCAAGTCTCTGGGGAAAATTTTTCATAAATTATTGACACTTTTATGGATAATTTTTTTTAAAAAAATTGTGAAAACAGGTAAAGTAAGAAGCGCTTATTCACTATCAAAAGACAATGCATTGTGTATTAAATATGTAGACAACAAAATAAGAATTGACAATACTATGAATAAGAATATGTACTTGATGAAATACATTAAATAACTGAAGTACTGTCAAGAAAAGGTAAAACGCTTCATTTGGACAAATTGTGTCAGTGCGATTTTGTCTCGAAAACATTCACTGTTTATAAAAAAAATATAATTCATAATAAATTTATTTTATTTGAAATTACATCCTATCCAATTTAAGAACACTGCACTATTTCCTCAACAGTTTTCTTACTACAAAAATACTTCATGATTAAATACTTACGGATATCAAATAATTCAAAAAATGACAAATTTAAACGTCAAAATATTGAATTTATCAAAAACGGAAAAATTCAAAATTATCAATATTTAATAATATCCATAGTAATTAGCCTATTTAGCAGCTCTGTAAAGTTAATGGCGAGTGTTGTGTGTGCTGTAAAGTTTACAGAGAAATAACAGAATGTTAGCTAACATTTCTGTTAAAAATTGTGTACAGAATACCATTTTTTAACATTCTGTAATTTAACATTCTAACAGAGGTTTTACAGACTGTTAATAGTTACAGAATCGACCAATATGTTAAATTACCATGGATTTAATATTTTTAAACAAATATTTTTATTTTATATAAGTATTTATCAATATTCAAAAGTTAAAAAAAAGACATTTTAAAACGTCAAAATATTGAATTTGTAAAAGATACAAAATTCAAAATCGTCGTATCCGTAGTAATTAACGTATTTACCAGCATTATAAAAGTTTATTAAAAAAGAGTCCTCGCTCTATTTGCAATCCCGTAGCAAAGATGACGTCACACATCTGTATCAGATGAAATAGAACTGCGTTAAATGCAACTTTAAAGTCTCGTAAGGGCCGTAACTTTGTTAGTTGTTGAGATATCTTAATTTTTCTTTTACACTTTTATTTGATTTTGTTTTAATTTTCATTTTCACCCATAAAAAAAAATTGGTAAACTTCTCCATTACGGGCCAAAGACATATGAACATATTAATTTAAGAATAGATATTTAATATAGTGGATATTAAAAAATCAATCGACAAGTGATTTTTAGTAGTATTAAACGTAAAGCTTAAAAAACCTATAGCCATAACCTAACTAGTTCTTATATCAAAGTCGAAGTATATTGGTTAAACTAAACTAACCTTACCATCTAGTTTTTATGTTATATACTATTTATAGTCCGTAATTCATTGTTTTTAAAAGAGGGATCTTCTTGGTTTGGTCCGCAATTCGAGCGATTTAGGTAATCAAAAATACATGCCTATTTCTTATTTACTTTCCCCAGATTTTTGTATCATTGGATTTGTTTCATTTTTAAATTTTCTGTTACAGAAAATTATTGGTCATTTTATTGAAAATTTTTCTAAGCTTGTATTAGAAAAACATCCAGATTTATCAAATATAGATAAATATACATTTTTGTATAATCAAAAGGTTAAGTAACTTACAGTCTAGTTTTTTTTCTGATAATTTCACCTAATTAGTATTTTTTTTATAGGATAATAATACGTATGCTGTAGCAGCTATTGAACCAAAAATTTATATATTATTAGTGTTTGATGGAAAACGTTCTGATAAAGATATGTACATAAGTAATTTTATATCTGAAATATCAGCTCAGTTACGATTTGTTAAAAATTTTTCCAATTTAAAAATGTCTTCAAAATAAAAGTTATTCCACAATGAGATTAGTATTTGTATTACCATACGGTAGAGTGAGTACGCATCATTTATTTTTTATTTTTTGAGAAACAAAATCGCCATATTTGTATTCAAGATTTATAAGCTATTCGCCGTGTTCGTTGGTGAGTTTTTCTGCTCAAAGTGAGATGTTAGCGCATGCGCAAGAACATTTTTATGAAGTACGATTCCATAAAAAAAAGGTCTTGCGCATGTGCCAACAGCTCACTTTGAGAAAAAAAACTCAGTAACGAACATACCAATTATGTGTCCTACAGGATGCCAGCGGTAAAAGATATTTCTAATTTGTATATGATTTTTGTTGTAATTTGAAAATATTTATTAATAAATAACAATTTTGTAAATTTTGTAATTTTATTTAATTAAAATTTTTATAATTTTGAGTAATATAGTTTTTAAAAGGAAAAGGAAGGTACTGGGGAAAGCTAAAAATCTGGAACGGTGTACGTCTACAACCGATTTCTTTTGAAGGAACTATACAGATATTCATCTGGAATTGTGATGGGAAACTGCAGAAAACCTTCATGAGCATAGCCGGCCGTGGAATTTGAACCCTCGACCAGGGCCGGCGAGAGAAATGATGGGCCCCCGGGCACAACAAATAGTTTTCAAACATATTTTGTCCAAGAATAAAAAAAGTAAATGTTTTCTCACAGAAGTTCGGGCCCCCGAGCAATTATACCATCTGACCCCCCTCTCGCCGGCCCTGTCCTCGACCTACCAGTCGACAAGTGCCAGTGCCTAAGTACGCTCGGTCACTCTGCTGGTAAATTGTTCAAGTAAGAGTACGGTATTTGACAGTTTTTCAAGAAGTGTTTTAAATTGTCGGTATGCATGTTTTTTTTTTTTTTTTTTTTTTTTTTTTTTTTTTTTTTTAATATATTAATTTAAAATTTCCCTCTAAAACACACACATCTTTCCCGAGCCATCACGTCTTTCCTTGATCACTATTTTTATTACGTCACGTGCCGGTATTGTCAAAAATTAGACAAGAGATTCTTAGTAATATCGTAAAACATTCGTAACATTCATTTCAGATTTTGTATATTGCTATTTTTTGTATATTTTATTATAATAAAATGATTAGTAACGAAAAAAGAAGAGGAATTCTACATTTAATGTTTTGATCAAATTTTAATATATAACCTCAAATAATGATTATACTGGTTTGTGACGTAGCTATTTCTGATTACGTCATCATTAACGTAAATTCTGTAATTTTATTTAATTCAAATTTTTATAATTTTGAGTGATATAGTTTTTAAAAGGGCAATATTTAGTATACCTCATTTCAGATACAATTGATCATGAGTTTTCGTTAAAAAATTAAATAATTCTTATATGCGAAACAAATCAATCTTCTATTCTTTTCTAAAAATAAACTACAAATTTAAAATTTACATAAATGCAATAATAAAAGAGATAAAGCCAAGAAAACGGAAATTATTTAAATTCAAAGTGACGAAGCATGGTTGAATTTAACCGAAATGGACCATACTTTATCACTAGAGTAATTACTTAAAAGTTAAAATAGATCTTTTTACAATTACTGTCAAATACCCTATTTATAAGTAATTTTTAAATTAAGAATAGACAAGAAAGCGTACTTAATTAATTTATTAACCTTAAGTATACTTATCATATTTTCTTTTTATTCTTAAATTATCAAAATCTTAAAAATGCCGCTAAACGAAATTTATTTTTTAATTGTTGTTTTTTGTTCAGAATATTTTGAACTATCCAATCAAAATCAGATTTCAATATGTTGATTGTTGAAGCCGTGATAGGTAGGCCAAAGCCGTGTCGCCCGTGTCGCGTCTTTCTTGTTTGTTGTTTCTGCTTCTATCGTTAGCGTAACAAGAAAACATTTTCAGTATTTTAGAAACTGAATTTGAGTCATATAAATAATTAATAATTAAAAATAGTATAAAAAAATTTGAAAATGGCTCGTTCATTAATTCGTATACAATTATTACTTTACAACCAAATCAGGTTTCAAGAAACTGCTACAAAAGTAAATCAGCACGTATGTAAGTAAAATATTATTTTTAATTTTCTATTTACAAATAAAAGTGGGATTCTTGTGGTTATATATATCTTACACCCTATAAGTGAACATATCCGAATTCTAATGTTATTATTTCTCGTTACTTGTACCAATCCCATCTTTTTGGAGTTTCGATATCTTCTCGTGCTTCCAATTGAGTTGGATTTCTCTCATTCCTATAACTTGGATTTCACAAAACAATTTTAAATTGCTATTCAATCGGATTTTACCCTTACTGGCTCTAAATAATTAGATGGACATTGAAACGTTATTTCGATGTGCAATTTTAAAGAAGAACCTAAAAGAAGAACTTTTACGCTTGGAATGGAGATGGAATTTTAAATTGAATTATCCTTCAAAAGTTAGATACTACTAAAAGTTACTATAATAATATAATCAGGTTATTTATAAAATTTTCGGAATTTTCATCAAATCTACAATTGCGGAGATACTTGAAAAATTAATTTTAAACCTTATTATCAAGTATATAATCGACTTAAAATACCATCAGTTCCAAAAACTCGTCTTGACAAATTTCTCTACACAGTGGCGTAACTAGATAGTAGATTCATTGCTCGTCCTTAATTTGAAATCACATTTTTTGGTAAATCATCTAGATGTAACGTCTTAAGTAATTTTTGATAATTTTCAGTTTAGAAAGGATCTTTCTATGCAATTGCTATGAGGATAGTGAAGTAAGAAATAGTAAACAGCCTCTCATAACGTCATAACATCAATAGTTACTTGTATGTTAATGACAGCTATTTGGTGGACATTTTTTTCATCTGTTCTTGGCATTTTAAGAATTTTTCTTTTTTTTTTTGTTTTTTGTTTTTTTTTTTTAATTTTTTTTTCTACTGTCCTTTTTTGTTGTGCACCCTGGAGCGATTGCTCCACTTGCACCATTGTAATTACGGCACTGTCCCTACGAATTCCGGAAAAAAGCTACCTAGTTAAAATATACGCTTAGTTTTTCCAAGACGACACGTACTGCGAATCTTTCCATGTATTCAAAATAATCGTCTCGAGACAAAAGAGTTAAAACCGAAAAAATCCAGGAAAACCGAGACATATGCACACTCTATGTGTATTCATAGCCTAAAATAACTACTTAACTACATAACAAGTTTTGTGTGACTTAATAATTTCTTTAGCTGCTGTACTTCCCGCTTCAAGTGGAAAAATAGTAGAAAAGGGAATTCAAGCTAAGTCTGTTTCAAACATTAAACTAAGTAATTTAGAGACCACTTATATTGAAGAATCAAAAACAGTTCAAAGTTTTGATGAGGTACCTGGACCCAGATTACTTAAAGATATTGCCAAATTCCTTCGCTACATTCCCAATTTAAGTAACAATGTTACTGCAGCTACTATTCAGCACATATTAAGCACTGGTAAGTATTGTGTAAATTCAGAAATATCGTACTGATTAGGGCGTATGTGGTAAAAAAAAGCCTTATTAATTTAATCGTATAGGATCTCAGTTAGTTTCGGGTGTAGATTCTAGATTTTTGAAATGGCTGGTGGATGAATATGGACCAGTAGTTCGTTTAGAAGCACCACTGGGAGGTAATATTGTAATATTAAGTCGACCTGAGCACATTCAAGTGATTTTTGACAATGAAGGACCATACCCTTTTCGATCCAGTTTGGACTGTATTGAAAAATATCGATTGCAATACAGAAAATTCAAGCAAGCGGGACCTTTTTTAATGTAAGTTATATTGTAATTTAATATTCTTTAAAGGCTATTGGCGGATAAGCATGGGTAGAAATGCCCCCGCACGAATTGTGTTGGTTTTTTTTCTGCTAACTGCTTTCGATATAAGATTAAAATTTACTGAGTTTCAACCCTTAAAAACTCACCCTTTGGGAGTAAAAAATTATTTTTTGAAAATCAAAAAAAATTTTGTAACTTTTTAGTGGCTTGACGGATTTGGCTGGAATTTTTATATGTTTTAGATACCTCTATAGTGTATCTCAGAAAAAATTATCAGCTTCAAAAAAAAATTCTACCCCCCTTTTGATTTTCAAAAAATAATTTTTTACCCCCAAAGGGTGAGTTTTTAAGGGTTGAAACTCAGTAAATTTTAATCTTATATCGAAAGAAGTTAGCAGAAAAAAAAAACCAACACAATTCGTGCGGGGGCATTTCTACCCATGCTTATCCGCCAATAGCCTTTCTTATTGCAATCTTCTCATAGGCATGGTCAAGAATGGATTAACTTACGAAGTAAAATTGAGCGTCCTTTAGAGAATTTAATAGACGTACATTTTGATAACTTAAATAGATCTTGCGAGCGCTTAGTAGATAAAATTAAACTCCTACGAAATCAACAAGAAGAAACGCCAAAAGACTTTTACTTTGAAATTTACAAGTGGAGCATGGATTGTCTTGGAGCTGGTAAATTTATTACAAAGAGCTATGTAACACTTCATCTAATTATTAAATACGTCAAATTCTTTTAGTTTCCTTTAATAAAGACTTTGATTTTTTGGATATTGATAACGATACACCAGCATCTTCCGAATCAGTAATTTTATTTAAATCGTTAGTTGAGGCTTCAAAAGCTATTCGCAAATGTGAGGCGGGCTTGAAACTTTGGAAGTTTTTTGAAACGAGAGATTGGAAAATTCTTGTGCGTAACTTGGATGTAATGGACAGGTAAAAATTTAAAGAGATATCACTAATTATGAGCTGTTAGAAATTATATTGGTTTGTAGTATTTACAACAGATATGTGAAATCTATTGAAATTGCATTCAAAGAAAAGGAATCAGCTGCTGGTAAAGAATATGAGTATTCATTAGTTGGAAATTTGATGCTCAAAGATATGTCATGTGAAGATATTTTAACAGTATTAACTGATTTTATGATTATTGGAGTTAATACGGTAAGAGACTACTTTCACAAGAAATGGTAGTGCACTTTTATTTAACTTAATTCGTGCCTAAATTCTAGCTAAATTTCGAGTATAATAAATTGTGCTTCACCATGTTTATTATCGTACATGCTTTATATCTAGAAAACAAAGTGAAACCAGAGTTTTTGTTAGATCATCAAATGTGGACGTATTTTTACTGTTAAGATGTAAAAACCAAAGTTGAAATTTCTTTTACACGTACCCCATCGTGTGGGGGGGGGGTCGTTAGAAAATCGTGGATCTAAAAAATTTGAAAAAACTTACTAGTGGTTGCACTAGTTAAGAACTTTAAAATAATTTCGGTTAACTTGCAGTGATAAATAGTGATGTCGAGCCGAGATACTGTTAGTCGATTAATCGACTAAAATGACTTTTCAGACAAAATTAGTCATTAATCGAAAATATCGAGAATAGAATAATCGACTAAGTTTTCAGTCGAATTCATGAATATAGTAACTTAGGTAATTCTTTCAAAACAATGGGCCGATTCGAATCGGCGTAAGCTAAAGCCGCTTGCGCTCATTTTGAATCAATTTGCACTTGTTTTGAATCACATTTGGCTTGCTTTTGACATTTTTGTATATTTCTGTCTCACTTTCCTGTTCTAGAGAGAAGGGCCAAGTATTAACGTTCGGTATACATCGTATACAGTATACGATGTATACCGAACGCTAATACTTGACCCTTGATTCAATATGAGCGCCAGCGGCTTTGGCTTACGGCCCCGAATCGGCCCAATAATGTTTTCTTTTGAATTTAATTATTAACTTTTAATATTTTTTAAGGAAAAAAAGATATGACATACCACAATGTGTTAATCACAAAAATGTGAAAAATCATATAAAAAATTAATTTTTTAATTTTAATTTTTTGGAATTTTATATATTAAATAATACAGGAAAATTATTAAATTAGTCGTATTTAGCCAATTAAAAAAAATTAACCATTTTAGTCATTTAGTCGAGGGTAAAATAGTCGGCTAATAAATGACTAAAAGTAAACAAAATTAGTCGATTAAATCGATTAATTATTCTGACATTAGTAGTGATAAAGGATATGGGTAACCAAATTTGTACATAATAGGGTACTTGACTGCAATTGAGAAATGATTGTAAATGCTTTGTTCTTACGTATAAATTAGTTCATTTTTGTTAAATTTTTAAAAATCTTCAAAAAAACCATTGTTCACTTTTAAATGAACAAATTGGCGGGAAAAACGACTTGGTGTAGTGACGTATGCAATGACGTCACGATTTAACTCAAACAGATGTCGCTTTCATTCATGTCAACATTTGTCAACATGGTTTCAAATTTGTACACAATATTCAGCAGTCATCATGCTCAGTTTTAGTGGTATTTATAACTTTCTACTTTGTAATCTTCTTCATTTATTATCACTGTAAGATTTTCATGAAGCCCTACAAGTATTAAATGCACTTTAAGAAAACAGTTTGACGTAACTTTAAAATTGTAGTAAAAAAATAAAAGCATTTTTAACATAATATTTAAAACAAGTTGATAAGGATATTTTACGTATTAAGTGACGATGTATTCGATGTATTCCTTCCATCAATCTTTTTTGAGTGCAAAATTAATTGCAAACCAAAAAGTTCAAAATAAATTACAAAGAAAAACAACTTCTCTTGGTCAATTAGAATTGTAAAAATGTCACAATGAAAATGCAATTTGTCATAGACAATACGTAACTACAGTAATGAGATCTGCTATAAAAAATGACGTCATTTTCAAGTATCACTGCGTTTTTAATCATTGAAATGAAGGCGAAAAATTTATAATTTTCAAAATCGAATTTTTAAATAACTAAAGAATATTTTTATTTGTCACTACTAAAATTGAATATATTTAAGGATAATACATAAAATTATTCAACATTTAAAACAAATTTTGAATACAGTCAAGTACCGCATTGATTACATATTGATTCCCATAGTAACAAACAGTGAATAGTGAACAGGATACACAAGTGTATAAACGAAATTCAATCTGTTCGATGCTCGTATCACTTAAGGTCCATTCATATCTACAGACACTGAACGTCACAGACACGTATCGTGGCAGACACGACAATAATTATTGTTTAATGGTTTTCTTATGGATGTATTCATATATACCGCACAGACACGGATTGTCTGTATGTATGAATGGGTTCATAAGAAAAGCATTAAGGGGATGGTAACGTTAATTCGGCCCCAAAAAACGCCCATTTTTAAGAATTTTTTCAGACGCTACAGGTAATACAAATTTAATTAATCGATCGTAACATTATAGTACAACATACGAACAACACTTCCTTAATTTTTTAAAACAAAATATAAATAATTAAGCCAACGGCAGCAAATCTTCGGAGGCGCCGCGAAAAAAAGTTGTCTGTCGGTGAACAATATAACTCATGAGTGGATCATCCGAAATAAAAAAAATGAATGATATCATTAGATAACCTCTTTCCTAAGGTATCCCAGGGAGGAATTTTTTTTCTTCGATTTTTTTGATTTTTGGTGACACTTAGAAGTGAAAACACCTATTTTCGTCTAAAAAATTGACCTATTTGTTATTGTAAAATTAATAATTGTGAAAAATAAAAAAAAAGCTCCCAGGGATACCTGGTCATTTATATAAGGAAGCTGTATACAAAATTTTAAAACAATCGGTCTAGCAGATTTTGATTTAAACTGTTCACCGGTTTCAAAAATGACAAGTGTCAGAAAATCGCTTTAAAGTTCTGTATACGTGAAAATTCAAAATTAAATATGAAAAATTTTTTCATACCTACGTCATTGGTTATAGTCAGTGTTGGGCAAGATATCGAATTTTATTATCTAGATAATAGATAACATAATTTAAAATATCTATAGATAAAGATAACAGATAATTTAACCATTATCTAGATAAAATTTTAGATAGCAGATAAGATAATATTTACAGAAATAATGCATTAGGTCAGTGTTTCTAAACCGCTGGTCCATGGACCGGTGCTGGGCTGCGAAAGTACCTCACCGGTTCCCAGAAAGATGTGTAAATTACAATAAATTACAAAAATGTTAAAGAAACGTTTTTGGCAATAAAAATCGAATGTTTTGAAATTTAGTTATTTTACTTACGATCCATGATAGCATATGTCTAGCACAATAGAGCACATTTTTTGTTTAAAAAAGTGCTTAAAAAGTGTCGATATTTATCTGAATTACATGATCAAACCAAGTGGTCGGAAAACGACACTTCATATTACACAATTAACCCCTTTAGCGGCTCATGTAAAACTAACCAAATAAAATGATCTTTGAAAATACTTAATTTAAATGAATAATTATATGGCCTACCCATTCGATAATTTTTGCTTTAGTAATGCTTTTACGATAGCAGATAACAGCATCTTACAGTTATCAACACGAGGCGAGTTCAGGTCGGTAGAATCACTCAAGTTGTATAATTCATATGACGAGCTGTGCTCGGGATAGCCGCTAAAGGGGTTAAATATTATTCCAACCAATGGCCGAAATGATTCCTAACTATATGAATTCCATTTAAAATACGGAAATTGCTTCTAAACATTTCTCTAATGCTTAAAAAAATGCCGATACTTCTTTGAATTACATGGGAGACCAAGTGATCGGAATACGACATTTCATATTACACGACTAAATGTTATTTCGACTAATGACGGAAATGATTGCAGACAACAAAAATTCTGTTTAAAATTAAATAGGTAATTGCTTTTAAATATTTTTGTAATTCTTGAGAAAGCTGTGTCAAAATTTATCTGAATAACATTGTCTGCCAAATGAATACATATAGAGAAATGGTGAATTTAACTTCAATTTTCTTTTTCTCAGAAAAAATAAAGAGTGTATTGTTATTATCTTATCTTTTTCCTTTGCTAATAAAAAGATAAGATAAAAGATAACTTCTTTTGAAAATATCTAGATAAAAGATAATAGATAACAAAAACGTTATCTAGATAAAATTTCAGATAACGTTATCTAGATAAGCACAATACTGGTTATAGTATACATTAGTAGACTTACAAAGACTCATCCATGAATTAAAGAATTTAGGGATTCCGAGAGCCCAAAGCTACGTACCTGCTGGAAGGGGTACAAAAACGTATCGGAGCAACAAAGGCTTAAAGTTTTATATCTTAGTTAGTTTTACTCCAATTTGTTTCAAATTTTGACACAACAATCTTAAGATGTTGTGCAATCATATGAAACAATAAAAAAATGAGAAATAAAAAATTTTAATACGTTACCATCCCCTTAAACAATATTTGTTGTGTCTGCTACGATTAGAGATGGGATTCTACCCGGAATTTTCCCGGGAAAATTCCCAAAGTGGGTAAAAACGGGGTAAATTCCCGGGAAAATTCCCGAAAAGTGGGTATTTATTTTAATTTACTATTTATCGTAATATTTTTAAATTAAACTATCAAAACCGCTGTTTCGTAACGAATATTTGCTAAACGTAAATAATTAATCTTCAGACTACATAAATACTAATTAATATATCACGTTATTATACAATTTTTGTTCGATAGTTTTTCTCTAGACAATTTATTTTCGTGGCTAGTTGTATAATACGCGTTTCATTTTTCGGTGTCAATTTCCTGGGCCTACCACGACAGTTTTTTCCATAGTTTTCGCCCCTTTAAATAATGTTTTAAGTACTACAATTTCCAAAACGTCGAAATTTTAGCTCGATTCTCACTTGTCAATATTGAATTTCGTGGCATTTTAATTTTTTTTTTTTAAAACGTAGATATTTCTCTGAAATTTGAACACATTGAGTTATAAATTTAAATTAATTGCTAACTTCGTTGAAAAGTCGTCTTATGTTTAGCCGACATAATATGTATGCATGTATTTTTAAATTTAAAAATAAATAAACATTCAGTACCTATGTACTGAAGTGGTTTTATGATAATAATAATTAGAAAACTTTACATCAACATTATTGTATGTAAAACTCCACGCACAATTAACAAATATATACAGATCTAATTAAAAACACATTTGCAAAGAAGTACAGCTAAGTAATCGTTTTTACCCAGGTTTCGGGAATTTTCCCGGGAAAATACCCAATAAATACCCAAATGGGAATTTTCCCGGGAAAATTCCCAGTGGGAATTTTCCCGTCGCCCATCTCTAGCTACGATACGTGTTTGAGACGTTTAGTGTCTGTAGATATGAATGGGTCTTTACTTCTAAAATGATGTAGGCACATGCGCACACTAATTAAAAACTGCGTGAAAATTGGTATTGCTAATTCCCGTCAATTCTCGCGTAGTTTTTAATTAATGTGCACCAGAGCCGACATTAGGTTATTTGTCGCCCTAGGCGAAATATCTTTTGGCGCCTCCGAACTTATTTAAACATAATAACAGTAAAAAGTCATACAATGAATCTTCAAATTTTAACGTGTAACAGTTTTTCACAAAGTATATTAACACAAATATCAGTATTTAATGCTTATTAATTTACAGTAAATTATTTATTAATCAATAATTAAAAAGAAAAAAAGATAAAAAAACAAAAGAGTATAGAAAACAAAGTATAACAAAACAGGAAACAAAAAACTGGAAATTATATTTTACTTTTTCTAGTTTTAAGCTTAGAAAATATAAGAACTAGTTCATTAAAGACGATGTTTTGCGCTAATTCTTGTTCAGTTGATACTGTCACCAAATCTACCCAGTGTTTCCTGCGTCAATCTTGTAGCCCAGAGTGATTTTCGCAATTATCTGAAATATTATTAGGTCGTGTAGTATGAACTGTCGTTTCCCGACCACTTGGCCGACCATGTAATTCAGATAAATATCGACACTTTTTTAAGCATTAGAGAAGTGTTTAAAAGCAATTCTTTGGCTCTGAATAGATCTCTTGTAGCTTGGAATAATTTCCGTCATTAATTGGAATAATATTAGATCAGGATTAAAAAAATACAAATTTTATAATAAAAAACCATAAAAGAAATAATTTAAAAAAGGTTGAATGACCCTTTTCCTAATACACTTTTCTAAATAAACACCATTCATTTAGTAATCCATGTAATCTAAATACAGTGTATCCGATCAAGCTTTTTGACATAAAAATACATAAATATTAAAATCGTTTGGAAAGTGAATTTAGTTAACAAAAATACGTACAGTGCTTGCAAAATGTATAATTTTTACATCTCCAGAATTTTGGCGCCCTAGGCAGTCGCCTAGTTCATGCCTACATCATTTAAAAGTAAGCGATGAGAGCAACGAATACATTCATTGTCGCATATTTTTATTTACTCATACTGTAATGATAAATTGTAATAAATATGCTTAAATTCTTTATATTTTATCCCGGAAAGTTGCGGAAAACTCAAACCCTAAATTAATACGTGTCTGACTAATTTTATTAATTATAATGAAGCCGGTACATAATATTATTAATTCGTTTTGTAATTTTTTGCTTAATTTATTCTGCGTAATATGGGCTACGAAAGTACATCCTTAATTTACTGTTGTTAGAAACTTATCAGAACTGAGAGTTTTAGGAGCAAACATATTCAGTTTAATTAATATAACCAAATCAATTGCTTTTAATTTGTTATAATCGAAGAAAGTGGTAGAAGTTAAGCTATTTTGTACTGTTATAAATGATACTATTCACTAGATCCATTTTTAGACTGCACATGCCATGGCCTTTTTGTTGTATCATCTGTCAAGAAACACCAAAGTACAAAAGAAACTTTATAACGAACTAAAAAGTGTCAACTTTGGAGAAGTTAAATCTTACGAACAACTGCCTTATCTTCAAGCTTGCATTAAAGAAAGTTTAAGGTATAACATTTCGTTTTTTTGTTTCAAAAATATTTATATGAAATAAAATTATTTATAGATTGAAACCACCAATACCAGTTTTAAGTAGAGTACTCCAAAATGATGTTACACTCTACAATTATGTTATTCCAAAAGATACATTTGTTTTGATGGCAACTAATTTGAGCAGTTTGAAAGAGGAAAATTTTGAAAATCCTCTTAAGTATGATCCAGATCGATGGTTAAATGATGCTGACAATGAAGTTCATGTTTTAGCCACCGTTCCTTTCGGATACGGGCCAAAAGCATGCTTAGCAAAAAGATTGGCTATGTTACAGCTTAGTATGCTCACGGCAAAGGTAATTAGAATATTTCAACTGATTTTTCTTAGCCACTAATAAGAATTTTTAAATATTATTACGTTTTCAGATTATACAAAATTTCCGTCTTCAATATAATTATGGAGATATAACATCAAACAATCAAATATTATCTCTTCCAAATCGTCCACTTAAATTTGCATTTATAGATAGAGTTTAATAATTTGTAAAACTACAAAATGTATTTCTAAAAAATACTTTTCATAAATAATAAACGATCATTTGATAATAATATAAATTTAACTCTTTTAATTTCCTAAATCCAACTAAATGTGAAGCAAAAATTTTCACTCTCCGCCGATTTCAACCATTGACACCGCTTACTATTTCTGGACTGCCAATAAAATGGAATGAAAATTGCATCAAATACCTGGGTGTATACCTTGACACACGACTGAACTGGAACCAACATATTCAGAAAAAACTAAAAGTAGCTTCTGCCCGACTCGCTCAACTATACCCCTTAATAAATAGACATTCATCTCTGCGACCACAAACCGCAATATTAATTTATAAATCCCTAATCCGGCCAATATTTACTTACGCCTGTCCCATTTGGAGGACCACATCTATATCCAACAGGAAAAAAATCCAAACCTTTCAAAATAAAATACTAAGAATATCGGTGAACGCTCCTTGGTTTATACGAAATAAACAACTCCACGATGTGCTAATGATTCCAACTGTTGAAGAACACATTGAAACCTTATCAAAAAACTTTTTCGGCACAATAAACAACTGTGAAGGGGCACAAATCTACGGCATCGATAAAGTTCCAAGTAATAAACGTCTCAAAAGGAAACTACCGCAAATGTTAAATTAATTCTCACCTTTCAATCCAATTTTTGTGACAGAGGAGCTACCACAGCCGTCCTCTTAAAGCTACATATTTTATTGTTATTGTTTCTATTATACCTACATTGTATAACATTTTTGTTGATCATGTAATATCAATAAATTAAAAAAAAAAACTTTTAATTTAACTCGTCTTGCAATATGGCGGCTCTAAATGCTTTGATATGTATGTATTCACTGGTATAAGTGCCGCCATCTGTTACAGATTTTTCTAAATACGGTACAGTTGTAAGTAATGTTCAATTTCATCAACATAGTTTAATATAGTTTATATTTTGCAAATTCCTAGGGTGTCATTTTTTTGATGTTGGCATCTCTGATTTTCTTTCTTTTTTTGTAACCTTATTTATTGTACTTGTCACTAGCAGTAAACGGTCTAGCATTTTGAGACAAAAAATTGTTCTCTATGGTTAAAAAAAAATAAAGGCAGGTGGGGTCCATCGAAATTTTTTTGCTCCTGAAACATGGTTGCACCAAATATTGATTAAAATGGACGGATGTCCCGCTTGTAATCTTTGCATATTCTGGCGACCAAAAAACTTTGATGTACACCACCCTCCTTATAATACACTATAACTACTGTATAATTATTTTTTTGAAAAACCTATTGTTAATTTGGGTGTAAACTTTTCATTTTTGTTATTGAGAGATTATGAAATTTCTTTTAAAAATACTTTAAGCTTATTCTACAAAAGTCTTTTTTTAGTCCCTGGAAATTTTTGTTCAATTAGGTACGTCCACATATCGTAAGGTTAATTGTTACTTCAGTTAAAACTATTTTAAATCTTATACTGTATTAAGGATGCGTTCATAAACTACGTGATTCCATTTTGATATCTTTAGAACCCCTTCCATTCTTTATGTAGCCCAGTGATTCCCAAAGTGGTCTATATCGACCCCTAGGGGTCGGTAACAACCTCCAAGGGGTCTACGTTTGCGAAAAAAAATGGGGGTCGATGAGATATAAATGGGAATCTATAAGAACAGAGTAGACGTACAGCGAGGTAGGTTGATTTGGTTGCTCTAAAATGTTAAAATGAAACTATGGCGACCTTTTTCTTTTTTGGTCACCACTTGCATTGGGAGACGTCTACCGAGTTACGTTGACAAGTGGAGACCAACAAAAAAAAAGGTCATCAACATCTCATTTTACAGAAATTATATTTTCGAAATTACGAAATTTGTACAGGGGGTCTATCTCAAATCGAAAACTATGACAAAGGGTCGACGACACAAAGAAGTTTGGAAACCACTGATGTAGCCTCTAATGTGGCTTTTACCTTGATGGACTTTAGTTATAAAATATCGGATTCACGTGAACGAATTTAAGTATGCGTTTATGTATGGCATAGCTAGAAAAAAAAAATGACGAACATAACGTTTTTTTCTTTTTTCTTTCTTGTTTTGAGTTGCAAACGCTAGTACTATAGCTAAACACGCTTCTTCCATAATAATAATTCCAAAATACTGAAGAAAATAATGATAGTGTACGGTATCATAAAAATACTGAAGTAATAAAAATAATGATTCATTATTTTTATCAGTAAATACTGACAGTATTACTGATCGTGAGGCAGCCTTAGAGTTCCTATAATAAATAGAGTCGTGACATGTCATCCATTTTCTCTCCAAAACAGAGCGGGAAGCTTCAAAATTAATTATTACATATATTTGAGTAAATATTTCTAAGTACATAATTATTGTTAATAAGTTATGAATTTATGAACAATTAAACAATTTTAATTTAATTATTCTTTCTAAGTTAAACTAAATGATTTTTGTTAAATATTTAATTTATTTTCAATTTATTTTACCCAACTTTGGACAGAAAATGCCGGAACCAATCAGCGTTCAGTCATGTCATGACTCTATTTATTACAAGGACTCCAGTGAATATACACATATCACAGCATTTTGAGCTGCCATATTGTAGGACGAGTTTACTCGTCTTAATTAATCATTTCAAGCTTTAAAATAAAAGAGTTAAGAAGTTGGGACATTGAGAAATATCATAATATAATTATAAAAAAAAAAATATTTATTCAAAAAGTTTAAAAAAATAACATTAATTCTGACTTATAAAAAATTATTAGAAACACATTCATCTTCTTCATATCAAACTTACGAACTTAATAAACACTCCGTTTCGATTTCCTTTTTGAAAATCACGTTCATATTTGACGTATTTAATTTTCGTCATTATCGACAATTTCTGTATTTGATTCAAACGTTGAATTCTGTTCCTCTGAATCATTTTCTGTACTTGTTGTTGCTTTATTTGATTCCAAAATTAAGTCTTGTATATTTTTAAGGGGGGTGAGATCTTCATCTTTATCCGGGACAGTTGTATCCTCCAAATTATCTAAATTAATTTGAATTGATTTACTTAAATCAGTATTATTTGCTAAATTGGCTAATTTCAATGCGATTTTAAGATATTTTCGATTTTTCACTTTTTTTGCAAGACATTTAGCAGCTTCATTGAAGTTTTTCTGGGTAATATAACTAAAAATCAAAATATTTATAATAAAAATTTGAAAATTTTATTTTACAAATGAATTACCATTGAGCTGCCATTTCATATTGACCATTTTTATTGGCGTACTTAATCCATTGATTTACAATTTCTGTAATTAGGGGATCGTCTTCGGAGAGTCGAGATTTAGCAAGGGCAAGAGCTTCTTTAAAATATTTAGCTTCTGTCAGCATTTTAATACCACTTTCAATATTATTTGTAATCAAATAGTAATCTAAGGCTTCAAAATATAATCCATTTTCTTTTAATTGTTGTGCAAAAACTATACAAGTGTCACGCCAAAAGCTAAAAATCAAACAAAAAACTTACAACTAAATTTTCTGTAGGCGACTATATTTTATAATTTTTAGTCGCTATTCCTAAAATGTCTTTATCACTGTTATTATCCCTACTACTTCTCCTATTTACTCCTACTTACTGTATTAATTTCGATTGTTTGATAATGATTATATTGGTCAAAACATATCACAAAATTAAAAACAATAGTGATTTTTTGCAACGTAATATAAGTAAATACAGAATACGGTAAAATAACGCCCAAATCTAATTTAAAAAATCATACTGAAGCAAAACAATATTTTTTACTGTCATTATGGTCCCGCTCATATTTTTAGCGGCTGAATTTTGATAAAAAATTACATAATAATTTAGAATGAGATTCTTGTCTAAATTTCAAAAAAAAAAATTTCGATATCCTTTTCACTAGAACAGTAAAAGTCCGTATCATATATAAGCAGAGCCGGATTTACCTCTGTGGTGGCTCCTGAATGCTTCACATATGGAGGCCCCCTTGGAAAATTTCCGAAATTTTTCAAATTTTACCGAAAAATAGCGTTGGCGAAAAAAAAGAAAAAGCGCTTATCCTTTCAATTCTATTCCTTAATTTTAAGATTTTACTCGATTTTGTGGAGGCCTACATGTGTGGGGTACCCCAAGTGCCCTTATGTAAATCCGATTCGGTATATAAGCGATGCAAAGATTTCCACTCGCACCTCTGCCGACGAGATTGGAAGCAGTATCAGATTGAACATTTACATATGTATATACGTGTAACTGACGATAGAAATCTATATGTATCTATAAAAATCTAGAATCTATATGTATATGTATCTAAATCTATAATGTATATAAAGACATACTTCCGTCGTCACTTAGACGTATACGTACATATTATACCTGATATATATACCTGATAATATTGCAAAATAAAATTACCGGTCGTTTTGAATTAGTAAATTTTTTGGTAAGTATTTGATTTCAGAAACTAAAGGAAATAAAAATTTTGAAAATCGATTCAATATAACTACTGTGTTGCAAGATTTTTTTAAATTATTTGTTCCGAAGCTATCATCCGGAAACGCTCAGTAGTAGCCTATTTTTGTTTAGTATATGCTCGACGAGTTAAGGTAGTTACCGTGTGATATGCTAGTAGAAAAAATTGCAAACCAAACTTACTTTATGTCATTATTGTATGTATTAATGGATAGATGTTGATGAATACTATTTTTCATACGAACATGTAGGCATACATTCAAACATAGTCTGTGCATACACACTTATACTATCAAAGTTTTTTATAATAAATGCTTTGACATCGTTGTTAATTTACTCAACAAACATATTAAGTGGTATGCATATGCGTTTGGACGCTTTATTTTTTCACCTGTACAAGATAGATAGGTGCTATCGTGGACTTTTTTGTAGAGAATTCGATTCTCTGCAAAAAAGGTCTTAACACTTTTTAATGTATCTATCACCGTTTTCGCTACGTAAGCGGTAAAAGGTCAATAAATGTTATTCATAAATTGAGTCGCCTAGTATCAAAAGCTACTAATTCCACTTTATAAAGATCGCGGGAAATCGCAAAAAACCATAACTCAGTTCAAAATTAATTTTTCGATTAAAAAGTCATACTTATATTAATTAACAAGGTAAAAAAGATGATTAGTACTATTATCAAAAAACAAAATTATCGTTTTACCCCTTTTTAAATCAAAATTATTTGAATTTAGTAGGTTTTGATAGTAACATTTATATAAAGCGCGTGTTAAAACACAAATTATAAGGGAAATTTATTAAAAAACAAATTTGATTCAGCAATATTGGATGTATCAGGGTTAGACGATACAATTTGTTTTGTAATATTGTAAACTATTTTCATTTTGTCACTTAAAACCAAAGTGCTTACTTAGTAATTCATTTACATCTACTATTTCTTTATTTAAAATTTTAAATAAATACTAAAATACAAATTTTACGTGAAAACATAATCTTATACTTCGTACGTCCCGCATGTCAGTGAAAAAATTAAAATTTGGACGGTTAAAATCTAAAATATAAGTTATGTATAGGTATTTAGCAGGATTTGTAAAGTTTTCAATGTAATTTTAGCAGGATTTGAAAATTATGTTATATTTCAGTTGCAGATTTTTTTAGTAAGCAGTTAAAATTACAACAAAAAATGTTAAGGGGCATATGCCTTGTTGCATTTAAAAATTAATGGCCCTAAAAAATCAAAAAATTTGAAAAGTGCATTTAGTAGATTTTGATACTAGGCGACACAATTTTCAATATTGTTTAAACAATAAATACGAATAAACCAGTTATTTAATATACAGTTGCCAGACTGCTTTTCAGTTGCTTGAAATTGGTGTATTTACTAAAATACTATAATTTCTCTGATGATATCTTCAATTCAAAACGATCAACAAATAATTCAATTTTTTCTTTACATTCAGAACTTATTAATCTTTCTTTCCCTAGTTTTTTATTGAATTCTGTCGAGTCATTATATTGTTAAATACAAAATAAGGGTATGTAGTCAGAATTTTGAGATCTAATACATGGAGTAGATACAAACTTTAACCCTAATTATCTTAACTCAGAAGCGATCAATCTTTCCCAAATTACAAGGACAATCAGATATAGCATTCTTCTTTATACTATTAAAATTTGAAACTATTCTGTCGAAAAGTTGAATCTCGCGGTACTACCTTAACTCGTCTTAATCATCAAACGAATTAAGAAACAAACGAACATAGAATACCTGTTTGAAATCGCTGGGGCTAAGCTGACATGATGAAAGTCAAGTTTTTTTGCATCCATGGCCGATTGAATTATTTCTTTGATTTTACCACGCCAGACTTGCATATGTTCATATCTGTTGAAGTATTTTCGTTCTTTTTGAAGTTTTTCTAATTAAAAGAAAAATAAATAATATTTTATTTTGTAAAATTGTAACTATTCAAACACCAATCTACACCAAAAATTCATACATCTCTCCCGTATGTAAGTCTACGTAAAAACACATGAATTGCAAAGGCTTTAGGTAGGATAGATTAGTACTTTTTACTACTTTACGACAAAAATTTTTTGGTGTGGATAATGAGATCTATTTATTTTTCTCAAAATAAAAATAAGTATGTATACCTTCGGAATTTAGGAACTCTAGAACATCAGACTGGGAAAGTAATAGTTTAATAGGATCTATTTCTGATTGAAAATCGGTAATGTCATCATTTGCTTCATCACTTGACTCCGTTTCGAGATCCAAGTCACATTCCGAGTCAGCAAATTTCTGAATTAATTTTTTTAAGGTATTAGTGCATATTATTTCCTGCTTAATTCCAAGTTGTTTAAAAGGATTAATGAAAAATTCCTTTTTCTTTTGTTTTTCATTCGATATCAGTGTTGCCATTGCTTCTGTAGAAGTTTCGCATTCGTCTTGAGCAACTGCTGGTTTTTTATCTTCATCAAATCTTTCAATTTTTGCATTTAGGACATTAATTTTTGGTGGTTTTGGTTTACCTGTTATTGAAATTAAATATGTTTAAATGAATATGTATCTTCTAAATTATCATCTTGAGTAATTTGTAATTAAATTTTCAATTTTTGCTATTAAAACGTTTAATTTTCATTTGAAAATATGATTTTAAGGGTTTTCAATGGAATATTAGACAGTATCAAGAAATAATTAACAAATAGTATATCATTCAATTCTTCAATAGGAGTAGAAAATAGTATATTGTGCAATAAGTGCGGAAAATTGTCGATTGCCCACGAAAGCGAAGTTGAGCGCACTCACTACGTTGATGCGCTCATTCGCTTGAGTGGGGCAATCGACAATCCCGCACGAGTTGCACATACAATTTTGTGTGTTTTACTGTCAATTTGCGTGTGGAAAGTAACTTTCCACACGCAAAAAAGTATGCGGGAAGAGTACAGTGGGCAAACAGCTATTTTGCATACAGAAATGTGTGCGCCAAGTTAGTACTTCTCCCGCATGAGTAATAAAAATATTTTTTGCTACTCCTATTGAAGAACATACTAATATTATATATTCATTAATTGTTGAGAAAGTTAGGCACTATTCACAGGTGTGGAGGAATGACCATTACTCAATAACTTTCGACCAATGAAATCACCGTATTAGCCATTATTCAATGGGCTTGCAGTTATTTTATGAATAATATACAGTAGGACCTGTGTTAACCGAACCGCAGTGTCACGCAAAAATTTGTCCGGCTAACAGAGGTGTCCGCTTAACAGGGGCCGAGAAAATAATAACATTAAATAATGTAGTATTCATAACTAATTTTTTAATTTTTTAATTCAAATCAATTTTATGAACGAATTTAGGTACTTATACAAAAATATAACGTTTACAAATACATCGTCATATTAGAGTCATTGTTAACAAGTTAAAACATGAACAATTATACCTAACCAATATAGATATACTAGACGTATTCGCGTCCGGTTGATGGAGGTAATAATGTACTAAATAATATGTCTTCGTCAAAAAATATTGTGAACGTGTCCGGTTAACAGAGGGTCCGCTTAAGAGAGTGTTTAATGCATTGGTTTTAGTATAGCATGTCACCGTCATAAAAAATTTGTCCGGCTATAAAGAGAGGTCTGGTTAAGAGGGGTGTCCGTAATCAGAGGTTCTACTGTATACGCATCAAATTTTAATTTCATATATGTTGCGTTATAACGTGTAGGCAAACAAAGCAATTTATATTCTATTTTAATTTCCATAGATACATATACGAACATTATTAGAGATCATGTGATAATCATTATAAGAGATTAAAAATTATACTCTTATAACTGAAATTTAAAAACGATAAAAAGTCATAGAAAAAGTATAGTATTCAACTTGCGTGCAATGGCTATTACTCACTCAGATCAATTACGACACTCGCCTCGTGTCGTAATTTCACCTTCGTGAGTAATAACCCTGTGCCCAGACTGGCTCGGCACTCGGGTGACTATGAGTTTAAGCTTTGATAAGTATGTCTTAAGAAAAAAACAAAAATAATCCTTACTTAAATTTGGTGGATTTTCTGATATTCGCCAGGTACGTAAAATATTATCATTACCACCGGAGAAAATTATATCGGGATCAAGCGGACTCCACATACACGCAAAAATTTTGAAATGAATTCCGTAATCATACAGAGCTATCAATGTTTTCTCAATTACATTCCAAACCTAAAAGTAATTTAGTAGGAAGTTTAAGGAGGGATTTCTCTACAAAGTCTATCAAAATGTTTATACTTACACGGACTGTTCCATCATTAGAAGCGGTTACTAAAAATCCATTAGTATGTGGACTCCAACAAACACTATTAACAGCTGCCGTATGTCCCGTTAAATTTGCTATAATCTCTGGCCGTTCTCCTGAAAATTAATTTTATAAAGTTTAGATGTGAATAGTCAGAGAATTGCCGTTCTATTTGCAGCCAATTGTTCAAATAAGAATTAAAGGAAGAAAGATAAATTTTATCGATTTCGCGTCAAAAACATGTCGCTACCTTTCTGTCTTAACCTCGTATCACAAAAACTACAGTTTTCAGGAAACACAAACACAAAAAACATATTAAATAAAAAATACTGTATTTTCATCACTATGAATTTAAGATTTATGTATGTTACACTTTTTGATGTTTGCTACCTATGTGGACATGAAGCAGACATTTAAATATTTTAAACTACAAGCTTCAGTTGTTTTTAGTAAATACGAGATTCTAGATTCCAATCCACTTTTTTGTTGTACAGAATCATCAAGATACGAGGTTATGAAATAAATACACAATGACATAAATTCAAGGTCGGTAAAATAGATTTTACCGACTGATATAAATCACTAAAAAATATTTGTTTTAACTATTGCCAGTGAAGAGAGACGTATAATAGAAGTTTAATTTTTATGGACCAATGTGGACGAAAATTTTAGTCGATTTTGTTTCTGTTAGATGGCAGAACGATCGAGGTTCAAACATTTTTAAGTTGTCAGGCGGAGCTTCAGTTTAACAGGAAGAGGTAGGGAACGTATATTTCAATTTGTATATTTATATTTTTCTTCCATAAACAAATTTCTCGTTTCAAAAGTACAATTATCAAAACATAACAGTGCGTACTGCTTGCCTGCACAGCACTGCCATCTGTAGATGGGGTACCAACATTGCGGTTTGGGGTGTTGTAAAACTGTTCATAAATTTAACACAGGATTGAAGTTCTATATACGTCTCTCTTCACTGCTATTGCTTATACTTAATAATATTTTTCATAAATACAAACCGATCAAATACGAATACATACGAATGATATACGATGTTATGTCAGAAAAATAAATTTAATTCATGTCATACGAGATTGCATTTAATTGAATAGTTACTTTTCCATTAACTATTTTATAATATTTCTTAGTGCATTATTCGGGGGGGGGGGAGTGAATTATGCACATGTATGACTTTCTAACTCAAAACAGCCAAAACACCAGATACGAGTAAATTAAAAATCACAAAGTGATTGAAAAAATTATCCGGATCGGCCGGGAATCGAACCCAGGATCTCCTGGTAACTATCCAGGTGTGCTATCCATTACACCATCGATCCTTTGCTCGACAGGCGCCCGATACAGACAACATTCAATCACCTATGTGTATGTACTCTCTATAATGCGAGAAGCAATTACAACTTTTCAATTTCAAATATTATCGAGTGCTTGTGAAACACTACTACGTATGACAGACTTTTGTCTGCATTTAAAACACACGTAGTATTCATATGTTCACTTACCGTTCAGCTAAACTGAAACATACGAAGTTAAGACAGAAAGGTAGCGATGTGCTTTCTATGGGCTATATTCGATCAAAAACGATTTTTATTCCATCCAACGAACACTATTTAATAGTTCGATACGTGATAGTCGCAGTAGCGCGGGATAAGACTATAGGGGAACTAATTTGATTTAACAAGGAGAGTGTACAGCCTTGGGGTCGGCGATTTGGCTGGAATTTTTTTTGGTGATAGAGTACACTTAATATGTTAATATATTAAAATAATAGCGCGCACTACTCAGAAAAACTTGTAAAAAAAATAATTAAAAAATTTCAACGCAGCTGGTGTAGTTAATATACTTGAAAAGGAATATTGTACATAACAGTCCTATTGGTCTAGTGCAATTGGCCTTAGACTGGTAACACAATGGTCATGTGTTCGCAACCGACTCTGGTCAACAAAACTTTTTTGTTAATTTTTTTTTTTTAATATTAATGAATGTCTTCTTTATTTATAAAACATTTTATTTAAAATATGTATTTGTAACAAATCTGTAAATTGGTAAATCTGTAAATAGGTAAGATAAAATAAAATAAAATATAAAACTTTTAACGTAACATTTATTTAATTGTAAATTATTATTATACTTTACACACAAGACCCAGAGTGATAGTCAAAAACATACAAAACAATAATTTTGTCTGATATGCGTCAAAATTATTTCACGAAAGGAACATTTTCATGAACGTGAATCAAGTATGTTTTTCACTAGATGTCTTACAGACACCCTGTAATTGTAAAAGACATGCATTCATATGTTGTGTAAATTGTAATAAAAATTATTGTTTTGTATGTTTTTATGGCAACTATCACTCTGGGTCTTGTGTGTAGAGAATAATAATATAATTTACAATTAAATAAATGTTACGTTAAAAGTTTTATATTTAATTTTATTTTATCTTACCTATTTACAGGTTTACCTATTTAAAGATTTGTTACAAATACATATTTTAAATAAAATGTTTTATAAATAAAGAAGACATTTGTTAATATAAAAAAAAAAAAATTAACACAAAAAAAGTTCGTTGAACAGAGTCGGTTGCGAACGCATAACCATTCTGTTACCAGTCTAACGCCAACTGCACTAGACCAACAGGACCGTTATGTACAACCTTTCTTTTCAAGTATATTAACTACACCAGCTGCATTGAAATCTTTAATTATTTTTTTTACAAGTTTTTCTGAGTAGTGCGCGCTATTATTTTAATATATTAACATATTAAGTGTACTCTATCACCAAAAAAAATTTCAGCCAAATCGCCGACCCCAAGGCTGTGCACTCTCCTTGTAAGAAAAAATTTAATTATATATTTTCTTATCACATAACTTAAAAACTGAATTTATTAGTCTACGTTTTTGTACCAAATTTTGGATAATTTCCTCAAAAGAATATTATTATTACTAATTTAAAGGAACTGAATGTTCCGGATTACGCAAGATTGTCCTGTATTAAAATTGTCTTGCATTGGATAATGCACAAAAAATAAGATAGTCTTCCCAATTTTTTTTACAGTGTTAACTATATTTTAAAATTTTATTATAAAATAGATTTATTCGAAGTTGATAAGTAAGAAATAGAACTCTGATAAAATATTTACTTAAGAAAGTCATTTTATAATTTAAAAAAAAAAAATCATTATAAAAAATGGACGTTCAACTTAATATTCAGTATGGCTGACATAAACTACGATAAATTTCTAAGTTTTAAAATTAAATTACTAAAATACCTTGAAGAACCTTTTCACAATTATAAACTAGTACGTTTTCCTTTATTGAAATTGCGGCTAAATATTTTGAAAATTGTGATTCTTCATTATCAGTGGCAGTCATTTGTGGATGCCACAACAAACCTTGTATAGTCTTTTTAAAATCATACGTCGTACATAAAATATCCAAATCTCGATTTGAAAAAATAATACTTCCATCCTGGCAACCAAACGTTAGCACAGTGTAGTCTGGCTTCCAAGACACTTCAGAAATTTTAAGATTTTCAGATTCTTTGAGCTTAATAACTTCAGGGTCTGAAAATTGGAATTGTTATACAACTTAATTTTTTTCTGAAAAATTTAATAAAGTTACCTTGATTTCTATTCTTTACATTGTAGGCAACACAATGTCCATTTGCGCATGCGTATAAAGCCAATTTACAATCAGCATTTGTGACTGGAGGTCCCCATGTTAAACTATAAATATTTGCATGTAAATATTGTCGAAGAAATTGTACAGATTTGGATGGATTGCTCGGATCTAATATTCCAATCTTAAAATAGATAATATTTGTAGTTAGATTTATTTATTAATGTCTAGATGGGTATAATAAGGGCTCTGAATATAAACCGTAAAAAAGGAATTTTTATTATAAGCTTTGGTGTTTTACTATTTGTCTGTATATGGCCACTTTTCTCAATACTTATTTGCTTTATTTGGTCATTTGCTTCAAAATATACCCAGTGAGAGTTTCAGAATTGTTTATTTTTGTTTAAAATTGGGTCCGAATTGAATGGTTTAAATTCAAAAGCAAGATAACAAAATCAAGTAGGGGTCATTCCATGTCAAATCATCCAGGAGGTTTAAACTCAAAAGCCCACCAATTTTATTTCACCATTCTGTAGCAAATTTAATCTAGTTTTTGGTGATATAACTCCAAATTTGGGTTTAGGAGTCAGACTCTAGTTATTGACCAAGTTTTGAACACATGTCAAATTTTAGAGAGCGGTCTAAATTTTTACTTTAGGGCTCAATTAAGGAGGTTAAATATGGATTTAGATTCAATCTATTACACATTTTACTTCAGAAATTTATTATGAAAAAAATAATACAACTTGGACCTCTACAGCTTAATAAATAACAGATTTATTACCAAAAACGTAAAACGATGCAGCATCCCCAAGTGACCAGTGCCACGCTATTAACGAGTTTTTTCCAAAATTTTGTCTTTTTATAACTCAGAAATTAATCCAGATATTGAAAAAAAGTTTGAAACTGGGGTCATTCCAGTTTCAAATCATCCAACCAAAGGACACATTGACACCCAAGGTAGTCAGAATTTGATGAAACTTGGTGAGTTGGTTCAAAACACAGATGTAAGGAATCACACCAAATTTTTTTCTAATATCTTGATTAATTTCTGAGTTATAGAATGACAAAGTTTTAGAATTGAAAAAACTTGGGCAATAACTGTCCGACTCCTGAACCCAAATTTGGAGTTATATCACCAAAAATTAGATAAAAATTGGTGGACTTTTGAGTTTAAACCCCCTGGATGATTTGACATGGAATGACTCGTGGGCTATCAAATGAGAGAGCTTCTTTCGCTAGTATTTATGAAAACAAAATATCAAAAACAACAAAACTATAGGTAACCGAAGTCGAAGGTTCGGTCGAACACTAAATTTTATACGTATACAGTGGAACCCCTGTTAATCGAACAACAATTTCACCTGAAAATTTCTTTAAAATCAAATATTCCGAAATTCTACACAAAGTCAGATACTTATAGTGCTCCACTTCGTTCGCTAAATGACTAAAAATTAGCTATTTTCATATTTCAATGGTAATTTTCGCGTGAACATGCTGTCCGATTAACAGATGTTCCAGTGTAATTTATATTACAACGTGCATGAACATGTTTAACATGTCTCAATAAAATTCACTTGGCAGATTTTCTTTCTATAGAGTAAATTACTCAGTCGGTGTATTTTTGCTCTATTGTCGACATAAAGATTCTCACTCGTGCCTCTGGTGGTAAAATTAGAACTAGTATCCAGTAAAAATATATGCATACGTTTAATTGGTGCTATAAAATTTAGTAACCCGCACATAATTTGTATTAATGCATATTTCTTTTGGGAATGGTAAAATTTAGATACGCGAACTAGTGGTCAAAAAAATAACTACTGTCTATTAAGTTTTGACAATTCACAAAATTGTCAATGATGTTAATCTTATTTTTTCATAATAATTTACTGTTTCCAAATAAAAATGGACACTTCCAGATTGCTACCATTTTTTAGGAGTCAATTTTAGTCATTTAGTGACGAATAAAAAAACTACTGCCCGTAGGCTAAATATTAAACTACGCCTCCATTTCATTTCACAATGCCAACTGAACGTATACGTATATTTTTACTTGATACTAATTCTAATTTTACCGTCAGAGGTGCGTGCATAATCTTTACGTCGCTAATAAAACCAACATTTGCGAATGAACAAAATTTTGTTTCATTGATTTACTTTCACGACTTTTGTCATACTGGACGTATTTTCAAGAATCAATAGTTATTTGTGTATTAAGAGCGCAAAATGGCACACTGCCGCTCGATTGAGAATGTTATTGTCATGAGAGCGGCAATGTCATTTTGTGCTCGAATTACACACAAAATTTTTTCTACAATCTTATAAAATGTATTTTTTATTTAAAAGATACTTGAAAAAATAATAATGGACGTTAATATTTACTTTAATGTTATAATTTCTGCAGCTTTAGAAATATCTGGAGGTGTACTTAAGAAATCACTGTCACTATTGCATATTTCCATCATATATGTATAGATTTTTTAAATTTTTTATTCTTATTATTTATTAATTATAGTTATTTATTATTTTTAATTAATATTTTGTATGTAGTTATTTTGAAATTTAATAAAATTAATTTCACGTGATCACGATAAAAATAATAATAAATTAAGAATCTGTTTATTTGTTGCCACAAAAAATATAAACAACGCCTACCCGATTTGTAATTAAATATATCAGGTCAGTCCATAAGTTCGTGCGTATTAATACCATGCATGGACTTCACTATGACTCCTTTACTAAACCAATACAATTTTGAACCTGTCAAAACTTGTCATCGTTTGATTAACATATTATTCAGTTCATCACCAACTTTCGTAAATATCGAACGCATTTTAGTACCCATAGAAGATGAATATAGATAATCAGTAGAAACGTGCTGTGCAACATTTTTTATTTTCGTGTGGTGAATCTGCCAGGTCTGCAGCGATAAAAATTAATAGTGTACGAGTACATGGTGAACACACTATTAGTGTAAGGACTGTCCAGAAATGGTTTAAAAAATTTAATGTTGAAGAAAGCAGCATTGATGATGAACTCCGTTCAGGACGTCCTGTTCATTTTGATGATGGCATTCTTCGAAATCTTGTAGAGTCAGAGTCACAATTAACAGTGGATCAGATCGCAGAGAGGATGAATTGTGTTTAATTGTGTTTTTTTTATATTATTTAAAAATTTACCGAAAAATACGCACGAATTTATGGACTGACTTGATAAATTAAGCGAACGACAAAGTATTACTTTTCGCTTTAAAGCGAAAACTAGTACTTTGTCGCTCGGCAACTAGACATTTTACGCTTTCTTCACAGAGCGCGAAAGCCTACTTTTCACTATGATTGTAGAAAAAAAATTTTACCTGACCAGCAGTACAACACAATGCAAGACAATTTTCCTTAGTGGGATGCCAAGCAACAGTCAACACTTTATCACAGCCTCGTATAGACACACTTCTCATATTAAATATATTCGTGTGAGGTCGACTTAAGTCAAACAGTTTGACTGAGCTATCACCGCCAGCTACAGCAACTCTAGAACATAATTCACAATACAAATTAAATCCGTGAATTTATTTTATTTACAGGATAGAGAGAGAATACCTGCTGGGATCTAACGGAGAAGGAACAATATTATAAATGTAACCATTAAAAGTTGGATAATAATTTAAACATGTGCGATCGGACGTTAATTTTGTACGTAAAATTGTACGATCGTAGCCGATTGTCCACGCGTACATATCTTTACTTTTATTGTCTGAATAAGGTGGCGTTATGATACTGTGAATCCCCTTAACCTTTTGATCGGAATGAATTAAACGATATGATGAATCGAATTTATTTCTGAAATGAAAATTGAATCGTTTGAATTTTGATTTAATGAAAATATTGCTATTTGGAGCTTACAATTTTTCTTTTGTTATGTCGCAGGCTAATAGTTCGCCGGTGTATGAGAATAAAATCATGTTAGGTGTGGCCCAAGACAGTACTATTTTAATATCTTGATTTTTGCCTCTGTTATCAATTTTTTTCTTTCTGGGTAATCTTAATTTAATTTGTAGACGTCCATCGCTGCCTATCCTCCATATTGACATGCTACTAAAATAAATTTAATAAATTCATTTAAATAAAACGGAAAACTAACGACAAGTGATTCCAAAACCGAGTCGATTTAAAAGTCAACACACACTCGAAATAATAAATGATTTACAAGACGGGGTCCAAATAAATACAAGTCAAAACAAATTAAAAAAATAAAAATTCTAATAATATATATGTATTTGACGCGTGTTTGTGTAATTTATTCATATCGAAATTAGTCGAAAAAATATTCCCAGACACTTTTGTAGGTTTCCTTCTTTTTTGTCCTTGTCGTACACTTTTCAACACTACACCAGTGTCCTTAATCAGTGGTTTTTATTTAGTTTTTTAAATATTTGACATAATAACATTTCATCTTCACAAAGTTAAAAAAATGATGCAATACTGTAAAGAAAAGTGAAATATGTTATTTTCAATTAGAATAAACTATTTTCGTTTGATTTTAACTGATTTGAAACTTCTAAGCAGTACATATTGACATCCACTGATTTTTGTTTTTCAAATATTATATTTTTAATACTATTGCTATTAAATATTTTGCAATGAATTCAGTCATTCAGTTATTTTATGTATATGTCTACAGTTAAGTTATAATATATCATTAATGTCATTTGTTTTCGGTTTCTTTAAGAAATATTGTTCTGTAATCAAATTATTATTGAATTATTGAATAAACAGAATTTACATAAAAATATAAAATAGTGTTATTAACTTATGTATTATTATTTCGTAACCTAATGTTCAATTAGTACCCTATGCACTGTTTATTTGTTTGACTGGAATTAGTAAAAGACAATTATCCGTTGACAAAGAAACTATCAAAAGTGTCTGGGAATATTTTTTTAACTATATTTATTCATTAATTTAAGGATGTATACCCGAAAAGAAAATTCCAACTTTTTCCATTGAGTTTGAAATATGTTAAACAATAGACGATTCTGCATTGATTAGTAAAAAGAAAATTGTATGTCACGAACAAATTAAACGAAATAATTAATGTTAATGTTCTCACTTATCCTGTATTGTTTGAACTGGAAGTAGCTTAGCTACGAATAAATTTGTAAAATTTATCATATTTTATCCAACTTTCGTGAGAAAAAAAAATAGTTTTATGAATCTTATACTTTGTATTATTTTTTAATGAAAAAAAAACCGATCCCACCGGCCTTTTCATAAAAATTAAAATAAAGATTAGAAGCCGGAACCACGCAATTTTGACACTATTTTAAAAAAACTGTGCCCGCCATTTTCGACGAGAAATGTGGTTAAAACATATAATGAATGTTTTCCATTTAGGAAACACAAACGACGCAGTGCATTTTTTTTTTTTGCACAAAAAACTAATTTTTTTAAATTTTAACCTTTTAACTGCGTTTAGATGCATGCAATTAAAAGAATAATTTTGCAATAAAATTTTTAAAAAATTAGTTTTTTTTTTGTGAAAAAAAGTAAATGCACTGTGTCACACAGTGTTTTCTAAATGGAACATACTTTATACGTCAACTGTCAGGATAGTAACTTCTGATTAGCTGCTAAATCCAACGTCAACCATAGTCAAATTAAAACTTTATTTTATAGAAAAAAAATTATAAATTGATATAATTTCTTATATATAGTACACATCTTAATTCATAAAATAAGTGTTTCTAGTAAACAGTCTCAGAATGGTTTAGGAATAACCAGCTAAAATTAAATCTATCCAAAACACAATATATTAAATTTGGAAACTATGGGAAAATTGAAAATAATTTTACTCTTTCTGACAATGAAGAAATCAAATTGTTAGAAACAGTTAAATTCTTAGGTATCATTATAGATAAAGAACTCGGATGGAAAGAACACATCAATTATCTGATATCAAAAATTAGTAAGTACATATATTTATTAAGGGCCATTCGAAATGTCGTTCCCATAGAAATTTTAATAATGATCTACCATGCCTATATCGAATCTCTTTTAAGATATGGCATCATTTGTTGGGGAAATTCTACCCATGTACATAAATTGTTTATTGTTCAAAAGCGATGTATTAGAACCATTTGTAATGTAAACACGACTACATCATGTAAAGATCTGTTTATAAAACTAAAAATATTGACAATCTATAATTTATATATTCAAGAGTGCTCCCACTTTGTATTCAAAAATCAAAGTATTTTTTCTAAAAATACTTTAAATCATGATTATAATACACGAATTAAAGGTAACCTAACAATCACGCAATGTAGATTGCAGAAGGCTTTAAATGGTCCTCTAAATTCCTGCATAAAAATTTTTAATAAAATTCCAGGAGAAAAACTGATAGCTTTTAATAAATTCAAATCTAACGTAAAAAAATTCCTTTTGGAAAACATATTTTACAGTTTAAATGACTTCATGCATTACCAGCCACTTTAACGCATTATTGTTGTTATTTTGCTTCTACTAATTTTGACGCATTCTATACTGTAATTCTATACTGTCGATGGAATAAAGATTATTATTATTATTATTATTATTATTATAATAATTTAACATTATGATTAATTTTCAAAAAATTTTAGATGTACTACTCGATTTGACTAGGTACACATCCTTAATAAACAAGCAATATTTCGTAACATAACTTTGGTAACATAATACACTTTGTAAAAAAAAAAAAAAAAAAAAAAAAATTAGAATTTATTTCAAGATCGAAAATTTTGGGGAGGTGGACCTTTATATTGTAAATTCGTTATATAGCTAAACCTTTTTTTATGCCGTGGATAAGACCGCATAAAAAGATCGCACAAAAAAGATATTCAAAAACTTCATAAATAGCTATAAAAAGTATAATTCGCTCCAGATTGTAAAAAAAAATTTTATGCGGTAGACTGGGACCACATAAAAAAGGTTTCATAGAAAATACGTCACTTAAAATGCTCAAAACTTCACGATTTACTTAGAAGTTGCTTTTCTAAACAAGACATAGCATTAATTTACATATGAGAATATTTTATTTCATTTTTATAATATTATAAAAATTGTGATAAATACATCTGTAAAAAAACTTAATGATGCAATAACTTATATTCTTATACAATGTACTGATTAAATGCTTAAAAACTATCAATACGTAATTTTATCAAAGTAAATTATTATAATTAATGTTTAGATTTCTTATTTTCTTTTGTTTTTGATTCACATTATGCATTTTAATGGCCATTTTTTTTTTTAGAACTACATAAAAAGGTCGTACAAAAAAGGTTCAGCTATATTGGTATACCGTGAAATGGTCTTGACTCGGTCAGGGGTTGTTGACTCGGTCACCCATGTCGCAATTGGTAAAAACATTTGTTATTAAGAGACCAGACAACCTAACCTTTCATAATTGGTCTCGTTTTCATCGTTTATAAACACTCTAAGCAGCTGTAAATAAATGTCTTTCAACTCTGATTGGTTTGTCTAAAATATAATACCAGGTTGACCAAATAACCTAAAAACAGCGACGAAAGATTTTTGTCTGGTTAAGGCATAAATAATCGGACATTGAATAATAAATCTAAATGAGACGGTTTTATTCGATTCTAAATTTAATCGGCATCAATATTTCGATAGGTGTATAATCGTATCCTTAACAACAAAAAAAAAATATTCGGCACAAATTCTATTGACTCTGTCACTCTCACTTTTGATGAGAAATGTTGTTTCTTTAAATTTAAGTATTCGTTTGAGGGATATAATATAATAATTTCAAATGTTAAAATAGGCCTATGTTATTTTATTACATCATACTAATTTGTAAAACACTATCGCTTATTCTATGTTAACCAATAAAATATCTTAGTCTTTGTATGTGGTGTGCTATTGATTTTTTTTTCCATATTTCTTACATCTGACTTTGCAAGCTTTGCAACCAATCACCAACTGTTGTAAACAAGCTCTGGTATCTAAATATGTCCCTGAATTCGGACTAAAAAGGTTAGTTTCGACGTTGTAATGAAATTTAAGTAGATGACCGACTCAACAACGTTTTACCATGTTGACTCGGTCACTCCTATTTATTTTTTATTATTTTTATTTACACACACAAATAGGTTAAAGGGTCAGGGATATAATAAAGGAAACATACTTTATGAGATAGAAACGTATTTATTGATGTATTCAACAGCAGGAAGCAGTTATACCTAAAAATAGTAAAAAAGTGACCGAGTCAAGACCATTTCATGGTAATGCTTTACTAGTAAACCAAATCCGATTGAAATCGGTGACAGCCATATTTGGACTCCTCCTTATCAACTATTCAGTGTCAACTTATAGATTTGATTACTCACTTACTACTTGTTTTGTTATAAAAATATCAAAAAATTAAAAAAAAAAAATTACTCATTTTTTCCAGCAACCGCCAACAGTAAATCCTTATTTGGTTCCGCTTCCGTATTAATACTTTCACTGGATAAATTGCGACTCTCTTCTTTAACATTTGATTCCACTTCAGAATTCGTTTCACGATTACTCTCCACCTCACTTTTCATCTCTTCATATTTACTTTCACTTTCACGTTCGCTAATTTCGCTAACGCTATCAATTGTTTCATTTTCCATTGAATCGATTTCCACATTTAGCGATGAGGCAATTGACACATTTGCACTCTGTTTCATTTTCGTTAAGAATAAATAATTCTCTAAATTTGATGCTTTCGCGATCAATTCAAAATTTTCCCCACGACCGATATTATCATGATTTTCGACGGATTTACGTAGAAGGCCGTCTTCGAATGCTTTTAGGATTGGTTTTTCTTTTGTGGGGGTTGATTGTCTTTGTTCAACGTCCGAGGTTTCAGGTTTTTCTTTTGTTTCGTCTAGTAAACCCAAAAGACGGGTATTGAGACGATTTTCAATGTTGGCTTCACGATCATCGATTATGCCGGAATTTGGGGTATTATTTTTGGTACACGATTTATAAAAATCCGGTCCAGTGGACTCTTCTTTATCGGGCGAGTCTTTTGAATCGGTTTCTGTATCATCTTGAGATTCACCACATTCATGAATGTTTATTTTAATGTCACTTTTACCTGGTTCATTATCTTCGGTCAATTTTGTATCGGTCCATGGATTTTTTCTTTGAGTTTTCCGGTTTTCATTTTCTCTCTTACACTTTTCTAATTTTTCACATAGTTTGTCAATTTCTGTATTTATGTCACTGTGTTGACTTTTTTGACTAACTGCTCGTAAACTTTCAAAGATATTATATGGACTGGGGCAGAATGACAATGCCGTGATTTCATTATGGAAACTTCTAATTTTATATAGAAGTTTTCCTTTTTCTGTAATATACAATTTATAAATACACAATGTAATCTATGTAAGTGTGGAATGCATGAAGAAAAGAAAATGCCAGCTTTAAATTTTAAAAATGTTAGGTTAAGCTAACTTAGTAGTTATAAATAATATATTTTTATTTTTTTTCAAACTTTGCGTGTCGTTAACAAAGGAAAAGGAAAGGTGCAAGTTTTGGTAATTATGTAGAAGCACAACTCCACCTATTTTTGGCTCTAAAAGAAAAACTAATGATCCGATTTTAAAGATTTTTTTTAAAATGTTCGCCTCTACGGCGGATAAGTTAAAAAAACTATTATAAATCGATACTGATAATGGAAAGAGTGTGAAACTGTTTTAAAATTTGATAAAATTCAATTTTTTCAAATTTTCAATTTGTCATTTTGTGTATGTGTGTTTGAGTGTATAGTCTAGTAAAACTGACCAAAATTAAAACTTTATCTCGCTGCATTTTCAAAATATCGAGAGCGGAAATTAGAAAAATTAACTTAATTTTGACGACTACGATTACCTCAACGTCGTGATTTGAGTGCATATTCTGATAAAATGGGTCAAAATAAACATTTTTTCAAAATTAAATAATAGTAGATGATATAAAAACTGGCTGGTGAAGTTAGTTAAGGTTAGGTTAGTTTAGTTAATTTTGACAATATAATTTACTGTTGAGAGGTTTACTTTGTGAAATTTCATTTTAAATATTAAAAATATTTAAAGTTTCAATTACTTTGTCAATTTCACTAGAATTGAGTAGAATTTACTAAACGCGTTTTCAATCTCGCGACCATCATCAGAGTAATTGAAGAAATGTATGTGGGAGTGTAATAAATACTCTTAAAAATGAATTTGGGAAAAACCCGTCATTATACTATTTCATATGAAATAGGCTGTACAATAACGTACCTGAAAGACGATGTTGATAAACCAGTTTTGAATAATAGTCTATTCTATTCTATTATTCAAAACTGGTTTATCAACATCGTCTTTCAGGTACGTTATTGTACAGCCTATTTCATATGAAATAGTATAATGACGGGTTTTTCCCAAATTCATTTTTAAGAGTATTTATTACACTCCCACATACATTTCTTCAATTACTCTGATGATGGTCGCGAGATTGAAAACGCGTTTAGTAAATTCTACTCAATTCTAGTGAAATTGACAAAGTAATTGAAACTTTAAATATTTTTAATATTGTAAAAAAGGAATTTGATATCCGCCTTCTGTTCATTTGGAAACCTCGGCCGTTCACTTTTTAACGCAAAAGAAAAAACTGATCCGCTAAAAAAGAGTGGAGTTTATCGCTTAGATTGTTCGCAGTGTAATGCTAAATACGTAGGACAGACGGGTCGCAGCTTCGAGACAAGGTATAAGGAACATGTTGGATCTCAAATTTTGGTTTACACGTCTTAGAAACAGGTCATTTCCCCAATATAAATCACAAACCAAAAGTTCTACATATTTGTCAAAAGGGTACAAAACTGAATCTCTTGGAGGCTCTTGAAATTAATAGATTGAACAGTGACCCACAAGTGGAGGTTTTAAATGATCAAAACGACCTAAATAATTCACCTTTATTAAAACTGAACTTCTAAACGAAAAAAAAAAAAATATAATTTCAGCAACTTTAACATTTTGGACACCCCTCCTTTATTCTTAAACATATTGGTTAAAAATTTTTACCTTACACAGATAAAAATAATTACCTCTATTATTCAAAACTGGTTTATCAACATCGTCTTTCAGGTACGTTATTGTACAGCCTATTTCATATGAAATAGTATAATGACGGGTTTTTCCCAAATTCATTTTTAAGAGTATTTATTACACTCCCACATACATTTCTTCAATTACTCTGATGATGGTCGCGAGATTGAAAACGCGTTTAGTAAATTCTACTCAATTCTAGTGAAATTGACAAAGTAATTGAAACTTTAAATATTTTTAATATTTAAAATGAAATTTCACAAAGTAAACCTCTCAACAGTAAATCCTTTTTTACAAGTTTTCATTTTATTCAAAAAAATAGAGTTTTCCCATAAGAGCCCGTGTTAAAATTACAAAACTTTGAAATCGTTTTTCTCAAAATTGGGGTGGCCAATTTTTTTTTTTTTTTGGTAAGGGCTCGTATTATTATATGAATTAAATAAATGTCTAGAGAAGTTTCGTTAAAATTCTTTGAAAAAATCGTTTTATCGACCAACTACCTTAATATGTATTTTTCGCATATCAAAATTAAATAGAGGGGTAGATGAAAAAAATTATCGTTAACCGGTTAATAACTTTTCTAGAAAACAATAAAATGATAAATGAAGCACAGCACGACTTCAGAATGAAGAGATCTACGACAAGTACAATATTTGAATTTTATAATATCTCTAAATATAAAAGCAATTGATGATGGGAAGTATGTACTGGGGTTATTCTTTGATCTTAGTGCGGCTTTCGACAGTGTAAATCATGACTTTCTCATGACAAAATTGGAAGCTATGGGTTTAAGGGGAAATGCTTATAAGTTAATTAAGTTCTACTCATGGAACACTGGAAGGAATACAACTATCTCTTTTCTGCAATCACTTATGGACAAGTATGTGCATTTTACAGAACTATGTTGTCATTCACTTACTAGCTTCCAACGGGTGTGTTTCAATTATTGTCATATTGTTGCCGTTGTGTTGACACGGTATGTTGCATGTACGTACCACATACATATTATGTATTTTTTTAGTATACGCGTATGCAAGACACGCATACACACAACCATATATCGCACTACCACACACAACTCCGCGTGCACATATATAAGATAGTGGTGGGGTATTTTTTATCCTTTAGCGTTACGCTGGTTTCAGTAGTATAGAGATACTACCGTTCGTTCTGTATTCTGTGGTTCTACTTAACGAATAGAAAGATCATAGTTGTGATCGATGGAGAGAAATCGGTCATAGCGGGGGTCAAAATAGGAGTATCCCAAGGGAGTACATTTGGACCACTGCACTTTATATGCTTTGTTAATGATCTCTATGCACATTTAGAATTTGGCAAACTGATAATGTATGCAGATGACATCACCATATTAATAACAGGAGACGATATGTACGAGGCTATAAATATTAGTGCAGTCAATGGAGCATAATGCCTCCGATATAGCAAACCCTACAATTGATCGTTTCAGTGAATGGTGCTCACAAAATCAATTAATTGTAAACTTAGATAAGACTAATATAGTAGATTTTAAATTAAGAACTATGCCCAATACAGATTTTATATTTAGTAATAAAAGCAGTCAAATAAAAGCGACTAAAATCGTCAAATTTCTTGGGATACATATTGATCACAATTTAAAATTTGTCGATCATGTGAATTAAGTGCGTAAAAAATTGAATCAGTTGCACTACCAAATGCGAATATTGAATAATTATGTTGAACAATCTCAACTGTTAATGTTTTACTACTCACATGTATATTCTGCTATTAAATATGACATATTAGCATGTGGTAGAAGTACGGAATCTAGCAGAGTATTTATAATACAGAAAAAAATTATTCGACTAACATTTAGAATACGTTCAAAAGACAGTTGTAAAACGGCATTCAAAGACAACAAGATCCTAATATTTTGGGCTACATATGCATATTATGAATTACTTTCGTATATGAAAGAAAATTCATATTTTGAACAATCGTGCACCACTAAATATGAGTACTATACAAGAGCGAAGTCAAATTTTGACTTTACATGTAGGACAAGCTTTTATGAAAAAACACCTGTTTATACTGGGCAGAAGCTGTATAACAAATTACCTGAATGGATCACAAGTAAAGACACGCAACAATTTAAAAGGGCATTAAAGAAGTATTTAATCGAAATGGTACCTTATGATTAGGGTTGCCAACTGTCCCGATTTTAGGCCTATGTGTCCCGCGTCCCGCCAACAGTAGTGGCGGGACGTTAATTGTCCCGATTTTTAACACCTACAATTTTTTTACATTTTTAGTCTCGCTATTATTGTTTCCAAATTATCGCGCTTGCATGTCATGACGGTCAAGGAAGTAGGTATATTATTTCGCTGTACCTACTGATAAAGTGTACTCTGTCTACTGATTTATAACTTATACAGCTTACAGTATTGCCAGATTAACTCATAAAAATAGTCAATGTCAAAGACAAACAACTTTATGAAAAATGTTTTTCTCCAAAAATAATACAGTTGATAACAAAAAAAAAAAATAAAAATCTAAAAATTAAAAAAACTTGGTTTTGAATTTAATAAAATATAATAAAGAAATATTATTGTAATATTATCTTCAAGAAATTGTTTTGTTTAAAAGTTTGTAAGATCATAGTTTAGCTTTCGTGGTGCCGGTATGCTCTGAGAGAGAGGGGGGTTTTGGTGGGTACATCAGCTATTGCACCTTGCGGCTGGGAATCCCACACCCAGCTTATAAAAAGTTTCCCCTCCTCAATAAAAAAAAGATTATAGTTTAAATATGTAGCTGTTAGTATATTCTATTGGTTGATTAAAAACGTTTGTTTTTTTTAACAGTCCCGAATTTACTTGTCCCGTCCCGATTTTTTTCCCATTAAATCCCGAAATGTCTATTGGTAGCACAAAGCACTGAATCAAACATATTAACATATGTTTCCTAGAGATAACACAGGTATTAAATTTTGAAGCATGACTCCATTTTAGTAAGCCCAAATCGTAACCACGGAGACTTGTTTATAAATATTAGATAAACCAATTAAACCATTAAATTAATGGTTTGACCGCCATTAAAGTAATCCCATCAGTCAATTTTTTTGCCCACATCAGTCAATTTTTTTGCTTCAATTTCTTAATGTATTTGTAATACACAGCATTCTCTCTAGTCGATTCTCTCCTCAATGATTGGTAGCATATATGTATTATACCAATATTGCTATCAATTTACATTTTTGGTCGCAAACATTAGAGTGCAGACGAAATCATTCTCTCTTTTTATTTAGTGTACCTATTTTCATTGTCCGCGTGCGCTGGCAATTTCAAAAATGCCTCCATTTTAGCCACTTAGGTTTTCATTATCAAGTACGAGTATAAATTACAAAGTAAATTTTATTTAATAAGCATTAAAGCCAATAAATGTGTTTATTTATTATTTAAGTAAATAAAATTGTCATTCGTGAGTTAAAAATTCAAATAAGAAAATATTAAAAATACGAATGAGTTTATTTATTATTTTTCATGTGAACCGCTAGACATGCGCAGAACAAAAATGGTATACTATTTTTGTATTGTCTGTCTCTCTTTGTTGGCGACCAATTCCTCTCATAGGCTAGGTACGTTGCTAGCAATATATGTAAACTACATATATGATTGGTAGAGTTGGCAACCCTACTTATGATAAGTGATATGTTGTAATATCAAATGTAAACCTTTTGTATACCTATTCTCTGTTCAACCGGAAGGTGCAATTTTGACAGGCGGAATATTTACTAGTAATAAATCATTATTCAAAAATGAAAATAATACTTAAGAAAAAGAACAAATAATAGGAACTTTCGAAAAACGAGAGACTAAAAAAAAGGACAGATTATGCAATTGACCCGAATTGTACTCTATGTCTCTTCATTTTTAACAAGAAATATTAACAGTAATTTATGATCAGTATTATTATACCCATCTTTTATTTCTAATATAATTGTATGTGTTTACCTACTTACATACTTTAATATCTTTTTCATTTGATCTTAGTTTAAAGGGATGCGAAATGAATATTGATATGATTCATGAAGTGGGTAGTTACTTGATAAATAATAACGATATTGATATTGAGCAAGTAATAATAAAACATTTAAGCTTCCTGAAATTAAAGATTTAATGCAGCACACAATTAAAACAATTCAACCTGAAGATTGGAAAAATTGTATACGGCATGTTCTACAACAAGAAGATGCTTTGTGGAACGTAGACAATTTAATTGAAAATTCCCAAGAACGTTTCATAATTGATTTAAATGAATCTTCCTCAACAGATTCAGCTGGATAGTTCCGATTGTGACTAATAATAATCCGATTGTGACTAATAATTAAGAAATATTATTTCTCTAAATTTGTTAAGGTGTTTTCTCCTATATCACTATTTTTCAGATAATTTTATTTAATAATCAAATATATTTTTCAAATAAACTAATAGAACAGTAAAAATGTTCAAATTATTTTTTTGGAAGTTGTTTCTATTAATTTTAGGTATATTATAAATATCTGTAAAATATCCGTTTAAAATAATCGATTGAACGTGCATTTTTGTATTGCTGAAGTGATAATGCAAAGTCATAAATTATACGAAGGACTAAAATGTCAAAATTGCACCTTCCGGTTGAACAGAGAATACATATTATATTGGTCGATGCAAATAAATATATTATTATTATTATTATTATTATTATAAGTAAAACGCTGGTACCCTTAGGAAGTCTTTCGTGTCAGCATCAACCGTTGTAAAAATATAAAAAAATTCTGCTTTGCGGTATTATGCTATCCCTAAAATACAGCTACCTACCTTTAGTATTTATAGCAAATACGAAACCATGTGAATTTCCCAAAACAGTAAGTTCAGGTCTATGTAAACTGGTCACCATGCAAGTGACACGAGCCAGTTTAAATTTCGTTAAGACTCGAACTTTATTTTTGAAAATATCCCAAACAGCAATATCACCGTCCGATGTGGCACTGATAACATTATTATCCACAAAATTTATAGCAACACATTTGTTTGGAGATTCCTAGAAAAAAATTATACACAATCGTGTGAAACCAGAAGCATTACACGAAAAAAACTATGCACCCATATGCACCTAAATAATTAGACAAACCTTATGAGCATTATGACACTGCTTCAATAATAACGTATTGAAATCCCATAATTTAACAATATTATCTAGTGCTACAGTGGCTAAATATTTTTCGGGTTTCAGCCAATTGTTATGATCGACTGCAATACCAATTATTCTGAAAATAAAAAAATATTAAATTTTTAATTAAATTTTCCCGTTTTTTAACACACCTTTCCTTATGAGCCGTTGGTATATGGTCCACAGTAGCTGCTTTGTTTCGATCATCGGATGGATACAAAATTATAATGCTCGAATTTCTTCCAGCATATATTAATATATCATCTTGTGTGCATGTTGAGATGTTAGATGTGGCCCAATTTGGGCACGGTGGTACAGTAAATGTATTCATGTTTATAAAATTAATAAAACTTTATAAACATTCTTAGAGAAATATTTTATTTTAATACACTGATGTATCAGATTTTAAACAGTTTCTAAAAGCTTTAATAGAATATTAATCGACGTAAAAATTTTTAATAATACAAATATGTAAGAAATTATAATATTAATTATAATTATTAACACATTTAACGAACTACCAGTTTATACCTGATAATTAGTTTAAATATGACAATTATGTCAAAAACCGGAGTTTAAGCACCTTTGTCGTTAAAATTTATAGGTAAATAAGAACCATAGATAATAAATGGATCACAAGCATATCACAAGAACTCTGTTGAGTGTTGAATAGATAGAGGGAGTACAGGAATATATTAACATATGAGGCCCGAGCACTTTTATTGGAAACTTCCCCGGAAGCCGACAATATTTAAAAAAAATAAAAAACTATATAAACAAATACATAAAATACAATGATTTAAACACTGAATAGATTCAACACAGTTCAGCATGTACATATGTGTAAAACTGTAAACATACGTACATACTACATATACACTCACATTCAAATCAATTTTATTTAAAAATATAAATAATATTTTTTATATATTTTTTGTTTATCTTAAAATTTTTTATACCTACATAGAAACCAAAAGAGTAGTGTGAGTAGGAACACATCCATGTGATGAATGATGGCAAACATCGCACACATAATTCGTAACCAACTAATCAATATTAATCATTGATCGCGGTCGGCCTCTGGGGAAGTTTTGTTTGGTTTCGGATGCCGAAGCCGTGGGACTGAAAGTGTTAAATTAGAGACCCTCCATAATTAATGAGTCGTGACATGCCATACATTTTCTCTCCATAACAGAACGGGAAGCTTGAAAATTAATTATGACATGTTTGAGTAAATATTTTTAAATACATAATTATTGTTAATAAGTTATGAATTATTGAACATTTAAAAATTTTTAATTCAATTATTCTTCCCAGGTTAAACTGAATGATTTTTGTTAATATTTAATTTATTTCCAATGTATTTTACGCAAACTTTGAACAGAAAATGCCGGAGCCAATCAGCGTTCAGCACACATGTCACGACTCTATTTATTATAGGGACTCAATATTCAATGTGTATGAAAATGAAGCCAAAAAAGGGTTAAAGTGTTGACCTCAGAACTACAGTAATGGAGTATTATAAGATGGAGATCTTATATGAGAGGAATTGACAAAATTTGTCAGAAAATGGTAAATATAAGGCTTTCTTTTTTTACCACTCCCGGCGTTAATAATGCTCGAATACTGATGTGAATACCGAAGATAGTATAGCGAAGATAGTAACCAGAAAGAAGTTAGCGCCGAAAGTTGAAAAATCTTTTTGTTTTTTATATGGTTAAATTGCTCTCAAATTGCTCCTTTAAAATCAGTAATTGCTCCACCTGAAACTTAATTATTTTATTAGTTATTTATAAAGAAAAAATTTTTTTTTCCGTTATTTAAGTTATCAAAATCTCTCAAAATAATACTTTTTTTATATAATTTCTTTACGTCAATAAATTGCTTCCAAATTGCTCTATTTAATTAAAAATCTAAACATTAATTTTTTTGAATTATTATTAAAATATTTTATTTTTTATAATGTTATTTAACTGTCAAAATTCAATTACCCTTAAATATATGCAAACGACTTAAAGAGTATGTTGGATTGCCTATACGTTTTAATAATACATAACCTAATTCTAAATATTTTTTATTTTAATATATTTTAATTATTATTTAGAAAAATTAATATTTAACTTTCAAATTAGATGGAGCAAATTGGGAGCAATTTTTCGATATAAAGCAATTATATAAAAATGCATTATTTGACAAGATTTTGATAATAGAAATAGTGAAACAAAAAAGTTTCTTTGTTTGTAAATAACTAATTAAATAATTAAGTTTCAGGTGGAGCAATTACTGATTCTAAAGGAGCAATTTCGGAACAATTTAGCCATATAAAAAACAAAGAGATTTTCCAACTTTCGGCGCCAACTTCTTTCCGGTAAGATAGTAACATAAAACGAATAAAACAGAATGTAACTACAGTACTTATTCTCAAATGGAAACACGTCGGGACTGGGAAGGTGAGTGTTTCCATTTGAAAATCACCAATGTCGGTTGATGATATTCAACAATAAGGAAATACATAGAATTACGGCGGATATCCAATGGTACTGACTCCGATTTTACATAGTGATGTCAATATATGAATTATATAATATACAATATAAATGATGCTACGCAAAATAAAAATTGTTAAGTTTATTTTAAAAATGATCGAAAAACCCACTTTATAACTGAGTTGAACATTGAAAAAGATTCCAGAAGATTCTATTCAAAAGCTAACAAAGATAATATAGAATACCGCGTTTCCATTTGAGAATAAGTACTGTACCGCTTTCGCATCCGTCGAACACGAGTGCCATCTTCGATTTGGACATTTTTTTGAATACATTGAGTTTGGTCTCCGTATCTAATCTCCATAACTAAAGTGTTGAACAATATCACGGTTAAACTAAGTTGGATTTAACATTTTTTTTCTATATTTACTGATGTTATATTTCTGGTGATGAGTAACTTTAAATGAAAAAAAAATCGACTAATACTCGATTTTATCTTTTGCTAATGAATTTTTAGCTAAATAACTGATTGTTTCAGCTTCAGCTAAACTACAAAAGAAAATTTTAATATAAATAAATGTTAGGTGTTGTATTTTACATAATATTTATTTAATCATTCTTAATTTTGTTGCGCCATTGTTTAATGGTTTAAATCACCGTGTCAGCGTGGTTCAAATAAATAGTTCAAATTTTCTAGCTTATCTAGATGGCATAACTGTCTAACTAGAGTCCCTATAATAAATAGAGTCATGACATGTGTGCTGAACGCTGGTTGGTTCCGGCATTTTCTGTCCAAAGTTTGTGTAAAATACATTGGAAATAAATTAAAAATTAATAAAAATCATTAGTTTAACCTAGAAAGAATAATTTAATTAAAACTTTTTAATTGTTCATTAATTCATAACTTATTAACAATAATTATGTACTCAAAAATATTTACTCAAACGTGTGATAATTAATTTTGAAACTTCCCGCTCTGTTTTGGACAGAAAATGGATGACATGTCACGACCCTATTTATTATAGGGACTCTATGTCTATCTAGAGCGCAACTAATGTCATTTTCTATCCAAAACAGAGCGGGAAGCTTCAAAATTAATTATCACATATTTGAGTAAATATTTTTGAGTACATACTTATTGTTAATAAGTTATGAATTAATGAACACATACAAATTTTTAATTTAATTATTTTTAAATTAAACTAAATGGTTTTTGTTAACATTTAATTTATTTCCAATGTATTTTACGGAAACTTTGGACAGAAAATGCCGGAACCAATCAGCGTTCAGCACACATGTCACCACTCTGTTTATTATAGGCACTCTATGTTTAACTAATGTGAAATGCCATCTCTTAATCCAGTGTTTTTCAACCTGTGGGTCCCGAATCCTTTTTAAGGGGGTCGCAGTCACTTTAACAATGAAACCACTCTAGTTCAATATTTAATAAAGAAAAGCTTAATTAAAGGTTACTTTAATGTGATGGTTTCATACTTTCGTTCGATAAAATTTCAAAACAAGTAACTGCAGCTTATATTCAATAACACTAAATCCGAGTTTTAAATAATTGTCGTCATATAGACGCTTTTTCTTTGCTCTTGTTTCATTACTCTCATTGGAACTTGAAGTTGACGGTTGTGCATGTCTTTCCAGAAACTCATCCATTTTGAATAATTACAATGAGCACAGAATTTTGGATATTAAACAATAAAAGATACTGAGCAACTAGTAAAAAAACAAGTCAATTCAATAAATTTAAACACAATTTAAAACGAATTCACAATTCAAAGAATTCAAAAGTGCCATCCTTTACTCGCCTGATGCTCCACGCAGCGCTCATCACGTTGCGCTATGTCTCGCTCGCACAAGTCACGCTCACATCTAGAAGCTACTACAAGTCATCAACTTCGATGTCGATATAAAAATATGCCTATTTAACATCCTTTGTTACGTATATATTTAATTGACATTTATAACTGAAAATAATCAATAATGGTAAACGGATTCGATATTTATAACATAAAATAAAATAAAAGTTAGAAATAGCAGAGGGCAGGGGTCGCGAAATATTTTTCTATACTAGGCGGTCGCGAAATATTTTTCCATACCAGGACCCCAAATCTTGAAATTCGTTATGGTAGGTTATGATATCACTAGTGTAATTTACCGATATCACTTACCGGTGTCGTTATGATGCCGTTGCTAATCTTGAATCTACGTGAAGTGGTATTTTGGAAACGAACCTATTTTTTTAAGTTGGTATTTCAACGTGGTACTCTGGCGACAGAATTTATTACTATTTTATATATCCGTCAAATCTATGGTCCCATATTTACACCTTTTTATTTTCGTTAATTATTTGGGCGTGTGACTCTACGTGTAAAATATATTATTTTATTTAAATATGTAAATTAATTGTTTTTATTTCAAGTATTCGAAGTATTTAATTATTTAAATAATTATTAGTAGCATTTCTATTGAAATAAGAGCGAAAGAATTAAATTTATTTTTGCTTTACAAAAATTACCTATAAAAAATTTTGTTAAGTGTAACTAAATAATTTTTTTTAGAAAAAAAAGAAAAAACATACTGACAAACGAATAAAATACAAACATTACTCTTCGAAAAATTTATTTTCTAAAATGTATTAGCAAAAACTACTTTTATAATAGCAGTTTTTGTGTCATTCACAAATTGAACTTCTTAAAACTTAACTACGTGGTTGTAAATATGTCTGTTAAATGAAGAGAGTAAATTTTAACTAAACATATACTCGAAAGAGTACAAAAATGCTTACATTTACCCAACTAATTTCTTAAAATTTAGGTTATTTTTCTTTTAACTTGTAAAGTTATAAAAAATAAATATTCTGTGAGTTTTATTCATTCCCTAAATTTTTTCTGAAAACTAAACTTTTATTCAACTGATAATTAACATTACTTATTTACATCAAATATATTCGATTTTAATTTTTTTAAGGTCAAATCAAAAAATTTAATATTTTAATTAAAAAATTTCCATTATAACATAACCTAGGAAAAACCATATAATATGTACCCATTATATGTATTCGTCATACATGTACATCGTCTTGTACGCAAGCAAGGTCGATAAAGGTGTTAACTACTTTACCCAGTGCATATTGTCCATATTATACCACCAACCAAATTGATAGTGAAAACATAACGTCAGTCAAGACAAGAACCATATTAGTTTAATCGGTAACAGAATTCAAGATTACCATTTTTGAAATAAGTGAAATTATAACGGTACCACGTCTCATAACACATTTGAAGATTCGGGGTCCAGGGGGTCGCGCCATGAAAAAAGTTTAAAAACACTGCTTAATCTAATTATAAAACGAGTTTTAAATAAATTGAAAGAAATGTATTGAAAACATAATAAACTCCGATTAGGACATACATAGTTGTAAAATTTAAATTTTTCCGTATTATAGTCCGTTCACATTATTCCAGTAGCATTTTAGTCCAGTGATCGAAACCAGCGCTGAAATGTCACTGGAATAATGTAGACCGGCACTGGATTGTACCCATTCCCAGTAAGCATTCCAGTCCAGTGACTGGATTGACGGTCTACTTTTCATTCCAGTTAGCTCATTCCAGCGCCACTGGAATAGTGTAGAGGGCCAATCCAGTGCTGAATTAAACGTTGAACAGTGAACAAGCAATTGTTGTTTTCAGTCGAATTTTTCAACTGAAAAAATTAGACTTATACAGCCTATACGATAAGAACGGGACGAGGCGTGAGTAGGGGCGCTATCGTGTACTGTCGTGTCGAGCGATTGGAGGTGATGAACCAGTGATCCTTTGATCCCTTGATGTCGTCTTGAACAATTACGGAAAGTGGACCAATGATCTTCGATGCTTCCAGTTAGCAACTACGTTGACAATTTATTGGGCAGCTTGATATGCAGTTGCTGTCACCAGTTAATCAATTATTTTATTTGAGGATTAACACTCAAAGATGTATTATTTTTAAGTATAATCTTTTGATATAGTTTATCTTCGATTTTACTATTTTTCACTTTGATTCGAATTTATCAAATAACAACAATTAAATTTAAGTAATAATTAAATTTATTATTTCAAAAACCAAAAATTACAATATCCGGGCTTACTTTTGATGATACAAAAAATGAACAATATTGATTAGTTACATTGTCTTATATATACAAAATATTTATTTAATTAAGTGACGTATGAGGGTTGGAAAGTTGTTTTTCATGGTCAAAGGACAAGTAATCGAATGTTTAGGAATTTGGTGAAAGCGTAGCACCATAATCCTCCCTTTTAAGATGAGACTATAGACGGAATGGGCTGATTTTTCTTCTATGCCGGGAAGAGCTTCTGGTAGAACTTCTTCGTGGTTCTTCATATGGTTTTGGTACTGCCGGAAATTCTTTCTGGTTTTCAATGAGTGGGGCTGATGCGAAGTGGACAACAGGTTCATGTAGAGTTTCTTGACGCCTTTGGTCGTAGCAGTTATTGAATATGTTGATACACGGTGATCCCTCCTTGGTTATTGTTTTGGTGAACCATTTGAATAGTTGGAATATATTCAATTTCCATAACAGCCAGAAGATGAACGAGGAAATTAGTACGCAGCTAATGATTTTAATTGTAAACCAGTTACTTGCGGTATAAGTTTGTCCAAGGAAATGTATTTGATCGTTTACTTCTCTTGAAAATTTGTTGTCTAGTTCCTGGAGATGATGGTAGTTTTGAGTTAGCTTTTCCAGTGTCCTATATTGCAAATGTATAGGAGTTATGTCGGCAAAATGTTTGATTGTTTCGTTCTTGCATTCTTCTTCGGGTATTTTTATGTCAGGAACGAAGTCTTGAAATTCTTTGGTGTAAGCGACAAAGGTGGGTAACAGTGAAGTTGTTTTTGTAAACCCTTTACATTGACCGTTGATTTTGATGATGTTGGTATCTTGAATCTCCACTTGTTGTTTAGTATTTGGACATATGATTGTTAAAGCCGTTTTTTGACTGATTGAGCAAATCCATTCGTTTGGGTGGATCATTTCCCATATTTCCTGTTCGGCTTTGTAGGTGAGCTGCTCGCATTCACGTGGGATGTCGTGAGTGGTTATTTCGAAGAGTAGTGTTTCGCATTCTCTTGCTTGCGTCGCTTTCAATGTATTTTCTTTGCACAGGTATGATGACTTTTGGTATTCGATGCAGTTATCCATGGTGGTATCTAATAAATGATTCAATCTCGTCTTTGAGGTGAATAGGAAAGGTTTATTGACTTTAATGGTTTTATAAAGGTTATCATGGTATGGAATTTTTCTTGGGAGTGAAAAAATTTTATATACATCGTAGTCGTCGATAGTAGTTATAGGAATTTTTATTTCGATAACTATGGTTGTTTTGATGTTAATTATGTTTACTTCTGAAATTTTGTAATATTTATCTAGATTGTCATTATTGACCGGAAATGGTAAATTGACTTTATTAAATTGTGATAATTCTTTAATTAGGATTCTCGGTGGTAGTATGTTGAAATCAATAATTTTATGTTTTGCTAATATTATAGCAGTTTCAAATTGACTAATTTGTCTATTAATAATTGAAATTAGTTCTTTGATAAATAATGTTTGACTGTTTACCTCAATGATACGAGAGTTTGTATCTAAATTCTGACTTAAATTATTATGTTTTACAACAATTTCATTTAGTTTAGCTTCTATTAATTCAACTTGTTGTTGAGTATGATTAATGGAATTAATACTATCAGTAATTATTCTAATTTGATTTTGTATAATATTATTAATATCTTTTTGTTGCCTAACTAATTTATTTATATTGTCCGTAAAGAATTGTCCGTCATTTGCGTCAGGACTTCCACTAATTTTATGCCATATACTACCTATAGCGTCTAGCCATCCGTGTTCGTAAGAAATTTCTCTTTTGTCACGTTTGTGTGTGGTGTATATACTTTTAAGATCGTTATATTTAATTTGTAATTTTTCGTATTCATTTCTAATTAGTTTTAATGTTGTTTCACAATGTGTATCCATTGGCAATTTCTTACATAAATTATAATTATTTCCTAAGTGAAAAGGTATTGAGTTAAAAATTTTTTCTACATAACTAATATTAAATATATGAATTAAACTAATATAATTAGAAACTAATTTTGCTTCTCCTATGTGATTATAATAAATGCCAGGATTCTTGTCTACTTTCTTAATTACTAGCTGTGCTTGTACTAGGCTGGTCGTAGTCTGGAGCATTAATAGTATTAGTGTCATTAGCATGGTTTTGTCCATCTGAAACAAACAATTTCAAATGTTTGTAATGGAACCATTGTGTTTTCTTTCTTTTATTAGTGGGTGTGTCTAGACAAGCTACCTGTTTTTCAGGCCAAATCTTAATGATAGTAAAAGGCCCTTTGTATTGTGGTTTGAGTTTATTATCTTTGTCGTGAATATGACTTTTATTGTCGTATAATAATACTTGATCTCCTATTGAAAAGGTTTTGCTTTTAGTTTTCTTATCGTAACTTTCTTTAGCAATATTTTTATTAATGGTCAAATTTGTTTTTGCGCTTTCACGTATATTTTTAATTTTGTTATTAATGTCGTTCGCGAGGTTATCGTACGTGGGAAGATGGGGTTTATAATTTATTTCTTTGGCTCGTGTTCCGTATACTAACTCGTATGGCGTATAACCTGTATGTCGATTTTTTGTAGTGTTATAAGTATAACATGCGAGATTAGTATAAATATCCCAGTCATTTTGGTTTTCATTAACGTAATTGCGTAAATAATTTTTTATTTCCGCATGACTACGTTCAATCGAACCATTCGATTGTGGATTGTATGGGGTGGTTTGTTTATGTTTTATATTTAAAAGTTTATTTAATTCTTTAATTGTGGAATTAATAAAATTATTTCCGTTATCGGTCAAAATAGATGTAGGGAATCCATATTTTGTGCAATGTTCTAGTAACTTAATAGCAGTATATTCCGCATTGTTACGAGGTATCGCGTAAGCATTTAAGAATTTTGTTAATTGGTCTTGCAAAGTTAATATATACTTATTTTCATTTTCGGTTTCTTTAAATGGTCCTAATATATCAAGTGAAATTAATTCGTTAAAAGAAGTAGATGTTTCGGTAATAACCATTGGAGTTTTTGATAATTTTTGTTTTTTATTCTTTTGGCACTGTTCGCATTTTTTTATATATTCTTCGACGTCTTTATTTATTGATTTCCAAAAATAACGTTTTCTAATTTTGTCTATTGTGTTTTTAATTCCTTTATGACCGCTAAGAAGATCATCGTGAGCTTCTTTTATTATTTTTTGCCTATCCGTAAGATCTCTAACTATTTCTGTTGAAACGCGTAAAATATTTATTGTTGTTATATTGTCAACATTAAAATATGCGAGTAAGGATTTAAAATCTAAATCTGTTATATTAAGACTTAATTGGGGTATATCGTATTGGAAAATCGAATGGAGGCGTGGTTTAATATTTAGCCTATCCGCAGTAGTTTTTCGATTTGTCACCAGATGGCAGCTAAATAAATAGTGGCAATTTTGAATTGTCCATTTTTGCTTGGCAACAATAAATTATTATAAAAAAAATAGGAACAGCATTCCAAAAATTTGATAATTTTTTTTTTTCGTTAATTTTTCAGTAGTAGTTAATGTTTGAAATGCTAGTTGCAATACTTAATTCGCTATCAGATATAATAAACGTAGAAAATTTTGGGAACACAAAATCGCTAGAAACATGTACTTTGAAGTCAGTCAATTCCTTTATGACACTGGTAACATTCGATTCAATTGTAAATTCGATTTCATTAATTTTTTCTGTCATGACGTCAAATACATACATTGCCTTCTTCATCTCCTCTTTCTTTTTTTCTTTTTTTTTCTAGATTGTTAATTGCTTCTAGATTAGCGTGAGAAATAGTCGATTATTTCTTATTTGAACATTTTTATAAAAAAATCTTCCTTAAATGTTTTCTCTTTTAATAGGGCTCGAGTTTCTCTTAATGAATCAAACTTTGTATTGATTGTATAATATTGAAGCTTGAAAGATGGGACAGATATTTTCTTGATGTATATTACTACCTATAGTTAAAATCTTGTGGTTTAAAATGAACTGGACAAACTCTCATTGAAGGCATAACTTTTTTACCCATTTTCTGAATGTTTATGCTAATCAGCGACCAACCAATTCTTCTTTGTTATATTACGATTGTAGCAACATTTGTATATAATTCTTGGGACCTTCTACTGCTATATTCAAACACACAACGGTATACTTTTACTTTTTCGTGATGAAAATTCCATAATTTGAACAATTTTCATGTATTACATTTGATTAAATTAGGGTAAAATATTTTTAATGACAAGTCATAAAAAAAATTACAGCTGATTAAAGTTCACTTGATTTATATGAAATGTACACATAGCCTTTCCGCAGTAGTTTATTTTCGGGCCACCAGATAGCATATCAAAATTCTCCGTTTTCCAATACGTATATTTCTTCTACCTGTATGATTTCTAAATATTGAAATAAAGTATATAGAGAGCTAAACAGGTTTTCTAATGTAATGTGTTCATGGGCGGTTTCTTTACATATTAATAAATATAATGATTTATTATCATAACTAATGAGTTCAGTTTGATTTAAAAGGAAACTTTGTTTATTTTGAATTTTTGGTAAAATAAAACTTGAAAATCTATTATTTTCAGATTTATCGCATGAAAAAGGTAATACAACGTTATCTAAATTTTCTAACGGAAGGTTAACTATATTAAAATTGATTTCTTCGGTTTGGAGTTCCTGCCATTTTTTAAAATTTGCGTACGTTTTTTCAAGTGTGTAATCGCGTGCTATTTGCATAATGGGACGCGAGAGTGTGTCTGCATTTGTATTGGTTGATCCTTTTTTGTACTGAATATCATAGGAGTATTCCTCGAGTTTCAGTCTCCATCTAACAAGTTTGCTGGCTGGATCCTTACAATTAAACAGCCATTGTAACGGTTTGTGATCTGTCCTTATGGTGAATTTAACACCATACAGATAAGGCCTAAAATGTTTTACAGATTCAACAATGCCTAATAATTCTTTTTCCGTTGTGGAATAGTTTTGTTCTGTTTTATTTAATGTCCGTGAAAAATATGCAATTGGTAAATCGGTTTTATTATCGTCAGACATTTGCGATAATATGCCACCTATCCCTAAATTTGATGCGTCAGTAGTTAAAATAAATTTTTTGTTAAAATCAGGATACTTTAATATTGGTAAAGTTACTAATGAGTTTTTTAAGGTATTAAATGAATTTTGACATTCAGTTGTCCAGTCAAATTTTTTGTCTTTTTGTAATAATGTTGTTAATGGTTTGGCTTTATCGGAAAAGTTTTCTATAAATTTTCTGTAATAGCCTACAAGACCAAGGAATGACTGAATATCTTTTTGATTGCGCGGATTTTTAAGTTTAGTTATTGCATCTACTTTTTTTGGATTTGGTTTTATTCCTGTAGGAGTTAAGACGTGCCCTAAGTATTCTACTTCGTTTTTGACAAATTCGCATTTATCAGGCTGTATCTTAAGATTTGCTTTTTGAAGAGCATTAAATACATCATTTAAATTTTTGTTATGTTCTTCTATCGAACTACCGTAAACAATTATGTCGTCAATGTAGACGAAACATTGACTATTAAGTAATTTTTGAAGAGCTAGATTGACTAGGCGTTGAAAAGTTGCAGGAGCATTTCGTAACCCGAAAGGCATTCGATTATATTCGAAGTGACCCCCTGGAACTGTAAACGCTGTTTTATACTTATCTTCCTCTCGTATCTCTATCTGATGGAAACCAGAAGCGAGATCGAGTGTTGTAAAATATTTTGCGTTGCCTAATTTGCTTAAAATATCCTCAATGTTAGGGAGAGGATATTTGTCCTCTATTGTAACTTGATTTAGTCGCCTATAATCTGTTACAATACGCCATTTTTGTTTACCAGATGCGTCTAATTTTTTTGGCACTACCCAGATGGGAGCACTAAAGGGTGATTCACTAGGACGTATTATACCTTCTTTAAGCATTTTATTAATTTGTGTTTTTACTTCTGTTTCATGGATTTTAGGAAATCTATAATTTTTTACGAATATTGGAGTTGGATCAGATAATTTAATTTCATGTTTTAGAATATTATTAACGGTAAGTTGATCATCTTCAAGTTGAAATATATTTTGATTATTTAAACAGACATTTGTTATTGTTTCTTTTATTTCACCATTTAGATGGTCAAGTCTTAAGTTTTCTTTAATTTTATTTAATCGTTCATTGTTAATATTATTTATTTTTTGTGGTATTAGTGTTACTAAATGATTAGTTATATCAATTTTTGCGTTAAAAGTTTTTAAAAAGTCAATTCCAATTACACCATCTACTGGGGTTGAAAATTTTTCGTCAATAACTTGAAATACGAAAGGATATTTATTATTCCCTATTTGTAATTCTATTGGTGTTGATCCTAATGTATATTGAATATTATGTTCAATTCCACTTATGGGTATAGATTCTTTGTTATCAATGTGAGAATTTTTAAGGACGTTATTTTTAACTACCGAAATTGAAGCCCCTGTGTCTATAAGTAGATTTAATTTGTTCGAATTGCTTTGAGGACATGTAAATTGCATTTTATGTAGGTTATTTAGGGAATTGTTGGAATAGCTGGATATGTAAAATCTTCCAATGTTATTGATTGTTGAGGGTTGGTTGATGTGATGGTTGGGTCTTGATGGGTTAGATCCATATCCACGACCCCTGGATTGGATGTGTTGGAGTTTAAATGATTTTCGATTTGTCTAATGGATTGGGGAAGAGGGGTTCTGTGATTTTCATTAAATCTTTTCTTACGACACTCTTCAATCACATGACCTCTATTTTTACAATAACTACAAAATTTAGATTCGTAAGTTTTTAACTGTTGGTTACTTGTATTATTATTACTATTGTTATTTAAATTAAAATTATTATTATTTGAATTAGGGTGGTTATTTTTCCTCCTACAATCCCGTGTGTTGTGAGTTTTTGTTTTACAATTCCTACAATATTTTTCTAACTGGCTATTAGAATTAGAATTTTTATTGAAGGTATTTAATTCTTGTAATTTATTTTCATATTGTAACGCGTAAGGGAAAATATCATCTATACTGGCAAATTCATATTGTGGATTCATAAGATGAATAGAAATTTGAGGGTTACATCCGACTAAAAATCTATTAGCAATACTTTTTTCCACAAATATTTTATTTTGCATGAATTGAGTGATATGTGATTCAGATCGAAGAATATTCAGTAGTTCATTTCTCAATGAATTTACTTTTGAAAAGTATGACTGAATATTTTCTCCGTGTGATTGCTTTAATTTTGCAATATCGTTTTCAACTAAAAATTGAGTGCGCGTGGTTTGATATTTTTGTTTGATGACTCGTTTAATTTCATTATAATTTATTTCAGATACATTCTCTTGTATAGAAAGAGGTAATTTATTATACGTGTAAGCCAAAATTTCGTCATGTAAGTAATCTGGAGCGAATTTCAACGTATTACCGACCTGAGTTAAAAAGTGTAAAGCACCTTCTGCGGTTGGGTTAAAATTGTCAATCCAATGTATATAATTAAAATTGGGCCTACGATTTGTGTGAATAGAGCTAGATGTGCCCGGTTCACTTTGTGTATCATCGTTAGTAAGGTTTGTTGTGTCCGGAATAGTATTGTCGAGGTTCATTTTGTTTAAATTGTTATAAATAGATTCTTGTGAAAGGGTTAAATATAAGGTTGGAGAATGTGAAACGGGAAGACGAGAATAACTTGAATCACTTACTTGTGAAATTGTGCTACTGCTGCCTTCTTCTAACGTTTCCGATTCTCTCCACGATGATGTTGTCGAAAGGATGTGTTCCTTGGTTGATCCAGTTGGGGTTGTATTCATGAAGTATTCACGGGTCTCGGTGCAGGTATCCCTGGGAGATGATTCCGTGTGCCTTTGATGATACAACGGTAGACAGCTGGATCCCACCGCTGTCACCAATTTTTGTCGTGTCGAGCGATTGGAGGTGATGAACCAGTGATCCTTTGATCCCTTGATGTCGTCTTGAACAATTACGGAAAGTGGACCAATGATCTTCGATGCTTCCAGTTAGCAACTACGTTGACAATTTATTGGGCAGCTTGATATGCAGTTGCTGTCACCAGTTAATCAATTATTTTATTTGAGGATTAACACTCAAAGATGTATTATTTTTAAGTATAATCTTTTGATATAGTTTATCTTCGATTTTACTATTTTTCACTTTGATTCGAATTTATCAAATAACAACAATTAAATTTAAGTAATAATTAAATTTATTATTTCAAAAACCAAAAATTACAATATCCGGGCTTACTTTTGATGATACAAAAAATGAACAATATTGATTAGTTACATTGTCTTATATATACAAAATATTTATTTAATTAAGTGACGTATGAGGGTTGGAAAGTTGTTTTTCATGGTCAAAGGACAAGTAATCGAATGTTTAGGAATTTGGTGAAAGCGTAGCACCATAGTACACACACACACACACACACACACACACACATATATATATATATATATATATATATATATATATATATATATATATATATATATGTGTGTGTGTGCACACGATAACTCTCGAACGAAACGTTTAATGCTTATGAAATTTGGTATACGAGCTGGAATCCGGATTGGCTCGGCTAAGTTCGTTAGCCAGACACGTCGGATGCCCAGAAGTAGGTTTGCGGCCATTTTTAATGATTGGCCAGAATTCAAAAATTTAAAAAATTTTTTTTTACACCATCGAAAAAAGTGTAAAAAATTGCATAAGATAAGCTTTTAAAACATTATTCTAAGTGAACTAACTTCTGAAAAAAATTAAGAAATTCGTTGATTTTTTTACAATAAATGCTTCATCGTTTTAGCAATTCTTTTCTAGGTAAAACAAGTGCTAGTTAATTATTCAATATATATATATATATATATATATATATATATATATATATATATATATATATATATATATATATATATATATATATATTCATTGCAATGTACCGGTTCATGTAGCAGTTTTTTCCACATAAATTGTGTAAATATAACTTTGAACCAGCTTGAGCAAATGAAAATAGACAAATCTATTAACACGTGGCTTTGCCCAGATTGCAATGATTCCACTAAATTACCTACAATTGTCGGTAAAGTCTGTGATAACCCAAATACCCCTGTCGCAGCATCCTGCATAACATAGCGAATTTCCGTTTATAAAAATCCGTTTTTCTGTGATTTTTCACCCTTTTAAGTGATTTTTCCTCCTCTTTCTAATGGTGTAAATTAATGTCAAAAAAAAATTTTAACTTTAGAAAATTTTGGCAAAAAACCAATTTTTTTCACGAAAAATGGTCAAAAAAACCATGTTCTAGGCATCCGACATGGCTGGCTAACGAATTTGTCCAACGGTGTGGGACTAAATATAAATTTAATACATAAATTTTAGTGAATATTATTTTTGGTTTCTAGGGACCCCAAAACAAATTTCTATTATAGTCTCGGGAGATTTATTTCGGAGCTCTAAAAAATAGAACTTTCTTCGGAACCCTAAAAAACGGCATATAAGTAACATACAAACATATGTATACATATGTATGACGTATATGACTTATATACAATCTATATCTTCCTGTACCACAAACACATTCTTTCATATAATTATGCATATAGGTATACCCCTGTCGCAGCATCCTGCATAACATAGCGAATGCTTTTTTATAAAAATTAAATTTTCTCGGAAACTAGTTGACATAGAATAATAGTTTAAAGACCTTTTTTATGCAATTTTTTTTCGTCGTTTAAATGATGTAAAAAAATTTCGCAAAAATTTTTAAATAAGTGGAAATTTTGACAAAAAACTAATTTTTTGCAAGAACAAACACCATGTTCCTGGCATCCGACGTGTCTGGGTAACGAACTTGTCCAACGGTTTGGGACTTCCAACATTTTCACCAAATTTCGTAAACCTAGGACATTTCGTTCGAGAGTTATCGTGCGGACACATATATATATATATATATATATATATATATATATATACATATATACATATATATATATATATAAATTTTGGTGAATATTATTTTCGGTTTCTAGGGACCTCAAAACAAATTTCTGCCATGGTCCCGGGTTCAAGTCGCGTCATGACAGTGGCTGTAATAGCGAGCTTCCATTCTGGAAATTCGCTAAAAGAGACATTGACTTGACTAGCATGTCAACTGATGAGAAACTTAACTTTGTCATCAAAATGCAGTTAGAAATGAATACGACTGTAACAGAACTTGTAGCTAAATTAAACGATCTTACTACTGAAAATAAAGAAAATCGCAGAAGAATCCTAAGTCTCGAACAAGAGGTTGCTACATTAAAAAATAGTATTCAACCCGAAGAAATAATTGACGAAATAAACGAAAGATCAACTAGGCAAAAAAACATAATTCTTTTTGGTGTTACCGAAAGTATTAAAGATAACCTTGAAGATCGAAAAGTTGAAGACCGCAATACTGTCTGTAACGTTTTATCAAATGTAACTGACCAGTGCGACTTTCAATCTGCATCAGTATTTCGTCTGGGTATTGCCAGTACAAATGCATCCTGTCCTAGGCCCATTAAAGTGGTATTCAAAACCAGCGAAGAGGCTCGAATTATTTTAAAAAACAAGGCGAAACTCAGATCCATTCAAAATTTGGCTTCTATCTCAATTTCTAATGATCAGACTCCAAAGCAGCGAGAACATCTAAAAAATTTACGAGCGGAATTAGAAAAAAGACGATTAATTGGAGAAAATGTTACTATACGATATATTCGTGGTCACCCGAAAATTGTTGCTTCCAATGAAAAAAACACATAACTTCCCTCTCTACGAGTAGCTACGAAACACCAATAAAATTTGCTTTTACCAATATTCGGTCACTCTGTAAAAATATAGACGAGTTAAAACTAGTTACAACTGATTTTGATATAATATTACTTTGCGAAACGTGGTTAAATCCGTTACAATCATATCCTGAAATTTTATTCGAAACTCATAAAATAGTTCGTACCGATAGAGATACTTTCGCAGGCGGTGTAGCAATTATTATTCGCAATGAAATGAAAAGTAAGATTGTAATGGAATCCAAAATTGGGGTTGAATGTTTATGGATAGAACTGGAAGATGATGTCAGTAATAAGACTGCAGTTGGTATTGCGTACAGACCGCCAAATTGTAGCTCGGAAGAATTTCGCAATTTTGGTGAAGATTTAAAGGAGATTTATTTTAAATACAAAAATGTAATTTGCGTTGGTGATTTTAATATAAATCTCTTAGGATCAGAGATACCATCTTTATTCATGGACGTTTTTCACGAACTGGGATTCACGCAGCTCATATCGGAGCCTTCTAGAATAACAGTTAATTCCAGTACTTTAATTGATCTCTTATTTACAACACAACCGGAAAAAATTTATAATATTAAGCAGTCTGCTCCTATTGGTAATTCAGATCATAATTTCATTACTTTCGAATATTTATCAAGAAACAGTTCCGTCCGCAATAAAAAAGTTATTGAGTACAGAAACTTTAGAAACATCAATTACACTGAATTTCTAAATGCAGCTTCTTCAGTTGATTGGAATGCTATAAGATTTTTCCCTGACATTAACGCTAAACTAAATTACCTGATAGAGCAAATGAAACATCTGCTTGATTGCTATGCACCTCTTAAAACTAAAAACACTTATAAAAGATATAACCCATGGATAACACCTGAAATCTTAAAGGAAATTAGAAAGAAGAACAACGCGTGGCTAAAATACCGTACTTCGAAAAATCCTATCGATTGGTTATATTACAAAGAAAAACTGAAAAGCACAAAACATATGATTCGGTCTAGTAAACAAAATGTTATTGAAACTACAATCAATCTAAATTCGAATTGTTCTCGTGAACTTTGGAAGGGATTACGTCGTATGCAAGTCGTGAATGATAATTTGATTAATGATATTCCACATTTCCTCTCCGATCCAACTGTTTTTAACAACTACTTTCATCAAACTGTAACAGATAACAGCATGGAAACAAATCATTTATTTGATGTTCGTACAGTAATGCATAATTCGAAAAAGTTTGAGCTGATGTGTGTAGATAATAACGACTGCTATAAAATCACTCAGCAAATCCGCTAAAGGAATTGATAATTTATCGATGGCAGAGATTAAGCTCTTTTTACCATTTTGCTTAAATTCTCTAACAGAAATCATTAATTTTTCTATATATAGCTGCTCGATCCCAGAAATTTGGAAATTGTCCGTTATAACACCCATTCCTAAGACAAAAAATGCCGACAAAGTTGAACATTACAGGCCTATCAGCATTCTGCCGGCTATGTCCAAAATAATTGAGAAGATAGTGCACAAACAAGTTGATGAATATCTTGAACGGAATAATTTCTACTATGAAAAACAATCTGGTTTTCGTCAACATCACAGTACAACAACAGCACTGGTACATACTGTAAGCCAGTTAAAAAGTTGCATTGACAATGGTAACATTGCCTTTTTGACTCTCTTAGATTTCTCCAAGGCATTTGATACAGTTAGCCATTCACGTCTCATTTCAAAATTGGACTCGTTAGGATTTTCTCACTTCACAAGAAGCTGGTTTGAAGACTATCTCTCAAATAGATTCCAACGAACAAAGATTCTTTGTCAAGGAAAAATAATGATTTCCGATGCACTAATGGTAAACTGTGGTGTTCCTCAAGGCAGCATTCTTGGACCTCTGCTATTTAACATCTACGTTGCTGATCTCCATAAATATATTAAATATTCGGATATTCATCAATATGCTGATGATATTCAACTTATCACTATTGCCTCAACTACTGATGTCAATCGTCAAATTAATCTTCTAAATAAGGATTTAAACACCATTGTTTCATGGGCAAATGCAAATAATCTAAGATTAAATCCAAGCAAAACAGTTGTTATGCCAGTCGGGACTCGATCTACTATTCAAAACTTCTTAAGTGAGTCAAATACTAAAATCTGTATATCTGGTATTTCTCTTGATTTTGTCCAGTCAGCTAAAGTACTCGGATTGACTTTGGATCAAAATTTACGTTGGGATAAGCATGTTAATTCCGTCTGTTCCAAGTCGTATTATCGACTGAAAATGCTATATAATACTAAATACATGCTGAGTACGGAAGTTAAAATCGGCTTAATTAAACAGCTTATCTTTCCATACATTACTTACGGTGATGTCTGCTATCATGGTCTCAGCGAAAAACTATCTTATAAACTGCAAAAAATTCAAAATTCTTGTTTAAGATTTGCATGTAACTTACGGAGAAGCGAGCACATTCACCCATTTCTAATTGGACAAGATATGCTGGATTGTAAGAAAACTCGCATACTTAATATTCTACGGCTAATCCATAAAGTTATTCGTGTGGTCAATAAACCAATATACATTTTCAACAATTTTGTAGAACTGAGTAGTTTCCATTCATACAACACACGAACAACGAAATTATGTGTCCCTAGAACAACTTCAGCGATTGGCGGTTCATCTTTCTACGTAATTGGTGCTAAGCTATGGAACTCTTTGCCTGTAGAAATCAGAGACACAGCGTTAACTCACTCTTTCATTGAAAAGTGTTTTAACCTACTTATCAATGATATGCTACCGTTATGAGACTTAATGGAAGAAAATGGAAAAAGAAAAATTTATTATATATTTATTTATTTACTTATTTATTTATTTATTTTTTATTTGTATATGTACTTATATTGTTTGTTCATTGTTATATTGTTTTGTTTTTTGTTTTGTGTTTTATCATTATTTTATATATTGTTACATTTATTAATTTTTTTTTCTCGTCTACTAATTGCTGTACAAGTGGTGTAAAGTAAATTTGTAGAGGGGGGAATACATGGCCTTTATGGTCTCTCCTAACCCTTAATAAAGATATTATTATTATTATTATTATTATTATATATATATATATATATATATATATATATATATATATATATATATATATATATATATATATATATATCGGTAGTAAAAAGGCAAAAGGGACTATCTGATATAATATAAATTTTACAGAAGAGACGAAATAGTGTGAAGAATTTTTCTAAATTATCATAGATGGCTTCTTTTGCTCATTCTGTCAACTTTAGTATCCCTGAGCCAAGAGTTATACCGTTTATAGATTTTTTAAGAGTACGTTATGGAAAGGAAATTTTTGTATCATGTCCTCCTTTAAAGAGAAAATATAATTTATATATATTTCCATACCTAGAAAAAAAATCGGAAACTATAGTTATGTAATCTAATAATATATTGTTAAATGGATATATGACACTATATGAGATCGGTTAGGGTCCTGATGACCTAAAAGCGCCAAAAATTAACTACAGAACTGATTTTGAAAATTGTTTCACTGTTAGAAAGCTAAACTATTTTAAATGGGTACAGGTCTTAGATGAGATCCGCCAGTGCCTAATATTTGGAAATTCGCTATGTTATGCAGATGCTGCGACAAGGGTATTTTATAATGTTATTGAATGACTGGAATGGACCATTGAATGACTGGAATAATGTAAACGATATAATCCAGTCCAATAATGTGAACAGGCTATTAAAATTAGAATTAAAATGATAATAATATACAGAGCGTTCATAAAGTTTCGGAACAGCTGAAAATCTCAGTTAATATTGACTTTATCGAAAAATAACCCAGACAGAAGTTTCATGGGAAGAAATGAGGAACTAGAAAATGACCTCGAATTTGACCTTGAACACGACCTTGACCAAAATTTGGAGGTCAACTATGTTTTTTAAATGGAAACCCCTACTTTTGACCTCGGATTCGGAAAGAGCGGGAAATTCTACGTTGAAAACCATATTCATACTTCATATCCCAAATTCGTGTGAAGGTCATAAAAACGAAAAAAATATGATACTGGTTGGTCAAGGTCATGTTCCAGGTCAAATTCGAGGTCATTTTCTAATTCCTCATTTCTTCCCATGAAACTTTTGTCCGGGTTATTTTTCGATAAAGTCAGTATTAACTGAGATTTTGCAGAACTTTTGCGGAGCTGTCCTGGAACTTTACGAACGCTTCTGTATGTAGAGATTCGTTATAAAAAGGTGCATATGGCCATTAAAAAAGTATAAATACTTTATGTTTATTCTACGTTCTGTTTGCATAAAAATTTAAAGGGCACATTAACTTGGAAAATAATGCATAATATTTATGCTTTAATATTTTATTTATGTATATATGGTATATATTTTACTATGATTTTTTTGTTCAAGTATAATTATGCAAATAATTTTAATATAATATTAATTATTGTAAAATCCGTATATACTGGGTGTCTTATAAAGAATAGGTGTACGACTTGAGAATTACATTTTATTTACCTTTTTTTTTCATTAATTATTATAGCGTATGAAGGCGCACTGATAGCGTTAAAATTTTTCTGAGTCTAAACCTAAAAAAATTTACCCCCTTTTTACAGGCATAAAAAGCAAAAAAAAACGACGATGTTTTGATTTTTTTTTAAAAAGCTTCTTTTTTATGTCACCGAAGGATGACATATTAATCTCGTTGTGTGATTATAGTGGGGGGAAAATTATTATTAATAATAATAATAATAATAATATATAATATAATAATTATAGAGTTGTACATGCATATATTGAATAAACGCTAGAGGGCTGTATTCTTACTGTATTATAGAGTTGTACATGCATATATTGAATAAACGCAAGAGGGCTGTATTCTCACTGTACTTAAAAAACGAGCCAAAAAGTCATAAATTAACACTTTCACTGAGGTGACATTACTTAATGCGTGTCAAAAACACGCACTTGACGAATTTTTTGTTGGGGGTATCGGTATAATTTTAGGTTTAGTGACCTAATTAAATTAATAACTTTATAATAATTAATTAATAACTGGGTCGTCAATACATCTAGGTTTTCCCAAATTTTTCCTGGTTTTAACTATCTTATTCCGATATTCTGATGAATTCTTTTGTGACAGTTATTTTTCTCGATTTCTTAAAGTAGTTAATATTATTACCTTAAAGGTATATAATTTTTTCATTTCAATGGTTACTGGCACAATGTATAGTAAGGCATCGATTATCTGAAACAACTGGGGATTGGGAGTATTAAAATAATTGATTTTTTTGGATAATCGATCAGTAATTATAATAGTGTCATAGTGTATTTACAAAAACAAACACTTGCAACCGCTTGTTTCTGTAAATACACCCAAGGAAACAGTGACATTAAACACAAAAAAATATATTTTGTATCAGTGTTGAACGTCTTTTTGGTTACTTTCTTCAAAACCTGAAGATTCCTTAGTCAGCCCGACTGCGCAAATTTAAATTTGCCTATAAAAACGCTTTCGGTTAACCAATATTTTGGTTGATTGGTATTCGAATAATCGATGCTATACTATAACTCAGTGATTGTCGTCTTAAAATGCGTAAAACGGGACTAATCATGTGGTAGGTCGGCCACATTCTTGAGAATAGGGTAGAAATTAATTTCCGTCAATGTAAACCTGACGAAAATTTTATAAAAATTGCTTGTTAATACATAATTTGATTATACATATATGCAACTTTTACTACTAAATTTTTGAAAAATCAATATCATATTCGTTTTAAGTTGAAGAAGGGCGGAAAATCAAAAGATAAAAAATCTTGAGGATAAATAACTTTACTTAATTTCTAATAACTTTTATACATAACTTATTGTTAGTATAATCTTTTATTCTTTTATATTGTACGAGTAGAAGTTTATAAACTTTATATAACTTTATTATAATAAATAATTCAGTTTGAAACTTCACACCAACAGGTCAGCCTTTTTTTGAGGAGGGGGGGGGATTCATCCTGTGTATCGCGATCTGGTTATGGACGGATTTCAAAATGCATTTTATTTATGCATCATAATGTTTCTCACAAAACTTTAACATATACTGATTGAGACCATCAGAGACTGAAAGACCTTCAACATGTATTTTTGATACCCTTATATACTCCTTTATGGCTGCTTAAAGCTACATATAGCTGAACACATAAATTAACAGCTTAATTTTCTACTTCATTAAAAGAGATTCTAATTTCAATATAAACACACTGTAATATATATCTATTGTTTTAAAAACGAACATGAAATTTAGAAAAAATAATTATTTTTTATTATTGTATTATCTGTATGATCTATCTATACATATGTTTCTTGCCACGTTCATTTGAATTGTGCAAAAATTTACTTCTGTTAAACACGTTCCTATGTCTATACATACGCAATATAGGTGGAAGAATTAAATATAAGAATTATTTTTTAAGATGTATGAGAACTGAATGTTTGTAAATCATTATAGAAAATAAATTATTATAGGCCTTGAATAACTGAACTAGTATTTTAGTTAAGTTTCAATTAACTACCAAAATGTATAAAATACTTTTATTATTTTTCATTATTTTGTGTTCCTCAACAAGCAATAATAAGGTAAGTTACATTTAATAAATTTTTACACTTTAAAAAAAAAAAGTAATAATTTGGTAAGTAATTCTGTGTGCACTTTAAGAATGAAAAAAAAAATGTGTAATAAGATAAAAGAAAAAGAGATAAATACATGTTTTTTCTTCAAAGACTATTATTAAATATAGAGTACGAAATTAATAATACAATCTAATAGTCCTAACAGTCTTGAACAGACTGTTGCTTTAAATTAAAATATAATCGAGAATATATTTTACATCTAGCATCCGCAAATTTATGGGCTTTAAAGGGAAATTTTGATCCAGTTCAATATAGTAATTTAACACCTATAGTTCCGCTTGTTTTAACCATTTAATTTTAAACTTTTTAGTCTATTGTTGAGTTGATTATTGCTAATATAATGAAAGAAGATTTATTATATTTGTATACATTTAAAATATACAGTGGTTTATTAGAGATGTGATTTTTATGATCTTGTCGATTGATTTAAGCCTTGAAGCATACACTTCCTGGGTTGCGGATATATAACGTCATACAAATTTCTATATCTTCAGAAATACTGATTCTTATTTTCATTTTCATAGCGACATCTTTTGTAGCAAAATAAACGAACAAAAGATAATATGTACTAAAGCTGCTATATGAGTAAATAATTATTTTATAGAAGAAAAAATTGGGAATCAAAATAATCCGCAGTGCGATTCGAGGATTAAATTTTTTTGGGGTTTTCATTTCTAATACAAATAACATTAATTCTTAGTCTTTATAATTTTGTTAAATTAATAATTTTAATGATTATGCAATAAGAGAAAGTAAAAAAAAAAAATAGAACATTTACTTTTAAAATCTTGTCATTCCGCCTACGGGGCCTACGATTATGTACTTATTAATATTAATGATATTAATAATAATAAATAACTTACATAGAGTATAAACGTTCGATATTTACGTACGAATATTTTAGATTTGTTATTGTTAGATATACAGTTGAACTTCTTTTTATGCGGTGGATAGGGACCGCATAAAAAAATCACACAAAAGAAATATTCAAAAACTTTATAAATAGCTATAAAAAGTATAGTTCGCTCCAGACTGTAAAAAAAAAAACTAAAAATATAGTTTCATAGAAAATACATAACTCAAAAAAATTTAGATAAGTACATCTGTAAAAAGAAAATGATGCAATAACTTATATTCTTATGCAATGTACTGATTAAATGCTTAAAAACCATCAATAAGTAATTTTATCAAAGTAAATTATTATAATTATAATGTTTAGGTTTCTTACTCTTTTTTGCTTTTGATTCACATTATGCAGATTAATGGTCATTTTTTTAAAATCGGATAAAAAAGGTTCAGCTGTATAATCAAGCTTTCTTGTAAAAGATTCATTAAAAAATAATAATAAAGATATGACAACAATCAAAACAATGTTTTTGTGGTTTACTGGTTTGCTCCATTAATTTGTCAATAATTAACGATAAATGAAATATTAATAATACTCTTCCAGAAATAAATTTTCTGGAATGATCAGAGGTTTGGTATTACCACCATTACTTCAAAAATATGAATAAATTTTAGGCGTATACTTATTTAATTTAAGAAATCAGCTAAAAGCGTGTAAAATATGCATTAATTTAGGGTTTCGTAGTTAGTTAATCAAAATAATTTAGTTAAAAGTACATAAATTTTACTACAAAAATTAGAAGAGAGGGGGCACACTGAACGACACTTTGAAGTTATGTATATAAATATTTAGCAAACAGGGTTTAAATAACTATTACCTAGATGTAAAGGAGGGGTATCGACAATAAGGCCTTATTTCCGCCCCAAAATGAAAAAAAATGTCTACGACTTAATGTTTTCTTTATATATCTTGAAAGTAGACTATATGCCTAACAAGAAAATATGTATATAAAAGAAAAATAGCTACAACTGGATTTAAAAATTACGTTGCTTCCATTTTGCGCTCATAGGTAAACACAAATAAAATGATTTTACAATTAAAAAATTGGTTATATTATATAAATGCATAACATAAATTTATTGAAGTGCCACCATGGCACAAACTTGTTGGAACATATCACTTCGTCATTTTGACGGCGTATAAGAGTGACAAAAATGGAAATTTCCCACTTTTACATAGATGACCAAAGTCGATAAAATATTTTTACATAAAGAATCGAGTGATATTTTAAGAATAAAAATTCAGTCTATGGGCACAAAGGGTCAGCTTCCAAAATATATTCCCTTTGGATAGAGTGAGAGAATCCCACCACTGTACTAACCTGGTACTGTCAGTGCAAAGTAGGCGCAAGGCTTGTTGGTTGTTGCGCTCATAATGCCTCCGTAATCTGGTACTTAAGTTACAACAGATATCAGGATCATACTACTCGAAGAGTCGCGTGCGACTACAACAAATATTTAATGGTTGCAGATGTTGAAGGATACTGGAGTGAAGAATGAAGACTAAATAAGGAGTGTAAAGTTTAAAAATGCTGAAACTTAAAATTATCCAAACAAAGTTGATTAATTTCATAATTTTGCCTTTTCATAAAACCTTCCTATAATGAAATCAACTGAAAAATAAATGATAAATGAGAATATTTCGGCATAATATTTATTCCATATTATTATTTACTTAATGAACATGTAAGAATTCATGGAGGGGGTGGGGCGAAAATAAGGCCTTATCGATACACCTCCTTTATTTATGAATAAAAAATACTTAAATATTTTATTTTAGCTTTCCGTAACAGTTTACTATGAAAGTCTATGTCCAGATAGCGTGCGTTTCATTCGAACTCAGTTGTATCCCACATGGAAGGAGCTTGGTGACTATTTAGATATAACATTTATTCCGTTCGGTAAATCGTCGGTATGTTTAAAAATAACCGAATTTATACTTACAATTGGTGATTAAAATTTATTATCTTGTTAGAGTGTAAATGGCGGTGAAAGTTTCCAATGTCAACATGGTCCAGAAGAATGTACGGGAAACAAATTACAATCATGTACCTTAAATCAGTTAGCTGGGAATAATAAATTACAAGTTGAGTATGTCAACTGTTTTATGACGCCATATCGAAAAGCAAAAGATGTAAGTGCTTTATTTATACCTAGCATTCTCATAGTAATGTGAAAAATATAATAGTATATTACGTGATTGCTGTTGTAAGTTGCATATTACACACAAGCGAAAAATTGCGCGAGTGTGTAGTATATCCTAGAATCGAATTACGTACTATACTTTATCTACGACTAACATGAAATTCACAATAAGTAACATGAATTTGATACGAATACAATACATACAGTATAACGATTAATAAAAGTGTAGTGTGATGTGTCCCCTTACGCATTAGTGCATGTAAAATTTAATTTTCTGTACAGCTGTATGTAAAACATAGCTTACCTAGATAGTATTTTGTACAATAAATAAGCAATTTCATGGTAGTCGTAAATAAAGCAATTTTTTTCGAAATAAGTTTACTGTTCTAATATTTTGTTTTTAGTGTACAGAACTCGTTGGTATAAATTGGAATAGTATTAAAGAATGTTTTGCTTCTGACGTTGGAACGCAATTGCAATTAGAAGCCGAAGCACATACGCAAAATGTTAAGCCAACGTTCGTGCCAACAGTTGTATTTAACGGAGTAAGATTTTTCAATTATATTCATACCTGTTATTTTAATCGGTATCAAATATTACAAATACAGGCATACTCGACTTATAGAAACACTTAAGTTGTACACACTGTTCATAACTAAACTCGGAAGGGGAGGGGTCATTTATTTAAAATAAACCTTAACAAAAGTTGTTAGGTTTTTTGGGGTCCATCTTGTCATGGTTAAAGAATAAGTTATTAATTTATTAGTTATGTACTAACAATAAGCAGTAAACGAACTGTAAGTCGACAATAGGACAAAACCACACTCTCTATGTATACAGGTACAAAGACTAAACTAAAAAAAATCATGATTATGACTAATTTTGTAAAAAAAAAAACTCCAATACTTAATACGTATAGTATAAGTCCGATACATACGATAACATGCTAGTGATGTCGGATAATTAATCGATTAATTGGTTTAATCGACTAATTTTGTTTAAATTTAGTCATTTTTTAGTCGACTATTTTACCCTCGACTAAATGGTTAAAATAATTAATTTTTTTAAATGACTAATATACATGATTAACACATTGCGATATGCCATATCCGTGATTATATCTTTCTTTTTCTTAAAAAAAATTAAAAGTCAATAATTAAATTCAAAAGTAAATATCGTTTTTGAGAGTTACTTAGCTTACCCTATTTAGTCGATTCGTCGATTATTCTATGCTCGATATTTTCCACTAATGACTAATTTTATTTGAAAAATAACTTTAGTCGATTAATCCACTAACTGCTCCTACTAACCATTCGATTATAATTTATAATCATCCACCAGTATTAATTGTACCGTACATAATTTTGATTTTTTTTTTTTTTTTTAGATTTTTGATCAAGAATTACAAGATGCTTCTCAAAATGACTTTAAGGGAGTTGTATGCAGCTTCTTACAACAATCATATAATAACGTTTGCTGATGAAAAATCTCTAATGTGTACATATAATATAAAATTGTTATCATTAGGCATACAGGGAAGTTAATTCGTTTTAATCATCAAAGGAGTTAATTTAATCTTGTTTAAACAGTTCAAAAATAAAAAGCCATTTGAGAATAAAAAAAATATATATTGTAAAAAACATTTTTATAATTTTTTATACTGAGCCGTAATTTAAAAAAAATTCTTTTAGTCTTTATTCAAATTACTCTTGGGTAACATTTTATTTTATGAAATGAATGGCATCACATTACAAATAATAAAAATAAAACAAAAAATAAAATTATGACTATGACAAAAATAACGTAACTAACACAAGAAAATACGAAACTGCTTTTTTTGACTCATTAATAACTGAAGGTTTTCTGACGCTGAGGTTAAACTCGAAAAATGGTAAAAAAATCATTTTCATATTTCCTTAGATAGATTTTCACAAAGTAAATTTTTCAATTGATAATTAAAACAAACTTAAAAATAAAATATTCATATTAATTAAGTAAAAAAACAAATAACAAATTTCATCATCAAATAAGTAGTGTGACAAGTAATTGAAAAATTTGAAACAGTCATGGAATTTATTATCCTAAAAAGTTTTTTTTTTATTTTATTTACATTAAAATAAAATTCATAAACTACTATTGGTACACCATTATCAAAAGTAAATTATCATCCTCTGAATAAATTACCATTTATTAACATAAAAATTTAAATTTTTATGCATTTGAAAATTTGGCTGCTATTCCACGTCCACGCCCTACAAAAGTAAAAATGTTCAATTAGAAGAAAAGAGTACGCAAGATGATAATATTTGAAAAATATGTATAAGAAGTAGTTAAATCTGTAAATTTATTACTAAAAGTTCTAAATTGTATTATAGGTAATATGACTGAAGTTGCCACAACACACTGGTGCTTTACTTCTATTCTTTTGCAGTGTGTGTTCAAAATATGATATACGATTTTTGCATTTTTCAACAGAAATTAAAATGGTTTAAGAGGGATAATCATCATATCAAAATGATAGTAAAACATTACAAAAAAAAAAAAAAATAAATAAATAAAAAATCAGTTCCAGTTCATAGAAAAATAGAAAATGCATTTTGAAAATTAAATATGAGAGAAGCAAAGAAATGTCCGCCATATTCCAATACTGTGCGCATGGTATGATTCCGTATGAGGGAGAGATAACTTGTATTTAACAATGCATCTCTACTAAACATATATTATGGTAAAATTTATGTCGTGACATAAAAATTTTTTATGGAGACGCTAAATGTTATATTTTATGTCATAACATGTATGTTTTAATATATAACATAATATCTGACGTATTTTCAAACATAAATTTGACGTTACAGATATTTGAGATGATAAATGGATAAATTAACCAAATATTTGATTTTTTTACTTTGTTTTTAAATTTTCTAGTTGCTCTAAACATAGAATTAATGCCACACCTTTGAAAGTCATTCTTGACAGATAATAATACAATTTACTTGTTTTAATAATTAGAACTAGAAACTAAATATGTCAAGACATAACAAGTTTCCACTCTTGTATAACATATGTCTTAATATCAATTATGTCTATTGAAAACCTCGTGTAAATTTAATAAGTGATTTAAGAGCGTTTTACATTTAGAAAAAATTTACACAGTGCATGACACTGTCACACTGTGTCTACTTATTTTATAAATGGAACACCAACTTTTAGTGTGTTTCGGCAGACGGCAGCATAGACAAAGTTACATGTATAATTTAGTTAAAAGCAGTTAAAAGGTTAGTTTTGCAAAAAAATTAATTTTTTGTGAAAAAAAGAAGTACAAAAATTACTAAAATTCGGTTGGCATTACTTTTTCCCAATGCACTGTCTCACACAGTGCCGTTTTCTAAATGGAAAACACTCTATTATATCATAAACTATTTTTAGCGCTATTTTCGAAAATGTAATATTTGTTTTTAGTGGTATAAAAAATAATTTAAAATATTTCTTTTTCCAACCGTCATAAAAACAGTAATACTTTGTCTACTTGACTATTAAGCACCACTGAAATAATATTTTATATACCTAGACAAATAAAATGTTTTAACTGCAGCTGTAGAACTTGAAAATAACGGTAAGCTTGGTTTTTGTTAAAAAAAAAAAAAACAGGTATAGTTCCTTTCAAATGGGTTGAACCCTGTTACTATTGAATTTACATAAGAAAAAGGGTCAAGCTATTTGAAATGAACTATACATCAATTTCTGATTACACGTACATCTCTGGTGATAAAATTAGAAATATATGTATACGTCTAGTTGACGATAGAAATATGTATTATATGTATGGCGCCTCACTAGATCTCTATTCCAATTACAAGTATACTATTAATTTGAATGTAATAAAAATTTAAAAATAATTTTGTTAAATTGTTAGAAATAAGGTTGTCATTATTAGCTGGGGGGGAGGGGTAATGTATTTAACAAGCAAAAAACCAGTTTTACTGCCCTGTTAAATAAAATACTATTTTTACTTATTCATGCAAATAAATAGTTTGGAACATTTTTGAAAGATTTATGTAAAACGTATGAATTACCTTTTGGATGGGGACGATTTCTAGCTGCTGTACTCCACGCTCCTTCATCTCCGGACGCATCAGTTGTGGAATATCCTAATAATGACGCAGCCGTTGCTACAGTTGCAACTTGTGATTGAGTTTTTGGACGTCGAATTTGTTCAACGCGTGGTTCACTTCGAACGCTTGAAGCTGACAACGGTGGAAAATCATCAGTTGAATCAAGAGTTAATTTGGAAGTAGCTGAAACTAACGAATCAGTCGGTGAAGGTGGTCTAAAGGCTGTCCTTCTCATAGCACCACCCGCATTTGGATTAATATTTTCGTTCTGGAAACTGTTCACGGCCCCGTTATAATTCGAACTACGTACAGATGGCGCCGGTGTGCCTATAGACGAACAAGGACTTATTGGTCGGGGTAGAGTTTTTATAGTTGAAGTTGAACGAACACTTTCTGCCCTAGATGCGCAACGACTCGCCTACAAAAGAAAAAACATTTAACAAATGCATAAAAATAAAATTTTTCGTAAATACTTACTGGATTAGACCTGGTAACATCAGCTTGGACTGGTACGTGAAAACCAGGAATTAAGTCAATTCCTAGATGATGACAGCAATAGTCAGCAATAATGAAACCCCATCGTTTAACTTTCGATAAACTACACATTTGAATTACATCGGTAGTTTCATGATACTAGAGAAAAAAATTAATGTCAACAATTTCTTTTGAATAATCTTGCCTGCTTGGTCTCAGTAACAACTTTATATTTAGGCTACTGGCAGTAGTTTCTTCATTTGTCACCAGATGGCGAAAATTCATACTTTAAAAAATGGTAGGAATTTGGAATTGTCCATTTTTATTTGGAAACAGTAAATTATTATGAATAAATTAGAATGACATTCAAAAAAAATATGCCAATTTGTATTTTGTAAATTTTGTGAATTGTCAAAACCTAATAAACAAACCTTGTCTACTGGCAGTAATTATTTTTTTGACCACTAGTCCGCGTATCCAAGTTTTACAATTGCCAATTGGCGACGCAAGGATTCTCACTCGCGCTTCTGGTGGTAAAATTAGAACTAGCATCAAGTAAAAAAGTAAGGTATACGATTAATGGGTGATATAAAATCTAGTAATCCGCGCATAATTTGTATAGTACATTTTTCTATCGAAAATTAAACGTATACGAAAATTTTTACTTGATACAGCCTTTAATTTAAAAAACCAGGAGCACTCGCGTAATCTTTGCGTCGCCAATAGTGCAACATTACAGATTAGATATAGATAAAATTTTTGTCAACACTGGCATTGTGTAAAATGTAAATAATTAAAAATACATGAGCATATATGGTAAGATTATTCACTTCAAATCATAATATCGTATAATTTATAAACGGTATTTAAAAATTAAATTTTTCCAAAAAATCTACTAAGTTCCATGAAAATTTCCTAACATTTCTAGATTTTTCATATTTCTCTGACCGCTAGACACCCTGTTAAATAGTAAAGTGGAGAGAAAAGGGAAATAGACTGATTATAATTCGCTATATTCGAGTCGAAACTATAACCATCTAGTGATTCTATGTCAATTTATCAGGACGTTTTACTATTACAAATGAATGAAAAATACAGGGTGTTTGGTAGAAAGACCGACAAAATTTTTTGTTGAGTTATTGAGCACATTTCTAGTACTATACCGTTGGAACCGAAGTTCTAAATGTTCCCGTTACTGATGATTGCGTCGCCAAATTGGTGACGATACTTTTATAATCAATCATATGATAATTAATTTTGACATCTATTTGATGAAAAATGCTCACATGTCCCAACTCTATTTAGTATGCTCCAATACCATTAGCGCCACGTAGCGAACTGTGACATTAAAAGGTCCGTCCTTGAAAACAAGTCGCAGGGACATGGACTCTACTAACATGTGTGGCAAGTGCGGCATCTATATTTTGAAATATAAATCAACTACTATGACATCTGGTTGGTTTCTTGGATAAATATCAATTTACAAGATTACTTTTTTTGAAATTGATTTATGCTGAATGATTTTCATTATCTTATTTAAATAAAAAATAATGTTTATTTAAATAATAAAAATGGTAATTCGTAAATAATTCACCTGTATATTTACTATATAATTTTTGAATGTGAATATTTTAGAACAATTATCTTAGTTTTTGATTTGTAACAATGTTACATCGAGTTTTTTTTTTTTAATTTTTTAAAATAATTGAAAACAACTTATATTTACCTCACAAGCTAATCCTGTATAAAAGTCGTAAACATCTTTCTCCAACTGAAGTTCCGCCACAGTTGAAGTATCAAAAATATCGGTAGTTGATGCATTCATTAAATACATAAATAGATCAGCTAAATTAAATACGTGAAAATTGATATCAGCACCTAAAACAAATTATAGCTTTAAAAATTTATATAAACTTAGAAAATATTAAATTTTTATGATTAAGTAGTTTTTTCAGTCAGTTCCAAAGGAAAAAAATGTAACATACCTTGTTCCTCACAAAACTGCTTTAGGACTTCTTCCACAATTTCCATATTTTTCGGTATTGTGTACAAAGGTGGGAAACTATCCCCACCTGCGTCATTCTAAAAAAAAAAAAAAAGAGAAATGATATTCGTTAAATCACAGTTAATATTTCATAAAATTTGAATAACGTACAAATAAAAATTCGACCAGTTTTCCAAGAACAACGCCACTGGTTGCGTCTCCCACAGAATCAGGTGGTAATGGTAGTTGATGTGTTTCGTCAGCGTTAGCTTTAGCTTCAAAAGTGTAGCCAGTGGGTATAAATTCTGAAAGAAATTTAGAATAAAGAGTAGTCGATTAAAATAATGATAAGTACTGATCGAAAAGGTTGCGGGGCTGACAGTATTGTCTTTTTAAAAATTGTTTATTTTTTTTAGATAAAACATTTTGATGCGATTTTAGATATAAACAATAGGTAATTATGGATATCTATATACGGGCATACTCTTCTATATTGGTATATTTTAAATATATTTTAGATATGCGTGTATACATTTCTTGTCACAACTTGTTTGTCTGACTTTAATTTTATGTATTGTGTAAGGTATTTTTTGATGTTACAAATAAATGATTTATATGTATCAATTGTCTTTTTTCTTCCAGTAAAATGTGAGAGAGACAACACATTGTTTTGCTTTGGTAAAAATATTTTTTTAAATGACAACTTATTTTTTTTATTAAGAAATTTTAAGTTACAGTCAGTCAGTCAGTCAAATTTTCAACAATTTTAATTTAAAAAAAGTTAAAATTTTTGTACTTTTTTAAAATAACGTTTTTTTTTTTTTTTTTTTTGTAATTTTAAACTAATTTTTATTAGCAGCTGATGGTTAATAGAGAATATACCGATACAATTTTTCAAAAAAATGTATTTACCCTCATTTATAAGTTTTGAAAATATAAGTACGGTCCTGTCAGCACAGCAAGATTTCGAACATTAATGATAAGATCAATAAAAATTAAAAAGAGTGACCCCAACCACACAGTAGTTTTTAACTCGTTTGGAGGCCCGCAAATTTTTGATTGCTTGGGAATTAAATGATTCCTTATGAGACATTAATCACAAAAAATTTGAAGTTGAGTATAAGAAAGCTTTCATAACAGTGACATGTTACTACACTCTTACTATATATACCGAGTTGAATTCAAGTATAAGTTTGAATAATACAGAATAAGACATCAAGAACATTTATAACAATATTACAAATTTTATTACAGCTAAAATCGTGTTACCGTTGTCACTCTCGACCATTACATATTTCATTACATTCTCACATTATAGATGTCATTACACTCTCACGCAGTTACCTTTTCTATAGAAGATTTTACTTCAAAATGAAAAAGTTAAAAAAAACTTCTTTATCTAATTAATCTAATTATTACTGTTTATATAATAATAATAATAATGGATTTAACGTCCGTTCTTCACACATCTTTGTTTGTAACATACGCCACCCACATCATTATTATTATAGTTTATTGATTCACATAACAATTACATTACGTTATGATGTGGGTGGAGGATAGAGGAAGTAGTGTAGGAACTAGGATTTGGTAGGTATGCGTCTGTAGTCGTCTTCTTGAGGAACTATGCCGATATCCATCTGGAATTGTGAAGAAAAACTACAGAAAATCTTCACAAACATAGTCGACCATGAGATGCAAATCCTCGACCTACCAGTCGGCAAGTGCCAGTGCCTAAGCTCAGCCACTCCGCTGGTCACATGTAATACTTTATCATTAATTATGTTAACTAAATGTAATCAAATGTAATATACTGACCCTCGATATCTCTTAAACTTTTCTTATGCTCAACTTTAAATTTTGCAGACCTCCAAATAGTTTGAGATTGCTCTTTTAACAAAAATGTTATACAAACCTGGATCAATAATTGCATGATAAGTGTCATAAACACCTTGTTCAAAATTAAATTTTGACACAGCCAATTCAGCAGGTACATAATATTTTTTACTAGTCACACAAAATATATTAATGTCAATAAAATAAAATGTTTGTTGTTTTAAAGCTGAAAAATAAAAAAAATTAAAATTACACATTTAGTTTATTAATTTTAGACATGAGACAATATGAAAGGTTAAAATTCTTATCGATATATCAACACGTCGATACAAGCCAACATGTAAACTTGAAAACAATTCCAATTGGATTACTATGTTTGTTTTTTTTTTTCAGGTAGGTACATACATTTAAAAATACAACATATTATGGACATATGGTAAAAGGAAACTGAAAGAAATAACTAGATAATAAAATGAAACACTATTTTGGTTTAATGTATTCATCTATAACAGTGGTTCCCAAACTCTTTTGGCCCACGGACCCCTTTTCATAGTCAAAACTTGCTCAGGGACCCTGGGTGAAAAACTATATAATTGCATAATTAAAAAAAAACACAAATTTAACTTTTATGTTTTGAATGGTAAATGGTGGTGTAAAAATAAAATATAAATAAAACATTCTGTTGAAGAAATATTTATTGAAATTATAACTTTTTTTCAAAATACAAAAAAAAAAAAAATGACTTGGATAGATGGGATATTATGAGTGTATTTATGTCCGGCTTAATGTTTGTGAGTAGCAACAGCAAATCCCCACGAGTACTAATTTCTGGTCGGTTTTTTTTTTTTTGTGATGAGGCTAATAACGGCACTGAATCCACGTTTTACCAAATAGGAAGACGGAAAAGTAATCAACAGCTTTTGTACAATAACCCATAATGATACATTGCAAGATACAAAGATACAAGATGAAAATACGTATTTTGTATCTTGTATTTGTATTTCAAATACTTGTATCTTAAATAAGCCTCATCTCTGATCACTAATAATATGTATATTCTTTAGAAACACATCTGTGTTAGAAAAACATACAATCCCTTCTTCGGTTTTTAATAAAAAAAGAAATCTTTAATGAATGTTAAGGGCTTACTGTATTGATAACTGTGATATAATTTAATCAACTTAAACAAGAGTATAACTTTTCTTTTATTTTACTTAGGACGTAAAAATCGCTAATAATTTGTTCATTATTATTTAGCTTCCATATTAATAAAAATTTGTCATAATGTTTTCATTTTATATTAAACTTTGCACGGACCCCCTGACGTTGTTCAGGGACCCCCAAATCAATTTTAATTTTCCACGGACGCCCTGAATGATCCCGGGGACCCCTAGGGGTCCGTAGGGACCACTTTGGGAACCACTGATCTATAACATTTGGTGGTATATATGAATATTTTTACTCCAGTCACTAACTAGTGCCGTGTAATTGTTGATGCTATACAGTGGTTGCGTCTATCAACATGTTAACATTATATTTTTGTGAATAATTTTCAACGATCAAATCAATTTATCAAGAAAAACTATTCTTTTGAGTGGGTGACATCGAAGGTTATGAATTTTGTTTATAACTTCCGATTATTGTGACACACTGACACAACAACTATTGCTTGAAGACTGTTGTTTTGCAAGTAAAGTGCATGAAGAAGTGAAGTTTTAACTTTTCAGGTTGTTACCGTGACACTCAACTTTTCGACAGAATAGTTTCAAATTTTAATACAATATATAAAGAAGAATGCTATATCTGATTGTCCTTGTAATTTGGGAAAGATTGATCGCTTCCAAGTTAAGATTAAAGATCGCTTCCGAGTTAAGAAGGTTAAAGTTTGTATCTACTCCATGTATTAGATCTCAAAATTCTAACTACATTTTGTATTCTACAATATAATGACTTCACAGAATTCAATAAGAAACTAGGGAGGGAAAGATTAATAAGTCCCGAATGTAAAAAAAATTGAATTATTTGTTGATCGTTTTGAATTGAAGATATCATCAGAGAAATTAAAGTATTTTAATAAGAATTTAACATGGACATCAGTTTCAAGCAATTGAACCGAAGCAGTTTGGCAACGCTGTATGACACTACAACTCGCATACAGGCAAGGGGCCAAACTACTATATGATAGTATTCCAGCTGTAACCAGAATTTTACGTCACAAAAATGGGAAGAGCATCCCCACTTTCTATGGTTATATACATATTTAGAGTTTGTGTTTGTTTGTGTAGTATTGTCAGTATGTGTGATATTCGGTATGTATGTAGAGTTAGGTGACTGGTGGGAGTGGATACATACACACTCGACAACCGTACGTATGTATCTCCTAGAGGCGTACGTATGCATGTACTACATTGTTGCAAGTGGTTGCTAAACAATGACCAACAATCGATGTCTGCACCGCTACAAGTGGTGCGCATGTTTGAATCACCTAAGCTGTGACAGATCAACAAATAACTCCAAACGAGTTACACTTTTTTTTAAATTTAGTTTGCTTCTAGTGTTCTATGTATACAGCAGTGCGAATTTCAAAATTTCAGTTACAAATCAGTGTATTAATAAATAATTTTTTTTTATATTATAAAATCTTTTAAAAAAGATACTAATAAAAAATATTAACACTATGAGGCCCGAACACTTTCATAGTAAACTTCCTCGGAAGCCGGCAATATTAAAAAAAAACTTTATATAAACAAATACATAAAATAAAATGATTCAAACACTTAATAGATTCAACACAGTTCAATATGTATGTGTAAAACTGTAAACATACGTACGTGATACGTACATACTACATATACACTGACACTCAAATCAATTTTATTTAAAAATATAAATTATATTTTTATGAATTTTTTGTTTATGTTAAAATTTTTTATACATAGAAACCAAAAGAGTAGTGTGTGTTGGTATGTATTTGTGTGAGTAGGAACACATCCGTGTAATGAATGATGATAAACATCGCACACATAATGCATAACCAACTAATCAATTAATCATTGATCGCAGTCGGCCTCTGGGGATGTTTTGTTTGGTTTCAGATGCCGAAGCCATGGGACTGAAAGTGTTAAATACCGTTAATTTGTAACTCAATTAAGATTATAAATAATAAATTGATTATTATTACAAATAAAATTATTATCAAGGATTTTTTGGTGATGTATTATTAGGTACGGAATTTTTTGGAAAAAAATCACCAGTTTATTAAGGATTATTTAGTTTTTATTTTTTTTAGCAACGTTTCGAGACGCAATGCTGTCTCCTCATTAGGCCAGTTTTTTTATAAAAGAACAAAAACAAAAACAAAAAACTTATTCTTCAATAAAATGTCAATAAATAAAATTAATTGAGCAACATTGATTGTCACATAAATAAAATAATAAAAAAAAAAAAAAAAATTTATATAAAAAGGTTAACAATTAAAATTTTTTAAAAGAACAATAAAAACGGATTACGAAACGAGCACATAATATATTGTATTGAGACATTTTTATTGACTAGTTGACTAAAAAAAATAAAAACTAAATAATCCTTAATAAACTGGTGATTTTTTTCCAAAAAATTCCGTACCAAATAAAATTATTTAAATTAAAAAAGATTATTTAAACGTATACTTAAATAACTGGTTTACTGCTTTCTACTTCTGTGGTTTACTGGTATTTACTTGTATATAGTATCCACAGATGTCACACAGAACCGAAGGCGTAGACGCGCCAATAATTGAAAATTAAATGCTAATACGTAAAGCAAAATTGCTATGATTGCTATGTAAATACATACATATTACATTTGGTAAAAAACAATATACAGTCGACTCTCGTTAATTCGAAACTCGAGGGACTCTTAAAATATTACGAATTATAGAGAGATTCGAATTATCGCAGGTAACAATTTTAATTTTTTAAACATTTGTGATGAATGAACTTGAATTTGTCTCAAAATGTACTTACAATCTTTCTGTCTCTTTCTCTCTGCAACTTTGAATTACCAAGTGTATAAAAATGTATTGATTTAGTTGGAAATATAAAGAGATTTTGTAGGGAACTCGTGATAACTTTGAATTATAGCGAGTTTCGAATTATCGCAGGTTTGAATTAACAAGAGTCTACTGTACATAATATATGTATTAAAACTTTAAAATAGAATAACACTATGACACATTACTCAGTGGTATATATGCATAGAGAAATAATATGTTTGTTGGGTAAATTACGATGATGCCAGAGTATTTATCATAAAAAACTTTGATGGTATAAGTGTATATTCACAGGCTATGTTTGAAGGTATGCATACATGATCGTATGAAAAGTAGTAGGTGCCAACATCTATCCATTAATATAGATAATAATGACATAAAGTAATTTTGGTTTACAATTTTTTCTACTAGCATGTAGCAAGGTAACTACCTTAATAAAAATTTGAAATGACATTAAAGAGTGAAAAATCATCACAAACTCTTCAAATTGCATGGTTTTCAAGATATAACCGTTTTCAGTTCCCCAATTTCACCATAAGGGATACATTAAATACAGGGCTCTAACTTTATCGAGTTAATTTATATTTAACAAGGAACGTCACCGGAATAAATCCACCTAAAATTTATTGTTAAATAACAGACACGTATTCTTTTCGTTGCTATTATGTGAAATATTCTTTCAAAATTCTGGGGAAAAATTAATTGTTTCAAATTTCTTGAAAACAGTAAGAAATGCAGTAAAATTTTAAACTGGCGTTATTGGTGCTTTTTAAAATAAATATACATCTTATTTAAATTATATCAACAGTGATGGCTTAGAATTAAAATTTTAGGATAATTTTTACAAAAAGGGAGTGAAAGTAAGATTTTTTTGATAGATATTGTACTAACGTACAACAGGTTGGCTTGATCAATAGTGTGCTTTGACTGCCGTTTTAAAATTGCATCCCATTCATATGCAGTGACGTTCTCAATGAAAGAATTCGGAACTATAGTGAAAACAACGACAACTGAAAATGACTCATTCACATAAATTTATGTATCAGATAAACTCGTAATATAGCTATCTCTCACAAGATCTACTATCTAATATACTGAAAAAGAATGGTAGAAATTATAGTAACTCCTATATGTGACAAAATTTTATTTTTGAAATGAGTCATTTTCAGATTTCAGTTCTTATAAATAAGATTTTAATAAATTCAAGTAGTAGGGAACTAATAAGTATAATTATAATACTACTTTTAATCGTTTTTCGTATACTAACGCCATTCAAAATTATTTTAACAAAAACATCATGTGAAGTACTAAAAGAAAAAGTTAAAAAAAGAAAGATGTTATTAGAGTATCAAAAATTTTAAAATGGAAGTAAAATTATACAATTGATCGAGCTAATTTGTTTCATTCGTTAGTATAATGTCTATCAAAAAATCTAAAAGTAAAAGTAAAAATATAAATTTTTTGTTTATTTTAAAAAAAAAATTTGTTATTTGTTTTTGTTCGATTTTGAAATATTAAGTATATAGAGTAAGTTAAGCATGTGTCAAAGTAATCGTAGTACGTCATATTTGAGTAGCTAAAGAAATTCAGCGTCGTTATAACTAAAACCCACTGTATTTAGAAAAAAACATATGTAATTCATATCTAATGCGACTGAATTCGTCAAGCTAATCTAAATATGAACTTTTAGGTATGAATTTAGATTAGTTACAAAAAAAATTCGATTCTACAGGAAGGTACTCCTATGTATACTCCCTAAATTAGAACAACTTAGAAAAAGATTCGTCACAATTTATGTGACCAATGAATTATATTATGTAAGTACTCACTATCATTATTTACAGCCATTTGAATGCAACTATTAATAGAATTTTTCATAAATTCTTGTTTTTGTTGTTTCAAGTAATTTTCTTGTTCCACTTCCGAATAAGTTCGCCCTTGAGAAGTATACTTTTCACCGTATTCTTTCTGACGTGCTTTTTCTTCGTTGGCTACCTTTTGAAATGGTGCTCGTTCAGCAGCACTCATTTTCTTAAAAAAAAGTTTCCGTTACGACATTTATAATACTTTTTAATAATGTATTTGCTTACCTCCCATAATGGTCCAGCTACCCGAGAGGCTTCCGCTAAACTCAGTTTTTTGCCACCACGAGTTTGTTGAACGTGTAGCATAAAAAAATAAAACGCGTTGCATGGTGTCTTATTCTTTTTTGGTGGCATTATTCACAAATAAATTAAAAAAATTAAAGTTAATTAATTCTAACTTGTTGTAACTTATACTTTCCCCTCTTTTTATATTTATCAATAGCACTAAAACTATTAATACGACGAATATGCTTGGAAAAATGATACAACGGCTTACTGTGATTAATTAATCACTTACCACTCGATTGTTTTATCAGGCTAACATACGTAAAAATGCATAAATAAACATAAAAATTATAATAATTAAATGACTATTTGTACGGTTTGTACCAATATGAACCATACGAACAATTTCTTGTCAAGTTTTGAAGGTTTTGTGGTTTTGAACAAATAGAACTCCAATGTGACCAATATTAAGAAATAAAAAAAGCAACTACATAATGAGTCTTGTAGTGGCGTTCGCCAGAAACTTTTATTGCCTTAACGTTACGTAATCCAGTTTGCACAGTTACAAACCAGAGGCCTTTGTTCAAAAGAGGGCATTCAAAAAATTAAGGAATGTTAAGGTAGTTGGTCAATAAAACGGTTTTTTCAAAGGATTTTAACGAAATTTTTCTAGATATTTATTTAATTCAATACTAATAATACGAGCTCTTACTGAAAAAAGAATTGACTACGCCAATTTTGAGAAAAACGATTGTTTTGTAATTTTAACGGGCTCTTACGGGAAAACACTATTTTTTTTTTTTTTTTTTTGAATAAAATGAAAACGTGTCAAAGGAATTTGATAAAAACTTAATATGTTATAAAATACAAAGTTACAAACCATATTTAATAACAAATAAACATTATTCACTACGCCGTTTTTGAAATACACGACTTTTCCTTTAAGCGGACCACAGAACAAATAGAACGAATATAACTGTCTCTTTTCTACAATCGCTTATGTGCAAGTATGTGCATCTTAGGCTGCTTAGTGTCAGTTAAAAAAACAATAAATTTGATTGTTGAACCGGCACAAGTACCGTTGTGGTATCACACACATCACATACATGTATGCGAACCAAAGGTCACGTAACGGCTATCACCACTCACACAAACAGAGGTTACCGCACAAATACAAAGTAAACACCGTGCACGTATACAACATATTTTCTATCTCAAGTGGTTACACAGGTTCCAGTAGTATAGAAATATGTATTTTCTCTCTAGTTGCTCTATGAAGCGGACATTTTTTAAGGGAACAGTGTTTATGTGTTTGTGTTCACATATACAGTCTTCGTGAGAATATTTTTAAAATAAACAATATTTTTATGTAAACAAATTTTCAATATTTAACATATACAGGCGATCATATTGGAAATTAACATAAGTATATGATAATAACAATAATAAAAATTATTAATACACATATGAATGTATAATTTCCAAGCTTACAATTAGATGTAAATATTTAATACTTTAACTTTTATATAAAAATAAATTTTGTAAAGAAACATTCTATATATGAATTGTCTAAGCGGACGACGTTTGTGTATTGTCGTCCGGTTAGAGAAGTCGGTGTATAATTTAAAAACATCATTTTACAATGTTTTTGCAACGCTCTTTCAACGATGTTTTTATATTGCTGCAACATAAGCGTGCGGAAATTAAAAAACAAGCGGTATATAAATATAATAACTGAAGAATATTAATACATTACTTAATTCTTGATAAAAGAAAATTTTTTCGCTGAGATATACTTTTGTACCTGACTATCTCAGAGCAACTACGTTAAATATTTTTTTGTATACAATTACATGTATAATTTAGTTAAAAGCAGTTAAAAGGTTAGTTTTGCAATAAAATTAAAAAAAAATAGTTTTTTGTGAAAAAAAAAATTACAAAAATTACTAAAATCTTTAAAATTTGGCTGGCATTACTTTTTCCGTCTGCACTGTCGCTCGTGTTTTCTAAATAGGACACGCTCTTTCTTTAGACAACTACCGAGAACATAGAGAACGAAACTGCCAAATTGTGTGTATAATTTTTCTGGTTCAAGTCATTTTTATTTAAGTAATAAGTTGTGACATAATTTTTAATAAAATATTAAAATGAATTTTAGTCGAATTGTTTATTATAATGTGCGCGATAGTAGACGAAGAATATTTAAAACAAATCAAAAATATTTCTGTACGACTACTGGTTCAGGTACTGGCAAAACTATAACCTCATTTCAATCAAATCCTGCTCCACCAAGTACAAGTTCAACAGTTCCTAATGTACAAGGATTAAGTGAGGCTGTCATAAAACCTACCAGTGATAAAATATTACCAGGAACGTCTAAGAGTGGTCAATATAAAAATCCCGAATATTTCTGTTATGATAAAAATAGTTACTTCGAAGCTGAAATAGAAATGGCCAAGTATCGTTGTCCTCAACCATCAGCAGCAAGAAAATAAATTTATTTATTTAAATGTTTATATTATAGTGTACATACATACAATAGCTTACAAATTATTATTTAACAAAAATAACAGTAAATAAATGTTTTAACAATTCTTTTGAATGTTGTTTTTTACACATTTCAATTGACGCGGCTAGACCCAAATAAATATTCCATAGTTTTTCATTATTTATACAAACTGTTCCACCTCCACGAACCATTTGGTGCTCCTGTTGAAAAAAGTCACGTTAAATCGATTTTTTTTGTGGAGTTATATGTCTATAAAAATTAGAAAAAATAGTGTCCAAAGTTTTGATAAATACAATTTATTAATTTCAAAGATTTTCAGGGCTCTAAAGGTGCATATTTTTGTTTTTTTACGATCATATCTCGGTGAAATTTTTGTCCTCTTACATATTTCAAAAACAAAAATCATACTGACTTGGGACTGATTTCATTCCACACGTAATTACTAGTGGTGGAGAACTATCGATAACTATCGATATTTTTTTTATTATCGATAGTTTTTTTTCAGTCATTTCGTTATAAATACTAATGCGGTCCATACACGGTTCAACTTGTTGTACAACTTGGTTGAGTTGTACAACATGTTGAATCGTGTGTGGGGCAGTTGGTGAACTATTTTGATGGCTGCATAAACGGTTGAAGTAAAATCAAAATATTTTGATTTTACGTGGGCGGAGCAAATGGTCTATGAACACGTACTGTGTGTGGGGTAGTTGAACAACAAAACCAGTACATATATGCTGTAAAGAGTGCAATCAACAAACTATTTACAGCGGTAACAATTGGAAAGTTTAAATATTTGATTTTCTTTGTTATTTCCAATAGCTTGCGGTGATACCGCATTTGAAAATTTTAAATTTTTGAAAGAATTTCCCGTTGCAAGAAACCTTAATGTAATTTCCAAGTGTGTTTTTGCAGAAATTGCATCACGCATAAACGTACCTTCTTTGCTTCTTAAAGGTGTTATTTTTACTAAAATATAATTAAAAATTTCTTCGTTCATTCGCATATAATTTTTGTAATCGTCTGGTTCACATTCATTAATTTTTTTAAATAGTTTTTCATTAGAAAATTTTTTTCCCAACCACATTTTGCTTTATTTTCTTTTTTTTCGTTTACTTAAGCTTTCTTTACTAATTTTTGCAATTACTGCTAAGGCAAGAATTTTATCCATTATTTTAACGAAGTCTCTTTTTCAAAAATTGTGAATAACTGAAGTTGGACAACAAGTTGAATGAATAGTTTAATAGTGTATGGCAAACAGTAGTACAACAAGTTGAACCGTGTATGGGCCGCATAAAGATAATAAAAATTTCCTAGAAATTATAGCCAGAGATATAAAAACAACCATTTTAAGGGAATTTCCGAAATCAGGTATAAGTTACAACTATGGGTAATAAAATAAAATGACAAAAGAAACAACTGAATAAAAATGTCAGTTCATCCAAACAATTACATACATAAAATAAATTTAAATATAGCCAAGAAATTTTTGTGCATCAAAGTTTTTGTCGGTAAACTTGCAATAATATTGCAGGTAATAAAAACCTGTTTGTTTTCTAAATTCTATGTTTTAATATTTATTCAGTATTTATCTCCTTTGTTGTTTTCCGGTAATACCTCTTTTTCATCTAAAATTTTTATTATAAAACCTGCAAAAAAGCATTCTTAATTAATTTTTTAAAACTAAAGTTCAAGAAATCTTTTTCAATAAAATGTTTGTTAAAAATATTAAAATTAGGGGGTATCGTAATTTCGAAAAAGTGGGATTTTAGAAAAATACAGTCTGGATAATCAATTGTTCAATTGTACAGGTAAACCTTTTTTTATGCGGTGGATAGAGACGGTATAAAAGAAATCGCACAAAAAAAAATATAAATATATTTAAAAATATCATAAATGGCTATAAGAAGTTTAGTTCGGTCCAGATTGTAAAAAAAAAACTTTTTTTATGCGGTGGATCGGGACCGCACAAAAAAATTTCATCGAAAATACATAACTCAAAACGCTCAAAACCTCACGATTTCCTGAGAAGTTGCTTTTCTAAACAAGATAAAGCATTAATTTACACGTGGGAACATTTTATTTCATCTCAAGTGGTTAAAAAACGACATTTCATATTACACGACCAAATGTTATTCCAATAATTAATGGCGGAAATGATTTCAGGGTATAATAATAATATTCAAAATTAAAGAACGATTTTTAAACAATTGACTGACATCTTTTAACTCGCCGCACAGTTATTTCTCTTATGGCATTATTCGAATGGAGCGATTCTCGCTTGAACCGAAATTTTGTAAGCAGAATAATATTAATCGTTGTGATATATCGTTTCACTCCTAATAATGCCAGCGATTAAAACAAACAAAATTATTTAATTTTTGCGTAGACTATCAAGTTTGCGTGACATGTGACTGTAAAAATTTAGATTTTTTGTATTTGAGGTAGTAAGTGAATTTCCATTTTGGAAAAATTCACTTATTACAGCGGGTGCCATGAAAAGACCTGAACCCGGGACTATGGCAAAAATTCGTTTTGAAGCCTCGAGAAACAGAAAATGAGGTTCACTAAATAAATGGATAAATTTTGGGTTTGGATAAATTTTGGGCTTGGGGCTTGGATAAATTCGTCAGTCAGATACATCCGGTTTTCGTCAGTTTTAGTGGTTTTTTGCAAAATTTGGTCAGAATACAAAATTTTTTTTGATTTTGTTTACACCATCGAAAAAAGCGTAAAAAGTTACATAAGACAAGCTTTTAAAACATTATTGTAAATGAACTAGATTTTGAGAAAAATGCTTCATTGTTTTTATCATTACAATAACAATATTTATATCTGTTTCATTTTTCAATATAAAATTTAACTAACTTTTCAAGAATGCGTCATCACCGATTTTGAAAATTTGTTTACTGTTAGAGAGATAAACTATTTTAAATGGGTATAAGTTATGTTGTATAAAGTCTGCCAGGGTCCGGGGGTCCCAAAGTGCCAGAAATAAAACTACCCAACCAATTTTGAAAATTTTTTCACCTTTAAAAATTTAATTTCATTTAAATACATATATGCTAATACTATATGAGATCCGCCAGGGTCCTGGAAACCCAAAAAGCGCCAAAAATTATCTACTCAACTAATTTTGAAAATTTTTTTCACTATTAGAGAGATAAACTATTTTAAATGGATACAAGTTGTTATATATTCTGAGATCCACCAGTGTCCAGTCTTTGGAAATTCACTATGTTATGCAGATGCTGCGACAGGGGTTTTTTAATAATTTGTTTATAATGAATTAATGAGTGTCTTCGTTGCTCTCACCTGTTACTTTTAAATGATTTAGGCACATGCGCACATTAATTAAAAACTGCGCGGGAATTGACATTGGCCGTGTTCGTTGCTGAGTTTTTCTGCTCAAAGTGAGCTGTTGGCACATGCGGAAGAACTTTTTTATGGAATACGCATGCTCCAAAATACTTTATATTATGAGCACAAGTATTTCGTACTTCATAAAAATGTTCTTGCGCATGCGCTAACAGCTCACTTTGAGCAGAAAAACTCAGCAACGAACACGGCGATTGCTAATTCTCGCTAATTCCCGCGCAGTTTTTAATTAGTGTGCGCATGTGTCTACATGAGACCGTGTTTAGAAGTAAGTGATGAGGGCTACGAAGACACTCATTATGACGTATGTATTTCAAAGTACACATATGTATGTACTTTTCAACTTTTACAGTTTATGCGCATGCGCATGTGGACAATTAAAAAAGTGCTAAATTAAATTGTTAAATAATTATGTAAAGTAATAATTATATTTAAAAAAAAAATAAATAAAATTAAAAAAATTAAAATAAAATTTTTTAGATACACCACAAATCCAATTTTACGTAGTGGTCGGTGCAAATTTAAGGGGAAGTACGTAAAATCGGAAGATCAGGGGCGTCGGTAAACTTTTGTTTCGGGGGTTGGTAAACATTACTTATCTGAACTTATTTAAAACAATATAATCTTAAGAGACAATTTACACCTAAAATTCGGTTGTGTAGACAAAGGAAATCGAATGTTGTACTAATGAATATGAGTGACGACTTTTAGAAAACTGTCGAAAAATCAACTTCACTATCGCATTCATCAGCGTAAAAGACGCCAAATAGTGGAAGCTGACAAAAATTTTAGAATATTCTACTCGTGAACTAGCAAAGACACCAAAAAATAAATTTTACTATTGAATTGGGCACTAAAAATTAGATTAAGCAGCGCATTTTGACAAAAATTCTAGAATGTTCTATTCGCCAACTAACAAAGACATCGAAAAATCGATTGCACCATTTAATTAGTCATCGAATAAAAGACGGAATAGCACATTTTGATAAATATTCTAGAATATTCTATTCGTCAAATCGCAAAAATTGTTTATCAAAATCGGACATTTGGTTTACATTAGTTTAATTTCGGTTGGACAATTAAGTGGTGCAGTAGATTTTCCAATATCTTTGTTAGTTGACAAATAGAATATTCTAGAACATTTCTCAAAATGTGTTATTCGGTCTCTTTTTTGGTAGCCAATACAATGGCGACGTCTGTTTTGAATATATTTGCTAGTTGACGAATAGAATATTCCAGAACATTTGTCAAAATGTGTAACTGGACCTCTTTTTCAATGGACAATTAAATGGTATAATTGATTTTTCAATATCTTTGCTAGTTGACAAATAGAACATTCTAGAATTTTTGTCAAACTACACTGTTTGATCTCATTTTTAATGACCAATTCAACGGTGAAGTCTGTTTTTTGATATCTCTGCTAGTTGACGATTAGAATATTCTAGAATTTTACGTTAAGCATTTTGCATTTGCATTTTACATATTACGTATACAGAATATGTGCATATATATCTGCAGTGAAATTTTAAAATTTGTAAAGGCTACGAGACCCTCAGACAGTATTACCTACGGCCCTGACTCTGGCTTGGTACATAAATTTTCACCAACACAGACAAACAACAACATATCTGTGAGAGGAGAACCCCACTTAATCGCTGACGTCACTACGTAAAATCGGAGTACGTACCATTGGATGGCCACTGTACATTTATGTAGTAAAGATGTTAATTTCGAATTTTAGCTATCTTTTTCATAAATATATAAACGAAATGTTTAAATTTTATGGCATTATTGAAAGTGGCATTATTTAGATGGAATGATTAAACATTTAATTCGGAGGAATTGTTTAATTTTTATTGTTTACTTATTTGTGGCTTATGGAGCGCCTCTAATTTTTCTTCTTTCTAATTCATTTTACATACCTGACGATTGATATCACCGATACAGACCCAGACTAGTTCAACGAATTGTACTTTGCGTGTGATTGCCCATTTTGAGTGATCATACGAATTCTTGAAACTTATACCTAGTGTATCAAAATAAATACCTCGGATATTGTCGACTCTGTATGAAAATAGTTACAAAAATAATGTTAGATTTAAAATAGGTGTAAAATTAGAAATCCAGAAACTTACTCAAAATCACCTGTACAATTTGATTTCATACTTCCTCGTCCATTCTGCCATGTTTCAACATACAAATTCGATTTTAAAGTTGTCGCTACCAAATCTTTATACAAATCTAATCCGAAATTTCTTGATTTCGCAAAAGAAGTGAAAATTTGGTTTTGTGTTGATGAAATATTTAAAATATTGTACCACGGGGGTCGAGATACGGTATTATTATTAGCAATATTGGCCATAAACGGAGCTACTTTTGCTACAGTCTCATCGATATATTTTGAATAAATATGAGGCTCGTTATAAAATAGTTGTTGACCAACTAAATTCACATTTGTGATATTTAATGAAATACATAAAAAACTTTGCCCGTACGGAATTCCACTTCTTGGATATGAATAATTTGATGGTGATGGAAATCGGGGTACAGAGTGTACTAACCATAAACCATGTGTTGAGTTTGATAATACGCAACCTTTTGTATGACCTCGATCACTTTCACCTTTTTCTGGTGGTTGATCGTTATAAAGTAAGTGGAATGGTGCATTCTGATGAAAAACAGAAATTTATTAGGGATTCTACACAATAAAATGAAATAAAAAATAAGAGGTGTCGCCATCTAGTAACGTTGAATGAAACTTTAACTTAACTGCTCATAGGTATATGTAAGTATTTTTGTACATTTAGTTCTTGAACCACAAACGTTTTCATGAACTTTGATGTATAAAAATACCTATATGTACCTCTGAGCAGTTAAGTTAAAATTTTATTCAACGTCACTAGATGGTGACAGTTTTTATTTCTTATTTCATTTTATTGTGTAGAAACCCTTATGGCTTGAAGATGTAAAATTGATTTCCAAAATGTTTAAATATTAGAAATTCCAAACGACATTTTTGTATGCGGTACTTAGTACCGAAGAGCTACTGAGCTACAACTATTTGTATAAAAGTATCAAGTTGGTACTCGTATCGAAGAAAAAAATGTGAATAAAAATCAACAAATTGTCTAGCACATAGTTTTATTCTGTTTAACTCCTAATTTGTCCCTAAACTCCCCTGTTTAATAGCTAATATTTGTTGTGTGTATGTGTATTGAACTATAAAACATGTCCATGATTTAATGCCTTCTTGGGTAGTGGAGAAATTGTTTACAGCGCTTTTGTTGAAAATGACTTTAAATGGCTTAAATTAATATAACATTAAGAAGATTGTGGACAAATTAAACCAACTGAACAGCCAAGTTAAATAATTTAAATATAAAAAGTTAAATCACATTCTAACTAATCACAAATATTTCACTTTAAATTTCCTTTCAAAATTTTTTGGAGTCATTACCTTTGCTATAGAAACACCAATAAAAATTTAATAAAAAATACTCTGCTACAAAATTAGAAGAAGTATTGAGTGAGTATTCAAAGTTATTCATATTTACTTGCATTAAATTGTTCCTAGACCCTTTAGCTATAAATGGTTTAGTCAATCATTCCCTCTTAACACGTTAATGGTCATGAAGAATTATGACGAAATGACATTCAATGTCTGTAGATATGAATGAAGCTTATTACACCTAATACATAAGCAACTGTATTGTAGGCAAATAGGTGCGAAGGTTCGACAGCGATCACAGGTCTGTCGCACAGTACGTAATGTATTAAATTACAAAAACTGAGCTATGTAAAAGTAATATGGCAGTGTAGTAAATAGAGTTATGATATAATAGATCACATCGGACCGCTCCGGTACCGACGGTAATCAAATAGAGAGCGAACTATGTTTGTATACTTTATTGGTGTACGCTTTATATGGAATTGTTGACGTCTTACAGCGTCTTGAGCTGGTGAAAAAATACAAACTGATTCAGAAAAATAGCATAAGATAAATAAAACGTAATTTATCTGCCAAATTATAATTGAAGGTGACTTCACACTTTCAGATTCTTATTTCTCACAATGTAATCACCCAATTTAAAAATTTTTCGAACATTTTGGAAACCAATTTTAAATAAAATAACTGTTACGCACATACGTTGTATAATGGTTGCAGAGTTAACGCAGGAATTGATTTCGTGCTGTTTATTGGAATCTCTGAAAGTTTCCAATCGTTGATGCTTTTGGATGTTATATAAGCGTAAGCTAGACCTTCTTTTATTAATGTATTATTGTCCCTCACCAATAATGGAATTTTATATAAAACATACCTACAATATTAACAATAAAATTGTACCTATCTATTTTGAATTTTAAACTTTTTTATACATAATTCTAGTTACCAATCGACTTCTTCATTGTTTCCATCTTTGCACTGGTACCCGTATCCTAGGTTAATTAATACTAATATAATGATGATATAATTAAACCAATACATTATTTTATTTTATTAATTGTTTTAAGGTTCTCTTGTTTTATTTTCAGTTACTTTTTGTTTGAATTTTTGTGTTTACTACAGTTATTTAATCATATGAATCATTCATCATTCTCGTTTGAGTCATTACTCATTTGTAAACTTGTAGCACTTGCAGTGAGTGAGGTCAACATTGATTTCTTTTGTTGATTTATTTATTAATAATTATTTTTTTTAATAATATAGCTGATTTAAAAATGTTGATACATAATATTAATACGTGATTGTAAAGTTGAAATATCGTATACATACAACAAATTTTATTCTATTTGTTCACTATGGAACTGTTCCAAAACATTCATTATTTGTATAGGGGGGGGGGTGGATAGTCATGGGGTCATCAGCATGAAAGATCACTAGAAATAATACCCCTAACGAATAAGTTATTATTCTAACAGAAACTTTGTCATTTTTATAATAAAAATGAAAATTTTGCTCTGAAATTTATCTAATCTAATCAGCTCTATGTAATTAAAAAAAATTTTCAGCGCCATTTAGGAATCACAAATAAAATGATATAAAATGATAAAGTGGGAAGCGAATTATATATAGGTATTCCTTGTTATAGAACTACTATAAATGACTACTGTCGAATCAGTCATACTTCTAAAAGGAATTTCATTATTTTGGTAACAAAAATTTTTGCACTCAAAAGTTCGCACCCAAATTATACTAATCCAACCAATCATCCTTCTTGAAAAAAACTTCCGCAAGCCTTGATTGCAGAAAAGGAAATTTTTTTAATTTAATGACGTCATCAAGTCTATTAAAACTTTAAGACCCAATTTATAAAGGACAAATAAATCAACGAATATAACTTTTTAAAATTAACTCAATAAAAATAATTGTGATCTAAATTTTGGTTCAGTATTATAAAAGTACCTTATGATTAAATTAGTTAGTGGTCGATTAACCTATAATATGTTGCAAATACATAATAACCGCATTTCATTAGAAAAAATATTACACAGTGCATGACACTGTGTTACACTGTGTCTAATTTTTTTACTAATGGAACATCAACTTTTATTGTGTTTCTGCAGAGGGGAGCATAGCTAAAGTTACTAGATTTAAAAAAAATACATATTCAATCTGCTTAGTATACTTTCTATGATTCCAAATTACATGTATAAAGCAGACAAAAGATTAGTTTTGCAATAAAATTTAAAAAAATCAGTTTTTTGTGAAAAAAGAAAGTACAAAAATCGCGAAAATTTGGTTGGCATTACTTTTCCCCTAAATGCACTGTGTTATACAGTGTCCAATTTCCACAAATTAATATATGATATAAAAATTAATTTTGTACCTCTTAACTTGTCTTACAACGTGTATAAAACCTGTTTAATATGTATATGTATAAATATAAACATAAATAATATGTATTTGTAAAAATCTTTCAGAATTGAAGACCGTCCGGCACAAAGCCTGAAAGTATCAACTTTAATATTGTCGGAAAATCAATAAAAACTAAATAAGATCTGAAAAAATTTATCGAAAAGGAAAACAAAAATATGGATTTATTCTTAACAAATTGTATAAAAAAATTACAATGATACAGTGTAATATCATTAATTCAAAGGACTTATTAAAGTTTTAAAAATTCAAATATGGTGGAAGTACAATCAGTATATATGCATGAAATTAGACTGTGTACTTACATGAAATGCAATTTTTATATGACTATAACTATTGAAGTAACAAACTTAGGACTTTCAGATTTTAACATGTTATTGGTGATGGTACTTACAACATTTTCCACTAATAAACGCAATTTTGTAAATTATGGTACTTACAGTCTTTGTGCCGGACGGTCTTCAATTGTCAAATCAATCTCCGAATAAAATTTAGTCGGTAGATTTTCTGTCAATTAAAATTTAGATCCCTACTTAATTTATTTAAGTTTTATAATACTGACATCTGTGAATAAAATTAATTTACTTCACAAATTTAGTTATTTATCTTTTATAATACTGGCCCTAAGAATCATAAATAATACAATGGTAAACTTAAGAGAAACAAATTATCAAGTTTTTGGGTGTCGTTGTTTTCATTTTTACCAAAATTAAGCATATAGGCTCATTAGAAAGAATACTTCCGTCAAATCAGTTATATTCCTAAAAGGAATTTCGTAATTTTCTCACTGTGTTTCGACGTGAAGCACCAAACAATTGGATAAGAAAGAGTATAGATTCAGAAAATGTGCGTCTCAGCAATTAAACTTTTTTTTGCCTTTTTAAGTACCTACTATTTTTTTGTTATTTTAAAACTCACCTTTTTTCTTTTCCAAACTATTGTTTGGTAGATTATATTAAAATTCACCGCTTATTTCCTTTCAAACTATTTCATTTTAAAACAGTTGATTACAGTACACTTTCTAAATATTTCAAATTTTTCATGAAAATAATAAGTTCCTTGAAAAAACTGTTTTTCAAGTAAGTATAGAAACTTTGTAATCGGATGTGAATATTCTTTAACAAACAACGATCAAATTGATCAGCCTTTCAGAAGCATATTGACCATATTGACTCAATCTGTAAATCGTATATTTAATTATTAATTAAGTATTTATAACTATACAAATATACATATAATAAAACTGTAACGAGACCATTTCCATACATGGAATATTTTTTGAAAATTGTACTGCTACTGTAAATAATTATCGATGTAGATATCAAAACAGCGATTTTTAAAATTTTTGTCTGTCTGTTCACGTATCACGCAAAAACTACTGGAAATGAAATTTGATGCGATGATAACTTATTATCTGGGTCAACATCTAAGATACTTTTTATTCCGGGAAAATGTCTCATTCCCACGGGAAAATAGAAAAAACATTTTAAGCATGTGCACACATTACGTAAAAACTACTGGACGGATTTTAATGAAATTTGGTGTGATGATAACTTATTACTTGTGTCAACATCTAAGATACCTTTTACTCCGGGAAAATGTTTCATTCCCACGGTAAAATAGAAAAACCATTTTGAACCTGTACACACATTACGCAAAAACTATTGAACGGATTTTGATGAAATTTGATGTGGTGATAACTTATTACTTGGGGCAACATTTAAGACACTTTTTACTTTGGAAAAATGTCTCATTGCCACGGGAAAATAGAAAAACTATTTTGAGCATGTGCATATATTACGCAAAAATTATTATTATTATTATATTACACTTATATATACTTCTTATTGAGTTTATAACAATGAGTCGCGCGAACGACGTCGCGGGTACAGCTAGTTATGGAATGAAGTAATATTTCTTAACAGGAAATATGTATTGTAACTAATTAAGAAATTAATTAAAGAAGAAAAATTTTAATATTTTAGAGAATTACTGATTTGGTAACGGTGAGAAAAACAATGTTTATACCGAAAATCAACGTGAAACAACTTCAACTGCTATTTATAAGTAAGGAGTTTCCGTTCTAAAGAGTTCTACTTACCTTTTCTTCAGACTTTTGACAGCTATACTACTCAACATTTTAAATATTCGTTTTTAAATGTTCATAAATGAAACAAATTCAATAAATTATATTAATTTAATATATTGTTCTTTAAAAGGCACTATATTTGTCTAGTTACATAATTTACAATTTGAATTTTATAATAATAATTTTATAACAATAATTAGTATAATTCATACATTTACATCTGTTTTCTTTTCAATGTGTACAATATTATAATTAAATTCCTGAGTATTCCATCATTTTCAACATGAAAGCATATCAAATAATAAGTACATTATGTGTATATACTTTCAACATATTATATAACAATATTATAATTAATACAATGCAATTGTCAAAACAATTACAAAGTACTTACTTATTACATTTTTACTTCGATAACTGTCATGTCACTATGACGTCGAGTACCAATCAACAAAATGAAATTCATTTGATTGGTACAACTCACGTCATATTAGATTATTTTTATAACAATTATTGAAGTAATATTGTACTAACATTTTTTTTTTTTTGAGATTTTGAAGTATTTTTATTAAAATTTTCTCCGTAATTTGTATATTCGTAAATTATAATTATATTATTGCACCAAATACAATTATTTACAATTATACAAATTAAATAGTTTTCAATAAATTTATTTTAACTAGCTATTCATTCGTTGACTTGGGTGTGACTCTAGGATAGAGCTGAAACAAAAAATAAAATATGATTAGTAATGATAGCAGTAAATTGATTTTTTCAAAATTTTTTAGATTTTAATAAACTACGAGGTTTCTTTTTTACTAATAACTTTTTATTAATAATATGATACAAAGGAGATAGGTAAAGATTGGTCACTTTCTGTCTAAGATAACCATGAAAATTAAATGTTTTTATTTAAGCAATTATGTATTCTGTATCTACACACACCGGCAGAATTAGCGGAACATACAAAAAATCTGTAAAAATCAAACAACTATTTAATTTCAAGAAAATATTAAACTTATTTAATTATTCATTCAAAATTACATGTTCACAAGTCGATATACCTTTATTTTCGCTAGCAAAACAAGTAACCATATAAAATGGCAAATTTTTGGAATCTTATGTCGTCTAAGAATAATTTAAGTTAAAGATTATTTAACAAATAGAAAATGAAACACAGCGTTTTAATCCCGCCTGGTTCCTCCCGTGCTTTTATCAAAGCTTCCATTCGTTTTTCTATACTCAGAATGATGTTCTCTATAGTTTCCTGGGACAGTCTTTGCCATTCTTCAATTACGGCAGTTTGAAGCTCGACCACATTGAGAAGAAACGGAATTTGAATTCGAAAGTGACAGACCTCTTAAAAAGAATTGCATCAATAATAAATAAAAACAATTCTATGGAAAGTCAATTGATTCGTTACTTCAATATTGTTTTAAGTAAAAATGATACCCCTGTCGCAGCATCTGCATAACATAGCGAATTTCCAAATTTTGGGGACTGGCGGATCTCATCTAAGAACTGTACCTATTTAAAATAGTTTAGCTTTCTAAGAGTAAAAGATTTTTTAAAATCGGCTGGGTAATTAGTTTTGATATTTTTGGAACCCAAGAACCCGAACGGACTTTGTGCAGCATAGTTGTATCCATCTAAAATAATTTAGTTCTCTAACAGTGAAAAAATTTTCAAAATCGGTCGGTTAGTTTATTTTTTACAATAATGGGAACAGTAAACCCTGGCGGAAATCATACAACATAACCTTTATTCATCTAAAATAATTTTAGTAAAAAGTTTATCCTAACAGTAAAAAACGGGTCCTAGGGATCTCATATAACTTATGGTAGTTCGTAAGGTTCTTGTGGACATCATTTAATTACTTAATGAATTCAAATACTTTAACTTACTAACGGTGAAAAAATTTTCAAAATTTTCGACATTCGCTAAAAAAATCATTGAAAAATATTTGATATGTTTCGATCAATTAATGGTCAACATCAGCAAATAAAAGTTACTAAAATCGAAGAAAAGAATGAGTTATTTGTCCGTAGAAATTAAAATACAAATTCTGAAAACGAGCAAAGAAATATTGAAAAAACTAGATCGGCAAAACATTCTGACAAATAACACTACCCAACTAATACTTGCCAATTTGAATGAAACTTAACATACTTATTAAACAGCGAAAAATATTAAATACGTGTTTTTTTATTTCGGCTAAATACGCTTTTTAGGGGTAGAAAACACCATTCAACCTCTGTAGATGAAAACAGTTATAGCTAAATATTTTTGAAACGGCATATTTTTTGAAAAAAGGGCTGAGTACCAAATTTGTAGAATTTAAAGCGATGCACTTGATAGTGACCCTGAAATCGATTTTCAAGGTCAGTTGAAAATGATTAGCCATTGCCGAACTTTGACCATATCCTGTACCTATAAGCAGTAATTTCATGTATTGACTCAATCTATCTTCAAAATTGATTTGTTCCGTTATTTTTCTAAAATAAAAAAAATAAAAACCTGACGAAATGAAAAAATAGGCGCAAATTTATAGAAAAAATTAGAAGAAAACATTTTTGTAAGTAATTTTAGAAGTTAAGAAAAGATTTAATATCACTCCAATTGTAAGTTAAACATTAACTTTATGTTATATTAGAAATTTTCAAAATTTTTTAAAATTTTTATTGCTACTCTATAGTTATCATATTAGGAATTAAATTCAACATATGATTAACTATTATTTTTCCGATTGCGATTGAGCAAGTATTTTTCAAAATTACTTCTTGATCACTTATTTTCTATCTTGCATGTGAAATTCGTTCGAATATACTTTGAACCATTTAGGGATGAAAAGTAAACTACTCCTTTTGAAAAATATTAAATGATTTTCAAATGACTTTGGAAATTGACCTCAAGGTCAACTTCAAAGTCAAGTGCATCACGAGAGTCAAGTGCTTCAAGATCATCAAGTGCATCACTTTGAACTCTATAACTTTGGTCCTAAGCACTTTTTTCAGAAAATATATCGTACCATAATCCACTTCTATGTTGATTCCTGGTCTCTTTTCCTGCGTTTCTAATATTTATGTCAATAAAAAATGTGCTACCGTAGACAAGGATGAATAGGTACGCATTCCGACTTCACACCGTATTTTTTTGTATTTATTTTATGAGTACCTAATCTTTAATATATTAAAAATTTACGCGAAGATGGTCACTTTATCAGCAGTATCCAAAAAAATTTAAAAATATCGGTGGTTTTTGAAAAATTAACAAAAATCGTATTAATTTCTTCTCTATGAAAAATTGGGGTCAAAAGAGACGAGAAAAGAGTAAATGGGGACAACCCGTAGGGTCGACCAAAATTGAAATTCTAATATAAAATAATTTCGAACTTTTTGTATTTATACATTCAAAAAAGAAATAATAGGTACTTGATGATTTTCTGTAAAAATAAACGTAGAATCTAAAATAAAGTTTATATACTCCTGTCGTTTACCCCTAAGTTTATATTCCTCCTATTCTTATTTTAGTTCAAAAAATAATTTTTCAAAAGACTAAGACATAATAATTAATAACAGTGAGATTCTACGTCCATTTTCAGACTTTTGTTTATTAAATTGCGTAAAAGCTAGTAAATGCAATAACAGATATGATGAATTTATAAGGATTTTCTTGTACTACAAAATCTTAAAAATATGGAAACGCGTACTTTTTTTTCGTTAATTGTGTTTTATTCTTTTGCACAAAATTTTAAAAATACTTTATTTTCTTAAGAAAGGGAGGCAACTTTAGTCACAGATATGCCTATGAACAGTTTTTGGTAATCCGGGAAAAACGAAAACACTTTTTAAAATTTTTTTATTGTTAAAATCGAAATGTTCTTTTAAAGAGGGTTAAAATTACCATATTTTATATTAAAATTTTAACACAATCACTCCCTAATTAACGAGCCTTACTTAATATTAGCAAATTAAGAAAAAACACGTCAATTAGATTTTTTTACACAGATTTTATTTGTTATATAATTCAAAAGGATATTTTAAAAATGTGTATGAATGGCTTTCATTAAATAAATTTCAATATATTTTCCATTTATTTTAACAGTGGAATGTCCTTATTAGTGGCTATACTTTCGGCTTGGAGCGAATTAGACGAAGATTTTCTTCTAAAACCAAATTTAATAATTAATTAAAGAAATAAAAAAAAATTTGTGGATTTCCTACCGTTCAAATATAATCTTTATTGTATGTAAAAATGTTATTACATTTTTTCAAAAAACTGTAAGTAAACTGTAAAATTTTCTTTACAAATATGTTAAAATAGAGAAATGTTTCCTTTTTAATTTATTTTTAACTCTTTTTAAATGATTCACTTTAAAATTTTTTAATATTTCTTAATCGAAATTTCATAAAAGAATGTGTCAAAATTTAAAAAAATTTTTCTTTGTTAAAAAAAAAAATTGAATGTGCAAAATTATTTAATATTAGAATGCTCTGATTATACAATTCTAATCATAACTGTATTGTCAATTGGATAAAAAATTACGTAAAAATATTATTGTTTGAATATGATTTAACGTAATTTTTATACGATTGAAGCAAACTCTTATCAATTTTAGGAAGGTGTAAATATAATCTAAATTCTGATCATATCACATAACAGATATCGTCGGGATTTTTTTTGTAAAAAAAAATGGAACAGAGATACATTATAAAAACATTTAACTGACAGAGAAATAGAATATAGCCGAATCGTTAAATTGGATTAAAAAAATCATGACACGCTACTTATAAAGCGGCTTTTTTCGAATTTAGCTCGCAAAAAATGAGACAGAAAAAAAAAGAATGCGAGTGCGAGTGAAATGGAGAACGACATATTTCCTAGTTTTTCTCGAAAAGTAAGTAATTTAGAGCAACGGTATAAAAACATTTTTTATGCGTTTTACCTTTTACAATGGCTTAGTGTAAAAAAAATTTGAAAAATTGCTTAATTCTGGCAAAAAACTCATTTTGTTGACAAAAAACGCCCGGAAAACCTACTTCTGGGCATCCGACGTGTCTGGCTAACGAACTCATCCAACGATTTGGAAAATCGAATTCGCACACAAAATTTCATAAGCATTAAACGCTTCGTTCGAGAGTTATCGCGCGGATACATATATATATATATATATATATATATATATATATATATATATATATATATATATATAAATTTTAGTGAATATCATTTTCGTATTCTAGGGACCTCAAAACATATTTCTGATATGGTCTCGGGCTTAGGTCGCACCATGACACCTGGCGTAAAAGCTGAATTTCCAGTTTTGGAAATTCGCTAAAAAAAGAACCGCCAACTTTGTTTAATAAATAGGTTTTTATATTTTTTTTATGTTCCGCTAATTATGCTGGTGTGTGTAGTTGAAGTTCAAGTATAAGTTAAGTCAGATTTGTTATTTTCGATACATTTTTGGTGACTTATTAAGGCGCTGCATGAACCACGATATTCCTTTTTTTCTCGAGCAGTAGAGTTAACACACGTTTATTTTGGCAGTTTGTGCGTGATATCAAAGACTGAAACGTCTCATGCATGTTCAGATGTGTCTAAACTTGCACCAACACCTAGAATTTATCAAGCTACAAACATTTAAGAAAAAGTAATATTGGACGAATGGGCTGATGGGCGAAAAATGGCCAATCTCTATCTACCTCTTTTCTTTGTACTTTTCTCTTTGTCTCTGTGTAAAAAATATGGTATTCTTGGTATGGTATGATGATATTTATGTCATTAGATGATAGGGTCTGTTTATACGTAAATTACAATCGCGATAGAATTTTGCGCGCACTTCTATTGGTGGAATTTTGAAACTCCTCATATAAAACATTTAATCTCCTCATATAAACATGAGATCAAACAATTATTCGTAATCATAGAGTTTTCTCCCTTATATAGTTCTCGCTATCAAAATTTAATTGTATCATATGGACTATGGACCTTCACTATTTTTTAAAAAAGAATATCAAGATTTTTTTATTTGGAATTGAATTTTACTACTAATTTTTTTATAATATATAATTTGTATAATACATATTTCTATGCCGACTGAGGGTATACGTACATCTTTTACTTGATACTACTTCTAATATTACCACCAGAGGCGCGCGTCTAATCTTTGCGTTATAAGTGTGTCGTCAATATTAACACGCAGAAGTGCCTAATTTTACCAACATAGTTAGATATTATTATTTTAATGCTGACATTACTGATTTGTTATCTGCTTTTTAACCTTATTAATTGTACTTGTCATTGGTAGCAAAAAGTCAGACATTTCAAGACAAACAATTTTTTTCATATGCTTTGATTAAAGGCGTTAAAGTAAAATAATTACCCCCAACAAGTTCCGTGGAATATATCCTTCTCGATCTCCAAGTCTTGCCCACCACCATTCACGTTCATTTTCATCGCCCTTTCTGATAACTGTGAGTTGATCTCCCGCTGAAAAACTTAATTCATCCGGCTGTTGTGCTGTGTAATCGAAAACAGCGTAGACTGCTCCTCCACAGAGGATACCTAATTTCTCTTGAACACCTAAAAATTTGTTTTAAAATTTAATCATTAATGATTACATGTTCGTGTAGCGCGTGTTCGTACAGCAAAATTAAATATGGTGTTTTTTGAGCGCAAAAAAGTCAGAAAACTATACACAATAAATGGTGCTTTTTTTAGCGCAAAAAAGTTATAAAACTATACACAATAAAAATAACCCGACCAAATGTTTATTGATACCTGTATCATCCACCTCTCCCAGCGGCTTGAAAGAAGTTCAAAATTAATGTACAAATATAGATTAATAATACAGTGCCGTCCCAAAAATGATTTTGTCATTCTGTGATTTTTAATTTCTTAACAAAATTAAATTTTGAACAGAAATTCTATTTTACTAACTGAATAACTACTAATTTACTTATATTTAGTAGCTTTATACTGACTGTGTAAACTTTAGTTTTATTTTAACGTCAAATTTTCAATATTAGCTCGTGCAGCCAAAGGAACAGCGATTTTAAGGATGTACCTATATAACATTTATAAATTCAGAGATTTTTGCCTGAATTTGAAATATAAAATAAATTGTTCTGTATAAATTTCAATCTAAAAATATATATTTTCCCGAACATTTATAAGAAAAAATTTATTTTAAAGTCATCACTTTCACGGAAGTGTCCAAATTTCGTCGGTATAAAGCTACTGAATATAAGTAAATTATTAGTTATTCAGTTAGTAAAATAACAAACTAGAATTTCTGTTCAAAATCTAATTTTATTAACAAATTAAAAATCACAGAATGACAAAATCATTTTTGGGAAGGCATTATATTATTAATCTATATTTTGTACATTAATTTTGAACTTTTTCAAACAGCTGGGGGGGGAGGAGGATGGTACAGCTATGAATAAACATCTGGTTGGGTTACTTTTATGTATGTATAGGTAGTTGCAAAGTTTCTGAGCGACTAAAGTCCACTTCCAATTTTACTACAGTACTCCGTTAAATAAATGAAAGTAAGGGTCTACACCATTAAAAAAATCGTATTTATAAATACCAAAATATGTTATTATTACTATGTAAGGGTATTTTTCATAAAAAATTTTCCTGTTAGTATTTAATATTTTAAAATTGGTAGCATTAAGTCGGTTTGAAACATTAAATTTCTTATCATAGATATTTCTAGTTTTAATTATATTACATATTTCTTGTAGTTTAGAAACGTTTAATTTTTAATATTTTATACTTTCTGAACAATTTACTAAATATTGCAAAAAAATAAAACGGTCTACAATTTTCTCTTTTAAAGTCTGTACTTTTCAGTGGTTAATTAATTGAAATGTATTCAATTTTATTAAACTACCTGATACAGTCATAAAACCTGCATAAAACCTACCTTTGTAAATATTGCTATTATTATGAATTTTTCAATAAAATCTGTTTATTAGTTTTACAAAATTTGTATGTTTACAAATAAATTTGTAATTTTTTGAATCAGTACTTTTACTTAGCTTTGGCTAGTCAAGTGCTTTACCTGCGAGATACAATTTTCGATATTTTAACAATTTTTTTTTAACTTATGGTATTCTTGATTATTATTATACTTTTTTATACCCTCTATTTTAATCGGGTTTTTATCTATTGATATTTAATTAATTTAAATATGGAAATGAATACGAGTATTAAAAATAAAATGTTAATTAAGTCCACAAGCAAAACTTATCATTTTAAATGTGTTAGTGTTTATGAAAAGTGAAAGTGATGGTGTGAAAATCCCATTAACTCAAGTTAAAAATCGTGTTACTGCAGCTACGGGTATATCGCTGGCAACTTTAACTCGAATAGCTAGTGAAGCAAAAAAAAAAATGATGGATCGGAAGCTATTTTTGCTGAAAAAGAAAGAAAAAAACATGTAAAACATAAAACAGATCTGAACAGCTTCGATAAGGGAGTACTTAATAATATTATACAAAATATTTTTACGACGGAAAAAATTGTTCTCATATTGAAAAACATTCATAGGAAATTTATTTAATTTAAAATTACTTATTTAAGTAGGTACATCATTGCATTACTATATAAATAAGCAAACTATTTCAAATTCGATTACTTTTTTTTACAATGTAGTGTATTTTTATACATTGTTCAATATTACCTGAGTGAGAGATATAACAACTAATAGGGGGAGTTTAGACATAATTACTCTATATCCATCTTTATTGCAAAAGTATTTTATCTTCTTAATATAATAAAATATGTATATCTCTTACTAAAAATACATCTTTCCTTTTTGTTGGACTTTGATACCTCAAAAACTCTGCAACTAGTTATATATAGTTTTATGACTTTTTTCACTCAAAGACAACATAATTACTTTTATTGTACGAACACACGTTGTACGAACACGACACCAAATTTAATAGTGAAAATAAATTTTAAATTTTAGTAAAATTACGTACTGTATAAATATTCTGAACACCCATCGAATCCTTCCTCATCTTCTTCACACTTTTCAGCAGCCGTCTCGTGATCGGACAACGTCGTAGCAAAAATACACGCACCATGCTCCACCAAAAACCGCACCATGGCCACATTGTTACAACTGGCCGCACAATGTAACGGGGTCCATCCATCGCTATCCTGTGCATTCACATCACAACCAAATTCAACTAAAAATTGTACAATTTCTAAATGGCCGGCACAGATGGCATTGTGTAATGCTGTGATGCCTTCATCATTGGCTGCACTCGGATTTGGTACTTGAGTTGCAGTTTTTTTCACTAATTCTAATTCACCTTCTAAACTGGCATCGAGTAATAGCGCTAACGGGTCGAAACTGACGCGTCTTGATAAGTTCGCTTTGCCGGTTTGTTTTAAATTTCCCTTGTTTACTCTTCTGATAACATTTTCTGTGGTTGTGGTTGTATTGGTTGGTATTATTTTGTCTATTGTTGTGTTTAGTTCGTTTGATATGTTTTTCTTATTTTCTTCATCTAAGTCCGTCACTGGGTGTGACAGTTTTTCGTCGGACGGGTTTTCTAATCTGTCAACGGTGTCTTGACTTTTCTGTTGGTTTTTGCTGATATCCGAGTTTGAATTGCTATTGCTAATATTTGTGTTATTATTATTGTTGTAATTGAGATTTTGTTTCTTGTCTGATTGAGAATTCACTAGATCCGATGGGGGAGATTCATTTTCGGGAAATAGAAAAGCTGGCGGCATTTCAATTCGTCGATTGATGCTAACATGAACACCGTTCACTTTTGATAAAGTTCGTAATTTCGGTTGTTCACCGGGCGGTTGTTTTTTGATGGTTAGCGGTTTTGCTTTTATCGGTTTATTATCGTAATTTGGTTTGATGATTGTGTGCACGGGTGGGGTATTTGAATTTTCTTGTGGGGGGTCAGATGATGGTACTGGTGGTGGGGGTTCTTTATTTTTTATGTCAGTTGTTAGATCGCTTGAGGAGGGTTGTGTTTGTCGGGGTGGAGGTTTTATGGCTGGTTTTGGTGGTAGGACTGGCTTCGGTGATTTGTCATTTGCAGTGGCATTTGCGTCAGTTTGAGCAGATAATGATGTCGGTGTGGAGGGTGCTGTGGTTACTGGTGTGGAACTTGGCGGTTGTGCTGTGTTGATATGTGGGGATGCAGGTGACATTAGCTGTTGGGATAGATTTGTTGATTGTGTTGTTTGCGGTTGGACTGGTTGAATTTTTGTCGAGGACGTTTGATAAATTGTTGACAATTTATTTGGACCATGTACTATTGTTGGCGCTGATGATAAATTATTAACAGGTTTCTGAAATAAAAAAAATGGCGGTAAAATTTTGAAAAATATGAAAAATATAGATGCAATATTTCCACGTCATGAAGAAATTTAATTAGGAAGGTATAGTGAAAACGGAGAGAAACTGATGCTAACGATGGTAATATAGTTATTTTGATTACATTTTTCTAATGCCCAGTATCATAAGCCTCAAATAAATCAACGAATTTATTCGACGAGTAAATTAACAAGGAGTAATTTAGTTATTAGTCAATTTACCGATCGAGCGATAAAAAGTAATTTTGTATGTGTACCCTGACGGAAAAAAAAACTATGAAAAAAATTATGACAAATTATGAAAAACTATGAAAAAAATCTAAATTTGGACACTTATGATCATAATTCGTTATCATATTTTTTCAGATGAATTCATCGTTTATCAGAATTATCGTTAAAAAACAGAGATTTTAATAGATTTTCAGATATTCAGATGTAATAGATATTCATATTTTTTCATAGTTATTCATAATTCATAATGTTTTAGAATAATGCATAATTTTTCATTAAAGCCGTGGTCATTTTTTATGATTTTCTACGAAAAAATATGATTTCTTAATAATTTACTGTTCCATAGATTTTCATAATTTTTTATCGAATTTATGATAGTTTTTTATAAATTTTTTTCCGCCGGGGTAATTTTTCTATTCCCACACTTGTGTAAACTACTGATGTCGAGCTGAAGAGCAATTAGTCGATTAATCGACTAAAGTTGTTTGTTAGACAAAATTAGTCGAAAATATCGAGCGCGTAATAGTCGACTAATCGACTAAATTTTTAATCGAACTTATGAATTCTTTCAAACCTATGTAATTCTTTCAAAAACAATGTTTGTTTTTGAATTTGATTATTGATTCCTAATATTTTATTATTATTATTTTTTTTAAAGGAAAAAAGATGAGGCATGTTATATTGTGTCAATGATATAAAAATGAAAAATCGTACAAATGAATAATTTTTTAGTCTTTGATTTTTGAAATTTTATATAAATAATATAGGGAAAAAATTAAATTAGTTGTTTTTAGTCATTAAAAAAAAAAAATAATTATTCTAGTCATTTAGTCGAGGATAAAATAGTCGATGCAAAACTGAGTAAATTTAAACGAAATTAGTCGACTAAACCAGTTAATCGATTAATTATCCCACATAACTAATTGTAAACATATTAATTTATAATATTGATTTTATACTTATGTCTAAATTTTCTCAGAATATTCTATACGTAAATTTGAAAAAACATAGATCGAAGTTTAATATCAGGTTCGTTAAAAAAAAGCATTATGTCCTATTTAAAATTTTGAGAAACTGGTGAGAAACCACTAACCGAAAATAAAACTGAAGTGTAAAAACTTGGCATCATTTTGGGACATAAAAGTTCAACAAGTTCTGAAGTTATCATTCTTCAAGCTCTTTTCAAGATATTACTGATTAAAATATCGTGAGCCGCTTTGTATAAAATAAAGGAAAAATGGCTAATTTTGCACAACTACAAAACCTACAAAATTGTCAAATTAAATCTCTGAATAAAATATATTTGGCGGATTTTTTTATAAACTACTCAGTTGATTTACTTCTTTACTTAAATGTATTATTACTTTATGATATCGACATCTATGAATAAAGTATAAATACATTTATTTTGCAAGATTTATGTATCAATGTATCTATTTAAAAAAAAAAAAATTTACATTTAACCATTTTTAAACGTTTTCTTAAATGTTACTTTTCTGACTACGATTTTGGGTCTGCTTGTTTTTGAAAATGACTGTTAATACGGTCGAAACTAGTCAAATTTGATTGTTATTGATTTTTAATTTGATTTTTGTGTTGTTTGAATTTTTTATGTGGTGATTTTTATCACTTGTATTGTGCGAGTTTGTTGTCATTTTTTGAACTTTCGTTCCTTATCATTGTAATTTCCCCGCAGTTGGTTTTGATTTGTTTAATTAATATACCTATTTATCTTTTATAGTATCGGGCATAAAGAAAGCCTTTTCATTAATAATAAAATATATCAAAAATAAAAAATATATCAAATTAAATTTAAAAGAATACATTTTAAAGTTAAAAAGACCTGCCCCATCCTTTAAGTTAATATTGATTTATAATATCACCCATCCTTGAAAAAAATGACAGTCTGTACTGCATATTGGTAATGTAAGGCTGGCCGCACACGTCCGATTTTAATTCCGATAATCAGTCCGGTTATCGAATCGGAAGCTATCGTACACATACAATTCATTCCAAGTCGGGCATCGACTAGTTAGTTAAGAGTTAAAATTGTATGTGTAGTAGCTTCTGATCCAATAATTGGACTGATTATTAGAATTAAAATTAAACTGGAGTCTTATAAATCGTGATAAGGACGACCAAACGATAAGGTTCTTATAGTGAATATATGTACAGCTGGACCTTTTTTTATGCGATTTTTTTATGTGGTCCCTATCCACCGCATAAAAAAGGTTCAGTTGTATAGTAATAAAGATTTACCTGATTTGAATTAACTGAGGGAATACTTTGGCTAATAGTTGTTGAAAATGCTGATGAAGTTGACGTTGTTGACGATGGACCTCCTACCGGTTGCCCTCTAGTGCTCAATAGTTGTGGTTGAACACGATTTGACGATTCATTTGAAATCACTGAAATAATATTTGAAAGTATTAATTAATATTGATATGTCTAGTTTGTAAATTTTTCGAAAAACTTACTTGTTTTTTGTTCATTTACATGTTTTTGGAAGTTATTTTTATCATACTGTGTAATATTATCATTTTGATTTAGAGGAACTGCTAAACTTTTATTAATTGTTGATAAGGGTGTGCTATGAACTGTCATATGTTGCTGATATCCTCCACTGGTTGTTGTTTTCATATTTGGAAAATTTTGAACATTTGTATCCGTTTCCGTTGTTGATATTTGTTTATCTTTTTCACTATCAATTGTTGGATCTCGATTATTTTTTGAAAGTTGTAAAAGATTAACGGAAAATTTCGTATTGTACGGAAGTGTTTGATATTTTGGATCTGATTTACTAGCACTAAAGTCAGTTACAAAGTCATTGCTTAATTCAGTGGTTTTACTATATTGTTGTTGAAGTTGATGTTGCTGTTGCATTTGTTGTTGATTCTGTTGATATTGTTGATTAGTGTTATTCTTTTTGGTATTGTTTATCATTTCGTGATATTCTTCTTTATGATTTTTATAACTGCTGCTATCATTTTGGTTTAAATTTGTATTTTTTAACTGAAATGAGTACGTTAAAATTAATGGAAGTTGAATTTATTTCCTCACTTAAAATTTAAAATAAATTAGATTGTGGATTTTAGTTGAATATAAATTTAGTTGGTTAAGGGAGTTCTCCCGTGTGATGGGTTCAGAAAAAAAATTTTTCTGTTTGAAAACAATTCACTTTGAAAGATTTTCAAGAGAAACAGGAAGGAGTACTCTATGGCCCAGGCATGAAGATTGATGGTAAGTTAAGATTTTCATACTTTTAACCGTATTTGAAACTTTAAACGCAGTTTCTCAAAATTGTGTTTTTGAAACTGGCCTTCATCATATCTCCAGAATGGTTTGACGAGAATTTATAGGGTAGATTCAGCACGTGTAGACGCATCGAATCAACTAGAATCATCCAAAAATTCCGAGTATTTCTATTTTTTTTTTTTGTAACGAAAAGTTAAAAAAAATCATGAAATTTGAATTTTTTTTTCAGACTCTGCCAAAAACCCAATTTTCAATATTTTCAAATGATTCTAGTTCATTCGATGCATTTATGCTTACAAATTAAAATGCCGCTTTTTTTTCGGATAAGCCAATCAGCCGAAATTGTGGAGGCAGTGAGCGTCCGTTTTTTCGAGGAGCGTGTACATATAAAAAACTCAAAGTTCTATCTTTTCACTGTTCGTCAAAAATAATTCCCAAAAAATGCTTAAAAAACAGGCTGTCACACGGGAGAACCGCCTTTATTTTTTGAAATTTTAGAATGACTTTTCCAGAACTAATGTAGGTTGAATATTTTTAGACATAATTTTGATATTGAAAATAAAAGAAATTACCAAGGGGGTTACCCATAAATTACATCGTGTTATTCTGTATTTACTTATCCCGCTGTCCCTTGTCATAATGGTAAACTACATAACATGACACAGGGTTGCCAGATCATATTTCTATGAATTCCCCATATTAGTTTTATTTTTTCGCCAAAAAGGCACATTTTCAGAAATTTTTCGCCAAAAAATTTATCTACTTCAAGTTACAAAAAATCCGTTTTTTCTCATCTTAAAAATAATGTCATTTTAAGTTAGTATACTAAATTAGGGTACCGTTTTTAGAAATAATTTACAGCCCAACATGATTATCATTCTTAAAAAGCGACAATTCAAATATCTAATATTCTATTTTAATATTTTTAATGCATTAAATCGGAAATTGTATGGTAAATACATAGTATAATCGGCGACAATTTTTTGGTCAAAAAATAGTCTTGACAATGACAGAGCTCTCTGGTAGAGGTTTATTTATCATCATGATTTTTAACCAGATAATTTTTTCCATATGATGGTACCACAATACCAATTAGAGGCACCAAATATTGCTCAGCGTATTCAGCTCAGTCGATAATTCTACTATACAAACATTAAGAAGGTAAAAAACACTTAATAAAAAAAAATAAATAATTAAAATTGATAAATTAGAATGATTAAAATACGAATTTTATGGAAGGAATATTGTTTACTAAATTTATTTCAAATAATGAAATTATCATAACTAAACATAAAGTAAGATTATAAATTTTTAGAACTTTTTTTTAAATGAGTGAATTAAAGGCATCCTTTATGTCAGATATTTCTAATTTATTCGCTACCGTTCGAAGCGTGCAGGATACATTTCTATGGTGCAGGACGTTTTTAATTTGCTAGTTTGTTAGTATAAATGAAAGAAAAGACATCAGGGAATCCAAAATTATGACAAGGACAGCGAGATATGTACATAGATCTGTGTATTTTATTTATTTTTATTTTTATCAGAAATTACATCTCAAATAAGAAAAATTACAATTCCCCAAAATTAACCCATAAAAAAGAATTATCGCAAAAAATTTCCCCATAGATTTCATTTCCCCAAATATTCACCTCGAATAATTTTTTTCTCCAAAATTGCGAAAAAATTCCCCAATCTGGCAACCCTGACATGACATAAGAAAATTACTCTAGCGTTTCAGAATACTTAAACACGCCATCCAACATCTACGTTTCCAAATATTAATTTATACATACTGTAAGGGTGTTTTCACAATGGATGACAAAAGACGTGTAAGATGTAAGGGGTAACACTAACACCATCGAGTGACCCTGATAAAACTTTGTATATTTTCCTAACTTAACCACTCATAATAGTGATTCTGAACTAGTGATATTCAAAAATTATTATAAGTGGTTCGTGGTTTAAGTTAGGAAACTATACAAAGTTTTACCAGCATTATCAGATGGTGTTATTCTTTACGTCTTCCAACATTTATTGTGAGAACACTCTAAATTTTAATACAAATATGCTGTAAAAGACATTTTTTATTAAAAATTAATAGAAGACATGAGTGGATGAAGGTGTTATGTAACATTTTTTTTTTAAAAAATTCATTTTTTGCCAAATTTTGAAATATTTTATGCTGAAGTATCATGTATTCAAATTTGGTTTTATTAGGTACAATAGTTTTGTAGAAATTCAATAATAAACATGTGCTATTGCATGAGAAGTATATGTAAATAAAAACTTTCAAACGCTTCTACTGTAAAATTATTAAAAATGTTACAAAACACCTTCATCCACTCATGTCTTCAATTGTGTCTGGAACATCTATCGCGGAATAGTGAAACTACCATCAGGGCCGGATTTACTCTTGAGAGGCCCTTGAGTACTTCACATCTGGACACCTCTAGTAAACCGATAAAGAAATTTTCGAAATTTTTTTATTATTAAAAAAAAACAACGAAAAAGCCCTTTTCTTCCTATTCTACTCCTGTTTTGAGGAATTCATTATTAGTTTTTTAGAGGCTCCTATTGGATGGCGCCCTGAAACACGTGCCCCAAGTGCCCTTATGTAAATCCAGCTCTGACTACCATAGCAAATTATTTTTGACCACTACTTCAACTTACGTCGTTTCAAGTTATATCAAAACAAAAACAATATTTTGACATTATTCCTCAATTGTTCCAAGTCGTCAAATGCGAAATATCTTGAGCGAATAAAATGATGTAAATTTTGAAAGAAGACTTGGAATTTATAACAAAATTGTAGCTGTTTACCAGTGTTATCAAGACATGTATAAGAAAATTCATCAGGTGCGTGTTAGGCACGCATTAAGTCAGGATTTCGTAGTCAGTAGCTAGAGTTTTTCACAATTTAAATTTCCAAAACTTTCAATTCGTTAATAATATGATCATCTGAACCTTTTATTTTCTATATGAATTAAACAATTTCAATAACAGCTTTTAAAAAACGATACTGTCTGTCAAATTACGTAAGATCTGATACTGATTATTAAAAGTGGTCAAATGCGGGTAAAGCACCCAATGCGATGATAGACATGACGAATCTATAAGAATTTCGTGGTTATAACTACGAAATTCTAGAAAAAGAAGTAGTCTAAACAAATCCGCACCGATACACTTTTCAACAAAATATTGAAAATTATTTAAATTTTAAATACAGTTTTATCTAAACCTCATTTCAGATACAATTGATCATGAGTTTTCGTTAAAAAATTAAATAATTTTTATATTCGAAACAAATCAATCTTCTATTCTTTTCTAAAAATAAACTGCAAAAACATTTACATAAATGCAATAATTAAAGAGATAAAGCCAAGAAAACGGAAATTTTTTTAATTTAAAGTGACGAAGCATGGTTAAATTTAACTGAAATGAACCATATATGAAAAGCCCTTGTAACTTCTTCATTTTGTATATGGAAATTAGTATATAAAAAAAGTAATTCGACTGACGTTTCGTCGCTTCGAGGACTTTTTATACATATACAATTAATTGGCACAGTATCCCTTCTCAGATCATACTTATTACTTCCCCACTCTTCCTAGATATAAATACGTAATTTATGGGGAGTTCTCCCTTCTTATAAATTACAAATATTTTTAATATTTCCCCTTTTTTAAACATATTTAAAAAATAATTATTTTGGACAAATTGCTATTTCCTCATTTAATTTATTGATAAATGCTTAAACACTTACGGATGTTAACATTATTATTAAGGGTTAACGGGGTAATAGCCACAATTAAATGAAAATAATCAGTGAAAAGTCGATAAAATAATTTTACTCACTTGATTTGTAATAACAGGTATAAAGTAATTCTTTTGTAACTTATCAGGAAAATGGTTTTCATTTGTATTTGATGTGGGGATATGATTGTACGGTTCAATGGCTGCAATATTTCCTCTTGATTGTTGCTTTTTCAGTAGATTGTGTTGATTATTGTTAATTTGATGAATGTTTAACATGCCGTGAGTTGTTATTCTACAAAAATAAAAGAACGATAATTTAAATTTAATAAAAAAACAAAACAATTTAAATATATTCGTTTGTTTGTCATTTGTTTATAAGAAAATCAATGAAGATAATGTAACGTCTTAATGAAAAGTAATTTTGTTGTATACGTTTCGCATTTTGTTGTTATCACAATAATGAAACATGTCCTAAATTTTCAATTTAAATATAGAATTAGTTCAGGGTTATATGCAGCATTATTTTAAAGGAGATTTAATTAAGTAATTGAGTAATTTGAGTAGGATAATTGTGCTTTATTTAAATTTATCTTTGCAAATAATTTTAATGTTTATTTTATACGTTTTCGTTCAATTTAAATCCAATTTAATTAACAATTTTGTTAAAGTATTCAAAATAATTTTATCATTTTTGTTAAGTAAAATGTAAAATTTATTTTTGCTTCATCCTTATTTTTGTTTTATTAAGTCATTGGCTGACGTAGATTCAAAAAGTTAAACGTTAGAGGATAAACACAGTTTTTTAACCCATATTGAGCTCATGTGTTATTAGTAGATATCGGACATTTTTCGGATCAAACAACATCGTGTTTTGTATATGCAGGCAGATAAACAGACAATATGTGTGAGTTGTATATATATATATATATGTGTTTTATCAAAATATCTATTCGTTTTTATTCAGATTAATCACATCAAGTGCGATATACCTGCATACACAAAACCCGAATGCTGTTTGATCCGAAAAATGTCCGATACCTAGTTATTAGTACAAGCAGCAGCCAGCAAGAGAATTTAAAAATATAAAAGAAATTAGGGAATAACTTTTTTAAACCCAATTCTTGTGCTGTTTCATTACTAACTGTTTGTACATTTTTTTTTAGTCTAAGCCCAGTTTAATAGCCCGTTCACACTATTCCAGTAGCATTCCAGTCCACTGATCGAGACTAGCGCTGGAATGTCACTGGAATAATGTAGACCGGCACTGAAATGCACTGGAATGTACCCATTCCGGTAAGTAATCCAGTCCGATGATTGGATTGTCGGTCTATTTTTCATTCCAGTTAGCCCATTCCAGCGCCACTGGAATAGTGTAGACTAGAGATGTCGATTCTCCAAAAAAAAAAGATCGATTTTTGGATCGATTTAAATCGAAATCAAAAACATCGATTCAAAAAAAAAATTGGTTAAAAAATCGATTCTGTGAGATCGATCTAAAAAATCGAAATTTTGAAAAGTTTAATAACATTAGCTGACAATTTTTGTTTAAGGGACTTACTTGATAGTACATAGGTAATATCGGTAATATCGTGTAAAAACGCCTTACATTATATTTGTAAAGGCGATGAATGAGTTAACTTTTCAATTATAATTATAAAAAATATGGCAATTGAATATGTAGGACGAATACCACGAATTGAACCAAGTTTATTCAAAAATTTCAAACAAATTGACAAAAAAATGTTTTCTAAATAAGTCACTTTTGTGGGAAAGGGATCGTCGTTTGCACAGATAGGTGGTCTCTTCCTTCCTTTTGTATTAATAGTCTGACTTATATAGAGCCATAGGAGGGGTTCGTTGATATAACGAGTAAAAAGTGACAATTAACATAGAGTTTTTGGTGTTTCATTTTAACACATGTTTCTTTGTATAATTACTATTAAAATGAAGTTATTTTTGGAAAAAATCGGTTATCGATCTCTTACTTTTAATAATCGATTCATGAATCGATTCAAATGAAAAAAATCGAAAAAAGAATCGATTTTTTAAGCTTCGATTAATCGATTTTCGATTAATCGATTTAAAATCGACATCTCTAGTGTAGACGGCCAATCCTGTGCTGGATTGAACGTTGAACAGTGAACGATATAATCCAGTCCAGTACTGGGCTGGATTAGCTCATTGGATTACTGGACTAGAATAATGTGCACAGGTTATTAAATTTGTTTATTATTATTTATCCACAGTAACTATTACGACAAACTTGAATATAACCGTTTTAAAATTATTAATTACTCGAAGATAATCACACGGACTTTTACTGTTATCCTAAATTTGATAAGCAGAAAGAAATATGGAATGGTCATAATGAGTTAGTCCACTGAAGTCGGTAGAAATATAAAATGTTACCACAGTTACCACTCGTTGATACCGAAACGGTAAGCAGTAAGTAGAAACATAAGTAGATTGATTACTTTATCTACCTTGCACGCCATTTACATATCTTTGTTCTATTTATACATTCTACTTACTACTTATTACTTACTACTTCGGTGTGTACGATTATAAGTAAACTTTTGTTTTGAAGGTTGCCATGTTTCGAAAAATAGTTAATGTTTACAAAATTGCTTTGGAATTCTAACTGAGGTAATAATGTTTCATTATTATTTCTAAGTTGCTTGATAATAATTAAACTCTTTTATTAACTTGAAAACTGGTTTTGAAAATCACAAGCGAGATGATATTTAAGATTTTAGAAATATTATTGGGCCGATTCGTAACGGCGTAAGCCCAAGCCGCTTGCGCTCATTTTGAATCAATTTGTGCTTGATTTGAATCACATTTGGTTTGCTTTTGATATGTTTGTATATTTCTGTCTCACTTTTCATGTTCTTGAGAGAAGGGTGAGGGTAAGTATACGATGTATACCGAACGCTAATACTTGATCCTTCTCTCTAGAACATGGAAAGTGAGACAGGAATATACAAACATATCAAAAGCAAGCCAAATGTGATTCAAAACAAGCACAAATTGATTCAAAATGAGCACAAGCGGCTTGGGCTTACGCCGATACGAATCGGCCCATTATAACTATCATATCGGTTGGTTTTTTTTTTGTATGATTTGAAAAGATTCATTACTCTTTTGAAATGAAAGTTTATCTATCTTAACGAACAAATAAATTCAACTGATTTTTCTAATAAAATTTTCTTTTTCTTAACACAAATGCAAATGTAAATGCTATTTAGTTTTTATACTCACTGATTTGCTAACTGTGATGTTTTATTTGAAGCGGCACTAATCTGATTGGCAAGCTGTTGATTGAGTATTCGTTTTCTATGTAATCGATCCTGTAACTCTGAGATTCGTTTATCTATACTTGACATTTCCTCTTGACGTTGTGTTAAAGCTTCACGCTGTTGACTTAGTCGGACATTTTGTTGTTCATTTAATTTATTTCGATACTGTAAAAATTATACAGACACAGTGTATAGAATGGATAAAAAAAATTGTTGCTGATACAAAAATTTATATAACTTACCATTAATTCTCGACGAAGCTTTTCTAATTCTAATGCCGCTGCCGATGGTGGTTCGGATGCTCTACCTCGCCGTAAATCTTCTAGTTGTCGCGTTAGTTCATCTACTTTTGCAACAGCAACACTTAATTCTTTTTCCTTTTCATTGAAAAGGGCACGAATTGAGTCAAGGTCACTAGCTGTAAAAATTAGAAATGATTTTTATGTTTTTTTGATGTAAAATAATTCATATTTTATAAGAAATTTTCAAAATAACAAAATTTTGTTTCGTAATCTTTTGCTTTGTAAGTCTTAACGCAGGTATATTAAACTAAATTAATAATTTAGGATAGTCATATTTTGATATTTTCTTGAACAAATATTTGAAGAAATTTTGATATTTCTCCCTTAAAACTTTAACACTTGCTTTAGGTCTTTTGAATTTTAAAAATTTTCTCTTATTATTTTCCGATAAACTTTTTTGTAATCATAAAATTCTTAATATTTTTCGTACTATCTCGAATCATAGCTATCTTAAGTGAAAGCTTATATAAAAAAATAAAGCGAATACTGAAGTACAGTGGACGCTAGATATTATCAGTCGGTTATTGTTATCAAAAGGTTCCACATTGGCCACAATAATCAGCGACTACTTAATTTTATTTATTCTTAATTAGCCAACTCAAACCAAGTTATCTGAATAATTTCTATGTAAAAAATCTAACAATTCATCTCGAGGACATTATTAAGTGAAAGTAATGATTTTATGCTATTTTAATTTGAGTACTAAAAACTTAATGTTTAGTCTATTACTTTTTTATCATAAAAGTGAAACTGTAGCCAGAGCCAGATTTACATAAGGACACTTGCGGAACATGCTCCAGGACCTCCCCAGAATAGAGGCCCCAACAATTGAACCAGAAATGTTCTAGGAGAGTTGTCATTTTACTAGTAATAACGAGGAATTTTTTCTTTAATTACTGAAAATTTTATTATTACAATCATAAGAAATAATTTAGGTAATGTATTACTTAGAAAAGTTTATAAGGCCCGATCCACACTATAGTGCCGGTATCGGTACGCTCTCGCTCCGATATAAACTTGCTATGTTCATATTACAGTGCTGATACCATGTTGGTACCTATTCGTTCTCCATTCACATTGTAATGCCGCTCTCGGTACGCTCCCAGTTCGGTCTCAGTTCGCTATAAATATCTTTTTATATCAACTGAATGCAAGTGGAGCAGAGTGGAATCAAAAAATTGTTCACACTATCGATATAAGTCTAATATCGCTCCGATAAAATATTACCTCAGTTGTATTAGTATTGGAGCGATATTGGAGCGAGAGCGTATCGTGACTGTTATCGGACCGGTATCATAGCGATGATGTGAATACACTCATTGTTTCTTGCGTAAAAATATTTTATCAAATCGGGAGCGTAGTGATATCGTATCGAGAGCGGAGAGATAGTGTGGATCGGGCCTAATTCTTCAAGTGTATTCAACCAGATTTAAGCTATAAAATTTTTAACTTGAGAAACTTGGAGTTTAGAGTGGTTTAGTGCTAGTCCTAAGTTATAGAATTTTCAGTCACAAAAAAATAGGTGATATTTAAAAAAAATTACATCAGTAAAATCCTTAATTTACGCAACAAGTGTTTCATTTTTTTGGGGACAATTAAAGTTGCACGATAAACCGAAATTTACCTACAGTATGTCTATTACAATTCTCAAATTCAGTTGCCGTTTTGTGGAATTGGCATAAAGGAGAATAGAAAAAACTAATGAAAATGACACTTCTATCATATTTTCCTTGCAATGGCTAGTAGTTTCCTATATAGGTAATCCATTATAATACATTTTGTTAAATTTATAAAATTAATAAAAAAAATGTACTAGATATACGCAAAAAAAAAATTATACATTGTAGCTATGACATATTAGTGATTCTCCTTGATAATTTCCAAGTTTACACGATGTAAGTTGCGAGACCGCATTCCAGCCTCGGTCATAGGGACATGTAATGCTTACGGCAACGATCTTCATGTTGAGTGAGTATCAGTGTACATAATAAACATATTTTATACATATGTACATACAAAACATACGGACTTGTATGAATATAACGTTCACAATTTTATTATTGGTGTTGATATAACGATAAAACATACATTATATCAAATTATATACACGCAGTTTATGAGTTTACATATTAAACATTTTTTTGGAAGATTTAACAACGAAAACGTTTTATTATGACAAAATTAGGAATGAATTTTTGGTTTTACAATTGTGTCGCGTTATGAGTCCTCTTGTTGTGAGTCCGTCGACTTATTTTTCCAATGAAGACCACCCCCTTCATAGCTAGAAGAGAAAAAATGATTTCTGTCTCTCGATATGAGACCGTACTATAGGTGAAACGAATTACATATCAAAATAAGCAAGCGACTCATAATGCGATTTGAAAAAGAATCATGCATACACTCATACACGTGAAAAGTAGGGGAAGTGTAACTCACGGCAGTTGATCGCTGAGCAGAAGCGGGGGTACGATAATTAGTAGAATTCTATTCCCCTACACCCTTGTAAGCGGGTTCATACCGCGATTCGACTGTATTAATAAGATATAACAAGAAAAAATAATACACAACAATTTTTTTCCTTAACCCGGCGTGTGTATACTGGGTCTTTAAAGGAACAGTCGAAATTTAAGACTCAAATTTCTCTCTCATGAATAAAGCGCGGGTTTTGGCTACCCTCCGTAAAAAATCTAGTTAGTAGTGGGGACTCAAGGTCCAATGGATGCCCGGGTCTGGCGATTGACTTGCTGATGCGAGCGAGTGAAAGTTTCTTCCGTTCCCTAGGGTCAGTGTACACACGGCGTCAGTATTTTCGAAGGTAAGTGAATGGTGTTATTTTTATCTTTGTCGTAGTTTTTCAGTTTTTTTAAACCTAAAGTAAATTACTGTATACCGTTATAATTCATTAATGGATCTACCTTAGATGACATGGATAACGTGCACAGCAGTGGAATCGCGACTTTATTTTTTCATTTTTTTTATTTTTTTATATAAAACAAAATTTTGCTCCATTTTTTTTTCTTTACTTTCTTGCTTTTTTTGTTTTTACTATTATTATTTAATTTCTTTTATACCTATTTCCAATAATAAAAACTCATTTTGTGCCAAATAATTACTGTTCCGTTTATTATGACTTGCCTGTAAATATTCACCATTTTCAGGTGCTTGAATAATTCAACTTTTTGGAGCCAATGCCAAAGAAATTATATTCATTTGAAAGCTCATAGTATAAGCTATAAAAGCCTAAAATCCTTTGTTTTAATATTCCTTCATTGTAGAGTTAGGAATTTTTTTACAAAATTTTATTTTTCATGCTTTTTGGACTACTGGTCGATTTTTATTAAAAACAGTTTTAAACTTTTGACTCTGGAAACTGCTGGGCCATGTAGTAGACACTCCAAAAAGTAACTCAGAATTTTTTGAGATTTTTTGGAAGCCTAGAAAACTTTGAAAACACGACCGTTCCCTGAAAGACCCAGTGTACACACCGTGTTCTTGAAAATATAGTGTACACACACCGGGTTAAAACTTAAACATTCATCACCCTCAGCTTATTAGAAATGAGTGGTTTTCCTAAGAAAAATCTTCACTTTCTTTGAAAGAAATGACTATTACTCTAATATTGTACGAATTTTTTCTCAGGTCATTGTAGCCTTAGAGTATACACTTGAAAAAGCTCAACTCGAAAGTATATGGCATCTGTAGAGTTTCTATGGAAGAGAGAGAGATGAAACTTCATTAAATTTTCTGAGAGATTGGGGTGTACTAAACCACAAAAGACTTCGCTGTCTAGGCAGTGATGAGCAAATGTAAGACCAAGACTGACTCTTAGAAATCTTTTAGCTATATGAAAACAAAACGATTTTTTAACTTCTAATCGTCAACTTTTTTCGGTATTTTAGAGGCGATTGATAAATACTTGTATAGCTACTACAATTTTTTACAATGGTTTAAAATACTGTAGTTTTTTAGTTTAGATATAGGATATAATTTAATCGCTATGTTACCGGCGCGTCCACTACAACATTTAAAAATGTATTTTGTAAAAAAATGATATTATGTAATGTATATATATTCATAAAATCTAGTTTTTAAAAATAATTAAAAATTCTATAAGAGACACATTAAATATTATAAAGATATAGATGCAAGATAAAGAGTCAAATTTTCAATTAAAATTAAAGATATTTTACCGATTTACTGATTCTGAAAAATTAAAGCTCTATCTCTGTTTCTATAATTTGAAGAATAGACCTGAGATTTAGGGTAAACTTTTAAAATCAAATTATTCAGAATAATTTATCAATTCATAGTAAATGTAATTTCGTACGTTGCTCTGTATACGAAACGTAAACAGAGATAAATAATATCGAAAAAGAAATTGTGGTTTCATTTAAACAGTTCAAGCAAAAAAGGTCAATGTAACTTATATAATAAAATCGCAGATGTTTTCAAAAATTTAATTTTATTCTATTCTATTAGTAATTTTGAAACGTTGGCTAAAAATAGGTTAATTTATTTTGGTTCGAAATATTTTCCGTATAAAATTAATACCAACTATTTTATTTTATTACTATTATATAACCGTATGAAAAGAGGCAAATAAATAATTAGATTCTTGCTTGTATTCAAAGGGAAGAAAAGTAATTGAAAAAGATGGGATTTATAAGAATATAGATATCATATGAGGGAAAATGAGAAATGTAATTCTATTATAGTTACTAGCGTTAGCAGAGAGTTCTATAAGTTAAAATGGTTTATTAAATATATCTCGTACCTACGGCGAGTCTAATAATATTACATCCAGTACAATATATTCTGTAAAATAGTTTTCCTTTTTTCCGGAAAATAGATTTTGAATGGTTGTTTATTTATATTTCATTTAAAAGCAGTGTTTTAATTTAATGTAAGTTATCTTTATTTTTATCTAAAAATATACTACTCAAATAAAGATTATTGAATATCAAATAGGGTAAAAGCCCCGATTGTGGAACACTATTGTTAGGTATTTCATCAAACTTGCTTATAAAAATTAATAAATGAATTAAACACCCATTTTTCCTTCTTAATAAGCATGAAACCAAGTTTTTTTAATCCAATGAATATGTTTTTAAGAAAATATAAGCCAAGAATTTTGATTTATTAATGTTTTGTTTTATAATTTGTTGACACGTATAAAAAAACGGGCAGAATATATTAACACCCTTTAAAAAATCAGCATAGGCACCTAAAAAAAAACACGTATTTAACATACATGGCATACAGTCCCATCTTTTAACATATACGGATATGACGAGTTGCGACATCTTTTGATGTATCTATGTAAGTATTTATTGATGGTTTTCTAGAAAACTGACACAAGTCAAAAAACGTGATTTTGCAGGAAATCATTTTTAAATGGAACAGATTATTAAGGTTTTTTCATCATCAAACTTTTATGCAAGATGGCGCCCATGTGTGTCATAACTAGAGATGGGCAATTATCGGTATTTAGAATTCAGGTGACGTGACCGTCACAAATACCGTTTTATGACGGTTATTGACGTCACAAATTTTTTTTTAACTAGTCTGTTGGGTAAATGACGGTCAAAGGGTCAGTCACAATTGTGACCGTCAAATACAACTATAAGACGTTTTGTGACGGTTCTTTTTTCCAAAAAATTGATTAACTAGTTAAGTTATAACAATTTTTCTAGGTCTTTTTCGTTATTTTATGACCTTAAGATAGTAAAGTCTGATCCCAGTCTGCTTATATAATTTACTAAAATAGATGTTTAAGTGCATGTACGTACCAGATTTTTTTTTTTTTTTTTGAAAAATATAATAGTTTGTAAAAAGAATTTGGCTAATTATTATTTCAATATCTTAAATTGATGACTTACATTATAATATACATATTATAATAAAAGATCTATTTATTCATTTTTTAGATATTTTTGAGATCCTAAAATATTTTTATTTATTTATTCGATTTCGGTTTATCGATTTATTACATGTTCATGAACACAATATCCAGTAAATAAACATAGGACCAAATGACACCACGTTACAACGATTCCCCGCTAAAGCATGTTATTATCTTTATTTAATTCAAATGTATTCTGCCAGATGGCGTTAATTTATGACGGTCTTGTCATAACTATATCGGTCACAAAACCGTTTTGTGACGGTCAAAAGTTGGTAAAATTACTCGTCACAAGACCAGTGCACATCTCTAGTCATAACATAAATAGTGTCCAACATAAATTGCTAGCAGTGCCACAAAGCGTTCGGTCTGTGAAGTACGTTTAAAAAATTAATATAGGTTTCGTAGTACTTACAGTATACGATTTTCGCCACCTAGTGTCATCTAGGATGTTTTAAAAAACATCGTGTACTTTCTAACTTATCTATCTATCACTGTTAATTTTTAATTAGTTATGTTATATGTAAGTTCAAATCTAATATGTCTGACGTTTTTATTTAATAATAAAAATTTCGAAGTTTTAATTCAATATTAATTATTTTTCAATTGATTTTACGTTCTGAAATAAAGAAAATATTAAAGTGAAATTATAAAAACAGTTAAGTGTTTTAGGCCCAAAAATAAAAATGTTTATAAAATAGGTAAGTAATAGGTCATTCTCAAAATGGAATATATACCCTAAAACTTCGAACTCATTTAAAAACACTTCTACAAATAATATTTAATCCGTATAAAAAGATAATTTAGCTATCCTAATCTCTTAAATGGACTAATAAAAATTATTTGTATACTTTTATTATGCTAATAACTTTAAAAATTCGATGAAAAATGTTACAATTTATAACTCATATGTTTTGAATAATGATCATCCACCATTATAAAAATTCACGAATTCAACAAAAATTGTTCGATATATATATGTATTTCTTAAACTAAGTGAGGAAACATTAAATGCGAGGTGAATTTAAATTGAAAAATAATCATTCTATTAATAATAATTATTGTTATCAGAGGTTTCTTTCAGAAATAACTTCATTAAGATATAAATGTCAAAACTGTTTTTCTATTGGATCGCGTTCCACAAACGGGGCTTTTACCCTATAGTAAAAAATGGTTTAGTTTGTAAAATTTTAAATTGTGTTTTAGTTTTTTGTTTTTTTTTCTTTTTGTTTTTTGTTTTTTTTTTTTTTTTTTTTTTTTTGTTTCTTTTTTTTGCACGTTTTTGCCTATCAACGCTCAACCCAATTGTACACATTTTCTTTTGTAGATGACTGCAAGTTCCAGTTTAATTATGTAGATTAGATACAACTACACCACTGCAAAGATATTTAAGGGGGAGCAAGGGAGAGATTATATCTTTAAAAATAACATACTAAAATTTCAAGTGCATATCTCAAATAGTTTTTGAGTTACAGCCACCCGAAGAGTGGATTCTGATTTTCATTGTTAACTTTGAAGTATTGAGAAATGTATGAAGGTTGACAGTTCCGGGAATTTCTGGATGTGGCTGCCAGTCACATGTTGTGGAGAAGCTAGACCATGATACATTTAAACGACTCATCTAGTTTTACTATGACCGTTATAGTGAGTACATCGTAAATAATTTTAGTAAAAATTCTCAGTGATTAAAACTAAAAGGTAAAATTACGAAAAACTACACTTTTCAAATTTGCTGCAGTTTTGACTCGAAGACAAATCATTGGATCTATTTGATTCTTATTGCAGCTTCTTTTATATATATTTCTACGTACCATGAACCTCCAGTTTTCCGATCGAATAAAAAACCTAATTTTCGCAAGCCAAAAACCATCAAATTTTCGCGCAAAGTTTGAAACTTTTTCTTAAAAACTCCGCCATTTTGTTAAATTTAAACTTTTTTTTTCGATTGAGGTTCACGGTACGGACTATACCTTTATAGTTTAATAGGCTTTTTGGTTTTTTTGATTTCAGACAGTGTGAAGGCCGCTATCACTGCAGCAGTGGGGGAACTTTTTTTTGGAGCCTTAGGAGGTCTGGAATCACTCACTGAATTTTCAATTTTTTGGTCCAAAAATTTTATCATGAATTTATTATATAGCAACGAATATATCCTGAAAATATTAAAACATGCCATATAGTAGTTTTCTTTAAAAAAATTCCTAAAAATCATCTTTTTTTGAGGCGGTCACACTAGTGGTCCCCCTTAAGGCAAATAACGTTGTAGAATGGCCGCTTATCGGATGGCTACCGTACTATGCCACGCTATATAAGGGGAATTTTGAGTTTTTCCATCACATCTGTAGTGACATATTTGAAGTAAGATTAGATATGATTGTTTTAGAATTAAGTCCTCCCTTATTTTACAATAAATCTTTTAGAATTATATGATAAAAATATTTAAATATACAAAATCTGGGTATAATAATTACGGCCGAATTTAAAATTCTTACGCTTATGGGTCCAACAAAATTTTGTACTTTCACACCACCTTCATTTGTATACACTTATTAAGAATTTTTTAATTAATTACGAGATAACGACATTTTCAGTAGCTTTTTGTGCTGAAATATTACTTTCGGTTAGTCTTTTTTCGTCACGTGACGTCGACTGCAAAATTTTGAATGAAGCATGGTATTTCTTTCAGTAAATATCGATTTTATATTTCGATGATTTTCGAGATTTTTAAATGTCTTAAAACTAAATCTGAATAACCATAGGTCGAAATTCCATGTACAACCAATATTCGTTAAAAAATGTTAATTCATTTACTTAAATGTTAATATGTATTAACATTTTGTTTATGAATGCTATATACATATTTATCAAAATCAAAAAATACTTAAGACACATACTCTTTACATACGTATTTTATAAATCTGTATAACTGTTCTACATACTAACAAAGTAGTTGCATGAAATTAAAATGTTTATGTACATATTTAATTACGACTATATAATGTATGTACCTAATACTGTAATATTTTAATTAAAGGTACTAAGCATTTAAAAAATGGTAATAAATTAGTGCATTAAGTAATAATGTATTTTGTCGTAAACTATTCTTAAGAAAGGTAGTTTAAAGATCAAATAAATGGGATCTTTAAAGAAAAATTCTGTAACAATCCTGATGGGGTTATTACAAAGAACCGTCCCCCAAAACTGACTATTGGGAAGTGATTTGGGGTGGGATTAAAAAAACAATTGTGTGCAAGCAACAATTTACTATTGTTAGTGCTTATTTATTTAAATTAAATTATGTTAATTATTATTATTTTAAGTGAAGTATTCAACTTAGTTCGTTCGTATTCAGTTCAAAAGAATTTTGTTAATACTCTAAAATGTGGAAAAAGTGAAGAAAGTTTAAATAGTTCAGTGTTATCAAACGAGTATCGACTTATGGTATTCAACTTTGGGGTACTGCTATTGAGATATTGCAACGTTTTCAATCTAAAGTGCTACGAGCCATTAGTGCTTCCCCGTGGTACGTGCGTAACGATGACATACATCGCAGTCTTCAAGGGCTCACAGTGCGTGAGGAAATAGTACGATACAGTGATAAATACATTCATCGCCTAGAAAATCATCCTAATGTGTGTGTCCTTAACCTACTTGACAATAGTGACCCTTTGTATAGACTCAATAGACAGAAAATTTTAGAATTAAGATATCGATTTATTTAGCTTTTAATGAATAGTATATATTATATTTAGTATATAATTTATTTTGAGTGATTATCAATGGGTAATCACCATTCCCGTTATGTTCTATCATCGTTCGATTTATAGTTCTATTTAGAATTGATAATCGATAAACGAGGATGTTAAAAAAAAAATGCGCATGTAAACTTGGTTTGATGTGAATTGGAAATGTAGGCATGTCATTGCCATTTTATTTCAAAAAAAGTGAAAAATGGTAACATTTGATAGAACACGATTTTCTCTCCCCAAAAAACTGCACTGAAAGTTGATTTTTGAATTACCCACAATGACAACAAAATTTCTGCTTAGAATGTACGAGTAAAAAGAGAGAAGATTTAGAAGAATAAAATGTTTGTAGCACGTTTTTAAATCAGTCAAAACTTTTGAAATACACTGTATATTGCAAATATTTAAAACTAGAAATCTTAATTAAAAACTGAAGATTTTTATTTTTATTTGTGAAAGTAATTAAAAATTTTACTCTTTAAAATAAACCGAGACATAAATATCTTGAAGTGTTTTGCCAGCTTCTTACGTATATCTACATATGTATGTATGTATATACACGTATACAGTTTATTTTTATACGTATTTACAATAAGGAGTGTTGATCGAGAGGAATGACTTTGTCGATGACAAGAAGTATAACGACTAGAACGTAGAAAAGTTCTAAATAAATTCTCCATTTAGTTACATACAATTAAATTCCCGTAAAAAAACATGTTTCAAGAAAAATAACTACAACCAATCCCATTAAGAATTCTTTAATTAAATTATTCCATTTATTTAAAAATTTCAAATCACTATGTAAATTTTGTACGACTATAAAGCTTCTTCGGGAAACAATTTGTGGAACGAAGAGACCTAAAAAGATGAATTGATGATTTTTTGAGCAACTTCAGCGCTACTATCATACCATTTTTCGGAGAAAAGCGCTATTTGTGAAGAGGTTCGGTAAGAGATCGCGACAGCCACGTCTGAAACTTGGAGACAGACTTCTCGAGAGGGTCCGGTGGCCTTTCAAAACAAGGGAAAAAATGTAAGTGTAGTTGAAAAATACCTATTATGTCCAAAACAAGCGTTTACGTTAACCAATTTAATATGGAGATATCAAATTTGGGAGATAGAGATCCCAGGGCCGGCAAGAGCCATGACGGCCCCCCGGGCACAAAAAAATTTTAACTTTAACATTTTCTTTCCAAATACAGAATTGACGAGCCAAAAAAAGGTCGTCTACCTTTTTCCGGGCCCTTGTTTCAGCTTGCAGGTCCATTATCCTATATGGAGCTCCTATATGGTACAATAGCCTTCAAATATGTCTACAAAAGCGCTGCAGGTCATTACAGCCACGATACCGATTGACCTTTTAGCTTTAGAAAGAGCCGAACTCTATAGGTCAAATGAGGGCAGGACAAGAGCTGCCGTAAGTCAGGAGGTGCTGCACATGTGGCAGCAGCGCTGGGATGCCTTGGTTGACACGCCACAGTGGACAAAACGTCTAATCCTGAATGTTAATTATTGGATAAAGTGCAGTCACAGAAAACTGAACTATTTCTTGACGCAAGTTTTTACAGGGCACGGTGTCCGGTGTTCTTGGTGTCCGACATTCCCCAAAAATAGTATCGATGAGCAAAGAAGAAACCTCTCTTGCTTTTTCCGGGGCCCCTCAATTTTTTCCCCAAACTTAATAACAACCACAGCCCACAGTTAAACCACAGTCCACTCTCATTTTCGCCGGGCCCCTAAACACACCTTCGGGCACCCCTTTCGGCCCAGCCCCCCGAGCAATTGCCCCATCCGTCCTACCCTCTCGCCGGCCCTGATGAGGTTCAATTCAGTTGTATAAGGTTTTATATCTACATCTACATCAATGAATGTCTCCAGATATACAGGGGCTAGAGAAATTAAATCAGGCACAAAATAATTATATACATATATGGAGCATCAAAATCCACAAAATTTTGACACATTTTAGTCAGTGGTCCTGAAGTTATCTCCATTTTTAATTTTTTAGAAAAATCGAAAAATTTTTGGGTTTTTTGATTTTCTCTGATCTTTTTTATGACAATCGAGGAAACTTAGACAGAAGGTATAAAAAAAGCTACCAATTATTTTAAGCGTAAGTTTTTCTTCATAAGTCACGTGATAAATTTCTTTTAAAGACCCTTATCTTCCGAATTAGAAATGAAAAATTTTTGAAATTATGCAGCAAAACAGGAGTCTTAACGTACTTTTAATTGACAATAAATTTGAGTGAGTAACTTGAAAAAAAACTTTCCTTTCCGGAGGGATAGATGGCCGGACCTGCAATTATTGTGTGGGGGGCAAACTCTGCTGTTGGCGTCCTCCCCGAGAAAAACTACAAATTTCAACATTTTGGCGCACCAATATTTTAACATTTTTCCTGCAAAAAGCAAGTGACGAGCAAAAAAAACCTCGAATTCAATATTTTGGCGTCCCCGAACTTGCGCTTTTGGTGCCCCTACAAACCTGCGGGGAGGCACGTGTCTCCGCTGCCCCCCTAAATCCGGCTCTGGGAGGACAGGAGGCAAAATTTCAAAAATTTATAAAATATAGGTTATTTGTATAAATTTTACAGGAACTTTGTTTCCAACAATTTTTCTTAAAAACGCACCCATCTACCCCTAAAATTACAAAATAATTTTTGCTTCTTTGTAATCTTTGAACGGAATAGTCTTTTCCATTAGGGTTTTTTGGGGTATTATTCATGAATGTTTGTATATCAATTTTTTATCAATTACTGACCCTAACTCTTCAACCTTAGCAGGTTTTGGAAAATAAAAACTGAGTGAGAAAATTCTACAATTCCGTTGTCAGCTTTTTTTTTTATAAATTGCTTGGTTACATTTAATTTAAACAAAAAAAAAAAAATATGAAGCCATTTATATAAATGGTAAGTTTGAAACGATACGTAAACAAATTTTCTTTTTTAATAGCTAAAAGGAAAACTTATGCAACAATACTGAAATAAAATTTCCGTACTTTTATCTAGCTATATATAGGTAATATTGGCAAAAAAAAGATACGCATGTACATATTATGTATACAAATATTTGATGAATGACAAAATCGTGCAGGAAAATGATTTATTAAATTCAATATGAAAAAAAAATGTCTATAGATAAATGTATGTTCCTACATTCTACGTATCCCACTTCATATCTGCGTATGTGCGCATATATTTATATTATTTTTCGAATTTTTCATTTCCTTACAAAGAATTAAATATTTGCATTGTTATGTGTACATTGTCCTAAATTAAATTTTTCTGTTTTATTTATTTCACCCAATTCTTTATTATAAGTCAACAGTTAGTTAATTTGGATGTATTTGTTTCCTAGAGGGTCAGTATGTTTAATTAAATACAATATTTTATATAATATAGGGATTTATTTTGTTTAATTTTCTTTTCTCTGATTCCCTGAGAGTAGTTTATGTTTTCTATTGTATAATTTTTTAGTGGGATCTTTCCTAACTTTTTTTCCAGTGTGCATGTTAAATTTTTTGTAACTCTCCAGTAGGAAGTTATTGCTGGCGTTCGCCAGAAAAATTTTGTTAGCCTAACGTTAGCTAACGAAGCTTGCACCGTTACAAATCAGAGGGCTCTGATTCAAAAAATTAATGCACATTAAATATTTTTTCATGATTTTTCACAGTATAAATACTTAACTCCTGAAGTACAGCCACATTCAAAGATTATGAAAGTCACCACGTAGAGTTGTTTTAATATTTATGCATGTTAATTTTTTGAATGTGAGCCCTTTGGTTTGTAACGGTGTAAGCTTCGTTAGCTAATGTTCGCCTAACAAAATTTTTTGGTGAACGCCAGCATTGTAATGGGCCCGATTTTCGAAAGTGCCAATTCTGACATATCTACACGTTTTGAGGCCCCTAAAGTCGTATACTATCGCTTTTAAGATGATATATCTCTTTCTCTTTCTCTTTTTGTATGTTTTTCATGGAAAGTCGTATATTATCGTTTTTAACTCGGCAATTCCCAGTGTCACCTGTAGGTGACAGACATTTTTAATTGTAAACTGTATTAATTTGTTTGCTTAACTTATAGTATAGAGTTGTCACAAGAAAGAAATATAAAGTCATCTATTAGCCTTCTAATGCTGGTAACAGAACGTGAAGATTTAATTATCTTATCGTTGAAAAAAATTGAAAACATCTGTCACCTCCAAATAACTCTGGGAATTGTCGAGTTAAGATGATATATATCTCTTTTTCCTTCTCTTTTTGTATGTTTTTCATGGAATTTTTTTTCGTTTCGCATATCTCGGGAACAAAATATGATATTAACTATACATTAACTAATTACCTGTACATCTATTGGGAAATTGGTAGTGTGGACCTCCTAGGTCACATCCACATCATACCGCTTTTTATCTTACGACACACTGGGAGGGAATAATTTCAATCAAAATTTCCATAAAATTAAGTAAACTTTAAAAATTGTCCAAATTATTTTAATCACTAAGGAAAAATCAAAGTTTTATAGGTAAGATATATCACCTGAGCCCTTGTAGTTATCGAAAAAGAAAACTGCAGGTTCATAATTGAATTTTCTGGATTAAAAATTTCTCTATTTTTTAATATTGCTGTATCTATATTATTAACAATAACATTATCATTTAGGCGTTTCAGAAGACGAGTATATTATTCTAAATTGATGATACAAAATTTTGCTCGTAAAAGAAGTAAAAAAACGTATGCAGAATGAGCTACTCCTGTCCACTTTACATCTTCCACAGCTTTAAGTAATCAATTTTCTGATTTGTGTCAAGAAATTAGTTGAAATTTTGATTTTGTATTAACCGTGATTTTTGGTTACACAGTTACCTCGGAAAATCGGGAGTTGGCGTTATAATAACATCTACATATTTCTAAAATTGGTTCGCAAAGTGTGTTTCGCGAAAAATTTTTTAAAATGGCGTCCGTGGAAATTGTATGGAAAGTGGAGAGAGAACAATATGGTATAGTTTTAAGTCTTTTTTTTTGAAATTACTTAACGACTTATATCTCAAGGCCACGAGAGGTGTTGAAAGAGATCAAGTTACTAATTGTAAGAGTTCTTTATTTTTCGGCAACTCTCTTCGAGGTAGTGTTCCGTGTAAATTTACGAACTTAAAAAATGTTTTGCGATGAAAAAACTTTGGGAAACACTGTTCTAGATCTAGATGAACTAAAAAAAAGTCATAAAAGAAGCTTAAAAAATCCGGAGTTTTAAAAATTGATTGAAAAATTGATTTTTGACAAAAATTTTTATTTATTTACTTATGTATGTGAAAGATGGATCATTTTTAGTTCAAATACAGCCTTGGCCAAAAGTATTGAGCACCCCCATAAAACACGTGTAATTAATTCTAAAATTAATTTAAAAATGACTTTTCTATTTAATAATAGAATGAAAGGCAATACTAAGAGTTAATTTTAAACAATTGATAAAGGATTTTAAGGTACCATAAAACACCTGGCCCACAAAATGTGAAATTTGAAGTTTTTTGAAAAATAATGTAACTTATTTGTTATTAACTTTCAGGATAACAAGAAGCTGCTGAGTGTTGTTTATTCGTATAGTAGAGACAGTTTGTAATACGAAATGCCGAAACAACCAGAACTTAACACAAAAACACGAATAAAAATCCAGATTTTATATGAAGAAGGGAAGACTCAAATAGAGATTGCTAAATTAATAAAAGTTTGACGATGTGCAGTGCAATTTACAATTAAAAGGTTCGTGGAGATTGGCTCTAACACAAACAAAATGAGAATGGGCAGAAAACGCGCTACTACTGACCGCCAGATTAGAAAACTTATCCGTGACTCATTTAAGGACCGCAAAAAAACTTCTGCAGCTCACTGCAGTTTTATTGGGAGACATTGGGAAACCAATTAGTTCTCGAACTGTAAGAAGAAGACCCACAGAAGCAGGTTTAAAAAGCCGCAAAGCTAGGAAAAAGCCTTGGGTCTCCGACAACATCAAGAAAAATCGTTTAGAATGGGCTTTAAGACAGCAGCATTCTTCTGAAGAAGATAGGTCCAATGTGGTATGGTCCGACGAATTTAGTTTTTATATCAAATTGTCTCTACTATATGAATAAACAACACTCAGCAGTTTCTTGTTATCCTGAAAGTTAATAACAGGCTAACAAATAAGTTACATTATTTTTCAGAAAACTTCAAATTTCACATTTTGTGGACCAGGTGTTTTATGGTACCTTAAAATCCTTTATCAATTGTTTAAAATTAACTCTTAGTATTGCCTTTCATTCTATTATTAAACAGATAAGTCATTTTTAAATTAATTTTAGAGTTACACGTGTTTTATGGGGGTGCTCAATACTTTTGGCCAAGGTTGTAGAAGGTATAGTATAATTTTTTAGTTTAACAATGACGTCATTGACATCTCTTTCCAATTTTATACAATTATGGTTTTATTTTAATTTGTCTCACTAATTTTAAAAAAAAATATTCTCTTTCTATTTGCTTATTTGACTTTGAAATATAAAATTATTGTTACTTACTGAGTAAGGCATTATTTTGTTTATTTTGGTCAACTTGTCCACGTAGGGCACGTAATTTTCTTAATTTTAATTCTTGCGCTTCAACACGATCACGTAACCGTCGCAACCGTTCGTTCTCCGTTGCCACACGTTGATGTCGTGCCTCTTGCTCTTTCAGGTACCGTAGTCTTTGTTCTTTGGCCGCGAGTAGTTGATGTTGCGACTCAATTTGATGTTGCTGCCGGTAAGCCATATCGCGCAGTTCGCTTAATGTCAACTGCACACCGTCCGGCAACTGAAACATACACAAAAACCAAATAATTAAGATTATTTTTTTTGCCTTGTAAAATTCATAAATAGTAATTAATGGTAGCGATTATGAATTATATATAACGTTAAAGGGATAAAAACCACTTGTTTCTCTGGAAATATTTTTACAAAATTAAAGGAACTGATTTTTTATAGATATTTTCCAATCTATGAGAGTATTAAAAAAAAAATATCTCAATAAATTAACACTGATTTTCTAAGAAATTTTTAAAATTGTTTTTATGCACAAATAAAAATTGATTTCTGTTTTGTTGTATCTACTTCGAGCTTTACAAACGATTTATTCGATCGGAGCCAGAAGTTTTCAAACTTTTTAGACCCGCGGCTCCATTAATGTACGGACAGATAATTTCCAGCGGTGTCTCTAATACGAGCCAATATGAGACTCATCCCAAATATGCTAGAATTCATTTTATACCACAAAACATAATGTGTAATTTTTTTTCAAATAAATTAAAAAATTAATGATGCTATTTTATAAAAACAAATAATATATTATGAGGTGGAAGAAAGGAAGAGGTAAACGGAGATAAGAGGAGAAATAAAAATGTATAAAAAATTACATGAATTTGTTGCAGGACAAAATTAAATGATTTATTATTACAGAAATAATTAATACAAAACTGAAAATTCCTTTTACATTGAATTCAAAAAACATAGTTTAAGGGGGCTCACCAGTCCAGAAATTTCAAAAAATCGATTTTTTTGTTTTTGTATTTTCTTATAGCTATACTTATCAGAAATCACTTTAAGCGTGTTTTTCTCGAAATGACTTTTTTCGACACCTTTGTCAAGATTACTCTAAATCTATTCATCCAAATTAGCTTAAATTTGGACAAAATATTTATAACATATTTCGCTATTGGCTAAACCACAACCAGATTTGTGGATAAAATATGACCATTTTATAACCATTTTAATCCCAAAAAAAAGATAAAATTTCAGAACTTTTTTTTAAACTGCCGCCATTTTGTTTCTATACATGCAAAATTGCTAATTCTGGTTCCGTCAATAACCATGCTCATATAGATTAAGAATTTTTTTACTTTTTTTCTTCAGATGCTCCTGAGCTTCAAAATCCTGTCACAAGTGGAAGCATCTTTTTTTTAGATACTTTATATATATATATATATATATATATATATATATATATATATATATATATATATATATATATATATATATATATATATATGTATTTATTATATTGATCAATATACGTTAAAGAAAAAAGAACTTATATTTTTTTTTGTTTTCATTCTCCAATTTATCTAAAAAAAATCGTAAAAATACCTGTTTTTTTCGATCTCTGGACTGGTGAGCCTCCTTAAACTTTCTGCCCTAAAGAGAGGAATGAGCTTGTTTATTTTATATCAGTTCATGAAATCTTGGTGTAAAAATCAACAAATAAGCGTAATAAAGTGTGATTTTCTAAACTGGTAATTTTCCTTATTTTTCCTTCTTTAGCGTGAAAGAGGTCCGGTAAAAAGAAAATGTCTAGGCCCTCAAAGTGGCTTAATCCGCCCTGTCGACATCTCATTAAGCATTAGAGAAATGTTTAAAAGTAGTTCTTGTAGCCTGGAATCATTTTGACCATTAATTGGGATAACATTAGATTGTGTAATATGAAATGTCGTTTTCCGACCACTTGACGCACCATGTAATTCAGATAAATATCAACACTTTTTAAAGCAGTAGAGAAATGTTTCAAAAACAATTCTTTAATTCTGAATATAATTATTGTAGCCTGGAATCATTTTGGCCATTAATTGGGACAACATTAGGTTGTGTAATATGAAATGTTGTAGCCTGGAATCATTTTGGCCATTAACTAGGATAACATTAGGTGGTGTAATATGAAATGTCGTTTTCGAACCACTGGGTCGAGAATATAATTCAGATATATATATATTGACACTCAGGACTAGATCATCGCATAGACAAACGAGACAAATGGCTAGGGCTCGGTTCTTTGAAGGGTTCGGTCAAACTGTCTATTTTGAAGATTTGAATCAGTATTTGAGATTTGTTTTAGCTTTCATATTATTTAGTTTTGTTTTGTTTTGTTTTATTTTTATTTGTTTTATTTATTTGGTAAGAAGAAAATATCAAGGGCACCAAAATGGGTTAATCCGTTCCTGCGTCGTATCTATCCAGTTTAAGTCCTAATAAGGGCGACACAAACTAAACCGTTACCTCCCAGCTAATTTATGTTAATAATTTATTAATTAGGTTTTTTAACATTAAATAAATTAACCCTTTGCGCTTATAAGACATGTACAGCATGACAAGGTGGTTTGTCCATTAACTCTACCATACACTGAGAAAAAAATACAGTAATTTTTACTGAAATTTTTGGTAAAAAATTACTGAGCTCTCTGGTAATGCGGACATAAGTGACAGGCTAAGTAAAAACTACGATAATTTATAGTAAAATTTTAAATTACGCTACAGCTCAGTAAAAATTACTGTATTATTTATAAATAAGGTTTTTTTTTATTTATTAATAAATAATTGAATTAAAATAGTTTAAAAGGATATTGATAGAAGGGTAAGCATTAAAATCAAATTATTAATATAGAAAAAATTTTTTGTGGTTTTTTATTATTTGTGGAAAAAAATATATAAATTCTTTATTTGAAATATTACATGGTAAAAATTTTTAACAATAAGCACATTATAATAATTTGTATAAAAACATATTTCAATTATAACCAAAAATTCATGAAACACAACAATTTTTTGTTTTAAATGGAAAGTCCAATACTTAAATAATAATTTATTATAAAAAAAAAAAAAAACACTTTATAAACATCCAATCACTATCATTGCTATTGGCCAACTGACGAACCAACGGTTGCCACGGTTGCTGCGTCTGTAAGTCGTGTATTGTCTAACACGCATGCTCTCTGGGCATCAAGGTTGCGCGGTGGTTGCGTGCATGTAATATTTGGTATGCAGTGGTGCTGAAATACACACCGACTCAGTAAAAATTATTCTATGTCCAGTATAATTTTACAAAAAATTAAGTAAATTTTCCCGGTGTCCACTTGAAATTTTACTACCCCATCGAATTTTACGCAGCTGTATAGGAAAAATTACGCAGCTGTATAGGAAAAATTCTTAAGGTGTACAGGAAAAATTTTCAAATGAATCGTAAAAAATAATGTTTGAAACGCATTTTTTATATTTTTGCTTAATAATTTCCTACGGACTGGTCACTTAAGACTCGTTTACCGGAGGCAGCTCAGTAATTTTTACTGGAATTTTTTCTCTGTGTATTTAAAGGTGTTTTGTCTGTTGGATCATAAGACATGTACCACATGACACACTGAATGTTGAACGGTAATGACTGCTCATACTTCACATTACATGAATATTTTATTTAATAACTGCAAACACATTCATTTATTAGAAAAATTGTAAATAAAATAATACAAAATCACATTGAATTATCTTTTTAAAATTAAAAATTAATAAAAACAGCATTGAGGACGTATTTAGCCCATTTAGTATTCAACTTTGGGGAAACAAGGTTAGAACGTCAAAAGAATCCGTCAAAAAAAGAACGTCGGTCGTTGTCATGTGCTACATGTCTTACCAGCCTATTTACAACTCACTTTTTTTTTGCTTGAGTGTAAAGAGTTAATTAAACTGAAATTAACACTTTCTTTCCATCAAGAATCATTATGCATGATAATTTTCGCAATAAAGTTTTAGTGTAGGTAGTTAATATTTATCAATAAATAAAAACATTCAATAATATAATCCATATTATCTATGAAAGAATAATATGGATAAAATATTTAGAGTACCTAATATAATATTAAAATAATAATTTCTTGCCAATAGTAAATTTGTTCATAAACTTAGGAAAAATAACTGAAAAATATGAATAAATATTACGTTAAGTAGTTACGTTCGTTAGTTTTTGAACGGAAGTTAAAAACTTCCTAAACTAAGTTTTAATACGGATCCATTTATGTGGGTAAGAATTTAAATGAGAACAGCAGCAGCTACTGTGAATAAGTTTTACCAGGAACATTTCAACATTTGTTATTTTACTTTTCGACAGTTTATCGCAGACAAACAGGTGAGAAACATAAGGGTTGTACAATGTAAGTATTGTCCTAAATAAATATCTCATTGAAAGGATTATACAAACATATGTAAAATAATATGAAAATCAATGACCTTAATATTTAATATAAATAAGGGAGGATATATTTTGTAAGGGGTTCTTTTGTAAGAGGTGCTAAGGTATGTATACATTTTGATTATTGTTTTATCGTTGGTGAAAATTTTCACAATTCTGTTTATCGAAGTTTTTTTTCTTTCGCTTAATAAAAACTTGTGTGAGATCGCATCAAACTACAATAACTTAGATTCATTTTTTGAATGGATGGTAAGGATTTTGAAAGGATTTGTCTTTCGTATCTCATTTATAATTTAAGACGAAATTCGACATTGGTTTGGAAATTATTCAAATTAATATAGGTAGGTACATATTCCATCATTCTGAAATTATAAATTATCTAATTCTAATAACACAATATATTATTAGTTATTGGCTTTGTAATATGCTTAATTATTTTTATTACCGCTAATTAAAATCGGAAAATTGACTAAAAAAGAATTCTATCTAGGGTGTGAATCATATTTTTGAAATTAATTTTTTAAAAAATGAAAATTTTGTCCATTTTTTTTTTGTTTTTTTGCATTTCCCTTAATGATTTAAACTTGAATTTTTAGGAGACATTTCTTAAGGGGGGAGTTCACGCCAGAAACGGCTAATAAACTAATTTTTTTCGAATCTCGTTTTTTGTTTTTATTTTGTTCTGTGGTTCTGTACAAACACGGTGATATATAAAAGATGGCCAAAAATTTTTTTTTCAAGTAGACAAATATTTATTTGTGAGCCGCTGCACAGCCAATTTGCTGCTCCTTTGCAGACAACGCTCGCCCCCCCCCCCCTTCGCGATTTGATTAGTAATATTTAGTTTTGGTGTGTGCATGAGTTATAGTATACACGAAAAAGGAACAAGAGGGGACAATGTATGGGGCTGAAGAGTTTTAATAAACAGTGAGTAAACTGCTTCTTTTGTTATTATCTTTGTTTTTTACCGTTTCCCGAAAGTTGTGTTCTCCCCGACAAGGAAAATCATATCTCAAGTTCTAGAAAACATAGAGACTTATTTTTTTTAAATTTTGTTCATAAACATATTGCGCATAAAGTGGAGTATGCTTTTTCCATTTGAACAATTGTAACAACTTTTAAACAATTTTTTTAAAATAAAAAATTGGGTTTTATAATTTTTAGAAGTTTGGGGTTACAATTTTATAGTTAATTTTTAAAATTACCTGAAACCCATACTCAGCTTTATGGACAGGTCCTTTAGGAATAAAATAATGAAAAAATATTTAAAAAATATTCATTACTTTTTGAGATATGGCGTTCCTTGTAAACGCTTAAAAACTTGTGAAAAAGGGCCTCCTCCCCCCACAGGGAAGAGTAATGAATGTTTCAAAAACAAAATTTTCTATTTGAAACCCTCCCTAATTTGAAAAAAAAAATCAAAAAGCAAAATAATCATAAATAAAAAAGCTGATTTTTTATTTAAACCCCTCCCTTAATACTGAAACATTTTGTTGTAAAATTTCATTTACTGAATATGGACCATTTTCTCTGCTTTAAATTACTTTTTGAATTTTCGAAATTTTGGTTAACCCTATTTCCGAAAACTATTGACGTAACAAGTGTTTTTAGCAAGTACTAGTATCCAGGCGCGGCAGTCCATCATTATTTCAGGTCTGGAATCTGGACCTCCCCCACGCCCCCCTTTTTTTCAACCTGATTATCTACAATAATATTTCAGTACATAATTCTGAAAAAAATCAATTGTACGCATAAAAATTAAATTTAAGCGATTAAACTCAAAAAAACAAGAGTGTCACGAATGAAAATCAATGAAATAAGCTATTAGCATACAAATTTGCATAACCAGAAGTAGACAACTGCATTATTTACAAAAATTAAACACCAAGCAATCAATTTTCAATCCTACGTACTTCGAGCTACCAAGCAATCGCTTGTGTTTTTTGTTAAATAACAGAAAGTCTGTAATATATTAGCAGATAAATCCACTGACATAAATCATAGGTAATAAGTAAAAAAAAAAGTTACATGTGTGACTGCTTTCTTGATGTAACATTTATTTGAATAGTGCGCGAAATCCTACGCCATGGCGCGCCACCTGTATCAAGTGAAGGCAAGTCAAGACTAACACTACCTGTCACAGTTTGTTTTGTTGTCCCTCGGTCTCCTCCGTGGTTTCTTCAGAGCTGTTTCTGCTTGTCTCAGTTTATTAGTAACATAACGGGTATACCTGAATCGCAATGGATAAATGGCTCCTGAGAATAAAAAAAGATCAAACAACAGAGAAAGAGCCAAATTCAATTGACCTTCACAATCTTCAGGTCTGGAATTCCATACCTACTCAGAAGTCAACTCTGGTCGTCTCCAGACCAACCATAGTGGTTCTGCCGCCCCTGCTAGTATCTATAAGTTTTCCAAATTTTTTGAATCAAAAGTCTAGAAATTATGGGTAAGGGGACTAAAAATGGTAAAAGAGACTCCAACTTAATTTTAGAAGTCTGGACTTGATGAAACTATAAGGGTTCCGAGTTAAAAGTTAAAATTTATTTTTATTTTTTTATTTTTAGTAAAATTAAAGGTGTGTGGGTGAATGACCCAGATTAAAAATAAGTATTATTTTATGTCTAAATATTAAGTTTATGATAATATTTCAAAATAACTTTTTTTTAATCCTTTTTAACTGCAATACTGTATTTAATAAGTTCCTGCAGACAGTAAGGTAACGTGTACGTATATTGTAATATTGTTTAAATAGAAATTTATCTTATTTTGAACACAGTAAATTGACTATACAAGTCACCTGTGTAATTAACTTCTAGTTTTAGACAGACAATGAAGTCTAGTCGGTGTAGGTAGATTATACTTACTTACGTAGAGAAACATTACTAACCTTACCAAGAGTTATCAAGAGTTTAACATGCTTATTTATTCATTCCGCTTAAGAGACTTTAGATAAATAGAACACTGGGATTTGATAATAAATTTGTTAGTCAGAAAGGTAAGTAAATAGATAAGATGTATAAGACAACATTGATATAATATAGGTATATACATATATCTGGCAAAGGAAAAAATCATTTTAAACAAGAAAAATTAAACAGTTTAAGCTTTGAAGATTTTTTAACTAATGAAACTATATAACAACATTTAATTATAAGTAAATTTTTATCAAGCAGTTATCTAGTGGCGTAACTAGATTAATTGCGCCTTGGACCGATTTTAACCCCAAGTAAAATAATAAGTGGTATGCATATGGTTGAGCATTGTGAGACTTTACTTAAGTAAATATGAATATGTTGTTATAATTTGTTTATTGTGTTTAGAATATGAACACCATATTTCTCTCTTTGTTTTGCACATTTTTTCTATTCTGTAAAACAAAGAAAGAAATATAGTGTTCATATTCTAAAAACAATAAATAAGCTGCTTGTATCCGAGATGTGTATATGTGTGTGCATATATTGTAACAACATATTCATATTTATGTGCAATATATTTATGTTGTTATATATATAGTATGTGTATATAACAACATATTCATATTTACTTGCGAAAAGTCTCACAATGCTCAGCTTTATGCATACCACTGAATAATTTTAGTAAATATATTATTGTTATAAACACTAAATAACCATGCCACCAAATAACTATATTCTATTGTTAATCTAATCGAAACTAAAATAATCATTAGTGCCAAGCTTGATAGATAACCCTTGGGTTCTAGAATTTTTTTAACGTATACGTATTTAATTTTTTTACATTTCTTCTAAATATTTACCCACTGTTTACTACGTATTTAAAGTTAAATCAATTACAATTGGAACATCTACGATTCGAATTAGCAATATCTATACGTTTTATTAAATATGTACAACTCCTTCATAAAATTTAAGACCACTTCAATTTTTTTTCTTAAAATGGTTTTATCTATGCAATGAAAACTTTAATTTAAACAATGTTGTGTATACGATTTGACTACACATTTCGCTTGCAATCTATGCACTTGTTTAAATTATTTAGGTATTTCTTTGGCGATCACCTCACATCAAAGTGTGAAAGTGCAAATTCTCTATTTTTTAAAAACTTGAAATATAATTTTTTTAATAGATAAAAATTGTTTTCTCTTAATTAACGTTTCTATCATATTAAATAACACATTTTTAGTTTTCTGACGACTACCGAAAAATTTCCGTACGATGATTAGTTATGAAGTTATGAATAGTTAAAGTTTAGTGTGTGCTCTACTCTTTGAATTACTTATAACTCGGTTAAAAATTGTCGCACAGCGATGAAAAAAAAACGAAACTAAGGGAAAAAAAGTGGTCTTTTTGAATATAATATTAAAATTAATTGAAAAAGAATTCTTTGAACTAATAGTGAACTTTGAACGTAAAAGTTGCATTTTAAATTCTTACAGCAAGTTTTTTTTTTTTAACCATAAATCAAAAACAGTAAAACATAAAAAAAGTTTTAAGGAAAGATTCTGAAAGTAGAAATTCTAAGCTTTCATTCTGTATTAAAATCAACGCTCTCTCATTTGTTTTGCCGAAAATTCAGGGACTTAAACATAAAACACTATTTTTATAGACATGTAAAATCGCCAAAAAGTTTAGGGCCAAAAAACATATGTAGTACTATTAGATATGGTCCTTTTTGAGTCATAGCAATCAGAAGAAACAATGGCTGATCTTTGGGATGTTTCCCAAATGCAAATTTTATTTGATAGCTCATCAGAATTCTGATGCCGAATTTGACAATACAGTAGCAGTACTTCTCCAAGCACTGTCTTTAATTTCGTTATTTTTATAATCTTCTAAATCAGCTTTCCATAAACATGGAAATTTTTGCACGCATTCTATAAAATTCTCCATTCTTTTTATATTTTATATTTTATTAAATTTTGAATTATAGTGCAGATATACATACATAATATGTACTCTAACAAAGTATTTAAATCAAATTTTAACAAATACAATAACGAATTATGAAAACAGCCTTTTTGTAAACAAACGTTTGAATAGAAGTGAATATTGATGAGCGTTGCGGAGAGCAGTAACGTAAGACGAGTTAAGCTATATTTAAAAAAATCGCTCAAGAAGCGAAGTTGTAATATATACATATATACATATATACATATATATATATATATATATATATATATATATATATATATATATATATATATATATATATATATAAATATATCGCTCATATATAAATATATATTATAGCTCCAGTCCGCAACAGTATACTCTTTATTATGTTCAGCGATATTTCAGAAATATATGTAATATAATATATATTATATTATATCTCGCAGTCCCTAGCGAGCTTAATTAAGCCATAAGCATTTACTAAGAGAAAAAAATTGCCAAAAGTTGGAATAAATTAGGTTTTTTTGCTAAAAAAAAGCCATGCATCCCCTTACCATTGATATTTCTGCTCCCTACTGTACGTAATATTTTAACAATAACAATTCTCAAGCGGTCAGAGTCATGTTAGCACGTAAGTATCGAATACGCGTCTGATCAACAGTTTCCTCGCAAGTGTCGTATGGATCTGTCGTTCGCCAAGAATATGAGTTTTTCAGTAAAAAAATAATTTATAAATTGTTTATAAATTTTTTCAAGAGGAGGGCGGAAAGGGTAAGATTTTTCATAAGGGGGGCGGGCGTTAGTGCACAAAGTTTGGAAACCGCTGCCTTAAACATAATATCTAGAACCAGCAGAATCAAGTCCAAAACAACAATTTTACAACAGAGTAAAAACAAAAATTGTTTACATTTAATTTCTGTATGTCTTTGCCTGAAATGGAACTCTTAGGAATGTAATTGACCCATGAGTCAAATTTCAAATTTTGGACTTAATCTGTCTATTCCGCCAGTTCTAAATAATTAAGTATGCAGACTACAATATTAAAATCAAAACTGTATCTATTAATTTTTCAAATAAATTCTTTTAGACGTGTTACAAAAATCCAACAATGTTTGAAATTTTGTATCTTTCCACACCAATCAATGTCTTATTCTTTTCTTGATGATAATATGATTGGAAAGAGACAACATCGGATTACGAATATACATGCGGCATATTACATTGTATACATAAGTTATAAGTGAGTTTCCCTGGTGCAATGTTATGAAATTCGATCAAAGAAAATGGTGTGAGAAAGTAAACAGAACTGAAAAAGGATAATGCAATCAATAAAATGAATAATAAATAAAATAAAAATAACGTGGCCAGTGAAATTTTCTTTACCAATACCTATATAAGTATCTACATAATAGGATTAGTGGAAATTTTTCTATAGTTTCATTAAACCGTAAATTTTAGTTGATTATAATTATGTATCTCTTCGGTATTGTGTCTCTTATTTTTGCCGTTTTCTAATCTAGTCACCCATATGTAGTGATGAGCAAATGCAAGACCAAGGCCAAGACTTGGCAGTCTTGGTCTTGGTCTTGTTCTTGCATTAAGAATCTTGGTCTTGGTCTTGCTAGAGCAGTTTGAGTCTTGGTCTTGGTCTTGCAAAATGCAGTCTTGGTATTGGTCTTGGTCTTGGTATTGCTAAAGAATCTTGCACTTTCTTGCATTTTTTTTTAGCGAATTTTTTCCTTCTAAAATCAGAATTTTCTCTCTTTACGGTATTAATTATACTTTTAAACTATTTAAATAATTTAGCAAGAGTCTTGCTTTTTTCTTGCTATAGTCTTGGCCTTGCTCACTTGAGTCTTGGTATTGGTCTTGCAGCCATACTTATAGTCTTGGTCTTGGTCTTGCAAAATGCAGTCTTGGTCTTGCAAAAAATGCAAGACCAAGACAAGACTGCAAGACCAAGACTAATTTTGCTATCACTACCCATATGGATAGTAATTTTAGGAATGTGTAACTTTATGTACCTAAAACCATTTTTAAGCGAATTTCCATTTTGGAAATTTACTTATTACAGTGGGTGCCATAAAAATACCTGAACCCGGGATTATGGCAGAAATTGGTTTTGAGGCCTTGAGAAATTGAAAATAATGACCTTTACTAATGACCTTGTATATATATATATATATATATATATATATATATATATATATATATATATATATGTATATATATATATATGTGTGTGTGTGTGTGTGTGTATATGTGTGTGTGTGTATGTGTGTGTGTGTGTGTGTGTATGTGCGTGTAAGCTTGGATGAGTTCGTCAGCCAGATACGTCCGATTTTTGGAAGCCCAAATTTTGGCCCATTTTCGCCATTTTTAGTGGTTTTTTGCAAAAATTGGCCAGATTTCAAAAAATTTTTTAATTTCTTTTTTGTTACACCATCAGAAAGAACGTAAAAAATTACATATATAAGATAAGCTTCTAAAACAGGGGTCCTCACCAAGATTTCTTAGAGAGCCAAATAATTCGTGTCAAATTTTCCTCAGAGCCGCAAGTACAAACTGTGTGATTTAGGACTTAGGTTAATTACAAAATATATTTTCTTATTGCAATACTACAGTAAAAAGTGGTGTTAAATAACTTACAAAAATAAGTTTATTACCTCAATAAAATAAACTGTTTTGCATATATAAAAGCAGGGAAACGTCTTTTACTTGACTCCAGGAATACTTATATAACGATAAAAATATAATGAAATTCGCCGGATCAATAAACTTTATTCTACAACCTTATCGCGTTAGAGAGCGGCAAGAAACCGACCCACGGGCCGGAAGCGGCTCGCGGGCCGTGTCGTGAGTATAGCTGTTTTAAAACATTGTTCTAAGTGAACTAGCTTTTGAGAAAAATTAAGAAAATTGCTGAATTTCTTTACAATAAATGCTTAATTGTTTTTGTCATTACAATAACAATATTTATATCTGTTTCATTTTTCAAAATAAAAATTAAATAACTTTTCAAGAACGCGTCATCACCGATTTTGAAAATTTGTTCATTGTAAAGAGCTAAACTATTTTAGATGGATATAAGTTATGTTATATGTGGTCCGCCAGGGTACGGGGGTCCCAAAAGTGTAAAAAATAAACTATCCAAGCGATTCTGAAAATCTTTTCACCTTTAAAAAGTTAAACTTGTTTAAATGCATATGTGCTATACTATATGACAGGGGTGGCCACTACCTTTGCCTTTGGGAGCCGCAATCCCATGAAGCTGATTCGGAGAGAGCCACCCCATTCTGAGATTGGTGGTTCACACAATGAATACACGTTTTACATTTTTATGAAACTACGTATATTTATGACATAAGAATGAAAAATGTAATTGTAATATGTAAACATACTTTTTTTTAGTTAGTACACGCATCATACCTAGGTACCTAAAACTTAATTTTGAGATGTACTTTTTCTTGTGTTCATTTTGGCCGTGAGCTGTTTGAAATCTGGCTCATAACTGGTGAGCGCAGTTTGCACGAGTTCAGTTAAGTGTTTATCAGCTATTTCAGATCGATACTTGGATTTAATAAACTTCATTGTTGAATACAAAGACTCACAGGCGTAAGTAGTTCCAAAAATTAAAATCAGTCTCTTAGAACATTCTTTTGCTAGTGGATATTTCTCTGCTGGAACGTTTTTCCAAAATTCAACAGTGGAACCGCTAATTTTTTTCAGTCCTTTCAACGCTTCGTCTTCTTGCAGTTCAAGTATTTCTAACTCTACTGCTGCTACATCCTTTGTTATTGGAGATGAAAGAGGACATCACCTACAACATCAATAGCAAAAGGGTTGTCTAGGAAGGAAAAAGACGGTTTCAGTTTTCTCAAATCAGTGAATCTGTCATTGAATTCTTCAGCAAGACCGATCAATTTACATAAATAATCTTTTATTTCAATCTGGACGTCATCGTCAATAAGGCTTTCAGAAGTTTTCTTTAAACATTTAAAATGAGCGAACGTTTTGGTCTCAAGATCTCTCTGAAAAAGTCTCAGTTTGCTATGAAAGCTAAATACACTCTGTGCTAAATCAGAAATAAGCTTCTCTCTACCTTGTAGTGACATGTTCAGTTGCTGCAAATGCTCAACAACATCTGTAAAAAAGCTTAAATCTAACAACCACTGTGGATCACTAAGTTCAGGGAAAGATTTTCCTTTTTCTTGCATAAATTGTTTAATGGGTTCAAGCAACTGAAAAAATCTGCCAAGAACATTGCTGACTGATAGCCATCTTACCAAGCAATACCAAGATACATCATCAGGAAGGTCGTCATTATCCAGCTCTTCTACGAAGGATTTAAATTGTCTGTGTGTTTTAGCACTTGAACGAATGTAGTTTACAACTTTAAGAACTACTTGCATAACTTGTGGGTACTGGAAATATTTTGCTGCTAGATGTTCGCTGTGAATGATACAATGTACAAAAGGCGGATATGATTTGTCAGCATTTAAAAGCCCAATAAGTCTTTGTTTCTTTCCTGTCATTGACGATGCACCGTCGGTAGAAATGCTAACAATATTCTCGATAGGCACTGAGTTTTTTTTTCAAAACATCATCCAGGGCTTCTTTAATGTTACAACCACGAACAGTACCCTTCAATGCAACTAGGTCTAAGAGCTCTTCCACGATTTCAAAGTCTTTTGATACATATCTCACAAATATTGCTAACTGTGGTTTATCTTTAATATCGGTAGACTCGTCCAAGGCTAGACTTATTGCAGAACATTTCTTTATATTTTTTTTTGTAAATTATTCAATATGTCGCCACTAAGCGCAGAAACTCGATTTTCCATTGTGTGCCTACTAGCGGGCATTTGATCTACCAATTTTTGCAGTTTCTTATTTTCGGGATCGAAAATAGAAATAACTTGTGCCATATTTTTCTTGATAAACTCCCCGTCAGTGTAAGGTTTCTTTGCTTTTGCGATGTTAAAAGCCAAGACAAAGCCAGCTTCGGTTGTCAAATCTGATTCTTTGGTAAAAACTGACATAACCATACTCTGACCATCTAATTTTCCCTTTAGTGATTTCACTTTGGTTTTTCTTAACTCAGAACCGATAGGAAATTTTGTTTTGAATTCACTGTGGTTAGTGTCATGGTGGCGTTTTAGGTTACTGCCCTTGAACTGAATAACGTCATCTGACGTAAAAGACACTTTGGCTTTCCGTTTCTCTCTACAAACATGAATTCTTCCTCCCATTCCGTGTTAAAAGCTCCATGCTCCTCTCCATATTTACGCTTCCTGGACACCATCGTACTGCCCACCTACTAGTTCTGTTACTGGCTTAATAATGACACAGGCAAGACAACAGCTCGGGGTGAGAGAGAGAGACACCCCCTCTCCTCTCCATTGTTGGCGCTGCAGACGCTGTTTCAACTTTGAGATACGAGTTAAAATGACAATCTTTTTATGTAGGTATGTATCTACATACTTTACTCAAAAGTTATCGGAAATATTGTTTTTCTTGTTGAAAAAGATCGTTATTTGATTTTTTTGTGCGAAATTTTAGATTTTTTTCTTATTTCAAATAAACCTATCAAAACAAATTTTCGAGATGCATTAAAGAGCCGCACAAGATCAACTCGCGAGCCGCAAGCGGCTCGCGAGCCACGTTATGGCCACCCCTGCTATATGACATTCGCCAGGGCTCTGGAGACCCAAAAGCACCCAAAATTAACTATTCAATCATAATTTTGAGAATTTTTTCACAGTTAGAGATCTAAACTATTTTAGATGGATACAAGTTGTTATAATTATGAAATCCGCCAGTGTCAAAATTTTGGAAATTCGTTATGTTATGCAGGTGCTACGACAGGGGTATTTTTTTCTTTTTATATCGATACATCAGCGAGTACTGAATGCAAAAATGCCAAATTTATGATATTTAGAGTGGTTGCCGAACGTTATAGCCGCTGCTGTAATATAACACGATTTAACTAAAAAATTGTTGACATTTCTTGACCTCGGAGAGTGATCCAACCCGACTGACATCTCTATTCTTAGATTACTTTTTCTTTTTGGGGCTTAAATATTGTCACAGTTTCAAAATAAAAGTGGTATTTTTGCGAAGTAAAATATTTGTTTATTATTTACAAATATGGAATACCATAAAGTAACGCTCAAATCTATTAATATTATAAAAATTTTTGTTTATTGAATTTTGTTTAAATTGTGTTTACTCTGATCCAAGAATCTGATCGGATTGTACAAATAAAAATATAAATTTACATACACACATTGTGCAAACGTTCAAATAAATTCTATTTTAAAATATGTCAGTGAAATTTACAATAATTTAAATTGCGCAAGACAATATACGAATGAAAATGAAAAATATGGACGGCTGGAAGTTTGTGAATTTCATTCAATGCCATCCGTATACGACCCGTAATGTAATGTAGCATCAAGTTTTATTACCGATTCTTACAAACAGGATATAGCCGGGCAAAACGTAGAGACGTATTACAGCTTTTACAGTCAGCTGTAAAATATGTGAAGAATGGGATATATGTATGTATGGTATACGACGGAAACTACCAATGAGTGAAACTGGATCGTTTTTAAGATAACTGAAATAATTTTAAGTACATACGATTACAACAAATCTTGTGTCTCTAACGACGATCTCTAATAACGATTGTATATAGATGTAGTTTTCCAGTGTGATTTAAAAATTACTTTAAAGCCATGTTGGAAATTTCTGCAAAGAAAAACAAAGATAAATTAAGGTGATATTTAATTTTGTATGTTTGGAAGTGTAATGCGTATCTATCATTCAGTCTTCATCAAAACGTCGGATGCTTGATTAAATAAAAGTAATTTTAAGACGTCTATTTGTTTTGAAGCTTTTACTATTTTATTATTTACTTAACTAAATGAAATTACGGACACTTTTCGTTTTAGTTTTCTGGGTGAATTAATTTTCATTTAGTAAAAAACTTCGATAAAGTTTTATGATGAGAATAAGAATTAAAAGAGGAGCCTAGTTTAAACAGCCACAAAATAGATGATTTTTAGGAAGTTGTTTTGATCTTTCGGTTCAATTCTCTTTGAAATTTTCATATTTTAAGAGTTCTTCCATTTTCTCATTAATTTGGAAAATATAATTTTGAGAAAAATGCATCTGAATTTTTAAAAATCGTATACTGCACTGTCTGTTCAACAAGTACTTCCTTTTAAAGTGACGTGTTTGAAAATAGTTGGGATTGGGTATTGGGTTTCCAAATTTTATTGAGATATTTCCATTTTATTATGCTTTAAGTTTCAGTTCGACAAATACGATTAATCTGACCAAACATAAATCAACAAAAATTTCATATTTAATATGAAAGGGAAACGTGATAAACTGACAAAAACGTGTATCAATTTTTCAATATTTTTTTCTAAAACTCGATCCACTAGATTTGGAATGTTCAAAAATTATGACTTACTTGAACTCTTAACAGAATCATATGTTTTACTGTCATTAGTTTATGATTGGTCTGGTCAGTAGTGATGGTGGGAGTGGGACTTAAATATTGTATTTTCAAATGGAAATTTTGTAAAAAGTAATATTTCCTAACAATTTTTCTTCACTAGTATATCAGGAAGATAAATGGAAATAAGCTAACAGCCACTAATCTTTTACAGCCATAATACACAGTCACTAACAGCCCCTTTTTTAATTCAAAAGTCATATTTTATTTTAGAAGGCTTTTCGAAAAGTAACAATAATTAGGACCATATTTGAGTTATTTCGCTATTTTTAAATTATAAAGTGATTTAAAAAGAGATTCCACTCATTAACACTGCAAACATCAAAGGACAATGGGCAAAACTATATGGTGAACTGCCCCCTAGCGCCCAAAGTTGAGATCGGTGCCGATCGATAGTCCTGGTCAAGTAGTCCAATTTTTTGAATGGGCACGTTCATGGAGAACCCGGCCTTCAAAAGTTATAGGGCGTCAAATGTACAAAAAATACTCTGTATAGGTACAAATGGGTTATGAGACATGTCGTGGGCCGGCCTATCACTGTGTAAAACCACTTTCGGGGCAAATGGCCTAATCTTGTTTTTTCACGTGGCCTATGGCAGAAGACGTACCGAGCGGCGTCAAACCTGTACATTGGAAGTATCCGAAGAGAAGTTTGGAAGTCTTACCGGTGGCGATTTTTGGCAGACCCCTTGGTAGACTGTCGAAATAAGGTAGTCCGAAGTGCATCCTCCCGAAGGGGATTTTAATGCCTGCTGCAGATCAACACACATCGTTTCCTTAAGAAATGGCCACGTGGAGTATGCAAAACCTACTGCACGTCAGAACTCTTGAATGCCAGAGCCTCCATACCTAAGATGGGTATATTTGTGACGTACTAGGAAGGGGCTTTCAGAAAATACATATCTCACCAGTAGGCGCTGGGGGGCAATTTTGCCCATTGTCCTTTTTAAAGTAAAAATTTTAAAGTTTATGTTGCTAGATCTCTTCTCCAAAGAGATTACTCCAAACTGACATACTGAAAAACGTACAAATCCTATTTTTTTTATAATTATGCGAACTTTCGGACAAAAGTTGATAAGTAAACTTGAATATTATTAAAAACTGGTCCAAATCTAATAAAATTGGTGACAATTTTTACCAGATCGGATAAAAATGACGAAATTTTCAGGATTTCTAACAAAAGTTATTGCTTTGAAAGTACGGATAGTTTTAGGGATATCGAGTACGGATTTGTTTGTTTTATTTGTTAGGGGTTAAGTTAGATATTGTAGTACAAACGATGTGAGGTCTCAAGTACTGCGAGATTATAGAAAGTTGCACACTTCGAACATCTTTTGCGCCGCGTATGTTAATAGAAAACTTAGACAACTTATATTTTCTAAACAAACGTGAAAACTTAAATGACCTAACTTCAGGTGAAACTTTGTAATTGGCAATATAAAATTTGAAGTAGGTGCCTAATTGTAAATTAATAGTTCTAAAGGTATGATGGTGATGATATTATTAATCTTTAATAATTTTGTATTTATAAAATATGTATTCTTTTATCCATCGTACAAATATAGACATAATACATACATAGATATAAAATATTACAGAAGATGGAAAACCAATTCAGTCATTGGTATGGGTGTACAGATCCGGTTGTAATACTTGTGTTACAAACAGAAATATGTCACAGAAGGAAGCGTAAAACTTCCGTATAAACCTCTGTTTGCTGTATTTCCTTCCTATATTTTTCTTATAAGATTGTGCTTTTGAAGTGTCAATTATTTTTCAATAATCATTTGTTTTTTTTTTTTTTTTTTTGTTTTTTTTAATATTTTCATTTACGGTTATTGCTTTTAATTTTAATATTTCAACCGTCATGTCATTAGGTATATTGTGAGAATTCTGACTGGAGATGCTAATCAGGCTCTAAGAAATAAATTTGTTCAGTGGTTTCTGCGTCAACCGCGCACATCGAAAATCTAATTTATCATTTTATTATATATTACAGGGTGGAAACAGATTTATCGAAACACAGGGCAATTATAATAATGGAAGCCCTGACTTGATATGTTGCGCACTTGGTTTAACTTTCAATTTAATTTTGATTATAGCTGTATTTTAAATCGAATTTTATACCGTTTTAAATAGGCATTATATAAATTTATTAGAAAGTGTAACTGTACAATGAATCGATATTTTTACTGAAAAAAAATATTGTATCAGTTTTTTAAAAATAATTTTCCCATACGACGAAACTGATATTATGAAGATAAATGAATTTATTTTTTTCAAACTACGATAGGAACTGACGTATGTGTGAGTGTGTATATGTGTATGTATACATACATATGTAATATATATTTTAAAAGGAAATGTAATTTGTATGGAAAATTAAATATTTTGTGAAAAATACAATTTTTTTATTTTCTCTCGTTCAGTAAGAGCGAATTTTTTTATTTATTTCGACGATATTATTCTTCAATATTTCAGAAATTATATTACTCTTGAAAAAATATTTACGTTTGCTTCTGTCAATTTTTTATCTTCCACACGAAATTCATGACCTAGGTTAAGTAGTGCCTGATAATAATTTGTGAATATTTGTGTAGTGATTAATGAAACAATATTGTACAATATAAGTTCGGTAGTTGCTTTTACTGATCGAGAAAATGTTGCGAAAACGAGACCCGCAGAATTTAATATACAAAGTACGTTATTGTTAATTGTTAGTTATAATATTCATTAAAATTTGTTTGTTACTAAGAAGTAAAACCGTTAATTGAAAGATTCTGAATTATTTGTTACTGATAAGTAAAATTTTAATTAAAAAATTCAAACTTTCTTAACTATTTATGAAAATAAACAGAAAAAACTGGAAACAAGTTGAAGAAAAGCAATCCGAACTTGTTGAAGTACCCTCAACCCCAATAACTATTTTTAATTCCTAAAACTCAATCCCTAAAAAAAAATTTTAAAATAAAATTTTTTTCCTATTGTCATGCATACTACTGGAACTAAAGTACATGGGGGTAATATGGTCACCTTCAGCTTTGAGGTCATTTATCATAAAAACTAAGAGGAGGAGAGAGAAAAAAATACAATTGTCAGCTATTTATTTTAATGTATTATAAAAAAAAGGCACAAAAATTTTGGTAACAATTGAGAACTTAAAAAAAAATCAGTTTTCTTAAAAAAAGGGAAAATGGCCATATTTTGATCATGTGCAGAAAATATGGTCATGATCATGCCTTCATCATGTCTATGAAGGATAACTTGTTTTTTTCGTCCATATTTCCTGCAGATGTTGAAGGTCTAGACTGAACAGAGAATGAAGAAATAGAAGGTCGAGCCTCATGACAATCCAGGAAGTTTACTAACGGAATTTTGTACAAAGTTGATTCAATTCGGTAAAGTTGGACGCAAATCTCTGCAGAACTGAATTTTTTTAACTGTCAAAGTGGCGTCAGTAAAACAGTACCCACGACATCTGGTTTATTAGTTTGCTTTTCTATGGGCTCTATACTAATGGTGTCATCGGTTATATATTTATTGTACTTTTCGAGATACAAGAAAATGACCATATTAACCGATTGACCGTCCCATTGAAGTACCCCAGGTACCTTATATTTAATTCTGAGCATTTCATTTTGGAAAAAATCCGGGAAAACGGAGACGGATCAATATCGTAGTTTGTAAACATCCAAAACGTTTATAATACTAATGTGTTTTGTTGTATTTCCCTAGGTTTGTAGAATTCCTGTGTTTTAAAAATCAAAATTGTAGTTTTCTATTTGCGAGTATTGTGATAATCTCGTTTTTTGTTTACAGTTTTTTTATACTTATCCCAATTGTGCTGTTGTAACCGAAAATTTAATATTTTTGGATTAATGAATGAATATAAATTTTCAATATCAAGGATAAAATAACCTTGGAACAAAATTACATCAGACGATAGAAAACGCCAGAACAATATTAAAATAGAACAATAATTACTCTAAGCGTCCTTAGATAAATAATAATTGTTTTTTTCTAATTGTTAATAAATGCTCCCACTTGTTCTCTCAACAATTTATCATCCTTGAAATATTTATATTATTATTATGGAATGCTTTGTGTGTGACAAGTGACCTGTATCATTTTGTGCTTTTAATATTAATAATATTATATTATACGTTGCGTTGAACAAAAAGACAAATATTTCTCGATTATTTTTACTAGCATATGGATTGTGGGACCATGAAATAATATTGTATATTGTGTACAGATTGTTGAGTCAGTATTATGTACGTGATGGTTCGGTTATAGAAGAAAAATTACATAGAATGAAATAAAGATTGCGAAACTGATTTAATGTTGGATTTTTTGTTGTCATTTTTTTTTTTATTCAATAAGAAAAATTATTTCATTTTTCATCAAGTTGTATAGATGGATATAGTAAATTACGAAAAATACAAATACAATAAATTGTAGGAAACCTAAAAAATTAATAAAAATTCGACTGTCACTACTATAGATAGTCTTTCTCAGTGGCGGCACAATACTAAAATTGAAAGTGGGCAAGATGAGTTTTTTTTTAGTTAAGGAGGGAGTTCAAATAAAAAAGGAACCTTTTTATGATTATTTTGCATGTTGAAATTTTTCTCAAATTAGGGAGGGTTTCAAATAGTAAATTTTGCTTTTGAAACATTAATTACTCTTCCCTGTGAGTGGAGGGGGCCATTTTTCACAAGTTTTTAAGCGTTTATAAAGAACGCCACATCTGAAAAAGTAATGAATATTTTTTAAATATTTTTTCATTATTTTATTCCTAAAGAACCTGTCCATAAAGCTGAGTATGGGTTTCAGCTAATTTTAAAAATTAGCTATAAAATTGTAATCCTAAACTTCTAAAAGTTATAAAACCCAATTTTTTTATTAAATTTTTTTTTTTTTTAAAAATAGCTACAATTGTTCAAATGGAAAAAGCATTTATGCGCAATATGTTTATGAACAAAATTTAAAAAAATAAAGTCTCTATCTTTTCTAGAACTTGAGATATGATTTTCCTTGTCGGAAAAAACACAATTTTCGTGAAACGGTAAAATGACATACAAAGCAGATTACCTGCATCATTCGCAGACGTACAGCGGTACAGCGAGGTAGGTTTGTTTGGTTGTCCTAAATTAAAATAAGATGTTGATGACCACAAAGCAGATTACCTGCATCATTCGCAGACGTACAGCGGTACAGCGAGGTAGGTTTGTTTGGTTGTCCTAAATTAAAATAAGATGTTGATGACCCTTTTTGAAAGTTGTTGCTGAATTTGTGAATTTGTACAAGGGGTCTATCTAAAACCGAAAACCATGACAAGTGGTCTACCTATGAAATAAAAAGTTTGGGAACTACTGGTCTAAACAAAAAGAAATATGAACCTGACAAAAAGTAAGTACAAAATATTTTTTGCTGGCAATTTTGTAAGCTTTAATTCCATTCTGAACTATTTTTTCTGTAAAACTGAAAATAACTGAGAAATCGACAAAAAAACTGCTATTATTCACCCCTTCATCTGCTTTATAGGGGAGTACGTGGTTTTCGCTTGAGGGGGAAATTTTAAAATTTATTCTTAACATGTTAAATAATTGTTCCATAAAAGAAAATCTTTGGCTGGAATTTTTTTCTTTCATCCTAAATATCAACTTGGTTACTGATCTATAAATATATTTAGCTTACATTATTCATAAGCCAGATTTTGGTGGAAAATACACTTTTTCCTTTTTATGGATGGCACATACTATATATTACGGATGTGCATATATAATACATTCTATATATACGTTATTACTACTTATGTCAAAAATATATACATTTAACATGTGCAGGTACAGAAAGGAAATGATTTTCCATCCTTCTCCATTCATTTAATGTTTAGGAAAATGAGTGAAAAATAGGTACACTGAATATAAAACATTCCACAAACATACATTTCAAATACACATGCAGGTATATTATTTTATTATTGTAAGTTGTGAATGTGTGTGTGTGTAAGTAAATAGTTGGTGTTTTTGAAAATAAACAAATGAACGTATTGTTGTAATACAATACCTCGTCAGTGATGTTTGGTGTTGTTACGTTGGCAACATTACCGCTACTGCTGTTGATGGCTTTGATGGTGGCAGTATTTGCCGTTGTTTCATGTTTCAAATTTATATTTGTTATAACTTTGTCACCGTCTTGTACACCACCACAACCATCACCACTATTTTGTTCATCTTCCGTTTTACTATTTTCGTTTACCACGATGTTGTTGCTGTCACCATGTGTCAGTGTCACTGTTAATTTGGACGATGACTCATGACTCAATTGCTCCGACTCGTTACTTTCACCGATCGGTGTTGCTGCTTTAGTTTTTGGAATGTCAACAACAATAGACGATACCGATGACATGCCGTCATAATACTCGGCGGAACTTATTGTCGACGATGACGATGACGATGACGATGATGATATTGGCGATGATGTTGACGAGCACATCTTGATTGGTGAATTTGTCACTGACGTCATGGTGGCCATGTTTTTGTGCTGTACAAACGCACTGGCCGCATTTACCCTAATCATTGTTGATTTTGTGGTAAAATTTGTTGATGTCTCTTTATCTTTTGTGGTACTACTGTTACTGTTATTTGTTGACATGATTACCGGTACCACGGTGCCGGGAACCGCGCCACGTGTCGATGTGACGGACGGTGGTTCAAACAGGAGTAGACGTGACGTATCGGTCGGCTGACACACGCACGCTAACATTTTTAACGTTACTGATTTTCGATTTTGTTTCGACTACGAATTTACGATTTGTTGATACGATTCGATAATGTTTAACACAATCATGTTAAAAGCACGTTTCTGTTTGGTAATTTTATTGTTGTTTTATTAAACATTTTATACGTGGAGTTCATTTTTATAACATTAACATTTACACAGAGTAATTTATTATTAAATTGTTATTTAAACGTCGCTACAGTGAAAAAGAAAGTAAAAATAAGTACATATTTAAAACGAAATTAAATTCATTTTTATTTAATAAAAGTTTTTATGTTTCTTTATAAAGGTTAAGCTGTAAATGTAGTCAGAAAAATCAAAAACAAAAAAAAATCAAAATAGGTCTTGATACCAAAAAACTAAAAGATAAATTTTTAAATTATCTAATTTTTTTTTTTTTTTTTATAAAGTTAAAATAACTGTGAAGTCCAAAAGAACAATTTTATTCAGGCTACTGTTTCAGAATAAAAAGAAATAACTAACACTTGAAAGATTTACTTTGTGAAAATCTGTATTAAAATATGAGCACTTTTTTGCTTTGTAACTTTTCACTAAAAAGTATAAAATTATCACAAGTCGTTTTTCGGTTTTTCAACCATCATCAGATGAAATCATGTCTGTCAAAAATGCTGAAAACTTAACATTTTACAAGTTCTAGAAATTAATAAGTTGAACAGGGATTTGAACAAGTCTCCTCTGTTGAATTTATAACATGACAGTTTTACACAACTTTATATTATTTGGACAACCCTTTTTACCTCTTTCTGTTCTAATCTGATTTATTAAATTCGCACATATCTTTTACAGGTGATGTTTATTACTGGTTTTTCTAATTTTTAATGCCTTTTGTTATACAGTAGAAACTCTATAAGTCGAATCTCAAGGGAGACGGCAAAAAATTCGAGTTATAGAGTTTTCGACTTATGGAGGATTTCAAAATTCAAATGAAATCAATTATAATAAACACCTTGACCTGACAACAAGCAAGCAAGCACGTTTTAATGTAGTCATAAATTCCTTTATAATTTCTTAGAACTGGTAATCCTATTTATTGTATATTCCTAAATAAAACATTGCTATGTTCGAGATACAGAGGTCCAACTGAATTTTTCGAGTTATAGAGGGAAAATATGTACTAAAATGGCTTGTAGGGACTCACTGATTATTTCGACTAATAGAGGGTTGAGATTTCGAGTAATGGAGGTTTTGGGGCTTGAAGGGAAGGGAGCAAAACATTTTTTTTTTTTGGTTTTCGACTTATAGAGGTTCTACCGTATTATTGTATCTTTACAAGGAATTTCTTTTTGTTGAATACAACATCTGTATATATAACAATTTTACAATTTGCAATTTCATAATTTTTGATTTTTTGTGATAATTTTATACTTTTTAATGAAAAGTGATAAAGCAAAGAAGTGCTCATACTTAGATAAAAAGAAAAATTTCATTTTTATGATCACCGGGTGTCCAGTAACATAAATATTTACACTTTCCCTTACTTTGTTAATAGTTTTAATTTTAATTTTAGTGGTATATTGACCTAATTAAAACAAAAAAATAAGACTGTTAGAAATACACCAAAAACAAATTTTGTTATACCTAAATGAAAAATCATTAGACTAAAAAACTTGCCTAGAAAAAAAATACCCCTGTCGCAGCATCCTGCATAACATAGCGAATTTCCGTTTATGAAAACTCGTTTTTCTCGGAAGCCAGTTTACATAGAATGATGGTTTAAAAACCTTTTTTATGTAATTTTTCTTCCTCTTTCTAATGGTGTAAAAAATGACGGAAAAACTTTTGAAAAAGTGGAAATTTTGGTAAAAAACTTAGTTTGGAACTTCCCATATTTTCACCAAATTTCGTAAACCTAGGACGTAATAACTCGTTCGAGAGTTATCGTGCAGACACACACACACACACATATATATATATATATATATATATATATATATATATATATATATATATATATATATATATATAAATTTTAGTGAATATTATTTTCGGTTTCTAGGAACCTCAAAACAAATTTCTGCCATAGTCCTGGGCTCAAATCGCGTCATGACAGTGGCTGTAATAGCTGAATTCCATTCTGGAAATTCGCTAAAATCGCACAAAAATAAATCTGAGTGTAATACAAACTGTCCGTAGAAACTATTAGGGACATATTTATTATTCTCTTATGTATAATGTTTTCAATAAAATTGTGTTATATCCTTATACTTTTTGATATAAACAATAATAAATAACATTCATTAATGTTTTCCTCCCTCTTTTGAATGAAATATTGCCATTCAATACTTTAATTACGTCGATTTGATTTCATAATGACATGATAGTTAAATATATTCCGATATCTCCGTGTGTGCGCATACAATCTTCATAATTCTTTCAAGCTATGAATAAAACTTTTTTATCTTAGTTTGAAAGTAAACTGATGTTGTTTTGTCAATATCGAAACATTCGAAACGGATATAAGAAATTGGGAAAGTCAAAAGTTCATTTAAGTAATCAAAAATATACGAGCATGATAAATATATAAACTGGGGGTTGATTTACGGACCCTTAATAATATTTTACCCTTGTTTGTTTTATTGATTGGATATTAATAATACTTTAACGATTTCGTTTTACTTTACGTTTGAAATAAAATAAAAATACTGTTAAAATACGGTTGACGGGGAGCCCCGTTTAAGTTACCTAAAAAATTCGACGATTTATAACTTAAGAAAGGTTTATAACTTATGGAGGTATGACTTATGATGGGTTCTACTGTACAATTACATAAAAGTTAATATTTTCTTGGCCAGGCACATCATTTATCATTGGACATGCGTGACCCTTAAACCAATATCTTTTAGTCATTTTACGTATATTTGATGAATACATATTACCTATATATCATGTTATTTAAGATTTTATACCTTTATAATTACGGAAATACGTGTTCTTATTTTCAAATAGGTGGATATGGATGATACAGTAATTATGTCTAAATTTAAACTTATTTTAATAACTACTATACTTTATGCGACCACCATAATACTATATAATATAATATTTAAGTTGGTATATATATATATATATCTACGAGTAGTTTTAATAAAACGTTTAAGTTCTTATCAACAAAGCCATGGTAAACAAAGGGATTTAAATATTATAGAGACATCATAATAGGTATACTACTATGATTTCGGGGTAGGATATGTAAGTATTATATATGCAACTAAATATGTATGTAGATATTTAGATGCCTTTAAATAAAAGTTTTATGTGATGATATGTTTAGGAGACTTATTTTTCCACCAATTTTACAAACAACGATTAAGGTATGCGATATACTGGATGTCCCGACCGGATGTATACATACGATATACATGTTAATTTTTAATATTGGATTGCCATAAAGAAAAAGTTATGTCACAAGAGTGCTTTGGATAAACATATTCCTATTATTACTAATTCTCTTTTATAAAATAATTTTAATATTTATTTTCAAGAAAATAAAAAATGCATTTTTAGTCGAATTTTTCCTGGAAAAAATTAGACTTATACAGTCTATACGACAAGAACGGCGAGAGTAGGGGCGCTATCCGTTTTTTCGGACCCGTAGAACACGAACATGTAGAAAAAATATATCGTATATCGTATAAAAGTATATCGTATATACCGCTCAAAATATCGTAGGCTATGTCTAGACAAACATCCTCACCAAAGCGCAGCTCAAAATTCCAATTTTTGGAGGTGCATCATGGAATCTAAAGTTTTCCCATTTAAATAACACAGGAAAAACGATTTCTTATGTTATTTACTCCTGCAAACTATAAAGAAATTATTTTTCCATAAAATGAATCAAAGCACCTTATTAAGCATTAAATTTTGGACAAAAAATTTCATTGAGTCAAATTTCTATCACCAATATTTCACTTTCTACAGAGCCTTAAAATTTAAATTTCTTGAAATTTTACTTTTTTTACATTTTTAAGCTAAACTGTTAAAGATAGCACAAAAAGTTAAACGACAATTTTGTAGTCCAACTGACGCTTTACAAAAAAGTTTTTTACAAATTTTTCGTATTACAAACAGTTACAAAGTTACAGACAATATATACATCTTGATTTCATTTAACAAGATCCATTACTTTTGTGGCAAGTTCTAGGATTCACGTATCCAAACTTGAAAAAAATTGCCATTAAATATTTGTATTTCACAGCAACTTCAAGAGCTTCAGAGAGACTTTTTTCAAAAGTTGGGCAGTATTTGTAGCAATAAAGGAACAGATTAAAAGGGAAACTTCTAACAAAGTGACTTTTTTTGCAGAGTGTACCAAATAAATACTGGAAATGTTAATTTTTAATAAATAAAATAATAGATTATAATGGTTGTTTTTGTTGCTACATAAACATCGATGTTTTTGAACATCGATGTCTTTCTTTCGATATATATATATATATATATATATATATATATATATATATATATATATATATATATATATATATATATATATCGTATATCGATACTCTTGAATCGATGTTAACATCGATGCCAACATCGATGTTTTTCTAATATCGATCATCCCTAGAACATAGGATAATAACTATTTTTGATATTTCGTTACACATCCCTTTGCTTTAATTATTGCTTGCAAGCGATCGGGCATTGATGCGATTAACTTTGTTGTGAAATCCGGACTGTTTGGCTCTATTCATCAATTTAATGCTTTAATTAAATCCTGTGTATTAGAAATATTACGTTTTATTCTTTGAACACCTAAATATTGGCCATAGATGTTCGATAGGGTTTACATCTAGTCACTGTGGAGGTGTATGAAGTAAATGAGGCATGTAATACAAGAAATACTGCTTCACTACAATGCCGAATGTTTAGGACTTTAGGGTCATTGTCCTGTTGACAAATTAGTTCATGGAAAGCTTTCGGATAAATTTAATTTTCTGGTGCTTGCACGCTAGTTCTTTTTAAAATATTCCGATAAACATATTTATCCTTAATTTGATCTAAAAAATGTAAATTTCCAACAACTATACACTCCTACCCTATGATAGACGTATGATCATGTTTGACACTGTGCAACAAATTTTGTTTTCCAATGGTTTTAGGGCCTCGGATGCAGTTGAGTATCTAAACTGCTAAAATACTGAAGTGCTGAGATGCTTAAGAATCTTTGGCTTTCATTCTCAGATATTCAAACTGCATCCGAGGCCCTAAAACCGTTCGGAAACAAAATTTGCTACACAGTGTCAAACATGATCATACGTCTATCATAGGGTAGGAGTGTATAGTTGTTGGAAATTTACATTTTTTAGATCAAATTAAGGATAAATATGTTTATCGGAATATTTCAAAAAGAACTAGCGTGCAAGCACCAGAAAATTAAATTTATCCGAAAGCTTTCCAAGAACTAATTTGTCAACAGGACAATGACCCTTGTGAGTGCTATAATACATGTCTTAATTTTATTTTTTTAAACAGAGTTATAATATTTGCTGTGATTTTGATTTTTGCTGTAGTACAGATTTTGAAAAATTTATTTCCCTTATTTCTATTTTCTTTTATACAAAAGATCTTGTAAAAAAGTAAAAAATTAAATAAAATTTTTGAGTCTCTTTAAAAAAACTTTTGTCTAAACACTTGTGAGATACTAAATATATATATATATATATATATATATATATATATATATATATATATATATATATATATATATATATATATAAATTTTAGTAAAGTAGATTTTGGGGTCCTAGAGGCTCCAAAATAAATTCCTACCATAGTCCCGGACTTAGTTCTTACCATAACAGCTGCTGTAATAGCTGAATTTCCAAAATGGAAATTCGCTAATAAATAAATAGCACCCCAACTGAAATGCCTGAGGGACTGTGGAATTCACTGATTAGCTTCCGCTACACACCACATGAAATCATTAGAGTATATGTAATGTCTTAGGAACCCTAAAAAAAATTAAGGACAGCCGTATGTAAAAAAAGCTTACGTTTTGTACGGTAAATAAATAATTTCATAGTAGTCGCAGATAATAGTATATTACTTACCGAGTTATAAGTGTTATTTATGTGGCCTCGGATGCATTTTGAGAATTCGAGGCTGGAAGCCGAGGATTCTTAAGCATCCATGGCCACAAAAATAAATGTACCGGCCAAGTAAAAAAAAAAAAATATAAAAAAAACAATGAAAAAATAAATAATAAAATTTAATTAAAAATGTAATTTTAATAAAATTGAATAGTAGGCAGCTCTAAGTAACTATTTCCATAGAGAAATCGATTTACTAATTGACGGTAAGCCATTACTTACCTTTCTAGGACGGTACGTAAACTTTTAGGACTATAGTAACGAGAGAACAGAATGGTAAATCTTGCCTAGAATTGTAATTTTGGAAAAAGTACAATTCTATTTGATTATCGATGGTTAAAGTGCAAAACCTCGTAGGTGTAATTTTATATACAAAAAAACCTCTTAATTGTTAATGGTACCGACTTTATTTTTATACACTTAATATGTCCCTAGAAGCTGTATAAATGTGAATTATCATTTACGAGGTTTAATGGGTTAATGTCTAGTATTATTGTGAAGCTCTTAACACCAAAAACTCAATATTGTAAGTAAATCGATTTACGAAGTTTTACGGTTTAAGCAGCGTTATACATACTTTTTAAAAGTAATATCGAAACACGCCATTTCTTTTGTGTATCTATAGAAGAATTTTCAAACAAGAGAAGTTCTAGTTTGGTATATCCATTAAAGGTAATTACTTTAATTTAGATAATTGTTTTATATCAAATTTCTGTACATTCTGAACGGTTAACGAGCAATGTTCAAATAATAGAACGAACACACACACTCAAAACTAACGACATCTATTAACGTTACCCATATACGTATACATCTACAGCGGAACTTTTTTTTATGCGGTACTTTTTGTGCGATTTTTTTTTGCGGTTTTTAAAAAAATGCCCTTTAAAGTGCGTAATGTGAATAAAAAGCAAAAGAAACTAAGAAACTGAACAATTAATTATAATAATTTTCTTTGATAAAATAATATAAAATAATTTTTTGACTGTTTTTATGCACTTAATGTACATTGCATAAGAATATAAGTTAATTTTTTTTTTTTTTTTTTTTTTTTTTTAAATGTACTTACCTATTACAATTTTCATAATATTATAAAAATAAATTAAAAAAAAGTTTTTAAAGCAAACTTTTATTTAAAAATGGTCTAAAAAGTATAAAGTACCTTTTGAGTGTAGTTTGAAGCAATATGCAACATAATTTACAAAAGCTTATCATTAATTATTTCCGTTTTGGATGTAAGTAGCTATACGTTATTTTACTTTTCAGTAGTTACCAAACTTAATTAAACGCCTGAAGCTTTTATAAATTATGTTGCATATTGCTTTAAACTTTACTCAAAAGTTATTTTATACTTTTTAGACGATTTTTAAATAACAGTTTATTGCTTTAATTTTTTTTTTACTTTATTTTATACTTTTTAGTCTGACCACAGTTAATTTAAAAAAAAAATTAATTAAAGAAGTAATTTTTTTTACCTATATTTTAATCGGTTATTTTACCCTAATCAAGCATAACTATGGAAACTAAAAATTGCAATGCAAAATCAATGAACAATATCTGACAGTTCGGAATGTCAAATAGTTGCACAAGACTAAAAATCAACAATTCTAGTTTAGAGGGAATTTAGAATAAAACTAACTATACAATATTGTATTGTGTGGTTAAATGCCGAAAGGCAAAGGCCAAAAAAAAAAAAAAAATATTGTATTGTCATCAAAGTTATATACGTATGCAAAATTTCAAACCTCTAGCTCAATTAGAACTTGTCTTTTGGTTCCAAGATTTGATCTAAACAAAGACTACATAACACTGCAAGTTAAATAAAAGCTTTTAATGAAATAAAATGTTCTCATGTGTAAATTAATACTTTATCTTGTGTAAAAAAGCAACTTCTGAGAAAGTCGTGAGGTTTTGAGCGATTTGAGTTATTTATTTTCTATGAAACTCTTTTCCTGCGGTTCCGATCTACCGCATAAGTATTTGAATATTTTTTCTTGTGCAATTTTTTAATGCGCGGTCCCTATCCACCGCATAAAAAAGGTTCAGCTGTACCTATACACAACGACATCTAACTTGTGGTTGTGTTAAATAACAGTAAGTACGCAAGCAAATAAATGCCGGTCTATTCTGCACATTCGATTGTTATCACTGTAGGGGTTTTTCTAATTAATTTCTAATTTCACCTAATAACTTTCTCTTCGTGAAAGTTTTACGAATTTATCGTTGTCGGTTGATCTCAAATTTTACCTATAGGTACAAGAAATATCTTCAGGGAGGATGAGTATATACGAGGGGGATGTTTTCAAATTGACTATTTGACTGGTCTACTTAGTTGGTTGTTTTTAGTAGTATTATTCTATCGATTTTATGTGGCTATATTCTAGCACGCTGTTCACTTATGCTTTGTGAAATAGAAAATTTATACGTTGAATATTTTGGTATAATTAAAAAAGTTTTGGGTTAATTAATTTGTCAGACATCTCTTATATTTTAAATTTAAAATTGGTCAAGTTACTAGTATACCAATTGCGGCTTTAACGACTAATCTTAGTTCGAAATGGCGACTAGCGGGAAGAAAAACTTTATCATTTTGTAGGAATATAAAAAGGAAATACTTGAATGGTTGAAAATAAATTTCAATTTGAATTTTATTACAATTCTTTTAAGTTTATTAAAAAGATTTACATACACAATTCAGTGCACAGCGCTTCCACTATTACTATTACGTATTACGGTAGTTGCCCAAGTCAAAATTAAACTCCTACTTTGAATCTCAATTTCTATGTTAAAGATGTTTTTGAAAGTAAAAGTACGTTTTTATACAAATAATTTACGTATAATTTTGAACTTATGTAGTTGCAACACTGCAGTCACATTGAAACGGAAGCCGACCGGAACGAAATACAGACGAATAGCGGAACTCTGCCGAGCATTCAGTTCTTCGAGTGTTCAAGTAAGGTTTGTGTTTGTTGACGGATTTCTGTTGAATTGCTCGGTTCTCTTGCGCAACCGTTTCTACGGAATTAGTGAATTTCTTCAAAAAATTTTTGGCGATTGTTTGTAAAAAAATAATTTGCAAAGTTTTTGAAACTTCGGCCTGTTATTCAGTATTCAAGTCACTGTCATTATACATGACTATTTTAATTTCAATATTGTCGATATGCTTGTGAACATTACCAATGTATGGCGAACTTTTGTTCGTATTTAGATATACGTTAATATTCATATGGTCACTTATAATGTCCAGCTAAATTAACTGGGGTATTCCCAGTGTCACCTCTAGGTGACAGTGATTTGTGATTTTTGTTTTTTTTTTTATATAACAAATTTTAAAAATAAATGTGTCACGACTAAAATGTTAATACTTAGTAGTATTCATGATTTTGATTTGGCAACACCGAAGTTATGTTAACGGTCAAATGAATTCTGTTGTTTCAAACGATTTGCTGTTTTATTACGCGTGAGTGTATCTTGTGGTTTTTCGCTGTTATAAAAATGTCTAAAAAGTAGGTACTGTTATTATTGTTATAATAACAGTACAAATTACTATTTAAGAATCAAGCTTATAATGAAAGTGATTTTTTGCCGATAATTTCATACCGTTTTATTAGTTCATATTACAAATAACGGCCCGTATGACCTATAATTGACATGCCATTTAAAAAAAAAACTAAAGAATATTTTTTTCTTCAATTATTTATTTTTTATATGTTGAGTACCTAAATATAAAAATAAAAACTAGCACAAAATAAGAATATTTTGTCGATAGATCGCTGCTTGGGAATTGCCGAGTTAAACTTAAACACACGACTTTGGTATATGGGACCAAACCATTATTTAATTAAAAATCACATACTGAATCGGTTGAAACTCGAACCAAGGATCCACTGATAAGCGGCCAGGTGCTTTTACCACTAAGCTATTCGATCCTTGTTCGAGAGCCGTTCTAGTGTGACAACGTATCAATCACATACTTTTTACTCTCTTGGTTGCGAGGAGCAGTTGTAATTTCAATATTGTCACACATCGACAAAAATAATACTTACGGTCTTCGCTAAGTAATATACTATTTGTGACCAACCAGCGGAGTGGCCAAGCGTGATTAGGCACTGGCACACCGATTGGTAGGTTGAGGGTTCGAATCTCGCGAACGGCTATGCTTGTGAAGGTTTTCTGCAGTTTCCTTTAATATTGCATAAAGTAGAAAAATAATGATGTGGGTGGCGTCTGTTGTAGACAAGAATATCTGAAGAACAGACGTTAAACCATCATTATTATTATTTGTGACCGGTTATTTTTTGTAACTATAATAATCAGAAAAAAAAGAATGGTACTAAATGATGTTTACGTATCAAGTTATACCTACTATGAAAGACGACAACTTATATACGATTCAAGTGGTTAAAAAATATAATTGCATCTTTACTAATAATTAAAGTAACAAATTTGGAAACGAAAAATTTAAATTATGTACGTATACGTACACTCATTAAAATCTAACTAAATTAACGGGCAAAACATTAAATAAACCTCTAATAAAATAATCCTTGCGGTAATGTCGCTTTGTCACTCATTCATTACATACCCACAGACTTGTCTGTAAATGAAAATGATTGATTTAATTTCTCATTTAAATTTTCATTTTAATATTCTAATTTATTATTTTAAATAAATGAGACAAACATCGTACTACATTATTTCATTTCTAGTTACTCCCACCTCTATCGTTCTCCCACCCTACTAGTCAATCCCCCTCACTTGTTCACTCTTTCTCGACATATCCACTCGTGATTTATCTCTATTCGTTATTACCATATTAATATTATGTATACATACACAAAGTATGTAGAATTTGTGAAAATTATTACTGTAGCCTAAAGGTTATGTAATACATTGTATAAATTAATTTAATAACATTATTATGTATAAGGGAAATTTTGTGCTGTGTATGTACCAGTTGACGATGAAAATTCGCGACCCATGTACATACATACATCTACAGACATAATTAAATCCATTTACTTTATTGAATATTATAAAATACGTATGTTATTTGTAGATCTGAATTGGCGTAGGGTCTTTGTACACTACTGTACATAAAATACGAACACAGTTTATCAAGTTTTGATTGATAAATGTAATTATTAGGTTGTCCTGAGCAAACACATCCATTTTATTTTTTTTTTCATTGTTAATCTTTATTGATCGAAATGACAATAAATTATGTATTAGTTAAATTAAATGTACGAGCGTTCAGAATTTATTACACGTTGCAATTGCTCAGGCAGTTGTACGCCAGTCATAGAACCTGACGTGTTAAGTTCCGTCACGATTATCTTCAGCGTTTTTTGAAAATCAAACCAGTTATTGTAGTGTGTTCCTATTAGCTTCCTCTTCAATCTGGCAAAACAATTGAAGTCCAGCGGAGAGATATGGTACCTCTTTTGCCAAGTGTTTTTGTAATATTAGAATGAGTGACACCCACAGACCAATCCCACAAACAAGCAAACTTGAGTAAAACTGGTTGCTAATAATCACTTACTGAATGAATTATTTGTTCTTTAATTGATGATATTTTACAAAAGAGCGAACTGACTATCACTGAGAATCAGGGCCGTCTTAACGTATGTGGGGGCCCCTGGGCACAGTAAGTTTGGGGGCCCCTTTTAAAAGCTGAAAACCAGAAAAACAAAAAAAAGAAAACATCAGGAACTAAAAAAAAAATTAGTTGACAATTATTTAATGACTTTATTGATACAACTCTATAGAAACGTTTCATCGCACACATTTAGGGTAAAGGCCTATACTTTTTTATATAAATATGAAAAGTGCTGTAAATATATAAAACGTAAAAATAAATTATTTTGACTTAAATTTTATAAATTTATACATAAAAAAAATTATTTTACTTAAGAATTTATTATCACAAATAAATAACTAAATCATTAAAAAAATTAATGTTTGTTACTTTGTAATAGGTATATCTTATATTATTTATATAATAACGTTCAAAACAGTTTCCAATGTATAGGAAAACTTCACAATATTTGGACATATAGCATATTTTTAAGTATAATTAAGTTAATCACTTTAGCACTGCACTGATATTAATGGTTTTTTTCTTGACTTCTGGAAAGCAAAATCTTCAATTACGTCATCGAATTCCAGTTCTTGTAGAATATCACTTTCGATACACATAATTGATAAATTGTTAAGTCTTTCTTGTAACATTGTCGTCCTTAATTCGTTCTTTATTCTTCTCAGCCTTGAAAATGAACGCTCTCCACTGCAGTTGGTGATCATTAGACATAAGAATATTCTTGTGGCAATTTCCACATTTGGAAATATCTCTTCTAATTTGTCTGTTTTTATTAGTTTATGTAAGGCAGATATACTTAAATTACTGTTTACTTGATTTTTCAAATACTGCTTTAAATGATCACATTCAGATTTGAGTTCATCAGCGTTAATGTCCTCATGATAAAATTCTGCAAATTCTTTGCATTTGCTTTTCAACTGACTCGGTTCGATTGTATTCAACTGAGAAAGAAATTCAAAACGTTGGTTAACTCCCTTGTATGATTCCGATCGTTGCTTTAACTGAATACTTAGTGTATCGATCATAGGAATAAACGTTTCTACTTTAAATTTTTCCTTGCCAAATAAGTGTACACTTTCTGACGACTCGTCAAAAAATGTGATACGCGTGCTACGATTTCTTTTTCTTTGACAATTATCTTTGTATTCGGCATCTGGATTCTTTTCTTTGGCTGCCGATTCGTAAAGGTCGAAATTATTTCGTGCGTTACTGATGAAATCAGCAAGAGATCCAAAAATTTTCGTTGCAGTGTCCATTGTGAGGGTGTTTTTTTGCAAGCTTACGCTTGCTTTGTTAATAATTTGAAGTAGGTCATTCCATATCTCCGTTAGGATAATCATCTCTAGTTTTTCCATTTTTTTGCTGAGACTTTGGGCCTCGTTTCTAATTTCTGCTGGTTGATCTGTGTTTTTGGAAATTGATGTTAAAGCCTCCAAAATATGTTCGTAACCATTGCGTAAAGCATTAACCGCATCGGCACGTGCAGACCACCTGGTTTCACAGAGACATTTTAAAACTTTATTTGTACCCAAAGATTCTGTTAGTATATTCCATCGATAAGTCGAAGCAGAGAAAAAGCTATATAATTTTTGGACAAACTGGAAGTATGCTACCGCTTCTAAAACAGACCCCACAGCCTGAACGCCAACCAAATTTAGTGAATGTGCCGCACATGGGACAAAAAGAGCAAATTCACATTTTTCTTTTATTCTTTTTTGTAAGCCTGAATATATTCCAGCCATATTTGGTGCATTATCGTAACTCTGCCCTCGGCAATCCTTTATCGAAATATTATGGCTTTCTAAAAAATTCAAAACCGTTTTTTCTAGATATTGAGCCTTATGTTCTTTAATAGGTAAAAACTGCAAAAATCTTTCAACAGGCACTTCGTCTTTTACATATCGGACGATGAAGGTCAACTGATCGACATGCGAGAGATCGGGTGTGGAATCCACGCTTATTGAATAATATTTTGTTGTCTTTAGTTCATTGACAATCGTAGCCAGTACTTTCTTTCCCATTATATTAATAAATTCGTTGCAAACATTAGCAGACAAATAGGAAGTATTTCCTTTTCCGCGATTTCCGCAATTTTTTATATGATCAGCAAGGAACGGATCAAATTCGCTAAGTAATTCTAAGCATCCCAAGTAATTTCCATTGTTTTGCGATCCCAAAATTTCGTTGTCACCACGAAATCCTAATCCTCTTGAAGCTAAAAATTTTACAACCGCCACAATCCTTTTCAGTACATTCTTCCAATAATTTACTTGTGTATTGTATTGCGATAGTAAGTCACAATCCACTCGACCAGCCGTTTTGCTTCGCGCGACATAAGTCATCATAAATTGTCTATGCAGTGAACTATTTTCATGCTCCGTTAATTGGTTGCTTATATGCTTCCAGTCTTTGTATCCACTGGAAGAGCTCAAACTGTTACTGTTCGTAGTATTATTAAAAAGACGGCAGCAATAACAGTACACACATTTCTTCGAAGGTGAATATAGAAGCCATTTCCGTTCTACGGATTCACCATTCGTCAGTTTGCGAGTAAAAACGTTCCTAGTCAAATTTCTAGTTTTTATTTTACCGCGCACATCACAGAAACTTGAAGAGGTTCCCGAGAATTCACAGTCTTTATTTTGAAAAAACTCTGGTCCTTTATGAATCCATATTTCGCGCACTTTTTCCGTAAAAATATCGTCACAATAAGTACCAGGATCATTTGAAATTTCATCTAAATTATTCGTGAATGTATACTGTGCTTGTGATTGTGACTTTGAAGAATTTGCTGTTGTTAATAAGTCGCAATTTTCTGAGTTAGAAGATGTAGACCTCGATGTGTTTGCGACTATTTCTTGAACTGCTGAACTTGATTTCGAAGTCTCTGATCTAGGAGCATTTTGATACGTTGAAGTCGAAAAGTCAGACTGTTGACTAATTTCTTCCGGAATAAAAAACGAAGTTAATTTAGGTAATTTGCTGCTATTTTCTTTTTGCATAGCAAGTCTTTTTCTTTTTTCTGAACCACTTAGATATGCTCGTTTCGACATAATTGCACAAAATTATAAATGCAGCTTAATACACAACAGTTTAGGAACACTAATAACGTTGTAATATACGTTTTACAAGAAAAATTTATTTATATATATTTTTGTACCTAAAAAATTTTAATGGTTCCAGATGCAATAATTTAAAAAAAAAGAAAAAGAAAACTAGTCTAGCTCTAAGAAGGGTCACAAAAGGGTCACATATGTTTCACATAAAATTTTAGAAAGTCCAGATCTAAGTAAAAATAAATCTACTTATTAAAAACACACATATACTTTTCAAAATAAATTGAAATAAAAGATTTAAAAAAAGAAACTAAATTGTTAGGTCCTTTTATCTACATATTTTTTATTTATATGTAATAAACTAATATAAACTAAAAAGGAAGAACCATTTTAAATTGTTTTCTGAAGAAGGGTAAATATTGTATTTTGCTAAAATATTTATAGCAGCTCAGGGTGATTGTAGTCCTGATGTTTGTATATACTTTGCATAGATCATAAATATAACTATAAATTATTTACAAGTAGTTAAAAAAGAGGAATTGACAGATGAAAAAAATCTCAAAAAGTCATAAAGTTATCTTGTTTTTTGGGAAATTTTTTATTGTAGGAGTTCTTTAGCTTATTTTTAAAAAGTTGTCAATCAATGTAATTTATGGCTTTTTATTATAAATTTACAAACTATATTATGTGAAATATCACTAATATCAGTTACATATTATATTATATCGTCTTCATAAATACTAATTATGTATATATCATTTATACAATTTTTATTATGTTAATTATTTATACAGCAGCACTTAATATATTGTATAACTTGTTTCCTTAAGTTTTATATGAGCATGGGCTCGGGGGCCCCCTCAGCTTGGGGGCCCTGGGCTCGTGCCCTGTGTGCCCCTGGGGTAAAGACGGCACTGCTGAGAATAAACCTACAGTGTCGCGTTTCTAATGACATTAGTCATGTTACAACAAGTCTAAAAACTAACAAGATACAACATGTAAAAATTGGATGTGTTTGCTTGGGACAACCTAATAAAAAAACGGTGTAACTATCATATTGTTCAAAAATACTATCAACCGAAGTATTATTAAATATTATGATATTTTGTTTAGACCCACAATTTAGATATTTACAAACTTGGTGTATTTTTTGAAATTATACTAACAATTTCGTAAATCTTAAATTTTGGAAAAAATTTTAAAAATTTTTCATTTATGCTGTAAACAAATATTTTTAATATACCGATTTTTATCGTCAACATCTCAACCTTTATGGGGAATATAAATATTGTGATAATTTTGATTGAAGATATTGACCAAACCTCTAAGAAATAAATTGCCACTTTCGTCAAAATCTTCTCACTAGCTTTTGTGTGATGCCTGGACATTTTTGTAGGTTGGTGTGTATTATTTATTCATTTACAGCTGAACCTTTTGTGATACGGTAGATATAGGAACCGCATAAAAAAATCGCACAAAAAGATATATTCAAAAACATCATAAATAGCTATAAAAAGTTTAGTTTGGTCCAGATTGTAAAAAAAATTTCCATCGAAAGTACATAACTCAAAACGTTCAAAACCTCACGATTTCCTTAGAAATTGCTTTTCTAAACAAGATAAAGCACTAATTTACACATGAGAACATTTTATTTCATTTTTATAATATTATGAAAATTGTGAACAATAAATACATCTGTAAGAAAAACTTAATGCCGCAATAACTTATATTCTTATGAAATTTATTGATTAAATGTTTAAAAACCATTAAAAAGTAATTTTATCAAAGAAAGTTATTATAGTAAATGTTTAAGTTTCTTACTGTATCTTGATTTTGATTCAAATTATGCATTTTAATGATCAATTTTTTAAAAAAGTGCATGAAAAAAGTCGCACAAAAAAAGACCGCATAAAAAAAGGTTTAGTTGTATTTATTTATTTCATCTTTCATTACTATACAGGTGATTCTTTTTTTATACGATAGATAGGGATCGCATAAAAAAATCGCACAAACAAATATATACCTATTCAAAAATATCATAATGAGCTATAAAAAGTTTAGTTCGGTCCAGATAGTAAAAAAAAATTTTTTTGTGCGGTGGATCGGGACCGCATAAAAAAGTTTCATCGAAAATACATAACACAAAAGGCTCAAAACCTCACGATTTCCTTAGAAGTTGCTTTTCTAAACAAGACAAAGTACTAATTTACACGTGGGAACATTTTATTACATTTTTATATTATGAAAATTTTGAAAAATACATACGTGTAAAAAAATTAAATGCTAAATTAAATGCTAAATGCTAAAAAAATCATTAAAAAGAATTTATTATCAAAGAAAGTTATTATAGTAAATGTTTAGGTTTCTTACTGTCTCTTGATTTTGATTCGCATTATGCATTTTAGTGGCCATTTTTTATTAGGTCATCCGGAAAGTTCGTGCCGTTTTCGGAGCCGCTCAGATAATTTCATATTTCTTCAAGTAGCAACGGCAAATGAAACATGCAACAACATGTTAGTGTTGGGCCGATAGTGTCACTTGTAATATGTATCATACATCTTGAAACAGTGTTTAAATAATTTTTTTTTGCCAGTAATAATGAGTAATCTTAGACATCAAGGAACATCACGTGATGTTATACGAGTTTAAAAAAGGTACTAATGCAGCTGACGCAACGAGAAATATTTATAGTGATTATGGTGATGATGTGCTTTCTGACAGAACTTATAGAAAGTGGCTTGTTAGATTTCAAAAGGGTAATTTTTCTTTGGAAGATGAAACTCTCTCCGGTCGACCTGTGTGTATTGACGATGAATAAATTTATCTGTCAAGAAATAAAACGAAACCTGAGGCAAACTGTTAAGAATTAGCGGCAACTTTTGAGCATTAAAAATCCACAGTTTTCGGCCATTTGAAGAAAATCGGGATGGTCAATTACATCAAAAACGGCACGAACTTTCCGGATGACACAACAAAAAACCGCATAAAAAAATCGCACAAAAAAGGACCGCATAAAAAAACGTTTAGCTGTATTAAGAAATCATTTTCGAAGAAAATTAATTCATTATTTTCGCATATTGTTTTATTTGCATGCGTTAACAAAACACATTACCAAAATAAATGCTGTACAATAAAGCTTTTACAAATGTTCTGCGTGTATCTTTATATCTGCTGATCTGTTCGCCTGCGTGCGTGTAAATTGTGTGTTTAGTTTATGACATTTTAATTATAGAAATATTTATCTTTACATTATTTCAGTTGCTTTAATAAACGGGTGAATTCAAGTTACCGTGATTGGCGCGATTTACTGTTTAGTGTTGCTTACGATGAGGATTTGGCGGTTAATAACACTTCTTAATAGGAATGGTATTTAGGAATAGATTTAATTGTATTTGTAAAAATACCATTTTTATTTAATTGATTTTATGATATGCTTCGATCCCTCGGATCATTATCAAACAACTGATGAAACATGTCGTTTGATCGCTAAGATCATTATTCATAAGTGAAAATAAAAATTTGGGAGAAGTAGAGACATTTAATTTTTTATAGGGTTTAACTCCCTGGCCAGACAACTTCGGTTTGTCCCGATAAAGCGATAAATATATCACTATGTCAAAGCAACACTGAGCTATGTGGTAAAATGTTACTTTTGAGGTAGATAAAGTTGAAGATTTTGTAATTTTTAAAATGAAGTTTGAAAAATTATTATTATTTAAGAGTACTAATTGCATAAATGGGCGTTTATACAAATTAGTAAGCCATTTAAAGGGAAAATGTTTTATTAATTTTAATAATTTTTAATTTCCTATTGGAAGTTATTGTACTGGGTCCGATTTTATGAATCGCTAATCTGGACATATCTCCACGTTTCAAGGTCACTAGAATCCGAATCTATCGTTTTTAGCGTGATGTCTGTGCGTGCGTTCGTTAGTTCGTTCGTTCGTGAATTTTTTTTCATCTCGCATATCTCGAGAACAAATGATGATGTAAACTCCAGACTAATTTCATTAGATACCTTAAAAAATTTCTTAGACGAAGGCGAAGTTATATTTTTGTATAAGTATATCTAAATTCGTTCATAAAATTGATTTGAATTTAAAAAAAATTTGAATTAAAAAATTAGTTACGAATACTACATTATTCAATGCTATTATTTACTCTTCCTCTGTTCAGCGGACACTTCTGTTAGTCGGACAAATTTTTGCGTGACACTGCTGTCCGGTTAACAGAGGTTCTACCATAATAGCTAAAATTTTGTTTTATTAAAAAATGCAAAATTTTAAAAATAGATATTTTATATCAAATAAAAATATCCTTCAGGGCATGTTTTAAAAAAACATGGATTATTCAGGGTATGGTTCAGTTAATACTGTTGTATTTTAAAATATATTAAAAAAAAAATTAAAACAAAATAATTATTTATTATAATTGCAGTGTATGTAATAGTTAGTAATAACTGTAAATAAAACTGCATTGCCACTGGGTAAAAATATAATATTAAATATACAAAACACGGCAGGCACTATTGCATTCGAAGGTTCATTTAAAAGCAAAAACAACAAAAAAGCGAAAACATTGAATAGAATAACGTTAATATTTAGAATGAAAATATTTCATTATGATGGACTTGAAGTACGTACATATACGTTAAATACTGTTCAGGGTAAAAGAATTGTCACAGTAAAAAAAAGTAATCCCAGTTTCATTCGAAAAACATAAAACTTTATCAACCAATTTTATTATAATTTTTTACTATAAACCTAAATAATTTAAGGTTTTGTCTATTGGTTATTACATAAAGACTTTAAATAACTTTTTTTTTTTTTAAATGTGTGACAATTATTTTGCTCAGAGCTGTACATTTATATTAAAAGAGCAACAAGCAAATCTTTTATTTTATTTTTTTGCCTAGATGTATCGTTAAAAATAGCCAGAGTACCTACTATAATATTAGCAACGTTGCGTTTTTTTATCTAGACGGAAAAGTGCTTCAAAAGGAACTTCATAGTGGCTTGTGTTTTTCTGTGAGTTTATAAACTTCAACTTTTCATATTTATGTACATCAGAAAACTGTTAAATTTTCTACTGTACAGAACTGTTTGGATTGTTTGGGCGTTTGTTTACATATTAACTTCAGATAATACAATACTTGTTTGTTAACACTTTCAGTCCCACATTTCCGGCACCCGAAACTAATCAAAACAACCGCAGAGGCCGATCGCGATCAATGATTGATTAGTTGATTACGCATTATGTGTGCGATGTTACCACACCGATGTGTACTCACACAAACACCAACACACACTACCACAGAATATGCATACACTATTTTCTTGGCTTCTATAATAAATCTTAAACAAATACATAAAAAATTTGGGGGGACAGGTCTACTCACACTGTCAACTTCCTGTTAGGTGTCCTTAAGGCTTAAAGACTAGAGACTACAGTACATAAATATTTATTTTTTCATTCCAGGGGGCTCCTCCCCACGAACTCCCGACAGGGGCTTTGCCTCTTGCGCCCCACTGGGGGGCTTCGAGCCCTGTATCTCGTGGGGGACTCCAACCCTCATTAAACAAATGATATCATCATTTATTCTCGAGATTTGCGAGATGATAAATATTTCACAAAAAGTTTTTAGTTTCGTTTTTTTATTATAAAAAACAAACCGCTAATCCGAATTTATCCGGTCTTCATTTTGTAATTACGTATCTAATGAAATTGATATCGTGATTTGTTCTGGAGATATGCGAGACGAAAAAAAATTCACGAACGAACGCACACACAGACATCATGCTAAAAACGATGGATTCGGATTCTAGTGACCTTGAAACGTGGAGATATATCCAAATTAGCGATTCGTAAAATTGGACCCATTTCAGTAACTTCCAATCGGAAGTTAAAAATATTCTATGTACCTATAATAAAATAATAAAAGTAGTTTTCTTTTTATCAGTTTCTTATCTAAACTTTCTGTACATAATTGATTTGAATGTGAGACATGTTGAATAATTAAGTTTCTTTAAAAATATTGCCGGCAACCGGCGAAGTTTACTGTGAAAGTGCTTGGGCCTTATAGTGTTAATTATAATAAAAACAGAAGCCAGAGACCGTCCATTTTTGTTTGTATTTGAAAACACCGAAAATTTTTACACAAGATAGAACTTTTAAGATACTAGCTTAAGGGTTTTTGAAACAAAAAATGTCACAGAGTTGGTGCTATGCGATCTTAAAGAAAATATTCGGGAAGTACAATCGATCATGACGACAATTTAACATTATTTCATCGCATTTTGTATTTTATTGTTGGAGGTGATGCAACATTTCTGACTGGTTATTTAAAGCTTTATTGTTATTTAAAAATTCAGAATCTGTCGTTGGTCTATCAACAAATCAATCCGTTGAAGTGTTAATGAAAGGAGTGTTAAATTTGAAATGTACATTTTCTATCTATCCAGTTAATTACACCTATATTGTGTGAAGTTTATCAGTATTGTTTGTATTTCAATTAGGCTGTTTTGAAGTTTAAATTTATTCAGAAATACATATGTGATATGATGTATCATGCATATTTAATTTTCTGTATGTACCGGATAAACAATTCCTCTAAATACATACATACATACATACATATATATCTACTGTAAATGTCCAAAAGTGGTGAGTCTGTTGAGAAATATCGTCTGAAAGTGGTAAGGTCACAGCAGTTCTATACCAAAGTAATAAGGTTACAGCGGTTCTGTACTAAAAGAAGTAAAATACCAAAAGTAGTAAGGTTACAGCTAGTGTTGGGTCGAAGCGATTCTTTTATGTGTGCTAGCACACATGACTCCGCACAGTGCGGTGTGCCGCACAGAGCGAGCGACTCTTTTGGAGCACACAGCATGCAAAGCACACTCGCACACTGTGTTGTATGCGATTAAGTTTGAAACGAGAGTCACGACTCTTTTTGAGCACACCACTGTGATAGTGTTGTATGTGCTGCCCTGTCATTTATTTCCTTTCCTTTCTCCTTTTAAGTATTATAGTTTTGTAAATACTAAATTTAGTCCATATGGTATAACGTATAAATTCTAAAAATAAGAAATATGTGTACTGTTTATATAAAAAATTGAATTCAGTGAAAGTCCTATTTTTTAGAGCTCCGAAAAAAATTTCTCGGGACTATAATAGAAATTTGTTTTGAGGTCCCTAGAAACCGAAAATAATATTCACTAAAATTTATGTATTAAAGGGTATAGTCGGGTAAGATTGGGAAAACATAGTAATAGTAATATTAAAAATGTGTTCAGTTATGTGTGATAATGGCGGACTGTGCTAGTGACTCCTTTTGTAAGAGTCGCACAGCACACCGCACACTTAAAAGAGTCTCTCTTACCGAGTGACTCGCACATGTGCGACCCAACACTAGTTACAGCGGTTCTTTACCAAAAGTAGTAAGATCACAGCAGTTCTGTACCAAAAGTATTGAAAGTAGTAAAGTTACAGTGGTTCTGTACCAAAAGATTTACGAAAACAAAAATCACATATGAATATATAATTTTTCATTACAAATGTAACTTTATAATATAAAAACGAGAGTAACCATGCATCTCGTTCAAAGACATTATTTTCACCTAAATATAACTGGTAACTTTTTACTCTCGCTAGAGGTTTTCATTAAAAAAAAAAATATTGATTTAGTTAACTTTGATAGTTTTAAAACTACGCTCGGACGCTGTCAAAAAGAAGATAAATTTGGACGAATGACAGCCTTACATATGGGTTAATTAAATTAAAATTACTATTTTATAATTATTTTCGACCATGAATTTAACTTTTGTTCACCGAATACTAGGTGTATTGAATAGGATATGTACTTATATACCAATGATTTAAATATTTGTTTAATTAACATAATATTAATTAACATTCAATCAATCATTCTATCAGTACAGTTGGCTATCTATCCACTTCAACATACGTACGATATAATGATGTGCGAACATCACTAACAACAAGAATGTGTAATGTGTATCGAAACAATTTGAATATTGTACGTTAATCAATATTGTAAATGTATTACAGTAGAACATAAATTTTGGAAATATTGCTATTGGAAATTTCGAAAAAGCATCAATTATACTTTTGGAAATTTGATAGTCGAAATATTAAGTGGGTAGCAGAGGCGTACTTAGAAGTTTTGCCCTCTGAAACGATTTAGTCTCAAGTGCCCTCTCTGAAAAGTCGATTTTTCTCCAAAAATGTAGCTAAATGAAGAGTAAAAAAACCAACGTAGCTGACATTTCGCAATTTCCCAATTTTTTGGAAAGAAAATTGGGAAAATAATCTCCCTATTTTATCTAAAATAGGGGTGACGAGTAAAAAAACAACCGAAAAAATATCATCATTTATGATTTTTCTTCTTTGTGAGAATTAGTGGAAAAAATACTTCCCGATTTACTTTCGCTTCTTCAGGGCCGAATTTACCTCTGTGGAGGCCACGGGGCACTTCAAATGTGCTGGCCCTTAAAAATAACGTTGATGAGCAAAAAAAAAAGCAAAAAAAGCCCTAATCCTTTCTATATTCCTTAATTTTGAGATTTTATTCAGTCCTGTAAAGGCTCTTATGTAAATTCGGCTCTGCCCTTCTTGTACCCATACTTCTTGTGTCCACGCTGCCCCACCTGCTTTATTGTATTTACGCTTCTGGTGGGCAGTAGCAAAAGAGATAACGAGTTGTACACGGAGAGAAAATTCCTATAAAAATTACTGTGCTCATACTACAATCGACGTGTAACAGGCGAATATATCCAATTTTACCGTACAAAAATTGGATATGTTCGCCTGCTACACGTCGATTGTAGTATGAGCACAGTAATTTTTATAGGAATTTTCTCTCCGTGTAGGTATTTGGATGCTATTCATAAAAATTTTTCCACGGAACACTCAGGGCCGTAACTAGGTCTTCAGGGGCCCCGGGACAGAAATTACATTTGGGGTACTACAAATTCCGCCCCCTGACCCAAAAAGCGGCGACCTTTTTTCCTTTTTCTTTCTTTGCTCATCAGTCGTTTGCCGCCTTAATTTTACAGAAATACCGCCATTAAAATTACGCCCTCCGGCAAAAAAAAGCGACGTCGAAATCCGCCCTTAAAATTTGCCAAAAAATTTAGAAATTTAGCATTTCTTGTATCTTTTTGGGGCCCTCTTTGGCTGGGGGCCCCAGGGCAATGCCCCGACTGCCCCAGCCTAGTAACGGTCCTGGGAATACTCGATGACTGCTTGCGGAACACAATTTGGGAAACACTGCCACAGTCCATTATTTGTTGTCTATTGGAAATATTCGAAATTTTAAAAATTCCTTTTGAGGACATCTTTTTAGTGATCTAAAAAAGAATTGGTCTGCAAGGGGAAAAATTGAATGTTTCAACTTTCCAGATGAGAATACCATCTTAAAATATCAACAAAGCAATACAAATTTCAAATTATTTATAAAAAGCGTTTTCAGTAAAAATCATCACTTCTGACATAATTGCGTACCGTATTGTATACATATATGTATTATTGTAACATCTATTACAGGTACTGCATGTATTTCGTATGTACCTACTATCAGTAGGTACATAATACTAAATGCAATTCAATTGCTTCAGTAAATAGGCAAATATACGGCCGGACACCGTGTATTCGTTAATAAATTGAAATGTTTATTTGCAAAAGATGATCGAGAATTATTTACACATTTATTTATTTAATAGTAGATGCAATTTGATTATTTACTTTGAAGTATCACAAGTCATATTGCATAATTTTAATTAAAAGCCAATAATAATTTTGTTTGCAAACAAATAATAACATTGTTTACAAGTTTCAAAAAGTTCCTTTTAGACTAAAAGTTTTATAGAATTTAAAAATAGAAATACGAACATAAGAACAAATGGTTGTTGTGTTGTCAATGAAAGCTGAATTGACTTGTAAGAATATTCTAAAATGTGAAAATTTACGCTTCACTTGTCAGAAAGAGAATAGGAAACTTTTTAAAATAATTTTTTTCTGTATTTGATAGATTTGGGCGCTACTTTATGGTATTCCATTTTAAAATAAAAAGACAATTGTTAGACCTATGTTAAGTGCGCCGTCTTACACGACACTACCCTACAAACCAAATAATATCGGGCTTTTACAGGCCCTCGGGGCTCCTTTGAGAGCAACAATTCACACAAGGGATCAAAATAGACACCTTACTCTTGTATATATTATATTTTCTGCAATTTCGAATAATTTAAAATTATAAAAATTACGGAGAAAATTATTTAAATGTTATTTAAATTGTGGGAAATCTATCAAATTGGATGATACAATATTATCTGCCTTTGTCTACAAATTTTGAATTTGTTTATTATTTTAAAAAAAAAGCTATTCTTTCATTGACTTGTACGTCATTATTTTTTTAGAACTAGAAAATTGAATTTAGAATAATCAAACATTATGGTGGGGGTGCTGGGAATAGTAGTTTTGAATTAGAAAAATTAAAATGACAAAATATTAAGAGTGTATGTTATTATACAACTGAATATACTTAGAGCTCTAATGCGTCTATTTTTAATAAGTACCTATCTAATATTTATGTTAGCACAAGACAATTTGCATTCTTAAGAAATATTTTTAATTAATAATGATTTACTGAATTTATAAAATTAGTGTACCTACCTACATTTATGTAAATACAGTAGGTACTTCATTTAAATGACAGTTATTACCATAATTATAAAGATAATTTTTTTATTTTCTACAATTCAGTACATGAACTAATTAGAACTCTACACAAATAGTTAATTATAAATTGTCAAATTGACACATCTTCATAAATCATACGCCGTAGGGGGCACTGCGTTGGTATACATTTTATTTATTCAACACAAATAATGATCGATAATTGATAATTGAATTAATTACTAATTAAATATGATTCAAATTTAATGAAATTTACGTAATATAAAACATAGTATACGTTAGGGGTGTATAGTTTACATAAGCAAAAACGATACTTTTAAATTAATATAGGGTGCATGTTCCTCCTTTAGACAAACTACATTTTAATAAAACAAATTTGTTTTATCCATTATGTTTCATGTCGTTTATTACGTGTACATAGGTCACGGCAACGTATAAGTCTTGTTCTTGAAAGATATTTTCGTCGCAATTAATACACCTTATGATGAGTAAAAATTAATGATTAAACTAGCATTCTAACTTTTCTTTATAAACTGACTTATAGTCAGAATCTCGAATTGTGATCAGGCAAATGTTGTTATTTATTTAGAATTAAATAGAAAAAAATTAAAATAACGCGGTACCAAATCTGAACTGTCGCGTGGATCTTCTAGAGGATATGAAGGGCAGAGTGTTTACAGTGTGGGTTTATTCTGCCAAAAGATGAATAGATCAAACTTTCTGAAGAAAAAATATAAATATGTATGGTAAAACAAAAGAGAGATTGTCTTTTGAGAAAAAGGACGAATGATTTTTGTATATTTTACTTTATTCGAAGAGCCTAAATGGGCCTAGATTTGGCCCAACATTACTCTTTTGCTAATGTTACGCATAAAAATTATCACTTTTTGTTAGTCTTTAAGGAAACTCTATCCTGACTAGTACTTTTAACGTTTATGACTCTTATTTCAAATTTCAGGCTGTGTAATCATAATTATTAGGTATTTTTACTTATAGAAACTTGAAATTTGGTATGAGTGTAGACTTTGATCTAAAAAGATTTTTAAGAAATCGTTGACTAAAATATTTTCATTATTTGTGTCCTTTTTATGCAATTTTCTAAAAATGTAAAATAAAATTAAAGAAACCGATACACAGTATGTAACATTTCGAAGAAAGATATGTTCATTTTAATGTTTCTTTCCTTTTTTTTTCAAATTAAATTTCAATTCATTTCTTAAATTGTCAAAACATTAATAATTGTTGATTTTGAAATACGGAAAATTCAACAAAAATGTTGAATTACAAATTCAAACATCATGTTTTAACTGCAAAATATACCAAAGTTAAAATTTGCATGCAAAGAATAAAATTTGGGATTACCTAAATGTGGATTTCAAAAATGTTTTCAATGTTAACGTCCAAGGAGCCGCATTTAGCCTCAAGTAAAGATTACTTACTGAAATTTTTAGAACAGTTATATTAATAAATTCAAGTTCCGAATAAACTGTCCATATTTCGGACTTAGACTAAGCAAACACTGTACTTTCCAAAGAGAACTGAATAATTTCAACATGTAAAAAATATCATTTTTGCTAGTGTAAACTGTGCAACCGATTACAACACATGTGCAAATTTAGCTAATGATATGTTTATAATTGCTATTGTACGAAATACGGGAGGGGGGGATGTGAGTCCTTTGAGGACAGGCGACGATAAAATGATAAGCGAAATATAATTAGATGATACACGAGGCAGTTTAATTGTCAGTAACAATTCTGTGGTTTTTACTTGTTTGTGACACTGCACTGTTGTAATTTTTATGCCAGTTAATTAGGAGTTTAAATCTGCATTAATTAAGATAAATCGAATCATTTTTTATGGCAATTTACCACTGATGAGGACAAAAAATATTTATTATTAATTTTGAAAAAATATAGTAAAAATTGTCTTTTTATTTTAATTTTGTTTCTTTATTTTAAAAACTGAGTCAATATAAAGAAAATTGATTAGAGAAGGAAGTCGTTAGAGATTTCATTATCATGACGATTACGTGGATCATATTATAGTAGATCTTATATTAAAAACTTCGAATGTTAGGTTAGGGTTAAGCACTACTTTGTAGTATGGAGGTTAGATATCAGGAGGACTAACTTGACCGGAAAACAATAGAAAAATAGTTCAAAAAGTGTCCCGTTTTAAGTACTAAGTAACAGTTCAAAAACTGGCCAGAATAGCGCTAGAGTAGCAAAAGGATATGAAAGGAAATTTGTAGTTGTCGACGGAGTCAAGTGTGTTGTTTAATAACCTATAAAAAACTCGCTGTGAAACACGTTGAAAGTGATTCATAATTACGTGAATTTTTAATGTCTGTTAGTGATTTTTTTGTGTTATTTTATAAAAATTTTCAAAATAATAAAATAATTGTATGTAACAATTATAATAAAAAAACAATACATAATTACATAACAACGCGGATGTTTTTTTTTCCTTGCTTACTTCTCTAAATTTACCCTTTTGCTACAGTAGCGCCGCCACTATTTATGCCTTTCTATGGACACTTTTTGATACAGAGATGATGCTCCGGATATCTACTCTCCATACTTTGTAGGTACCTACATTTAAGTCAAGTATTGTAATTACATAAAAACGTTGTAAAATATTGCACCTTTTTGAGAAAAAATATATTTCGTATTTCGTAAAAAGACTTCGAAGAGATTCTTTTATTCTATTTTAAAATAAATGCCTCCGTGGCTAGAGCTTTTTATAAATTTGGGAATAAAATATGGAAAATTTCACAGTATCTATATTTTTTACCGTTTATTATAAAAATAGTTTATAAAAAACAGGTACAACATTTTACAAGCGAAATTTAAAAGTGAAAAATGGTTAAAAAGTTACGAAAAACGAAAATTTTATCCATTTTCGCACATTTACCTTTATATGATGCAAAATTTCATTTAAGAGAGCCTATTTTCCTTATTTTAAATTTCTTTTTGTATTTTTAAAAGTATGGTTGTCTACATTTCTGACAGTTTAGCCGAAGTAATTCGGGTTAAGTAAATGTTTTCATCTGTGTTTTTTCCAAATTTTTTTGGATTGACGATTGAAACATTACAGGGGGAAGGGGGTAAAAATAACCTCACTTTGGAGCTCAAAATTTTGCAAACGAGGCTTAAAAATGAAACATGGTAAAGGAACCCTCAACTTCAAGCACTTTAATTAAAACTCACATTAAAACTGGATCGGTTGGGACTCGAACCCGGATTTCTTCATGCACTTTCTAAGGACATTGCTTGAATAGAATGTGCTGCATAAAGAAATTTTCATTCTGATTTTTTTTTGTTGATATTAATAAATAAAAACACTTTACTTTGCAAAATACCACTTTTATTGTATATAAAAACTTATGACATGTTTCGGTCAATATGACCATTCTCTATACGTTTGAGAATGGGCATATTAACCGAAACATGTCATTAAAAGTGGTATTTTGCAAAATAAAGTGTTTTTATTTACTAATATCAAATATGGAATACCATAAAGTAACGCTCAAATCTATCAAATTTTTTTTTTTGTTATTATAATATTGAGATTTGTAGTCGTAGTAAGACCATACAGAATTCTATATTTATGAGCCGAAAGATGTAGGAATTACAGGGGGGGCAACGATGGACGGACAGGCAGACAGACGTAAACTGTAAGGATACTAACATTCTTTTTCGGGGCTCTAAAAATAAACGAAATCGGTTGGTATTCACTATGGATTTTCTCTAAGACAATAATAGTGTTTCCTTTAGAGTTTAGACAATATACATAAGATAATTTACTTAATGATACAATGATAATTTACTTTCTTTAATATAAATCACACACAGGGAACATTATATTATCAATATTATCACCATCTAAAGTACGTACATCTAAAAATACGTAATATGTGTATAAAAGTATTATACTATCTGTTGTTAGAACATTAATTTTAAAATAGACAGACGTAAAGGAAATATATTTTTGCTAATGTACATTACGGGAGTTATATAAAATATGAGGATTAAATATATGTATTGAATTTTCTAAAAGACTGTTGATATGCAAAATTAAAGAAAATGTAGGAAATACCACCTTTTAACTGTATCATTAATACCTCTATGATATATAATGTAAAATAGGTCATCAGATATAAAAATGAATAAACGTATTTTTAAAATAATTTATCACCGAAGGAAGAAACTTTTTTATGTCACCGAAGGAAGACATATTAATCTCGTTGTGTGATTATAGTGGGGGACAAATTAATAATAATATATAATATAATAAATAATTATAGAGTTGTACATGCATATATTGAATAAACGTAAGAGGGCTGTATTCTTACTGTATTATAGAGTTGTACATGCATATACATATTGAATAATCGCAAGAGGGCTGTCATTCTCTCTTACGTATTTAAAAAACGAGCCAAAAAACCATAAATTAACACTTTCACTGAGGTGACATTACTTAATGCGTGTCAAAAACACGCACTTGACGATTTTTTTTTATAAAACGTGAAATAAAATGAAGCAACATTAAAATGAATTTTGATGGACAGTGATAAATAATTAGTCCTCCTTACTTTTTGAAACTATTATTTTCGCTTATTACTACACCAGGCGTTTATATGTATGTACTTCATTTGAATAATATTGTTGTATACAGCCATTCTTTTGAAACGGACATGCCATCTTCACGCACTTTACACGCCTTCCAATAAGAAAAAAATTGAAGTTATCGTTTTCTTATAAATTTTCAATACTAAGCAAATAGACACAAATGTGTACACAATATTTGTACTGAATATAAAATACATAACATTATTAGTTTTAATGCTAGAAATGTGTTACGGACGGGACAAAGAAAGCACTGTCTTTTTTGTCACGTCCTTAACACCAACTTTATTAGCTCTAGCATTAAAACTAATAATGTTATGTATTTTATATTCAGCACAAATATTGTGTACATATTTGTCTATCTGCTTAGTATTGAAAATTTATAAGAAAAAAATTACTTCTATTTTTTTCCTTATGAGTGTAAAGTGCGTGAAAATGTCGTGTCCGTAACAAAAGAATGGCTGTACCAAAACTGTACGAAATATAAACTTGAAAAAACAATATTTTCATTTTTACTTTGTTGAATTACTCTTGTAGGGTTGAAAAGAAAGGTAGCGTTGTAATGTGCTGTTTGCATTAAATGTTGGGATATTTATTTAAGAATATTTTTACTTTGTTGTAGTTAAATACTTTTGACAGAAAAGTGAAATTCTTTTTACAGGTATCCATAAAATATTTACATTTTGTTAGTTAAATGTTCTGTTAAATCCAGTATGACTGTAAGATTTTCGGAGAACTGTTTTTCTACAGTTCCGAAGTAAAAATCTAAAAACTCTTATAATTTCGTCATGTTTGTTTAAGTGTTCGATTATCATATCCTGCATCTTTCGGTGTAGCAACATGAAACCTTCTATCTACATTGTCAAAGTGTAGTTCTTAATTTTTTTAAGTACTTTTCCATACTGGAAATTGGGAATTATTTGCACGTACCCTATCTTATTGAATATCGTTAGAAAGGGCTCGTAAAACGAAGTTGAGGTTCCTTTTACAATTTTACAATTTTAAGACTTATTTACGTAATATTGAGCTTCAAAGTGAAGTTTTTTGTTACCCCCTGCGTGCAATTTTACAGTCACGAAGGTAAGAAATTTGAAAAAAATGCAGACACTATTCAAAAAGAAAGTAATGATAAAATTTTGCATCGACGTATGTTTTGGTATTAGAAAACATTCCTCCAAAATTCAAGTTTGGATAATTAGGTCAAATACTGGAAAACAGATAAAATTTTCGTTTTTTGTAAGTAAGTCCAAAAATAATTTCACGTATTTCTATCGTTAGAAAATTTTTCAGGTCAATTCCACACTATAGTTTCGCTCTCGATTCGTTGTCGATACCCTTTCAGTTCAATAAAATCTCCTGAGTGGCAACGGAGTGGAGTGGAATCAAAAAAGTATTCATACCATCGGTGCAAGTCATATGATCTCGCTTCGATAAAATATTCTCCGAAATTGAATCGTGATCGGATCTCGTATTTGAATTGTAGCGATGGTGTGGTAAGAATATTTTATTGAGTCGAGAGCGTATTGTGGGCGACACGATAGTGTGGAACGGGCCTTAAAATGGAGTTAAGGTTGATTCGATTATTATTCATTTTTAATCCACGTTTGTGGTTTAAAAAGGGAAATAATCTGAAGGAGACAAATTATCACATAACTGACCCTTATAGTATACATGCGCAAGAGTAATATATGGTTGAGTATATTTATGTATTTTTATGATAATATGTAAAAAAATGTACTTAAATGCCATATATTTTTTTTCGAAAGCTATGAAAAATTTTAGTCACTGGGGAACATTAGAACATTTAAACTATGTTCATTATAGTGGTGAGACAAATGCTGGTAAAATAAATATCGTTTATTTAAATTGTTGCGAACTGTATACGAAAAAACAACCCATTTATTTAATTTATCAAAAAAGGTAAAAATTTACAAAAAAAGTTGCTTTCAAATTTTCGTGCATGTGAGAGGAAGGTAGTAAACCTACATTGAACATACACAAATGAATTAGTCGGATAAAATATACATATGTAATATACAATAAATTTTGTAAGACGTCAACCGTTCAGTTTTAATATAAAAGAGAAAATATTTAAGCCAGAATCTAATGGATATTAGAAGAAATTTTGAGTAAAAATATAAAGAACCTTAAAAAACTAAAATATTCAGAAATTACTCTTTTTGAAGTTAAAGGCAGCTTGAATTTTTTTTTCTTACAATAATCATCATTAAGATGTATTAAGGGGAGGTTTACTTGAGAGTCCTTAAAAACGATGTACTTTTCTGGAATTTTTTTCTGAAAGACGGAAGCAAATATCCATTTCAAATGTTGTACACATATTTATTAAGTATTAAACTATACAAAAAAAAAAAAAAAAAAAATCAAGGAAAAATATAAAAAGCGCAGTGTGACGATCCGAAAATCCGATGCCTTATTGGTAGACATCATAGCGCCGGTAATAAACCACTGAAATCCAAAAACAAAAACGATTTATAAAATATATGAACAGTACCGCCACCTATACCTATAATATCAGTAAATCGCTGAAAAAAAAATGGCGGACGTGTGAACTTTTGATTACGATTTTTGCCCTATATTTCGCTCTTTAAAGTAAAATAAAAAAAAATTTTAAAAAATATTAAAAGTGTATCGGACTTAGGTATAGGTGCCGGAGAATTGAATTATCTTTAAAATAAAAAAATAAAAAAAGGATCCATTGAGTAGTTTTTGAGTTATTGTGTCCACCAGTTCCAAAAATGTGGTTCCGAGATATTATAAAATATATATAAAGAAACGTATTTTCAAAATTTTATATTTAATACTCATTATTGCGTGATTTTTTTTTTTTTTTTTTTTTTTTTTATAATCGAATTCAAAAAATCGAATTTCAAGTAAACCTCCTCTTAAACTTGCGATCATGTTTGAAAAAGGTTTTAGTGGAAGAGTCATTTTTTTCATTTAAATTATCTTCTGTGATTTTAATTAATTTGGAGAATTTTTTCAAAAGTAGATATAAACGTATCTAACACCGGTTGAATTATCGATTTTATATTTTTAATTAAAATATTTGTTTCAATGTCTTTGAGACAACTATGCTCCGGTGAAGCACCAGTGGCGTAGCGTGCCTTGGAGGGGCTCTGTATCAAAATTAGTTGGGGGACCCAAATGAAGGGTAAAGATTTCTCACAAAAGAAACAAAAATGCTTGCATTAAATTAAAATAAATATTTATTGATTATAAGTTATCGCTTCCTCCTAGAAATTGAGCTAGCCAAACAATTTAAATTAAATATACACTTTTCTGGCCTTTTTTCGGCAAATTGGTTTATTAAATCATCTATAGTTGAAGACGGTTTCAATTTTTTTTAAATATCTGCCTCTATAGACAATAGTGACAAGTCTCATAGCCGTTTCTGCCCCATCGAAGTCCTTAGGTAATTTTTTATCAGTTTTAATTTTGAAAAACTTCTTTCAACTGTTGCGCTTGTAACTGGAAGGGTCAAGAATAGAAAGCATGCTGTTATTACCTCCGGAAAACTGGATGCAAGGCTATTGAATTTTATCAGCAATAATTCCATGAGCTCCTTAATGGAATGAATTTTTTGAATTTCAGAAATTAAGCATGTTTTCAGTGCAATTAATTGTTCATAAAGATTAACTGAGATATCTTTACTGTATTTAGCCGACAATTTTCCGGAAGCGTTTTTTATCACTTCGTTTGAAGAAGATAGGAGTTTCTCCGGTTGTAATACTTCGAACATATTACTCAGGTCACAAAGGCTCTGCAATCTGTTTAGTTTGAGAAATTAATATATCTATAAACAGCAATAGTATACATTGACATTGAAATATGATTCCGGGTCTGAAATTCTCTCGTATGACAGTTTTATTGTATGTTTTTTTTCCCGGGAAGCACGAGATTAAGTGACATTGTGGATAATATTTTACTAATTTTTGCTTACACACGTTAGGGACCTCTGTAGTTCGGGGGCCCCGTATCATTGATAATGCTGATACGGCGGTACCTACGCCCCTGTGAAGCACGCACGCAATAAAATATGATATGATACTGAACTTATTTTTATATTTTAAAAAATTTTTTAATTTTATTGATATTGTCTAAAAATTGTATCTCAAACTATTAAAAAGTATATCTACTCTATAAATTAGTAATATGCAATGTTCTTTTATTTATACTGAATCACCGAATTTGTTGATGCGTTGCTCGTTTAATTTTGACGCTTCAAATGTTTGTACGAAACCGAATGAACTAAAGCAAACAGCAACTTTTAGGCCCGATCGACACTACAGTGCCGATATCAGTACGCTTCCGCTCCGGTCTCGCTCTGATATAATCTTTGTTTTGTTCATACTACCGTGCTGATATTATGCTGGCACCTATTAGTTCTCCATTCACATTATAATGCCGCTCTGGGTACGCTCCCAGTTCGGTCTCAGTTCAATACAAATATTTTTTCATAACAACTAAATCCAAGCGGAGCGGAGTGGAATCAAAAAAGTGTTCACACTATCGATATAGGTTTGATATCACTCAAATACCGCTCCGATAAAATATTATCTGAGTGGTATTGGTATTGGAGCGATATTGGAGCGAGAGCGTACCTCGACTGATATCGGAGCGGTATCGGAACGATGATGTGAATACACTCATTGTTTCTTGTGTAAAAATATTTTATCGAATCGGAAGCGTAGCGATATCGTACCGAATGCGGACAGATAATGTGAATCGGGCCTTAGTTATCATGTGCGAGTTGTGTTTTTGAACTTCTGGTATTGCATCACGAAAGCAATGATTGATTTCTGAAATTTACCCTTTCTTCTGATGACATCTTTTCTGGAACTGAGGAAAAGCAAACGAAAAAAAGGTTTAATTGTAAGAGGATAAAAAATATAAAAATTTCTTACAATTTTTAAAGCCTGATAAAATTTTATCAAAATAATACATTCTTTTTAAATAAAAAAAAAAAAAAATAGTAATAACGTTATGACATAAAATTATATTTATTGGCGTTCCACAATATTTAAATAAATAAATAAACTTTTACCAAATAACCGTTTAATATATGAGGGAAAAAGTGTACCTGAAAAAATAAACTGTATGCTTTGTTATTTCGGGTGGAAATCAAAGCTTTATTTAATGAACCGTATACCCACTTTTACCCATACCCCACAAATTTTTACCTTAAAATGTTAAAAACATTGGAACGGAAACATTTTTATAGATTAAATTTTTTTCTGACAATCTAAATCAATGATGTTCTATTAAAATACACACATAAACACAATTTTTATTTTCTAAAACATCCCACTTTTTACATTTTTTTTGATAAACTTATTCAATTAATTTTTTGTTTTTATCTTTTCGTTTTTTCCACTGTTTCAACTTTTCGGTCATGTATTTTTGTGACGTTCTCATGAATTTTTTATTTGTCGTTTCTTTCATCGAATGTATCAGTATGTATTAATACATTAATCAAATTTGTGATGAAAATTATTTAATGCAGTGTCCGATACTTTTGGGTAAAAGAGCAACGGTTATTCTTAGGATTTCGTAATACAATAACGACTTCCTTACAAATTCGTACCTGACCATTTTAAAAAAATCATTAATTGATTTTTTTATACTCATATAGAAAGTAAAATATTCAGATAATCATACTATTAACAAATTAACGACTAAAAGCAAGAAATATATTTTATCCCGAGAATTGTGAAAAATTCTAATTACTCAATTACTCGTTTAAACATTATAATTTGAAAATCGATAATAGGTGGTTATAAAAATAAGGAGATTGACAATGCGTTATTAATTGTTTTATTGAAAAAGGTATGGGTTAACGTGAAATTTTTAAATTAGAAATGAGAAAAGCGGAATATACTTGACAGGGTATAGACAACACAACGGCTAGATGATATTTATAATAATTCTTTCTGGTAGAATAACTACCCTTAAACAAGCTCGATGCTGAAACAGACTGGATTTATTTAAATTATTTTTATAAAATAGTATTTCGAATAAAGAGAAACAGACATTTTCAAAACATATAACCCTTTGTAAATGAAATGTCCTTTACAATATCCTTAGTTAAAATGTTATTTCTTTAAGTTTAGAGACATTCCAGTTGACAATAAATTTTTTAGGTCTCGCAAAAATTTATTATTGGTTATATATATTCTCTTTATGAAATAGTTGTGCTCCTGTTATATTATTGCAAAAGTAAAGATACACACTCATTTGTCGCAAATATAGAATGTACGAATGTGAATGCGAAATGCAAAAATAAACAAGTCGTCAAGTGCAAGTTGTACTTGCGCTAACAGTGTTCCGTACAATCAGTTGGATTTATGAATTTGTTGTAACAGGATGTGAAAGTGAATGAAATATTTCTCTTAATGAGTAAATTTTATTCTTAAAGTAAACTGTATTTTCAATTTCAAAAGATCGTATGTCGTGTTTTGTGTGTTTTTATAGGTCACTTAGAAAAGTGGAAAATCGGGAAAAGTCAAAAATTAAACATTTTGGTGCAACTCGAAAACGCAAAGCAACCTTGACCTAATATTGCAGCTATGGAATACATGTGCAAGGGCGACCCCTACCATGGCACCCAGGTTGGACCTTAGGCAGATTCACTTATCTTATCCGGAGGGGTCCTTTTTGAATGTCGAGAAAACGTTATGTATGCGAATCTTTTATACATTGCGAATGCGAAAGTAAATGTTTGTCACAACCCCAATTGATACACATAAGTGATAAATACTCTAGTGACAATAGTGGATATGCTGCGGTATTTATAACATATGTAATGGTAAGTACATACGTGTAAAGTTGTTCGTTTTGTTTATCAACTTGCCAATAAACAACATCCAACCTTTTATTATATAAAGAGTGGTTCAGAATTATGTACCGTAATTGCTGGAGCTGATAGTATCTAGGGATTGTAATACCGGTAAACTGGTTTACCGGTTTACCGGTAAATTACTAAAAATTCCATAAAAATTTTACCGGTAAATTGCTGATTTTTTACCGGTAATTCGGTAAATTAAAAATAATATGTTTGAAGATTTTTTTAAGTTAATTTTATTTCATAGAAGAGTGATTCAGTTTATTGAAGGTAAATGTACACAATAAAATTACCCCTTACTGTATGTGTAACCATAATAAACTAGTCTATGATACAATAAAATCGCACAATGCAATGGCCAGTTTTAAAATACATATGAATACAATAAAACGTCCTTTTCGTATTTACTTACATAATATTATTCAAATCAGCTGTATATTTTCCAAAATAATTAAACATTACGTTAAATGATTACATTGTAAGAAGAGGTAAGTAAATTTTTATTACAGGTACCGTAGTATATATAATTGATTCATACTTTAGGATTACTTAACAAAATGTAAAATTATTTTTTCAATAAACAATAATAATGGGCGGTATATGTCTATGAAGGAAACTATAGGATACCTGCAAAGTTGTCGGAAATCAAACAGATAAAATTACCGAAAACGACTATTGGACTTTCCAAAATTTTTGTAATCATAAGTACACGTTCAAATACTGATATATAATGACGGTATATAATGATCTTAATAAAATATTCTAAGGGTTTTTTTCTTTTTTTAATATTTATTCTTATATTTTCTGTGCTTTAAAAAATACTGGTAAATTACCGGTAAACCGGTTTTGCTACAAAAAATTACCGAATTACCGGTAAATGAAAAAGTCGGTAAATTTAGAATCCCTAATAGTATCTATGTTCAAAAAAAATGGAACCTTTTCATCTACACTTTTTTCCCAAAACTTAATAATAAAGGAGTTAAAGTAGAGGGGTAAAATGTAGAGGGGTGGAACAAAACTGACTTGTTTTTTTCTAAATTTTTTAGCGATTTTGATTACTGGATTCATATTTTAGGTGCGTGTATGAACATTAGGATAATTAAATTTATGGTATCAATTATTCCATCACTTATAAATAGGGGATAATTTGGAAATAGATACTTCTACTTTAAATTACTGAAAACGGTATGATTTATCGAAATGTAACAAGTACACATTTTTTGCGTTAAATTGTCTGAGGAATCATACTGTCAAGAATTTTGTTTAAATAATTGCAAATTTAAAAAGAAAAGACGTGATAACTCATACCTGCCACCCAAAACCACCCCTTGGTCATAGGTGGTCGAATAAGTGTTAACATAAATTTAATTCTCCGAATGCAAAATACGTTTCCCTAAAATATCAATCGGTTATTCAAAGCCGTTTGGAAAATATTTAGGAAAAAATGGTTTTCGTTTCACTCCTTTACAGGGTTGTATCTCCTCTATTATTGAGTTTTGGAAAAAAGCGTATATGAAAAGTTACCATTATTTTTGAACGTACTATCAGCTCTAGCAATTACGGTACATAATTCTGGATCACCGTGTATATGTATAATATGCGTAAATAGTTTAAGAATGTGTGGTTGCACAGATGTTACCAGTAAAATTCAAAATTAATTTCAGATATTTTATGGGATAGCTGAGTTAACCTAAAAGCCAAAAATTTATTATTTGACTACTACTAACCACCACTGGAATAAAATGACATAAAAACTTATAGTTAGTATATTGTACAACCCATATCAACTAACTTTACCTATTAAAGGCAACCACTCTTTATGTCAAAAAAATTAAAATTTCATGGTTTATAACATGCCTGTGAGTACAACTATTATAGTTGAAGGTATTCGATTTTAATCGATGATCTGGTAACTATTAATGATGCATTCTAATGCCCGGCGGCATGTCTTTAAATCAAATCTATAGAAAAGTATTAATCATATTTACATGAAATTAGGATTACGAGGTTTACGTAAAATTTAAGAAAAATCTTATAAAATATTTGAAATTATGGAAGCGCAGTGAATAACGTTAAAAACGTTATATATGCTTCCAGCGCTTCCACTGTTTGTTGGGTTTTAGTGTACGTGCACACAGCAAGCGAGTAACAGCAGTGCGATGCCGAGCGAGTACATGCTATTTTTTTAAACACATACATTTTAATGTACATGTTCAAACACATGGCCGATCCAAACCGTTGCCGAGCGATGCGATGCGAGTCCGGACCGAGCTGATTTGCTAATGTCAAACAAGTTTGATATTTTTCAAGCAGTTTGAAACTGATTTCGTTTATTGTGCTATCTGTTTTATGTTTTGTCGTATTTATCGTTTGTTTTTTCATTGTTGATGCGTTTTAGTATATAATATACATATTATATAATATTTCTTTTGTATTATTTAAAACAATATAACAAATAATATGATAAAAAATGGACATCGAATTATTAATAAATGAGATTTATTTACGCCAAGCATTGTGGAGTCCAAGACATAGAAATTACCACAACCAAGATTATGTTACCAGATTATGGCAGGATATTTCAAAAAAATTAAATTTAGATGGTTTAATAATTAAATTAAAATATGATCGAAGGTACTACAAGTCATTCTAAAATACCCCCAAAATTTTTGTGGATCTTGTCGTAGCTGACGTAGAAAATGATAAAATTCACGATGTTCATACCTATTTTTATTTATTTCGTGGACCCAGTGCGAAACATTTCTAAAGAGCCTTTTTTGTCTTAAAGGTAACTTTCCAAAAAATAAGTATAAAAAATAAAATTGTTCATTTTAAATAATTAAACTTTACAGAAACTTTTGTACAAAGAATTATTCAATATAATACAATTCCGATGTGTATAATAATGTATAAATAATAATTATGAAAAATAAACTGACAGTTGCAGTGATCTGTCAAATTCAGCAAATCACAAACAGCACAAAACAGCAAGCAGTATGAACACTAGCTAGATTCAGACTCGCTCGGTCTCGCTCGGCACGGTAACGCTCGGTCCAGCATCGCACGCAGTGTGGACGACTACTTATACATTTTGTTATGCAACTGAATAGAAAACGTCTTTATTACGTTCCCAGCGCCACCACTAGTGCTATAACGATGACGTTATGAGTATGATAAATAGTACATGGTGATAAATAGTAAACTCAATTTATAAGAATTTATCACACTTATAATGTCAGCGTTATAGCACTAGTGGTAGCGCTGGGAACGTTATAAAGACATTCGATATTTTTCTAGTCAGTTACATAACAAAATATATATAATTCAACAAATAATGGAAGCGTTGTTCCTGCATACGGTTTTTAACGTTATACGTACACAGCGCTCCCACAATTTAAAATATTTTATGAGATTTTTCAACTATAAGGTCAAAGAAATACCTAATTTAGGTACATCTGATTCTCCATATGTTAAGTCTTCATAATTTGCTGTAATAATTTTAAGATGTAACTAAAGTTTTAATTTTCCCGGTTATCTTATGTGAAAAATTATCAATCTTTACCCATTTCTTTTTGAAAATAGTTTAAAATTTAGTTACAACACTAAAAAATATTTTGAGGGAAAAATCAATAAAAAAAGAAAACATACTCCTAGTAATGAACATACAATTCTATTCTAATTTAACAAACAACAATTCGTCTCTCATATCAGTGGTAGCCGATGGGGGTAGAACATAAAACTTTTACAAAAAAAAATCCTTTTATTTGTATATTATAAAGTCAATGGTAAGTGGTATGTACATAGTGGGCGCACATATCTGTGCTTGTTGTATGTTAAGTGCACTCTCATAGAAAAGTTCAAAATACTTGTACACAACACGGAGCTTAATGTGATATTTTCAAAGGGTTCATGTTGTTTGTTGTACAGTAGATTCTCGATACTTGTACATTCTACACTGAAGTACGTAAAATACTAACAAAATTATCATTCAATCATTCCATTAATAAAAATTTTTGTTATCAGACGTTTCTTTCAGAAATAACTTCATTAATATGTAAATGTCAAAACTGTTCTAGTATTGGATTTCTTTTACCTTATACAAATTTAATTTTTTTCTACGACTTTCCAATTAACATTCAATTTTTAAGAATATTACTGTAAGAATACTTGGAGTGTCATGGAATATTAAGGCCCGATCCACACTATCGTTCCGCTCTCGGTACGATATTGCTACGCTCCCGATTCTATAAAATATTCTTACACAAGAAACAATGAGTGTATTCACGTCATCGTTCCGATACCGCTTCGATATCAGTCGCGGTCCAGTTCCGCTCCAATACCAATACTACTCAGGTAATATTTTATCGGAACGATATCAGACTTGTTATGACTTGTACCTATAGTGTAAACACTTTCTTAATTCTACTCCGCTCCGCTTGCATTCAGTTGTTACGAAAAGATATTTGTATCGAACTGAGACCAAACTGGAAGCGTACCGAGAGCGGCATTATAATGTGAATGGCGGACGAATAGGTATCAGCATGCTATCAGCACTGTAATGTGGATACAACAACATTATATCGGAGCGATGTCGGAGCGGGAGCGTACCGATGTTGGCATTATAGTGTAGGTCGGGCCTAATTCTTCTCATTCAATTTTCAGTACCCTATTGTTAAAATACAAATTTTAGAACTGTGCTGAATAGCGAGAATTTCCTGTACATGTCATGTATATAGTTGAACTTCTTGCTTTTTTTTTTGAAGTGTCAGAGAAAACAAACATTCCAGTCAGTCCGTGCCTACTGTGTCATGGTAGTTAAGTCGCCATTGTGAATTACAACAACATATTTTTCTATGACCTACTATTCAGATACTTTTCACTATATTCTGACTGGCTCTGATATTCACTTACTCTCTGTTTCAATGTAACTTGACTTTTTTTAACAATGAAAAATATAGGTTTCTTTTCATTATTTTGTATGTGACTAATTCATTATGTTTTTAAATTTTATTTGCATTGTGTCTACTGTACCAAACGAAAGCCTAGGTCTACAACGTAGCAACGAAAAACAAATGAAATAAAAACAAGAGAATACGTTTATAATGTTGAACTAAATTAAAATTACCATATATCGGTAGTAAAAAAGCAAAAGGCGATCCATCTGCAGTTTTTATTTAAATTGCTTTTTTGTCAGAAAAAAGGACTAAAAAGTAGTATCTTTGACATGGCAAAACGGTATAACTCTGGCTCAAGGACACTAAAGTTGACAGAATGAGAGCTATCTTTGTATTCAGTGGATATGAATATGCCACAAAGATCTATAAGCATATTCTTTCTCCCTTCTGCCATGTTATATTAAATTTAATATGAATGATTATATTAATGAATTTATTTGTTATTTTCTTTATCTTGATCTTTTTTTGTTTGTTAATTAACTAAAATGTAATAAAAAAAATTTTTTTATTCAAATATTCGTTTTTAATTTATTAAATATTAGCAGGATAAACCAAGTTAATTTTACAAAAGAGTTGTTTTAAGGCAAAAGGAGCCATCTGTGATAATTTAGAAAAATTCCGAAAAGAAAAAACTCTCCATATATTTATGAGGCGCTAATGGAAATATTAAACACTTCATCATCTCAACATCGACAACATCTTCAGTCAAAATTAGCACAATATTCTTTAGGGGAGTTGATTTATTCAAGACAAAAGTTTATACTTATATCAAAAATACTAATTTAACAGTAAATGGAAACAAAAGAAAGAAAAAGAAAAGATTACCTAGGTTACGATGAAAATAATATTTAAAAATTTAAATGTTAACTTCAAAACTTTTTTACTAAAATTTCACTTTAGAAAAGGATAGTAGTGAAGTTTAATTACGGAGGAACTGAACATAATTATAAAAAGTCCACCAGGGTTCTCGGATCCTGAAAAGGATCTAAAATTGAATTAATTTTAAAACCATCAATATGGGAATCTATGGAAAGATCTTAAAGTCTGAAAATTAGATATAATAATAATATGGTTACTTTCGTGTCGTTTGGCGAGCGGAGCGAAGCATTACATGGAATTAACCTTTTATAGAATTTTAAACTGGTTGGCGAGCGAAGCGTAACACTTTAAAGAATTGATTTCAAGTTAAATTTGCCCGATTTGTTTCGGAATAACTGTTTTAAAGTAGCTTTATTCACAGTTAGGATAATTTTACACGAATAAAACTGGAGGACATAGTCAAAGGAGGTCAAGAATAAATTAATGAATACATGTTTAAACTTTTTGAAAATTAATCCTGTAAAGAGTAAAATAGGGAATAAACGCAAAAAAAATGGAGGAGAGGTCAAAGTTTACATTTTCAACGCCTACTATTCTAGCGTCTCTAACAATGAGTCAGTTACTTTAGGAAATGTTCAAATATAATGCAAACAGACCTATAGGGAATGTAGGCGTAGGGATTTAAATTTTCCAGTAGGAATAGGGAGGATACTTTAGAGTAAAGTTTACAAAATATTAGGTATTTTAAAAATATATAAAATTTGAGAATTTTAAATCAACATAATTTTTTTACTTCTATACCAAATTCGTTGACACCTTCTTAATAGGCTTACTTTAGATTTTTAGTCTATGTTATATGCTTGAAGAAATGACCAATTAGTTTTTAATTTTCAATTATTCCTAGATAACTATCCAAAGAGAGAAATTAAAAATAAGGAGAATTGATGAGTGAGCTTACCAATAAATAAAGCCTATCATTTCAGCTTATGATAAGAAAATAGGGGCAAAATATTTTAGCAAACTTGTACCTAAAAGGAATTACCTTTACTAAATTATGAAATTCACGCTTGCGAAGCCGCAGGTAATAGCTAGTTTTACTATTTTACCTTTACATAAATAAACATAACTTTTTGAAACATATCTTTGTTATACGTTTTAAATGTTATAAAATGTCGTTTAAAAATTACCTTCTTCAACAAAATGATTTCATTGATATAAAAATGTTTTGGAAGAAGCACTTATTTAGGTAAGAGGAAAGAATATTGACATGCTATGTGTTGAAAAGTGTCACATTATAATATAATATGTTATTTTGTGTACTTTTTTTTTTTTTTTTAAAAAAAAAGACAATTTGATGTTCATTCCAGCCGGTTTTAATATTACAAGTGAATTATAAATAAATATAGGTCAAATTAACTGAAAATGGTCTGACGTCATTAACAAATGAAGCAAAATTAGACGAATGAACTTAAATTACTAGAATTACTCTAAAATAAGAATAACAAAAAGGAAAAGAGATGGTCTGTCAGATAAATTCATTTGTTTGATGACGTCGAAGCCTTTTTAGTTGAATTGACCTATATACTCTGTGCTTTTACTTAATATTTATGTATATAAAAACATAAATGTAAAAATAAAGTATATTCTGCTAAAAGTTTTCTATATAGTTTTATTTTCTTTATTAAAATATTTTTAAAGTAAGTTTCATTTTTATATTTTATTAGTAGATATTGACAAATTGTAAAATGCATGGCAACTGACAAGTTCCTCCATTCGCTTCTACGATTCTTGATGTTATGAAAGCTTCCATCGTAACGTATAAAAATATCGTAGTGACAGATAAAAAATAAATGTTATTTTTTATTTGACAAATTCCTATTCGTTACTTTAAATTCAAAATTTATGGCATACAGTGTGTTTCGTGATTTTCGTTGTTTCAGCAAACGAATCTGACGAAATTTAGTTCAAATATTACAATTGTAAATTCGTATCCACAAATTCGAGTCTCCTAATCACCCGTAATGGTAAACGGTGTACGTAAAACATAAAAAATAATAGTGTGGTCTCGACTGTTAACAAAAAAAAATTATTAAAGATAGTTTTAAATATTTTCATCTATAGCACTCTTGGAACATAAACGTTTCCTTATCGGAGTTCAGTTTTATCAACTAACACGTAAATCGTATACATATATGTATAAAAACGGGACACTTTGTATATGTAATTTGCTACTTTGGTAAAGTTTAATTTACTTTTGAAACAGTAAATGAGGAATATCTGATTCTATTGATAAAAAAAGACACTTTTCTTTTTTCTTAATTTTGAAATATTTGCAGAAATTTATGTAAAATTTTCTAAAAGATATATTAAATTTCGCAGTTTGAATTAGTTTTTTTTTTGGGATTGGAGAAAATATTACCTTCAATAAGAAGAAAAAATTAGTTTTCAAGTCTGACTTATGAGCTCGCATTTATATTAATTTTTTTCGACGATGTCAATATACATTCGTTACTGTACGAATAAATTGCAATATCGTGACTGCGAAAATTCAATATCATAAATAGTAGCATTGGGAATCATTTTAAATTTAATATTTTAAATTAAACTATATAAAAAAAAATATTTCTACGTATACATTCATATACTTTCTTATGTTGGTTTGATCAGAGGCGTAGCCAACAAAACTGGCGCCCGGTGCGTGACACTTTATTTGCGCCCCCCTTAACTTCTAAAATTTTAAAAATTTTAGGTAGTGGAAGGGTGTATTTAAAATTTCGGATTAAATTTTTCCCTAAAAGTTGCCTTAACAACCTTTTTTTGCTAGTGATTTGTTTGTATGTCTCTATATTTGGAGTTATAACCTAAAAGTAATTTCATAATTTTTCTACATTTTCACGCTCCCCCTATTAGCTTTTGGCGCCCCTCTCAAAGTGACGCCCGGGTCGTGATAGTACTCCTTGCACCCCTCTCGCTACGCCACTGGGTTTGATTATATTTCCTATTGTGTTCAATCGCTTCTAAAATTTTTCAGTTACAAGTTATTCTAGTACATTTATAGATTCTTATATGCTATTAAATGGGACTATTTTGAACAAAATTTGTAAATTAATAAGAAACACATTTTATGTAGTGTTGTTTTTAAATAGAAAAACACATTTAACTAAAACCGTTTTGCAAAAAAGTTAAAATAAAATTTTCTCAAAAAAAATAAAATAGGGTTGACCGGGGTAATTGTGAATAAATTTTCATGAATTGAAATAAAAGCGTTGTTTTATTTTTTATTTTATACATCACATTATGGTTGATTTATTTTTAATTCTACATTATTCAGGATGCACCACATAAATTTTGAGCAAATTCGTATGAAATACAAAAATTTTATAAGCCATTCACATTTCTCCGGTGAGGTTTTGCAAATCTTATTAATTTTGGGGTAAAAGTGAATGCCATCAGAAAAATTATTTAGAATGGATTACAACAGAAGTGAGGTACATCAGAGTAAAGCCTAACTCAAATTCTTCACATTTATCCAACTTTCAAATTTTTCATCATACTTTAGCGGTCACAGTTTCTCTTTGTTTAATGCAAGTAACGCATACCTAAAATTTTTACAAAAAATCAAGGTTAAATAAAAATAACAAAAATTGTAGGAACAAATTTATTACAAGCTAAAAATGATATTTTGATGATATTTTGTCATTTTATCATATAAAAAATAAAAAAATTACATGATTTTCACACAAAAACAAGGAAAATAAGACTTTTTCAAGGAAATACATTGAGTTTACATTAACAAAAAGCAACAATCTATTCGGCCTAATACTGTAAATGAAAAAAAAAAAATGGTTTTGTGTTAATCCTACTGCCCTTGGTCACTCACAGAGACATTGAAAACAAGCAATTTTTCTGTTTTTGCAAGTTGTTATTGTGTAAGGGAGCACAGCAATGATTTTGTAGATTGATACACAAAACATATTGCTCTTTACACAATTTTTTTTTGTATTGTTTGTACAACGGACACTTGTACAATAATGTCACCATCATCTTCATCAACATTTGTAACTCCGAAAAGGATACTACTGAAATTTTTGACCGAATGGGGGCATTTGTGAATGACGTTCACAATTACCCCACAATTTTAAAATCATGGGGTAATTGTGAATTGGTAATAAATTGTCCAATTTTTTAGCAGTTAATAAGGAACCCTGTCAGGATTTAGACCACTGCTTTAGAAGTACTTTTAACCATTTCTTACCTTTTAAAAAAATAAAATGTATTTAAAAAAATTTTTTTTGAGGATTGGTCGAAGTATACACAAAATTTTGCAAGGGTTTTTTCAAAATAAAAAAAGATACTAATACTTGGAGAATTGTTATCAAATTTTAATAGTATATTAAGAAAGGACAGAAAAACATACTAACAATAAGGCCAGGCGCACATTGAGCTGTGTCACGCAGTAAAGGCAGGGCAGGGCAGGGCAGAGCAGAAAAACACGTGTGGTTGAGCGCACACTGAGACGCAGTTAACGCAGGCAGGGCAACGCAGTTTCTGTGACTCTTGTTGTAGAACGAGATAGCACGAATTTAAAAGCAGAGCAGAGCAGAGAACCACTATTTTTTTTCAATTTCTTCAATTGTTTTCATTTCGACGAAATAAAACCAACTAAAACTCGATAACGTGTTACAATGTCGGGCAGCATCGCGCAGTTTCTGTGTCACATTCACGAGTGCCACATCGGTTTCGTGCGATGCAGTGCTGCTCTGCTCTGCGTTTCAATTGGCGCTGTCTCGTTCTCATAGAGCATCTAGAGAGAAAATACATATTTCTATACTACTGGAACCTGTGTAACCACTTGAGATAGAAAATATGTTGTATACGTGCACGGTGTTTACTTTGTATTTGTGCGGTAAACTCTGTTTGTGTGAGTAGTGATAGCCGTCACGTGACCTTTGGTTCACATACATGTATGTGATGTGTGTGATACCACAATGCTACTTGTGCCGGTTCAACAATCAAATTTATTGTTGCTTGACTGACTTACACTGAACGACGGGTACTGAGCAACTGACACCTAAGCAGCCTAAGATGCACATACTTCCACATAAGTGATTGCAGAAAAGAGACAGTTATATTCGTTCTATTTGTTCTGTGCTCGTTCTACAACACGAGCCACAGAAACTGTGCTGTCCTGTCTGCGTTAACTGCGTCTCAATGTGCGGCCGGCTTAAGAGTTGATTTTTAACAATATTAATGTTGTTTTAGAAATTATAGGCGTCGTTCACAATTGCCCCAATTCACAATTACCCCGGTCAACCCTAATAAAAATTACTCTGTGCTTATATATATATATATATATATATATATATATATATATATATATATATATATATATATATATATATATATATATATATATATACAGTTTTATTTTTATATTAGTTTTTCTTTTTTACTTTTTTCCAGTATTATACCTTATAGGATTTTTTAAACATATTTGGTGAATTTTCATAAGTAATTTTCACAAAAAAAAAAAACAAAAAATATAACAATGTTTCTTTTTAATATTAATAGATTTGAGCGTTACTTTATGGTATTCCATATTTGTTTATTATTTACAATGTTTCTTTTTTTTTTATTCAAAGCCAAGTTTTGTATAAAAATTGATAATTAACTGCAAAAAAGATAACTGCAAGTAATTTATTTGTACTGGTCTAAGACTATGAAAATGGTGACGATTTTTATAAAGTGGGCCGAAAATGACAAAATTGAATGTCAAATATGACTCGACGTTTTGAGTAAATTAAAACAAAGGCTAAAGGTAGACGTCAGTAATATTGATAAAATTGTAGAGAAAGGGAAAAATTTGTCAGTTAAATAACTTTCAAGCTGTTGAGATTTGGAATTTTTATACTCTGAAATTACACGCATACCCTGTAGTTTGTTTAGTCGCTCCGTTTCGTGCCGAAGTTACCCTGTCTGAAACAAACATACGGAATTACCAAGTCCCGTAACCCATTTCTTCAATGTTATTTCCTCAGATAATTTTTAACTTAATGTTAATAAACAAAACATTTTCGGTTAACGTCTGTTTTCACTGTAAATTTACATACATATTTGTTACAAAATGAAAGTACCCAATCGAATTTCATTTTGAATGAAAACGATCATAGATATTTATTTACCAATTTTCTTTATCCAACAATAATTCCCTTTGTCCTTTTCAGTAGATTAAATTTAAATGAAGAAAATGTAAATATCCTATAACTTGTATTAACACCATTTATATCCAGTGGCGTAATTATAACAGGGCATGTGGAGCAGTCGTTCTGGGGTGCAGGACCAAAAAAGGGTGTAAAAAGAAAAAAAAGGTCGAAAACGGCAAGGGAAAATGAAAAGTAATACCCTACAACAATTTTTTTGTCATTAACAAGCACGTAGTTGCTAATGTACCAAATGTTATCAGCCCTGATATTATCAGAGGCAGTTTGCTGTTTCTAACTTTACGTGTCCCCACAGTAACTGCCTGCAGAAATCCTTTGTTAGACTGAAAATTATCAAAAATTACTTAAGGCCTTACATCTAGCTGACTTACCAAAACATGAGATTTTTTCAGACTTTTCTTTGTGAAAAGAGAAGATCAAATAAAGTGAAATTTCGAAAGTTTATTCCATATAGAGATGGGCGACGGGGAAATTCCCATTTGGGTACTTATTGGGTATTTTCCCAGGAAAATTCTCGAAACCTGGGTAAAAACGATTACTTAGCTGTGCTTCTTTGCAAATGTGTTTTCAATTAGATCTCTGTATATTTGTCAATTGTGCGTGAAGGTTTAAATAAAATAATGTTGAAGACCATTTACATATTTCAAATGATAAAGGTACAAAATATACAAATTAACATTAAAAATGAACAAGTATCAATATAAAATTAAATTTTTTGTCAGTATTATGTTGTAAATGATAATCAGTGTTATATAAATTATTAAAATAACATTACCGATGTTACCATTAAGAAATGAAGAAACTAAAAATCAACAATGTAATTTTCAAACAAAGTTATTTAAATTATTAATTATATATGTATAAAACCACAGTACACATATAATATAGCACTGCAAATGAAATAAGCAAATTCTGTTTAAACTACTGTCCAATATCATAAAACCACTTCAGTACATATTATGTATGTCGAATCAACTTAAGATGACTTTTCAACGAAGTTTGCAACTAATTTAAATTTATTCTCAATGTGTTCAAATTTGAACTCAATGTGTTCAAATTTCAGAGAAATATCTACGTTTAAAAAAAAATCAAAATGCCAAGAAGTTCAATATTGACAAGAGAAACGAGCTAAAATTTCGACGTTTTGGAAATTGTAATACATAAAACATAATCCAGAATTGCGAAAACTATGGAGAAATCTGTCATAGTAGGCCCAGGAAATTGGCCCATTGGAAACGCGTATTGTACAACTAGCGACGAAAATAAATTGTCTAGAAAAAAACTGTCAAACAAAAATTGTATAATAACGCGATATATTAATTAGTATTTATGTAGTCTGAAAATTAATTACTTACGTTTAGCAAATATTCGATATTAAACATAAAGTAGCACCTCGAAATTATATTTTTTAATGTTAACGAAAATAAAACTCGAATACTTTTCATTCAATCGATTTCAAATTTGTCTTACAACCTCTTAGAAATATAAAGCGAAGTGCATAAGTCTTTTACGATTAGTTCAAAACTAGGATTTTTACATAGACGAATGAACACTATTATACTATACTACTACACAAAGCATAAAAGGAGTTTATTGGCAGCTTTCTTGAGGCAGGTGACGGGGTGAGATGAAGTGAGATAATTATTGCGGGACATAATATGTATACGTACGTATTTTGAAAATAAAGCAAATACCACCTTTTTTTTCAAAATTTTACAGTATCTTCTCAAAAAAGTAAAATTTTATTATAATATTATATTTTTACAATAATTATTTGAAAACGTTACTACGGATACCATCAGTTATTGCATTGATTGCTATATTATAGAATACTATTAGGTCGTATCATTTTATAAATGAATTTTTTAGTGAAAAAATGAAAAATTTTTTCAAAGTGCCACCATTTTACAAAAAAGAAACACTATTTTTTAATAATCTTATGTGTAGTTCCCTCCCGAATCTAATACAAGTCTTGTGCTAGACACTGATCAAAGAGATGTTTCGTGTTCGCTTAGCTTAAAAAACGTCGACTGGGATTTGCTAGAAACGGGGCGCTTGTATAAAAAATGCTCCAGGGCGCAATAAATCTAGTTACGTCCCTGTTCATACCCGAATTGTACTGCATAAATACTTAGATAAAATAGCAATATTGAATACTAATATTTTATAATAAAACAAGGAATAACAAACAATATACAAGAATAGATGATAGACATTTATAAATTTCTTAAAACTATAGGGTACCAAGTTGAAAACTTTGTACCGTATACATATATACATAGATGCCTAAAAATAAAATATACCAAGTTTGCATTGTAAAATAGTTATTCAAATTGGATTAATACGTCAAAATTGTTACTGGGTATAATATACACCTATATCCAGTTAGGTTGGTTCTAACACTGCATAATTAATTTTGTACAAAATCTTTTATCTCATTCTCTCGTTATCTCACTTATTTTGGCGCTATACAAATTATAACGGTAACATTGTTTTAATTATATCGGGCTACTAGTTCACTAAACTTAATATGTATCTTCTAAACGTAATAGGTACCTCTAAACACCTATACCAATCTATATATACCGGCATCTAAAATCATGTAGATAGAAATGAACGCAGATTTTATTCATGTGACCGTAGATAAATTTATATGTATGGTTATAGAGGTACGGATACACAGGCACTCACTATGTATGCATATGTAATTAGTAATTTACACTGTGTCGCAAAATTCATGAGTAAATTATGATTTAACCTCTTCGAAATGAAACACTCCGATTGGTTTATTCATCAGCTGTATTATATAATTCAATTAACAGTTATTATTAAATATGGAATCGATCCTCTTTCTATCTATGGAGTTCTTAAAAAATAAATTTAAGAGTGTGCATTTTATCCTACTACTAAAGTTTTGAACTACTCTAAATTACTAGTAGAAGCAAGCGTGTACTCTATTTTCTGCTTTATATTACCACAACTTTATGGAGAGTTTATCAATTTGAGTTAAGGCGTTACATAACTCTGAGAAAAAATTTTCCTCATATTTCTTTTATTGGCTTAAGTGGTCTATTAACATCTTTACAATATTTAAAAGGAATCTCCTTTGCCCTCCCCCCTCCCAATCCCGCCTATGACTCCAGCAATTTATTGTCATCCGTCTGATTTGAAATTTTATCTGTAGCTTCTTAGACAGATTATCTAAGGCAGTATATATATAATATATATACACGACTTTTGAAATCGGTTCTTAATTTTAAGTTTCAATTTAATTCTTAATTTAGTCCCCTCCTTTCTGAATTTCTAGACTTAACAGTTAAAAGACAACAAAATAATATAAATGGAAGATAGAAAACCACTTCAAGGCTAATTTATCTTGTCTCGTTTTGAACGTTTTAAGTTTCCGAAAAAACATTCAGCATAAACATGAGTTCTGAAGATATAACGATTATTATTCCTGAAAAATGTTAAATAATACAAGATTCATAGTAAAAAAATTTGTTCTGCGTAAAAAAAAAAAAAAAAAAAAAAAAAAAAACAAAAAAAAACTAGTGGTTAAAATTTTTGTGTTAAATGAAAATTTTGATTTAACAGAATAAAAATGTTAACCTGTTTTGTACAACAAAGAAGTAACATAATACTTGTGTAGAGCAAAAGAATGTTATAAGTAAGTAAATTAGATTATACATATATCTACCAAAATATATATAATAAAAAAGATGAGAGTAATTCTTATTATTAAACAAAACCGAAAAATTATAAGTTTTTTCAGTTATTGACGATTATAGTTTTATTAAACGTTTAAAAATGAAACAATTTTCTTACATTTTAAGGTTATTTTGTTACAGATTCAATTACAAAAAATCATGTAAGCTTACTTACATGTAAGATTGCATATTATTTAATACAATCTCAAATAAGCTTACACGATTTTTTTTAACTGAATCTGTAACAAAATAACCTTGAAATGTAAGAAAATTGTTTCATTTTTAAACGCTTAATAAAACTATATTCGTCAATAACTGAAAAAACTTACAATTTTTCGGTTTTGTTTAATAATAAGAACTACTCTCATCTTTTTATTTTCGTAGATATATATGGACATAATTAAGAATTGTTACAAAGAACCGATTTCCTTTGCGTTCATTGAGTCTCTATAATAACATATGAACAAAATCGTTATAATTTTTGACGACTTTCAAATATCTTAAGCTTCAGTGGAATTAAAATATTGAATAAAAAAGTTTAACAACTAACTCTGATAAATCTGAAAAACTAACACAAAATGTAGTCCTCTTGTGTGTTAAATCATTGACACAAATCTTGTGTATAGATTTGACACATACTATGCTTTGTGTTAAAATAACACAAATTTTGAGTGGACCGTTCTGGACAATTACAGTGTTAGTACCAAATACAATTTCATCAGAGAATTAGTGATTTTAGTATTAAGTACACTAAAAAAAAACTTCTAACTAAAATGTTTTGGATAACATTGTACTTTATAGCGTTGATATTTTGTTTCCGATATAGGTTAATGTTATTTTTATGTAAAAAATTATAAGTTCACAACTTATTATTAGTTGTTTTCAATTTATATTTCAAAATCATAATCCGTTACTATATAGTGCTACTAAATACAGTTTAGATATGACTAATTTGAAATGTATGCATTGCTATACCCAATAATATAATTACAGCTCTACACATCAGAAAGCGTTATAAGAAAAAATCAAATATTACGTATACCTATAAATATTACAGATGTGAAAAAAATTTTGCTTTAGTACAAATACTTTTATTATAAAACATATATATATATATATATATATATATATATATATATATATATATATATATATATATATATATATATATGTTTTATATATATATATATATATATATATATATATATATATATATATATATATATATATATATAGTTATATAATAGGTATGTACGTTAAACATTTGCTGGTTGTATATATTTGTTGTGGTTTTTTAACTAACCCTCTGTGGCAAAAATGCAACTGATGGAGAGATAGCTTTAAGTGATAAATGAATGCATATTATATAAAGTTTCTCCATTGTGTCCGTAAATTGTTCGTATGTGAGTTTTGAAAACAAATAGCACTAAATAAACATTAAACATGAAAACAGACGAGTTTTATTCTATTTACAATCCTGAGATTTATCGGTTAGCTTTTTAGTAGTAACTTTAACCAACGTATCATTTTTGTGAAGCGGTTTTTTGACAATGACCAAAAAAGGAAAATTAAATATTTCGAATCCTTGACAAAAAAAATGGGTAGCTTTTACATTGGTTAACGAACGCTTTATAATTCTTTAACGAAAGCTTAGATTTTAATCTTGTTTTCATTTAAATGATAGTACATTTTGTTGGAGGAAATTCGTCGTTATGACATATCAAACAATGAAAAATCGTATCGGTTAATCAATAGCTTTCTAAAACGAAATTAAAATATATGGGCCATTTTTCTTAAAAGTGGAGTTACTCCACTTTTGAGAAAAATAAGTTAATAGTGAGATATCTTCTTTATATCTTTTTATACTTATAATTACATACATAGACCATAATCTCTTCATCAAAATTAAGATCAAAAGGATTTTAGCTGTAAAATATTATCCTAAAAATATTTTATTATTTAAAATTATTTAAAAGCCGAAATTACCACGAATTTTACATTAAAAATATTTTTTACCGTATTCTAGGTTTTTTTCCACGACTTCCTCCGCGTCAACATATTGTAGGTTGACTAGTTGTATACATTATGTCGTTATCAACTCCACCTACCCAGATGAATTCGTAGACAAAAGTTACCTTTCATATAAATTTTCAACCCTTGTCTTACCACATTAGCAGATGAATTTAAAAAATCTGCTCCTCTGCAACCTCTGTGTAAAATTTTACGTTTTTAAACCACCCTTATTGTAGGACAGATTTCCAAAAATCCTTTCGTAGTGCTCATCTACGTTATATAAGAAACCCCTGTGTAAAAATTCACATTTCTAGGCTCAAATGTTTTCTATATAAATTTTCATCCGTCATTTTAACTCATTAGGGAATGAATTTTCAAAAATTCACTCTCGGTGCTTGCTTAATTTACTAAAAAACCTACACAAGCATTGCAAATTGCATTAAAGCCAAAGAATTACCGTTTTCACTCTCGACTATCACAGATTTCATTATACTCTCGCATTACAGATTTCATTACAGTCCTGCATCCTCACTGTAAAAGTATTCATTTCAAAAATCGTCTATTTAGTTCAATAACTTTAACAATCGCTATTACATAATAAAATTTAACAGATTTATAATGTTAAAAATATCACCCAAATTATTTATTTATCGTTTAACAACATTTTTTTAATTAACATAACAGCAAAACATAATATATGAAAATAGTTTATTGTTAAATAGATTTCTTTTAATAAAGGTATTAAAATTTAAATTTTTATTTGTCGTTAACTGAATGTCACATTGTTATGCAACACTGGCGTTACTGGCGCCACTGGCGCTGATATATGTAATTACATTACATTATTAATTTTATATCTACATTTTTTTAATCCACATATAGAATTGATTATGAAAGTATTGATATGATGTCAACATCTAGGAATGCCGTTAACGGTAAATCATTAAAATATACCGTAAGTTTCTTTTTAAGAAAAATTAAACAGGGTAATAAGAATATTGGAAAAGAATGGAGGCAATCGAATTTAATAGATCGAAAAAAAGAACTATTAAAGTACCTATATTAAAAAGAATTAGTAAAGTAGCGGTAACGTTAATCCTTACGTATTAAGTTAGAATTTAGTAGACGGTAGAGTAGCACAAGTTTTCCACAATTCTCGAGGTATTAAAATTAATCTTTGTTAATAATATGATAATCTAAACTTTTTCCTTTCTATACAAGTTAAACAATTTTAATAATAGTTTTTAAAAAACGGCACTGTCTGTTAAATCGTGTAACGTCCGACACTGACTATTAAAAAGTGACCAAGTGCGGGTGAATCACCTAACTCCAAATGATCCAGATTTTCCTTTTTCCAATATGAAATAATCTGTAACATAGCTATTATGTTTTTAAACTTTTTAATTAGTGTTTCCTTTCTTAATGAGTTAAGTTTGGGTCATCTAAACACTTGGGTTGCTGTTAATGTAATCCTCGTATACCTACGATAAAAAAAAAGTGATGATTGAATTTTCTGATACTCAAAATTGAATTTTTTTAATGTTTCACTTTGACAAATACTGTAGACAGCTGCAGATCGGAAAATCGCTAGCAGAAAAGTATTTGATCAGTCATATTAGCGAATTTCTATTCTGGAAATTCAGCTATTACAACAGCTTTTATGGTAAGACCTAAGTCCGGGACTATGGTAGAAATTTGTTTTGGAGCCTCTAGAACCCGAAAATCTACTTCACTAAAAGCAATTATTTTCTAGATAAAACAAGTGCTAGTTAGTTATTCAATATGTATGTATGTGTTATAATAACAATAGCTCTGTCTCATCTTTTTAAATTAAAATTAGTCAGATTTTTTAAGAGTACGTTATGGAAAGGAAATTTTTGTATGATGTCCTCCTTTAGAGAGAAAATATAATTTATATATATTTGCATACCTAGAAAAAAAATCGAAAACTATAGTTATGTAATGTAATATGTTGTTAAATGGATATATGCTACACTATATGAGATTCATTAGGGTCCTGAGGACCCAAAAGCGCAAAAAATTAACTACTGAACTGATTTTGAAAATTGTTTCACTGTTAGAAAGCTAAACTATTTTAAATGGATACAGGTCTCAGATGAGATTCGCCAGTGTCTAATATTTGGAAATTCGCTATGTTATACAGATGCTGCGACAGGAGTATTTATATTCTACAGTGAGTAACCCTTCTAATAGTAAGTGGTCACCGATTTTCATTGTTCAGGTTGAATTAAAATCGGAAAAGGACTCAATTTCATCAATTTTACTAAACAGAATTACCGACGGAGTGGCGAAACGTGCTTAGGCACCACGTGCCGACTGGTAGGTCGAGGGTTCGAGTCCCGCGGCCGGCTATGCTCGTGAAGGTTGTCTCCAGTTTTCCTCCACAATTCCAGATGAATATCGGCACAGTTCCTTTAAAGAAATCAGCTGCAGACGCACACCTTCCAAATCCTAGACTCCATCTCCGCTCTTTTTGTCCTCCACTCACATCATAAAATGTATTTGATAAGTAAAAAAAGTATTGTAACTAGTGTTTGGGTTCCGGGACGTCTCGTGTCGCGAAGTCCAAATTTTCACTGTCTCGTGTCCCGGGACTTTCGAGTCGAGACTCGAGATCGCTTTGTCATAATTTTATTTACATTATATAATAAGCTAATACATAAAACTGTAGGAATGTGACATGGAATGAAAAAAATCGATTTATGAAAAATGAAATACTAAATAATCGATTTTTCTCTTTTCAATATAAATCGAATTGTAAAAAATTGATCTTAGAAAATATAAGCGAATTTTGCGAGATTTTCGATTTTTTTAATTATTTGAAAAATTGCATACTTTTCAGCATAATAATAAAACTACCATATTAATATTAACAATTCATTAGAATGAAGGTCAATTAAAATGATAAGTGTCAAAAATAAACAAAACAACAACCTTCTGGTTTTAAAACTAGAAAAAAAAACCAAGGTTTTCTTTCAGTTTTCAGCTTTCTTAGAAATGTTAAAATTTAATTTTATATTGAATAAACATTAATTTTTTTTTTTTAAATGACGATATTATTAATACATTTCATAAAAATTTATTTTTAATTAACATAATTTTAAAAAGTCTCGAAGTCTCGGGACTTCCCGGGACTGTTATTCTGGCATGTCTCGTGTCCCGGGACTTTAAAAAAGTCGAGACTTCCCAAACCCTAATTGTAACAGTATTAAAGTAAAAATGAAAAGTACAAATAATGATGTGGGTGGCGTGTGTTATGGACGAAAAGTCTCAAAAAACCGACGTTAAATCGGAAACCGGATTACTAAACAGAATTTACCATACAATTATTTGAAAATTTGTATCTTATTTAACTAAATCAAAAAAAAAAAAAATGTTCCTCTCAGAAATTTACTATTTTAAAATCTGTTAAAATACTAACACATGAAGGAAGATATGAACGATTAAAAATATTTATCTGATTATTTATAGAAATATACATTTTTTATAACCAATTAAAAAATTATTGCACATTTCTGTAAATAGTTTTCTAAGAACTGTGCAATTTAATCTAAAAGGTAAATACATTTTTCAATTTCATTTTATATACCGATCTAGCAGATAGATAACATTCAGGTATTTCAATATAAATCGTATATAGAAGGCACTTAAATATATATATGTATAGCCCTACTATACATATATTATGGTATATTTCTATTTGCCAAGTTCACAAGTAAACATCTCTTATATTTTCTACTAATGTATTTAAACAGCTCTCTGATATACTCTTGTATGTTGAAACTTGGTGGGTGTAAAATATTTTAAGCATTTTTAATAAAATTTTAGATGTACACATAAATCCAAAAGATTTAGAGTATGCTTTGATGGTAAATAAACATCGGTGTCATTGGTTTGGTACCTGCACGTATAAACTGACGTTCCCGACTTAATAATGAATTATTAGTTATTTTTTAATATGAAAATTAAGTTATGTAAATTAATTTTTTCGAGACGATTTTTATTGAATATAGTTCGTAAAGTCTTTTCCTCTTTTCATTTTGATCTGTCGAAAAACCATTACATACTACTAAAAAGAGCCCCTATTGTTCCTCCATTCTTCGTCCGTTGTATTTGACGGTAATTTATTTCTAGCCGTTCTTACCTACTATTTTAATAAAACGATCCATTCTTGATTATTTAATTATCCATTCTGTTAAGTATCCAATCCTATATAAAATATACATAATATATCAAGCGTCTTTTGTGTCTTTCTGATTCAATGTTTTTGCCTAAATTTTTCTTACTGTTCCTCTTTTAGTTGTTTAAAAATTTATTTGATAGGTAATTTAGTTTCACAATTAATAACTGAAAACTGATTTTATTATTAATTTTTTAATTTAGGATTTCATTTCATTGGTGTTTTATTAGCTTGTTTTTTTTTTATAAAGGCAACCTGACGATTTTTGGGGGTGAATAGTCTAATCAGTTTTACAGACTATAGAATATTATACCTTGGGGAGTATCTGACATTAAACTCAGTTACCTCGAGCGCACACGGGTGACTTTTGTCATTATGACATTGTGATCATTGCTACTATTATTATATGTATGTGTATGTGTATATGTATATGTATATGTATATGTATATCATTCCAACTGTAAGTCTAAATACATATGGATATGGCGAGAAACAAAAGTAAGTGGACTATGTATTATGTAGGGGAAGTTGTGACAAAATGAGGGTCGGGGCAGAACGGGAAAAATGCTTGTGCGCATGACAAGTCCATATTTGAGAGTCGACAACAATGCCATTCGTTCCTTATTCAGTCGCTTCGCTTGAGTCAGTGTGAGAAGAACGTGTTGTTGTAAGTTTTAGTGTCATTGTTATAAAACAAAAAAAATTTCTGTGCATTCTTACTTTTAAGTTATTAGGAATGGTTAAGTTATTAGGAATGGTATTAACCGATACCTGTTCCAGTAATTTTGGAATAATATTCTTTTAGGTTAGAACAACCAAGCATCATAAAAAATATATCACATGGGGCAAAATGGGATAGTATTTCACTTTGCCCTTTTTTACGGAGAATAAGGAAGACAAGTAAGGAAGAAGATTAAATAAAAAAGGCGGAAAATAAAAAAAAAATTTAAAAAGAAAATTTAAAAAACAAAATAAAATTATGAATTCGAGTCCATCGCAAGAAGATTGTGGTTAATTTTGTTCGCAATCAGATGAGGATTGGATTGCGTGCAGATCGCTTGGTGCTTGGGCACATAATTTCTGTGCAGGAAGAATAGATGATGAAGATGACGAGGTGCATTTCCCGTTTTACCCCAAGTTCAGGGCAAAATGTGAAATTTGACACTTTTTATTTGGTTTCTATTTGTCAAAAAAATTAACCTTAAAATACAGATGATTATTATTATAAATAAGAGTGCAACCATTGTTTTTAATTAAAAATTTTATAAATAAAACTGTTAATTTTTTGCAAATAAGAGTTCTTGTCTTAAGTATACCATTTTGCCTCAACTTACCCTAGGTTATTTTTAGAAGATTAAACAAACAATTTTATCGGAAAAAATTATATACACTTTTGAATAACATTGTACAAATATACAATATATTCTCTATTTGCACTAACTATAAATACCATTTGAGATTTGTTAGATATTTCTCTTCAATATATTTCATTTTAAAATTTTTCTACACATAGTTTCGTTTCGTTTGCCGTGTGAACGTTCAATGTCGATTCATTGGTTATATTATTTATGCCATATCTTTTTTTTTTAATATTCAACCGATCCCTCAAATATATGCTGATTGTAGATAAAAATTTTCTTCTTCCGACAGAATTTTCCTATAGAAGTGGATGGTGGTGGAGGATTTAAGAAAAATGGAAATATTTCTATGGATATTTTCTTCATTGATATTCTAAATACAAATAAATTGTGTTATCTGGGTATCTTATATCATAAAGGATAATATGTATGATATAGTGGAAGGATTTGTTTTCTCTTATATACCTATATGTGGATCTTCAAGTAGCTCTTGTCGTATTTCGTCCTATTTCATAAATATTTGAAAATATCTATAAAAATTCGTATTTCAAGAAGAAAATGTGATAACTTTTATTTTATTCTATTTTTGTATGATAATGTATAGTGTACTGAATCGGATAAAAATTTAATTTTGATGTCTGAAGAAAAAGGGAATAGTAGGTATTGCACATTTTTTCTAATAGGTATCCTAATTTCACAAGAAAAATTATATGATTGCAATAAAATGTTGTAAATAAAATTATACGCAGAAAGCAAAGTGCATGGCTTTCATAAAAAACGTTAAAGATGTTTTGCAGATTATTACGACCTTGGCAGATCCTTTTGTTTTCAAGCAAATCGAGAGTATAATCTGGAATATTAATATCCCAAGAATGGTTTTTTCACTGTGGTGCTCCCTTTGTCAAGTAAGTATTAACGGTACTTTGCAAAAAGTGCCTATATGTTATTTTATTTCCCTGCTATTGAATTAATTTATGAAGTTAAAATTATCAATAGACTTAAGGCGTCACATCACTTTGGAAACAAAATCTTTTCTCTTTTTTAATGGCTTCAATGATGTATTAATATCTCTAGAATGATACTCAAAAGTACTGTGGAAAAATTTTAAAAATCGTTTTGAACCCGATTTCTACGCGTAACATTTTGGAATCTTTCAGTTTGATTCATAATACTTTTTCATTACTATATTCTATTATTTTATTTCGTTACTTTTGCTATATTTCTATAAATAACTCAAAAATGATAGGTATAATACTACCAACATACAGAACAATAAACATGTTTTGAAACTATATCTCATTTCAGATACAATTGATCATGAGTTTTCGTTAAAAAATTAAATAATTCTTATATTCGAAACAAATCAATCTTCTATTCTTTTCTAAAAATAAACTGCAAATTTAATTTACATAAATGCAATAATAAAAGAGATAAAGCCAAGAAAATGGAAATTACTTAAATTCAAAGTGGCGAAGCATGATTAAATTTAACTGAAATGAACCATATATATATATATATATATATATATATATATATATATATATATATATATATATATATATGGATTTTTCTCCAAACCACGTTTTCTAAAAGGGTAAACAAGATGACTCCAGCAATTTTCAACCGACTGACTTGAAATTTTACCTACAGTTTCTTAGATAGATTATCTAGGGTGGTACAGGGTATAATATATATTTTATAAACATACTAAGGCTCATTTTTTCGTCGATTTTAAAATTTTTTCCAAATTGGTGCCATTTAGTAATTAACCATTTTCTTTCTAATTACTCGGAGTTACGATCAAAATTTTCCAAGAGATATGTAAGAAATTCCAATAGTTTAAACTAATAAGTATCTTAGTTATAGGCATTTACTTAGTAATGGCTATGGATATATTTTTAGGGATATATTTAATTAATAATAAGCAATTGTTTAAAAACAGTTTTTATTCAACCTCATTTTTTAAATATACTAAATAAAACTATAAAAGTTATTTAAAAAATTTTTGTGTAAGTCTGAACACATAAGGTATACCTATATTTTTTTTAGTTAGAAATTAGTAAGAAGAATACTATACTCAAGTTTTCCTATTCCCAGCTAAACCAGTGGATATTTATCTTTGCCATATTTCAAAAAATGTAATATCTGTTTGGTATCTATAATTCGTACACATAAAAACAAACCAAATCAAAAAGCTTTTTTTTTGAATATAAAAGGGGAAACTGTATAAAACAACCAAAAAGAATTATCCAGTAATATTGAATTAAGAATTTTCCGTTTGGCTGATATCACTCGGAAAAGAAATATTTTAACTTTTTCTTATTTCATTCTCTTTTTTTATTGTTTTCTCCTTACTTTTGAGTCTGTCCGACTGTGTCCTGTGCCTGTATAGATGTGTAATTGTGTTCAGCACGCACACTTTCAATTTTATTTTTGTTGCGGCATAAAAAAGTTAAAAAAGAGGAAAAAAGATTTTTATAAAATTAAAGATAATAAACATTTAAAAATGTTTAATGAAACATCTGTTTACTATTGTTACAGGCGAAAACAATTCAAGTTGTCACGAAGACAATTTTTTGAGAAAAATTTTTATTTTGTGTAGGTTGAGAGATATTTGATGGACACTACTTTAATTATATTTTGGTGATTTTTCTGTTGATGATAAATTTATTAAATACAAAAATATTTTTATGATAATGGTATCTGAAAATTTAAAATTTTGGAAGAGTAAATAAAAAGAACAGTACATCATACACTAAGGGACCAAAGTACGACTTTCAATTCCAAGCGTGAAGTTTGTTGCCAGAGGGCCTGTAAAGGCTCGAGGATAACAATTAATGCGAGGAATTAAAGGTAGCACTTTGTCCCGTGGCGTTTGCAATTCCAGACTTATTCTTAAAACAATATAAATCATTTCTTGATGATTTATTTCCGAAGGCTCACATACCTGAATTTGTAAGTCTTTTCTGTATCTCTGATAAAATGCGAAAATTACGAAATGCAAAGTTGGGTGTTTAACAATTTGAAACTTGGAAATTGTTGACGTATAACTTTTTTTTTTTTAAAGAAGCTTTTGTTGTTCATGGAAATTGAGGGCCGGCGAAAGGGTCGGGCAGGTGGGGCAATTGCTCGGGGCCCGATTCTAAAAAGGGAGTCCGCAGTCTCGGTTAGGGATCCGGAAAAAGTAAGAAGACGATTTTTTTACTCGTCAGTGGTATTTTTAAAGAAAAGTGTTTGAAAATTTTTTGTTGTGCCCGAGGGCCCGTCACTTCTCTCGCCGGCCCTATATGAAGATTGTCCTCTGAAAATCAGTTTTGGCAACCCGAGCTTTGAATTTAATAGGTGGATACTATCGTGGTCTCTCTACAGACTTACAAGTACTTATAAGGAAAAATAAAAAGAAATGTGTCTGGGCCTCAAAAATATAACAAATAAGTTTCATCAATATAATCATCCATACATAAGTAGGGGAGGGCCGGGCAAAGTGGCCAGAGCGGGCAAAGTTGCCAGTAGGCATTATTTTGCTGTTCGGTGCTGCTATCTTACAACAATCAGGTCAGCTACATCATTAGAATGCCATTAGTGTTCTAGCGAAGTGTGGAGACTAAAACACTGTTACAACTGATTTTATAACAAAAAAATTGAATTTTACTACATCTGATCTAAATAAGTGCTAAATTCTTTATTTATTATCTTTTTATTAATATCAGGTAATGTTTATTAATTACTTCTATAAAGAAAAGTATAATTTTAGGTGTAGTTTCATGTGCCACATACATTCCTAGTTTTAGTTGTTTTCCTTTCAAAGGTGTGTTTCTGTAATGGCGTTAATGCGGGCAAAGTGGCCAAAATATGTGAACATTGCCATTAAAGAGAACTGTGAATCTACGAATAAGTTACTTTTACCTTTTAAATTTCAAATAGCTCTACCAAGAGCCTATGGTCTTTATTTACTATAGTTTTACGCACTCCGTTTATCAATTTTTATTTTTACTTTGTTTAGTGAAAAACTTGAAACTTTTTTGTGTTGAAATATTTACTAACATTATAAATAAACAATACCTCAAGCTAATAATTAAATTTTGTTACTCACACAGTCTTCCTCAGCCTTATGCTGTCAATTTCGAGCAAAGTAGCTGCGAGTGGCCACTTTGCCCAGCCTATGCGGGCAAAGTGGTCATTTTGTAACATTTTGTAAAAAAGTGTATAAAAATTAATAGGGGCCAACTTAAATATTTTCAGTTATAGTATTGCAAACTACATTAAAGCTGCATTGTACTGTCAAAATTTCAATTAATTTGTTTGATTATTAGTCACTGAAATAGTCGAAATTCCCTTAGAGTGGCCACTTTGCCCACCCTTCCCCTATATTTTATTATAAAAATGAAATTTATTTTCGATTTTGTGTTTATTGCCGTTTCGTTCATTTTTCTAGAAATTGAATCAATTTATTAAAAAGAAAAAATTATTTTACAAGCAGCAGGAGAGTGGAAAATATTCGTAATATCAGTAAAATAGGTTTTCACAATTGTATGTCTAACATTTTATTCTTTATTTTTTTATGATCCCGTTTACACACATTTTGTAAATGAACTCAATAACATAAAAATAACTATGATCGATAAATCAAGTGAACGAACACATTCTGAAATGTCTGATAGAAATGCGTCTAGGATTTATTTATTGTTTTAAGGCTGTAGAGTGGAAAATTTACTACATTTAACCCTTTGTTTAACGGTAAATTTTTATTTTTTGATACTACTGGGAATATCTCAATATTTAATTAATAAAAGGAGGAAAATTGAGTTTTAACAATATTAATTTTTAATTGTTTATTTATATTTTGTTAATAATTTTTTTTTTTTAATTTTTTTATCACTTTATTGTTATTGTATTCGTGTTTATTTTTATTTTTTATTAAAAATGTGTGTGTTTGCACATGTTGAACTATTTGGTAAATTTATTTATATAAAGATTTTTTTTAATTTAAATCTTTAAAAATATTGCCAGAACCGAACTTAGCTTAAGTGGCGCCCGGGGCAGGGCAAAAAAATGGCGCCTCTGTAGAAAAAAAATTTCCTTTTTGCTCCCAAAAAACAAGCGACGAGCTGCAACCAAGACCTGCCGTCCGGGGCATGTATCATGGCTAACCCCCCCCCCCCGTCCTTAAATCTGGCTCTGTATATTGCCGGCCGCCTGGAGAAGTTTATTGGATAGACGTGGTGATTTTATAGTGATAAAATAAATCATTGTAAATTCTATCCGAATCATTTGTAATTAAAAAATAATGCATTCATTTTTATTGTCAACGAAACAATGACTGTGGAGTGAAAAGGGTTAAGGTATTTAAAATTTCCATTAATTTATTTTTATATTGCACCACAAAACAAAAAAAAAAAAAAAAAAAAATAAAAAAATAAAATAAAATGAAACTTTCATAGGTATAAAACCTGTAATCTACATCTTTTTGTTTCATTTTTGGCTTATTACATTTCACAGGAAATTCTGCCTGTTAGTAGAAATTATATTTATTTAAAAATATGTTATTACTGGACGCAGTCGACTGCGTTAATTTTGTTTTAATGTTGTTGAAATTAAAACATTGTGTTGGGTGTTGATATTATAAGTAAGAACATGTTTAGGTAATTTAAAAAAAAAGATAAACTTTACCCATCGTGCGTATATAATATACCTACTACATAGAAAAAAAAAAGTTTCTAAAACAATAGAAGTTTTATTTGCCATTACACCTTTCCATATTTTTTCACTTTTGTTCGACCATCTTTTTTTTCCGAACGGTAAAATTGTGTTCGTATCGTAATACTGTTTTGTGATACGTTCTATCGCAGGCAGTGGTGACATAATTTGAACTGTTGAGAAAGATATGTTGCGAATGGTATGGGGACGATTGAAACTTTTTTTTTTTAACACGATGGTTTTTCTTAGAAATGGTGTGCTGCCAACTGATTTTTACGGGTAAATTGATAAAATTATATTAATGGATATCACGTGTCTTTTTTTTGTTGCTTTTCTGGTATGAATAAATGAAAAGTTGAGATGATGCTCTAATCCTTGGTTGAGTTATTGTTGACTAAAAACTGCAATTATCTTGGGATTTAGGTATAAAATTATTGATTTTATTTAAAATTAGGTAGTCGACTCTGGCTTTCTTCATGTGGTATTGATTTTGCTTACACCGAGTTTATTTTTTAGTTTGTTTTAAATCATAAAACGAATATTAAGGACTTTTCCTAAAAAACACACATCTACATTGGGGTGAAACGACAAAATGAAAGTCAATAATTTGTCTTCCATCTATGATTGGTTTTAATTGTTAACTTTATAGAAAGAATTGGCTATGTATAATTTTAATAGTCCATGTAGTACGTTATTTAAAAGTAGAGTATATGTGGAGTAAAAGTATATTAAAAGTAGAGTGGCTTTAACACTGCCAATTACACACGATCAATTTCGAAGTATCCCGAGGAAAAAAAAATCGCATATGAATTGTTTAGAGAATAAAAAAAAATGGCTGAATCGAATTTCATGAAATTTTTTTCAAATTATATTGACGTTGATGCGCTCTTCGATTGGTACCCCAATAAAGTCGATGTCACTTTATATTCGCAAGATATTGTGAGGGAAAAATGTCCAAATACGCATATGAATACACACAGACACATAAACTCGTCTTTTTAAAAAATAGTGTAAAAACACGGTAGTTATCTTGAAACATAAACAATATACCTATACTAAAAATTTTGATTTCAATTTTCGGATCCATTCGAATGACTTCCGTATACGCCAAAAAAAAACGCAAGATTTCACTTTTTGTGATTTGATTTCTTTAAATTTTAGATAATTTTAAATTGTAATGTTTTTTACTTCAGTTTAGTAACAAGACAGCAAAAATGATTATACTTGAACGAAGACAAAACTTATTATAGAAACTTAACCGGTCTTGGAGACGAAATTTGCTTTAGGGCCGGATAAGATAATAATAAGATAAGAATAAGTATTATCATGAATTTGGTTGGTATCTATTTAAATCTAAAATTTTCATATTTTAAAATGCTGTTGTAGGAAGTTGAATTTTGTTGCTTGTTATGTTATCGACCAGATCAACAATAAACATACAGGAATCATGAATTTATCAAAAAAAAAAAAAAAAAAAATTTTTGCCTACTTTACTTTGCCTACTTTGCCTACAACTTAGTAAACCTACACAGTTACTTTTTTTTTTCGTTACAAGGATTAAGTTAGTGACTCTAGAGCAAGCAAATAGTTAACTCTTCTTTGATTTAATTAACAAATATTGCAATTTCTCAGGATTACCTACAACCAGGGGTGCAACAACCGGGGGGGGGGGTATCCAAGGGGTCCGACCCCCCTACTAAAACTACGTGGACCCCTCATAAAATTACGTAAATTTTCCTTCAATTTTTTTAAACTTATATTAATAAGTAAAATTTTTAATAATCTATTGATGTTTTTTATTTGAAAATTGAATTTTCGGTGACGATATTTTCGATAACATTTTCTAATGTTACCGGAGAATTGCATTATCAAAAAATTGGATTATTTAAATTTTTGTTGGCCCCTCCTACAGATTTGTAGTTGTTGCGCCTTTGTCTGCAACTGTCTGAAATAGTTTCGCTTTCCTAAAGTAAAAATTTATAAAATCGATTCAGTAGTTTCCGAATTTACACTCCTTGTATACATACATAAGCCAACAAATAGTGTCCGACCGAAACTAGTTTTTCAACCGAAACCGAATTTCGGCTCCTGTCTCAGTTTCGGCCGAAACCGAAACCGAAATTTTCTTTTAAGGCAATTTCTTCCCTGAAAATTTATGAAAAATTATGACAAATTCTATAAAAAATTATGAAACTTTATGAAACAGTAAATTATTAAAAAATCATATTTTTTCATAGAAAATCATAAAAAAATGGCCATAGCTTTAATGAAAAATTATGCATTATTCTAAAATACTGTCGTCTAAAATACTCAACGTCTAAAAATCTATTAAAATCTCTGTTTTTTTAACGATAATTTCTGACAAACGATGAATTCTTCTGAAAAAATATGATAATGAATTATGATTATAAAAATGTCCAAATTTGGATATGTTTTTTTAAGTTTTTCATAATTTGTCATAATTATTTTCATAGATTTTTTTCCGTCAGGGTTACTATTTGATTCTCGTTTCAGTGAATCATAACAGAAGCACGTGTGTTTAAAAAGCTCGTATTTGAATTGTATTAAAATATATGCGAGATACAGAATAAGAAAGTATGTACAAATATAAAGGTTTAGATGACTATAATATTGAAATAATGGAAACATTAGGAGTGGAAGTCATCAGGAAAAAATAAAATGAAAGATTAATTTAATTTAAAAATGGCGCAACCGGTTTCGGAAGAGCTAGTGCTTCCGTCTTCAGGCGTATTCCTTTAATAAAAATAAAAACAATATATAAAAATACAGTGCATATATATAAAAATACATTTGTTTACTATTAATTTCATAAATATGCACTGTATTTTTATATATTGTTTTTATTTTTATTAAAGGAATACGCCTGAAGACGGAAGCACTAGCTCTTCCGAAACCGGTTGCGCAATTTTTAAATTAAATTAATCTTTCATTTTATTTTTTCCTGATGACTTCCACTCCTAATGTTTCCATTATTAAGAAAGTATGTAATTCACACAAAAAAAATCTTTCGGATAATTATTTAAATCAGTCTTTAATATCGATATTGTACCAGCTGTATTATAATCTCCTTGACATCCAAAGATTCTATTAAAAAATATCAAATTATTGAGCACTTTTTATTAATTTTTAGGTTCATAATTATACGCTGCTTTATACACCGCTATTTTCCATTTAAATAAGTTAAAATTAGCAAGGTCAGGGCCAGATTAACCCAGTCTTAGGCCCTAGATATTTTCTTCTTACCCCTCTTTCTCTCTCCCCGTGTCGGGATTTAGCTTCGAGTGGGCCTGAGACATTTGAGCGGTTGCTGAGATGAAGGATTTTTAGTGCTACTTTTGCCAAAATTTCCTCGAAAAAAAATTTAAAAAAAGAACACTATTCTACTTCTGATTTGAGAGATTCATTATGTATTAATTTTTAACGGCTCCTATTGATTATATGAAAAGTAAAAACAAATCTTAAATATTGATTCAAATATTCAAAATAGATAGTTTGGCCACGTCCTTCAAAGAATTGGGTATTAAACATTTGTCTCATTTGTCTATTCCATGATCCGGAACTGAATGGGATATATAATTATTATTAAGAGGTTGCCAATAAATTATAGTAAAAGTGAACTTTGATATTAATTTTTAATTAATACAGGATTAATTTGTACTTAATTGGAAGTGAAAAACACCGTCCGAGTAATGCCGATCGTGACCGAACGCAACGCAACAGCTCACGAACGGAGTTTCGGTTTCGGTCGTAGTTCCGGCCTTTTTGCTGCCGAAACCGAAACTAAATCGAAACTCCAATTTTGCGCCGAAACTGTCCGAAACCGAAATTTCGGTCGGACACTACCAACAAACTTACACTATTCCTGTTCTCTTTATAATATTAGTATAGTTATAACATTAAATATGTCTACTTTCGTTATTTAATTCACTATCTACAGATCCGCACATCACAGTAATATTTTCACTCGGCTTTTATTTCACTGTTATATTATGTACCTATCTGATTGTGAGTTTCACTTGAAGTTGTGAGTTGTGCTAAATCTCATTGTGCAAGTATTAAACGAACTAAAAGTTAACAGTTGATGTCTGTGTCTGCTTGACGAAGATAAATTGTAACAAAAATGTCTCTAGTTTTGTTTTTATTTTGAAATCTAAAATACATTCTACATTTTACTGCAGACGACAGATTTGTAAGTTATTCACTCTCTAATAATACGAGATATATTGCATAAATATGTCATGTAGTTTGCATATATTAAATAAAGCTTGATAGCAAACAATATAACTAAAATATGTAAACTATATATTACTCATTTCAGATACAATTGATCATGAGTTTTCGTTAAAAAATTAAATAATTCTTATATTCGACACAAATAAATCTTCTATTCTTTTCTAAAAACAAACTGCAATTTTAAAATTTACGTAAATGCAATATAATAAAAGGGATAAAGCCAAGAAAACGGAAATTTTTTAAATTCAAAGTGACGAAGCATGGTTTAATTTAACTGAAATGAACTATACTTAGAATATTTTGTAAAAATTTACTCCAAAAGCAATGGGAAAATATTCTTAAGTGAATCAGGTGTAAAGTGAATTTAACAATAAATGAGTTTTCCGATGCTTCAATCATAGTTTTCCAGGGTAAATTACACTTTTCCTTTGATGATTTATTTATTTAATTACGTATCTCGATGATTGATTTGTTGATTACTTGATTAGATATTATGAATGTACAGCTAAACCTTTTTTTATGCGGTCTTTTATTATACGATTTTTTATGCGGTTTTTAAAATTTTTTTGTTAAACTGCATAATGTAAATCAAAAGTAAGAGAAAGCAAGAAAATTAAACATTAACTATAATAATTTTCTTTGAAAAAATTAATTTTTAATGGTTTTTAAACATTTAATTAATACATTGCATAAGAATATAAGTTATTGCATTATTCAGCTTTTTTACAGGTGTATTTTTTAGAATCTTCATGAAATTGTAAAAATGAAATAAAATGTTCTCATGTGTAAATTAATACACTTTATATTATTTAGAAAAGAACTTCTAAGCAAATCGTGAAGTTTTGAGCGTTCTGAGTAATGTATTTTCCATGAAACTTTTTTTATGCGGTCCCGATTCACCACATAAAAAAAAAAAATTGTTTTTTTTTACAATCTGGACCGAAGTATACTTTTTATACATAACTATTTATGAAGTTTTTAAATATATTTTTTTGTGCGATTTTTTTATGCAGTCCCTATTCACCGCACAGAAAAAGGTTTACCTGTAAATTATACTAAAGTGGGAGAGTGAGAATTGAACTTTAAAGTTATACACGTTAGGTTCATAGAACGAAAATGAAAAACCAGCATCAAAAATAATTTTTTGGAACATTAGGCCAGGATGAGCGCGACCGTATAGGTGAATTAGACGACTGCTTAAGATATCAAAAAAAAAATTGTTGAATTGATTATTTAACTAGTTACTTCTAAAATTTTGTAAATTTTTTAATGTACAATTGTGCATTTCGGGTAGGCAATAAAGGCCTGTTTTTGAAGAAAATATGATTACAAATTTTATTTGAAATTTCCTGGTGAAAATTTTAGTATTAATTAAGTTATGAACAAAAAAAGATTTTAGCCAAAGTGTAAGAAATTTTGAAATCATCAATAAATTTTCTATTTTCAATCCAAAAAAAAAAAAAAAAAAATCGTAACAATTAAAAAAAAATTGAATTTGTACCCCTGTAGACTGTAGTAGAGATGTCGATTCTCCAAAAAAAAATCGATTTTTGGATCGATTTAAATCGAAATCAAAAAAATCGATTCAAAAGAAAATCGGCTAAAAAAAAATCGATTCTGTGAGATCGATCTAAAAAATCGAAATTTTGAAAAGTTTAATAAAATTAGCTGATAATTTTTGTTTAACGGACTTACTTGATAGTACGTAGGTAATATCAGTAATATCGTGTTAAAACGCCTTACATTATATTTGTAAAGGCGATGAATGAGTTAATTTTTCAATTATAATTATAAAAAATAAGGCAATTGAATATGTAGGACGAATATCACGAATTGAACCAAGTTTATTCAAAAATTTCAAACAAATTGTCAAAAAAGTATTTTCTAAATAAGTCGCTTTTGTGGGAAAGAAATCGTCGTTTGCACAGATAGGTGGTGTCTTCCTTCCTTTTGTATTAATAGTCTGACTTATATAGAGCCATAGGAGGGGTTTGTTGATATAACGAGTAAAAAGTGACAATTAGCAATAGAGTTTTTGGTGTTTCATTTTAACACATGTTTCTTTGTAGAATTACTATCGGTTATCGATCTCTTACTTTTAATAATCGATTCATGAATCGATTCAAATGAAAAAAATCGAAAAAAGAATCGATTTTTTTAAGCTTCGATTAATCGATTTTCGATTAATCGATTTAAAATCGACATCTCTAGACTGTAGTAGTGACTATAAGACAAGTATAACTTACAATTAGTGGTTAATATACGAATTTATCATTTTCCAATACACATCTTCGTAGTTACTGTATTTAAGCTATAATTATGTATACTGATCGTGCATAATTATGGTGTTGTATACATATATACGTCCCTTACGTTTTACACCCGTAAAATCATTCCTTTTTAAAGGAAAATCAACTGCAAAAATGTAAAAATTTAAATAATAAATAAATATACCTAAAAATACATAGGTATTATTTAAATAAAAGCAAATAGGTAGGTATATATTTATATAAAAATATACGGTGAAAAAAAGGGTAAAATGAGTATACATATAGCCCATTTATTGATTTATTTCTACATATAACAACGCATTATTGACGAACTAGAATTAAAAGGAAATCCCCATTAATAAAGTCCGGATATTAATCGCATACACACATTTTCAGAAATGATTCGTTGGTTGTAGGAGAATTGTTTAGTGTTATTAATTATATTTATTTTTTATTTTTTTTACAGGAATTATTTTGTTTACCTTTGATAAAATTAATTATTTGATTAATGGATATTACTATAAAATTGTAAAACCTTTATGGGCTTTCGAAAATACGTATTTAAATTGTACATATGCGGGCATAAAAAATGATTTCGATTATATTTTTTGATGCTATGAGTAGTTATAATAACTTATAATCTATAACGCTTATAACTTATTGACTGGTATTTGTTTTGTAATTAACTCACAATCAGTCTCAATGCGTATTGAACATTAAAGTACGGATGAACCAGATCTTTATCGAGCGCGAATATAGGAAAGTGATTATGGTGAAAAATATTTTTTATTTGGTTACTTAAAGGGATGGTAATGTATTAAAATTTTTTATTTCTCATTTTTTTTTATTGTTTCATATTGAGATTGTTGTGTCAAAATTTGAAACGAATCCGAGTAAAACTAACTAAGATATAGATAGAACTTTGAGCGTTTGTTGCTCCGATACGTTTGTGTATCCCTTCCAGCAGGTACGTGGCTTTGTGCTCTCGGAATCCCTAAATTCTTTTATACATGGATGGGTCTTTGTAAGTATACTAATGTGTACTATAACCAATGACGTAGATATGAAAAAATTTTTCATATTTAATTTTGGATTTTCATGTAGACAAAACTTTAAAGCGATTTTCTGACACTTGTCATTTTTGAAACCGGTGAACAGTTTAAATCAAAATCTACTCGACCGATTGTTTTGAAATTTTGAATACAGATTCCTTACATAAATGACTAGGTATTCCTGGGAGCTTTTTTTTTATTTTTCATAACTATTAATTTTACAATAACAAGTACGTCAATTTTTTTGACGAAAATCGGTGTTTTCACTTCTAAATGTCACCAAAAATTAAAAAAATCGAAGAAAAAAGAATTTCTCCCAGGGATACCTTAGGGAAAATGTTATCTAATGATACCATTCATTTTTTTTTTTTATTTCGGATGATCCACTCATGAGTTATATTGTTCACCGACAGACAACTTTTTTTCGCGGCACCTCCAAAGATTTGCTGCCGTTGGCTTAACTATTTATATTTTGTTTTAAAAAATTAAGGAAGTGTTGTTCGTATGTTGTAATATTATGTTACGATCGATTAATTAAATTTGTATTACCTGTAGCGTCTGAAAAAAATTCTTAAAAATGGGCCTTTTTTATGCCGAATTAACGTTACGATCCCCTTAACCAATGTCAAAAAAATTTTTATGGGACCACCTGGAGAACTTTATCTACTAACCGAAAAAAAGGCGCAAATTGGCTCAGAAATGTGGGAGAAATCGGTGTAAATAAAAGCTTGATTTAATAAACTATTTTTTTTACTTAAATTTATTTTATACTTTTTAGTTTAATTACAATTACTACAGATAATTTAACTCATGTGTATCAAGTCCCATAAGAATATTGTAGTTTTTTCACTTTTACCATAGAAAAAAGTTAGGGCAGACTTTTACAGCGATAAAAATAGTACAAAACATTTCATTCGTCATTTCATTGTAGGTAAACACGATAAAAACATTTTACTGGCTTCAGAACCATGGTAACGATATATTAAATAATAATATGAATTATACTAATTTAATTTATTCGTTAAATTATCATACCGTATTACACTTGAGTTTTATATTTTTTCTGAATAAATTTGTATTTTCTACAAATCAAATTTCTTGCCTAACAGCAATTTAACTCGAAGAATTGTGAACCTAAAAACGCTTCAGCTCCGTTGTCGCGTTTTTGTTAGTTGACAATTCTTCTCGCTAAATTGCTAGGCAACAAATTTTCGTTAGACAAAGCCAAATTTATTCGAAAAAATACAAATCTCTTGTGTAATAATAAGTGAAAAAAGTTAAAAAAAAATTTTTAACCTATATGTTAATAGGTTATTTTACCTTAATCAAACATAATTATGGAAACTAAAAACTGAAATGTAAAATCAATAGACATTAAATATTTGACAGTACGAAATGTCAAATTGCAAGTTAAATAAAAGCTTTTAATAAAAACAATTTTTTATCCTTTCACATTTACATTAAATATGCTTATAATGTACTACTAACAATGAAAGTGGAAGCCGTAAGAAGTCAAAATTTCAATAGTTCAAGGAGTATATTTTATTTCGATTCAAAGAAAAAAAAATCGTTTTGAGAGTGTATGAACGAATCTATCTACGAAAGTAATTATCATTTCTGCACAAGAACTGATTTTCTACTGAAACAAAATTTCTATTTACATCAGTACCCAGATAAAATTAAATAAAACATATGTAGGTACCATAATTATAAGTGTAATAAAAATTTGGAAAATTTTCAATTTACATGTCCGGATATAAATCTTCTAGTCGAAAATGAGTGTGAATAAGGGGAATGAGATTGACGGGATGAATGGAGTTGAACGTATCTACGTATACATATTACGAGAGTATCCGTATATATATGAACTCATCGCACATAGGAGAGCTCTCTGTAAGCATGTAAAATAAAAGAGGCGGGATGGATAATAGCCGGATGGCGAAGTATGTTGTGATAAAATGTCACTTCGCAGTTTCATCATCATTTTAAATAATTTTACTTCACCATACTCGTACATATTATGTATGAATATTGTTCGTATGTAGGTATTATACATTCTGAGAATAGGCTAAATCCGTAAGATTATCTAATGTTTTTGGATAGTCATTTTTTTTACAACTTTTCTAATTTTGGTAACAGATTTACAGTAACATGATTTGTTTGGTCTTTTTTTAAAACATTACCTTCATTCGGGGTGAATCCGGACGATTTTTCGGTTTATGGCAATGAACTATTTAGAGTTAATCTAAAAAAATTCTAAAAAATAAATTAAATACTTTAATATCACAAGCCTGATATTACTTCAACTATACGCTCATGTAGTTTAGTCCCGCTTTCTTTTCGTACTGATGCACCATGGTGACAAAAAGACAATTTTTTGTTAATTAATTTATCAAAACAAAATTAAGCATAATACAGTTATCATTTATTATATATATGTTGTTAACACAATACCAAACATTTTGTTGTCAGTCCCTAACTTATATATATATATATATATATATATATATATATATATATATATATATATTTGTTTTTACAGCAGTTTCTTTACAAGATTTCACAACGCGCATTACATTTAAAAGTTATAAAAGACGTACCTGTAAAATAATAAAATATTAAGATGTCACGTATACCGCTTTTCTTCGACGACTAACTTATAACTGACACAATTCAGTAGCATAAATTGAGCTATAACCTTGCGCGACCGTAACACAGATGAAGAAATATCCATAGAGGGCTTAGTCCGGATTCTCCCCTGCTTTCCTACCTACAATTTTGAAACTTACACATCTACTAACTTTAATTGTCTGTCTGTACACAATCACGATAGTAATACTGACAAAAAAGAGTAAATGATTTTATAAAAGGTCAGTTATATTCATTATTATCCAATATATTAATCGTTGCTGCGTCTAGTAGCGATAGCTTAAGTTCTCAAAGACCTAACCGATAGAGCTCATATTCATACAATATGTCTGTTTTGCCGAGACGATGGTTCATAGCTCAAAAAACTCATATTTACAATATATGTTGATTTAGTGGCACAATCGCGCCATCTACCGAAAAGGACACGACAATATCTGCCGGACAACTAATAGTCTTATTAATATATTAATGGAAAGTGGCATAGGTGTACTTTATAATAATTAGAAAAGAAAACAAAAATCATTCTGAACGGAAAAACATTTTTTTAATACAATTTTTTTTTAGTTCCACTGTGGGACATTTACTGGTCCACAATGAAACGAATTGAGAAATTTAAATATTTATGTTAAAAAAATTAAAATTATATCCTAAAATTTTTTTTAAATTATTTCCGGCCACTGAATATAAGCCAGAAGTTCAGTTGGTACCGCTACCATAAAGAACCATTCAAATTTCATCTTATTTTTTCATTATTTATGATCCAATTTAGATAAATGTAAGTATATTGGAGTTGTACTGTACTTATATGTACCTATGTATTATACGTCTTCAATATGATATTCGTTACGCTTCATCTGTTTTCCTTTATTTTATAATTCAGTTATAATTTGCTGAAATTGACAATCAGCTATAGATGTCATTTGAATATAATATATATATATATATATATATATATATATATATATATATATATATATATATATATATATATATATATATGTATATATATATATATATATATATATATATATATATATATATATATATATATATATATATATATATATGTAAATGCCTCACTATGTGCTACGAATTCGTACAAGTAGTAAAAATTAATATCGTGTATATAAACTGTCGAAATCGTATTCCAACACCGTAAATCGAAATATAAAAAACTTATCTATAAGTTTTGTCCAATAAACGTCAAAGAATATTTTTAGTGTTCCGTACCAAAATTGGCAAAACGGAACATTTATGCAATCACTTCGGTGTCTGTCCGAGTGTCACAGGCAATTTCCTCTGAAACCACTCAACGCGAAAATTTGAAACTTAGCATGGAGTTAGGGTGAGGTGGCCTAAATTACAGATGTAAAGTTGAATTTCAATTCTGGAGGTTAATTTTATGGGATAACCTATAAAGTAACAATAAATCTTTTTGCCAAGAGCACCAAGTAAGGTATTAAATGAAAGCTTATAAAAGCTCGAATTCAGTAAAGTAGGTACATACTTTTTTCCATTTTTTTTTTTAATTTGGAAATACATCATAAAAATGGCTGTCCCTGGCCTTTATTACCAGAAGGATTGTCAGTTTGTTTCTTAGTTTGTTAATACACTCTTAAAGAATGTTGAATTTGTAGCTTGTGAGGTGGATGGGAGCTTTCAGCTTATATACTTTTGATGTTGTGTATTTTTGAAAACAATTGAACCTTCATCTCTCCAAACTTGGTTTTTTAATCGGGTACGATTAGTGTAACCCTTACATGGAACCTTGTGACCACTGTATGGAACAAATTATTATTTAAATTTTTAAATTATGGCAGTTTACTTGATTTAAATTATTTTTCAAATACTGTTCATAGCCGACAATTTTGAATTTCTAATCGATTTTTTTCACTGTTTTTCAAGCTTAAAAATTTTTTCTTGTCTACCGTTATAAAGTGAATAAAAAAAACCTACAATTCAAGAAAAAAAAGAGCCTCGTAGGATACAATGCACAAAAATCATTGGCCAGTCAATTTTCAAATTTGACGTCAATTTTTAGGGTTTGTGTAAGATATTTTGACTTGAAATTTTAACCAGTTATTGTCCATGTTATAAAGTATATTTTCGAAAAATTTCATCAAATTTCATTTAAAACATCCGAAGTTAAAACCAAAAAAAAAAAAACGAAATTTAGCAGTATCTCCAGTTTTATTTTTTTTTTAAGATTATGTGTGCTGATAAAAATTTCATACTATAACCGCTGGTAGACTATATCGTAGTGAATACCCTCAATTTTTTTCATTGTTTTTAGACCTACACATACCGAGATATATTCATCAATATGTTTAGAAAGTACGACTAAAATGGTCGATTTTTCACAAAATGGCCGATAACTTTCGTAGCGGCGATTGCAAGTGGTAGAAAATGTTCATTTCATATAGTCTTATATGTAATTAACATGCTACCAAAAAAAATTTGAGGGGGGAAACAGTTCCTTATGCTTTGTTTATCCGACTTCATTATAGTAATTATTTAATATGTATGTCGTTTATTGTCAGTATATATTATATAACAAGAAAGGAAAAACTTTAACATTTCATAGCAATAGTTTTTGGGTTACTCACGTAGAAACATAACGGAAGCCACCGTTCTTTCTTTTTAAAGTTTGGTTTAATTTTACTCGATCAAAGTTGAAAAAATTGAAGTATCCATTTTTGTAACTCTTTTTGATATGTTTCTTCTATAGTTATTTCTAAATAAAAGTGATTTAGAAGTCATATATCTATTAAAGATTTTTACTGCATGTTTTACATTTTTTTAAATCCATAATATGCTACAAAACCAAACTTTTCAAAGAACAATTTTATTATATTTGTTAAAGAAACCCTTGGCTCAAGTAGGTATTTTTTTAAACATTACCCATGCACAGTGACTAACTTTACAAGCGGTAGTCAGTATGTAAGGAAAATTGAAATGTATCCTTGATATTTTACTGACAGACATTTATATTAGGGATATATTACATGAAAATGTTACATTAGTTATCTGTCTCACTTGACAATTTCAAAAATATTTTTCTTTCTATTATGAATTTCGAATATATCTATGTAGAGGAATACGTGACACAACAGATTTTATGAATTGACTATTTTACACCAATTTAACGAGAAATATGTATACATAGATAACCAAACGAAATACATAAATAATTTAATTTCCTTTGTTGAAATTTAGGGATAGTCTTCTACCGATAAAAGCACTAAAGAATATTTTTTCCCGTAGCTATTGAAATAATTATACACATTAAACACATCTCCTGAATTAGGCAATAAAGAAAAACGTGATTATCATTAAAAGAAGGGAAATGAAACCTTTTATAAAGCTTGACACTAACTAAATTACCACTATAAAAACAATACCTTACAGAGTTCACTAAAATACAAATAAATGTATTAAGCAGTAGGCAGGTCACATAGAAAACAATGTACGAAAAATACGTAAATAGTAACAAAAAGCATTACTACCTAAAATGTATTTTAGGTTTAGTTTTTTTAAGGTAACAGGTACGAAAGTTTTGTACAGAAATGTTACGAAATAGGTATAATATGTTTGTTTTAATAAAAAAACATTTTAGATAACATTTGTGGTTCTTTTAGTCGTCGAACTATTATACAAACTTATACATTTCTTTTTAAATGAAATTATATTTTAACTAGCTGAATGCCCGATGGGATTTCCCATCGACAACAATCTTCTTATTAGGTACTCGTTTTTCTGCTCACTTTTAATGTTTTCAAAAGTCTAAATCAATATCCACGTTTCTAACTTCAAAAATGACGACTTCCCATATGAATTTTCATTTTCTGTTTTAACACCTTAAAGAATAAATTTCCAGAAATAACTGACTTTTATTTATCAATAGAATCTTAAACGCTAATTTTCGACTCCTGTGCTTAATTTCGTCCTTCTAAACCCAACAGTTTAAGTTGTGCGTTGTCTGTCAAAGTTCCCCCCCCCCCCCCCCCCCCATTAAACCCACGTAGGGGATGAATTTTCAAAAATCCTTTCTTAGTGCTCACCTACGCTAGTCAGTTAGTGTTAGAAATTTATTAAGTAGATTTGGGACTAAAACTGATCAAATGCATCAATAAAAAACACAATTGGGAAAAATTTTGTTTCCAAGTTTATATTTTAAATTTTTCTTAAATTTATTAATTTTGTGGCAAACAAATTTGTATCTGTACAGGATAGGTTTAATAGGAGTTTTATTTTCTTTATCAAAGAAACGAACCAGCAATTAACAGATGGCAAGATAAGTACTTAGTTTATCTTCTAAAGCAGCTTCCACATTCTCGCCGAAGTTGGACGAAGTAGTTCCTCGCGAGGTTGGCCGAGGCATAAGAATAGCATTGAAACACCAACCGCGAAGTACAACGAAATGACCCTCTACATTCTCGACTTGTCCAACCTCGGCGAGAATGTGGAAGTTGCTTAAAATATAGATGTTACGTATCAATATTTATTATTATTATTATTTATTTAATTATTTTTATTTTTTGTAAAAAAATTCAGTTATTATGTAATTTATTGAAAATTATTTACGTTTTCTGGTTTTTAACTTCAGTAAATGTTAAACATCTAATCTCACTATAGTACTCACTATGGTAGAATATCGTCATCTACACACTTCAAACACTGCTGCGTCATCACTTCCCCTTCATTGTCTCTGTCTGTTGCAACTTGCAATAGACATGGACGGTTTCACAAAAGTTTACTGTGGTTTTAAGAAACTTAAATTATTACTTGAAATAATTTTAATATAAAAAAGATATATGAATTTGCAAATTTTAATTAAAAAAAAAAAATGGAAATAATATAAATTTTGCAATGTCTACAAATTTTGCTGTCTAAAGGAATAACTGAACATATAATTCCAGAATATTCTATTCGGAAACCAGTAAAGATGTTAAAAAACCGACTTCATCATCCTATATCAACTAAAAAAGATATAAAAAACAGACCACTATTGAATTATAGGTCACCGAAAAAGAGATTGAACATCGTAATTTGACAACAAGATATCCATAAATTGATGACACCAATGGATTTTACACTAAACAATTGACAAATAGCATATTTAGACAAAAGTTCTAGAACATTCTATTCTTCAACTAGCAAAAATATCAGAAAACCGCTTGCACCATTGGATTTGTTATCGAGAAAAGACTAATAACATATTTATCAAATATTCTACGTAGAACGTTTCTAACGTTTCTAAGTTTTCTAAGTTTTCTAAGTTGTTTTCTAAGTTTTTTAGCGTAGCTGAAGAAAAAGTTTTGGTGAAATGTAGCCAAGTGTGGTTACATTCCATATAGTGATATGGAATTGTCGGTATTTGATTTTGAAGCTAACATCCAAAACAACGTTTTTTGTTTTTTCTCACAACTTCAATTTTTCGGAAAAACTGGTTTCTTCCTAGGCGACGTTTGGCTTAATTCGCAAAATTTGTAGTTACGCCTCTGGTAGAATTACTAATTACAAAGTATTAATTACATGCAAAATCATGAAGTGTATTTTAGTTCCTTAATGGAAATTTATGAATGAAAATCATATTTTAATTTTTATATCGAAGCGAAGAAAGAATTTGTAATTAAAAAAAATTACTGTCGCTAATATCACTCTAATTAACTACTATCAACTATAAGAAAAAAATAAACTGTTCTTTTATAAAGTGAAAAAAAAAATGACCGAGTTTAAGATTTCCTTGGGGTGTACAACGAACGATGAACATATTATCCATCAACAATGAAGAAAATGGTATCCCGTGTAGGTGGCGCATAACAGGATGAATAAAATGCGTCACTAACATATTTATCATTGTTAAAAGAACAAAAAAATTGTCCCATGAGTTCAATAATTTGACAACTACAAATTTCTCAATATTATTAAATATTGAAGAAGTAACTTAATTTTTAATATATTTGTTCCACTTGTTTCGTTACTTTCACGCTACTGCTTAGTACACCACTTACAGGGTAACTACTTTCCAAATCTTGTTAACATTTAGTGATTTGTGATTAGCGATTAATAGTGATTAGTAACAATTAGAACGGAAAAATACATAGCTGTGGTAGGTATTTATAGGTATGTAAAGTAATAAAGATAAATAATAGCCCCCAGCAAATTACTGTATATTTGTGTAGTACATACATAATTACCTACACGGAGAGAAAATTCCTATAAAAATTACTGTGCTCATACTACAATTGACGTGTAACAGGCGAACATATCCAATTGTTGTACGGTAAAATTATAAAAATATAGTTATATTATTGTAATTTTTATAATTTTACCGTACAAAAATTGGATATGTTCGCCTGTTACACGTCGATTGTAGTATGAGCACAGTAATTTTTATAGGAATTTTCTCTCCGTGTATGTATCCAAACATAGACTATTGTTTCGTATGTATTTTTTGCAATTCCGGGACTAAAATACGTGATTTAGTCCCTCATAATAGGGAGTAAAGTGTCATTTTTAGTCCTAAGCGATTAAAAATATTTTTGCTCCCGCATTTAAGCCAATCAACAAGTAGAATTTACAGAGCATCACAAATCAGAAAGCAAAATTTAACTCACAAGGTGAGGTTCTCGGTTGGGAAATTCACTTTTGAATGAAACTTGGAATATTAATAGGAAACCTTTAGGGTGTAAACATAGTAAAATAGTAAAACACACTAGCCAGCCATTTTCGAAAAAATGCCCTTATGCGAGTTTAATGAAATGTTCAGTTAGAGGAAAATAGACGTGTGGTTAGAGAATCTGCACCGTGTCCTGAGATGATAAGTAGGTTTTTTATCAATTGTTTTCCTACATCCGCTATCACAATCAAGAAAACTAAACTCAAAAAGACACGAAAAACAATAAATAAATTAGTTTAAGAATCCAATATTAACGTAAAACAGGGATGAAGGCAAAAGCCACTAACCCTGAAAAATAAAAAATATTTTCTGTAATACATGGGTAACAGGGGTACAATGTATGGGGGTGCATGTGATTATTTTACTTGTTAAATTAAGATCTGTACTGTACATACACGGTGGTCCAGAATTATGTACCGTAATTGCTAGAGCTGATAGTACGTTAAAAAATAATGGTACCTTTTCATGTATGCTTTTTTCCAAAACTTAATAATAAGGGAGGTACAACCTTGTAAAGAGGTGAAACGAAAACCATATTTTCCTAAATATTTTCCAAACGCTTTTGAATAACGGATTGATATTTTAGGGGAACGTATTTTGCATTCGGAGGATTAAATTTATGTGAACACTTATTCCACCATCTATGATTAAGGGGTGGTTTTGGGTGGCAGGTGTGAGTTATCAAGTCTTTTCTTTTTTAATTTGCAATTATTTAAACTAAATTCTTGACAATATGATTCCTCAGACAATTTCACGCAAAAAATGTATACTTGTTACATTTCGATAAATAATACCGTTTTCGAGTAATTTAAAGTGCAAATATTTATTTCCAAATTATCCCCTATTCATTAGTCACGGAATAATTGATACTATAAATTTAATTATCCTAATGTTCATACGAACCCTTAAAATATGAAGCCAGTAATCAAAAGCTCTAAAAAAATTTAAAAAAAAGTCGGTTTCGTTCCACCCCTCTACATTTTACCCCTCTGCTTTAACTCCCTTATTATTGAGTTTTGGGAAAAAGTGTAGATGAAAAGGTACCATTATTTTGGAACATAGTATCAGCTCTAGCAAATACGGTACATAATTCTGGACCACCCTGTATAATTGTAACATATACTCCATGTAAATGTATTAATTTGAAACTTTAATAAAAATTCTTTTGTACTTTGTACTTTGTGTCCTGAGGTTACGGGTTCAAAGCTGGGTCCTTTCAGTAATTTTTTAAATTTTTTTTTTTAGTTAATTTAAAATATTATAGAAATTAATAATATATATATATATATATATATATATATATATATATATATATATATATATATATATATATATATATATATATATATATATATATATATATATATATATATATATATATATATATATAACTGATGTATAGTAATGTATAGTAAAATACGTTATTTACGTGTAGTAATGTATAGTAAAATACGTTATTTCACGAAATACCGAGGCAATTCATGTTAGGGGCCGTCCATTAATCACGTGATGTTTTTTTTTGCATTTTTTAACCCCCCCTCCCCCTTGGTGATACATGGTGAGGTTTAAGGCTACCCCCCTCCCCCCGTATATCACGTGTATTTTTTCGTACCTGCAAAGAATCTAATTTTTTTTTAATATTTAAAAAATACTGGTATAAGTATCATCTAATTTTATTATAGAAAATTAAACACTACTATAATAACGTTCAGAAGTAGACAGAAAGGTTGCAATTTTTTTTTTTTTTTGATTGACAAAAATAATAGAAATGCGAAAAACTTTTTTGTACTAATACATGAACATTACTTAATGTACAGTATTTTCGGACCACGGATTAGCAAGACTTTCTTCAACACCAATAACTGGATAAGCATCTTGCAAATCAGTTGTTGGCACAGTGCTTTGTTGAAGATCAACATCGGTTTCATCAAGCCACTCGGCGTCATCATTTTCGCGCACTACGCAGAGAATCTCTCTCGATCTACCGTTCGATCGTCGCGTGAGGATGCGGGAAGGACGAACATTGTGCATCTCTGGACTATTATATTAATAGCGAATCAAGATCACACTACAAGCCGTTTTCGATTTTGTACGCGTTTGACGAAAAAATAAATACATGTAACGCCGCTTTTCGGTTGAGTATCGCGCACTTGCCGAAAAAATAAATACACGTGATATATTACTTTACCCCCCCTCCCCCTTGTGATATTTCGTGATTTTTTATAGGACCCCTCCCCCCCCCTTTCAAGCCTCACGTGATTAATGGACAGCCCCTTATGCCGGCATTTTATGTAACTTGAAGATTTCACACAATATTCTGCCTAGTCAGTTCAAGAAACAACTATTTTATTTTGACATATCATGTTAAATCAAATGCAATTCATATGACTGTTGGTCACAGACATGCGCATTTAAGCTTTTCAAATTTCTGCAACTGCTACATACATATAAGCATATTATCATTAAGTAATTCAGCTTTTGTTGTAAAATTATAAAAAATAAGTTTTAGTTGTTAGCGGACTTTTTTCTTCTTAATTAAAGTCTTTTTTTAATCAAAATAATAATTTTTTTATCTACAAATTTGGAAATAAACAACAATATTTATTTAAATTATAATTGTAACGGACATGAGTTAAAAAAAAGCGGTTGTGGACCGTTAGAAACATTGTTGAAAATTAACTCAAAAGAATGCTTTGTTTTGTTGTCTAAACCGTACAAACTTTATTCACTGTATTCCCCCTAAGAATCTGGTAGAAATGATATTACGTAAACACAATCTATCGATTATAATATTAAAAATATGTATTATACATACAATAAAACATCAACAGTTACGTATTTCTTAATTTAACACAAAATGTCGAAGTAAAGTAGCTGTTTCCTGAACTAACTAGGCTGAATGTGTAAAATTTTCAAGTTACAGAAGATGCCGGCATAACATGAACTGCCTCGGTATTTCGTGAAATAACGTATTTTATTATATGACCACGACATATATATATAAATGCTAACTGTCACAATGTTAATAATTTATATTTGAAAATTAATGTTTAATTTTGCAAAATATACATTACACCGAAAATTTTATTTGTAACAATAAAATATAACAATGTTAGCATTAAAAAATCATTAACATTAATTTTTATAGCTGTTATACTCCAAGTAGTATAGGGCTATGTTAATTCTAGTGAATTCCAGGTAGATGGTCAAAATTTTACTACGGGAATAGGAGTGAATGGGAATGGACGGGAACGGTTTAAGAAAATCACTCCCATTCCCATCTCTAATGTGTAGTATTGAAATGAACGCCCTGTATAAAAATCTTTTATTTAATTACAGTTTGATCATTATTGAACTAAAATATAATAATATGGGTGGCATTTAAATATATAACAATAGATCGAGAATTAAATGCGAAAAAAAATCAATGGTTGTTCTTCAATTTTTATTTGCCTTTGAATAATTAAAAAATATGCGCTGTATTTATCTCAGTTTAGTCATGTGGTTGACTGTTTGCCCACGGGCCAGAATTGGGTATGGGGTACATGAACAAAAAGAAGATAACGTTATCATCATCAACTCAGAATTAATTTTTTTTCTTTTCCTTCTGACGAAATCTTTTCAACATGAAAATTTATCGGAACGACGGACGTATAAAAAGTGAAGTTGATACAGGCAAAAGAGAAAAATAGGAAATAAAAAATTAATTGAAAATAAAAAAAATTGTTATTGTAAACAAAACTGTGAGGAGGTAACTGAGATTCTACAAGAATACTGAAAGGAGGATAAATAAATGTTGGATAGAATTATCCTTTTCTTGAAATTGATGGGATTTTATTCACGTAAAGTATCTCTATTGAAATTTTTACGTCAAATTTACTGGGAAATTAAGTTATATCGAAGAACTGTATGCTGAGGCGGAATATCAGAGGTGGATCCAAGAAATACCCTTGATTATAATTAAAAAAACAAAAAACCCGGTTTAATTCAACCTTCCTTGCAGGACTGTGTTTTGAAATAAATATACTTATCGAATCGAACAGTATTCGGTTAATGTAATTCTTTTTAATTTTATTATTTGTAATGGCAATTTTTTTTACATTTTTTGATGAAAACTTAATCATATTTATAAGACTATAAAAACTGAGATTTTAGGACTTTGTATTCCTAGACCTAAAACGATGAAGCTAATAAAATCGAATAGAATTGAGAATACAAAAATTCCTTTGAAGTTTCATGTTGATTGGGAAATCCCATTATGGAGCAAAATTGCATTATAATAGGTACATATAGAAAAATCATAGAACAATGAACACTACCTATATATTATACATATTACTAGACAAAGTGTTAAACCAGTTTATAGGCAGTTTCCCTGGTGCAAGCAACGGGATGAGACGAGTGAAATATGAGAAATATAATGTGTTGTCTATTGTTCAGTAAATAGGACTGTATTTATTGCAGGACATAATTTGTATACATGCGTATTTTGAAAATAAAACAAATATCACTTTTATCTCAAAATTTTGTAGTTTTTTTTTTTTTTTTTTTTTTCAAAAAAGTTAAAATTTATTATCAATATTATATTTTGACAATAATTATTTGAAAATGTTACTACGGATATCACAATTATTGTATTGATTACAATATTACAAAATAACATTTGTTCGTATTTTGAGCATCAGTCTATAGAATATATGCATATAATATGTTAAAAATGTAAATTTTTTATAATGAGCATTTGTAGCAGGGCCGGATTACCCAATAGGCCTAGGTAGACCATGGCCATGTCCCTGTCACTCTCCATTTAGTCTATTATAAAAAAATGGACCGTTTTCTGACGTCGCTGTAACTAATATACCAGATGGCGTTGATTTACTAGGGGATAAAATTAGAGTCGAGATATGAGGTTTAATAGTTCGCTATTTTTCATCTAAAATAAATTGGAAATAAATTAAATATTTAAAAAAATACTTTAATTCAACCTAGAAAGATTAATTAAATTAAAAAATTTTAATTCTTCGTTAACACATAACTTGGTGACGATACTTTTGTGCTCAATCATATGGTAATTGATTTTGACATCTATTTGATGAAAAATACTCACATGTCCCAACTCTATTTAGTATACCCCCTATACCATTAGCGCCACGTAGCAAACGTAGCAAACTGTGACATGAAAAGGTCCGTCCTTGAAAACAAGTGGCAGGGACATGACCATGGCCTAGGGGCAGCAGATTTTTAGAACAAGGCGGGAAAAGGTGTAAAATGGCGGTATATCTTATTTTTTTGCTCGTCAGTTATTTTTTTACGGGAAAGTCGAACAAAAAGTAATAAAAGTTACGATTTTCTTGTATTTGAGCAAAAAGTGGGGGCGGCATTTTTCACGGTGTCTAAGGTGGTACTTAGGGTTAATATTGCCCTGATACGTAGGTATAAGAAATTTCAAAATGATTACAAAAAGTGATTTTGCTTTCAATATGTTTCTCAATTCATAGTCAAACATAGTATTTTATTTTGTTTACATTATATCTCAATTGAATTTTATCTTTAATGAAAAACAACTAGTCCGATGAAACAAATTCATTGGCTTGAATATCAGTACAAAGCTCAATTATTGTGAATGCACGTCAAGTATAAAAGCCTTTTTCCGAAAAATAGGAAGATCAAGAAGGTCTTTGTCATGAAACGGAATTGTTTTAATTTGCGGTTAAGATTTGTGTTAATCACAAAATGTCTTTTAAAACATTCTTTATAGTAAATACTTTACGAAATACACTGCGTATAAAATTCTATGCCATTATATTTTGCCTAACAATGGATGCTATTTTCCCACATTGAGAAGAACACTAACGCTTACAGCACGGTGAATAGAAAATGGGAAGAAAATCTATACTTAAGATGGGCAAGATCTTTGATTTATATTTTTCAAGAAAAAAATTTTTTGAATTTTGAATTTTCTTCTTATTTTTTCCTTTTTTGAAAATTTGAGTAGAACCAGGAATATCTAGTCTACCCGCTAAAATTGTCACTGGCAAATGTTCACTTTGCATACTTTTTTGTTTTTATACGTTCATTTAAAAAAAAAAAAAACCCGTGAGCAGCGGAGCCCCATCACGGAAGTCGAATTTTTCCTTTCATCTTCGGTATTGAGTGTCTACAAGCGAAATATAATTGAAAGTCCACAAGCGATTTGTAATTTTGGTGGTTTCAAAACTGATGATGAGTGTCCGGTTGATCGGGGCTTTAAAAAAAGGTTTTAAGTTTTTAAGGGCTGAATCTCAGTAAATTTCAATTTTGTGCCGATAGCAGTTAACAGGGAAAAAGCCAACACAATTCGTACGAGGGCATTTCTATCCATGCTTATCCGCCAATTGCCTTTGTGTTTTATTTTTAAATATTAAATATTAAAAAAGGAACTTAAATAGTAAACTGGAAGGCTTTTATGAAGATATTTTTTCTTTCCAAAAAAATCCAAAATTTCTATTTTATAAATAATAAAAATCCAAAATTCCTAATTTATAAATAAACAGTGACTTTAAGGTGGTTACCTTGTGACATGCTAGTAGAAAAAATTGCGAACCAAAATTACTTTATGTCATTATTGTCTGTATTATTGGATAGATGTTCATACGTATTAGTTTTCATACCAACATGTAGATGCATACTTTCAAACAGCCTGTATATACACACTTATACTATCAAAGCTTTTTATTATAAATACGCTGGCATCCTTGTAATTTTATCCAACAAACATATTAAGTGGTATGCATATGCGTTTGGAACCCTGTATTTTTTCACCTGTACAAGATAGATATATGCTCTCGCGGACTTTTTTGTAGAGAATTCGATTCTGTACAAAAATGGTCTTAACACTTTTTAATGTATCTATCACCGTTTTCGCTACGTAAGCGGTAAAAGGTCAGAAAACGCGATTTATGAATTTTCAATATTGTTTACAAGCAAATACGAATAAACCAGTTATTTAATATACAGGGTTGTCAGACTGCTTCGGTTCAGTTGCTTGAAATTGATGTACTTATAAAAATACCATAATTTCTCTGATGATATCTTCAATTCAAAACGATCAACTAATAATTCAATTTTTTCTTTACATTCAGAACTTATTAATCTTCCTTTCCCTAGTTTTTTATTGAATTCTGTCGAGTCATTATATTGTTAAATACAAAATAAGGGTACGTAGTCAGAATTTTGAGATCTAATACGTGAGTAGATACAAACTTTAACCCTAATTATCTTAACTCAGAAACGATCAATCTTTCCCAAATTACAAGGACAATCAGATATAGTATTCTTCTTGATACTATTAAAATTTGAAACTATTCTGTCGAAAAGTTGAATGTCGAGGTAACTACCTTAATAACATTTTCAAATTACTTAATATGTATGTATTTCATTTGTTACAAAATTGTATTCACTTTTTTTTAAATTTTTTAAAATTACTATTCGCCTACTTGTATTTAGAATAAAAGTAATGCATTTAAAACACATTTAACAATAGCATTCAATTCCGATGTAAAAATGGAAGAAGTGGGGGGAAAAGTAATGTGGACTCCCTAAAAGGTACTAGCTGGATACTAACTGAATACACGTACAAAATTTCAGCCCTCTAGGTTTCCTTAGAGAGTCTCTAGACGTGTTAGAAAAAAAGCAAAAAAATTAAGGAAATATTGGCGTAAAAATCGTAGGGGTAAGGGTTAAAAGTTGAAACCCCAAAAAAACAGTGTCTGGCTATTAGCTTAACCTGTACACAAAATTTCAGCCCTCTAGGTTTATTTGGGGAGATTTTGACCCGAACGAAACTGTTAAAAAACAAGAAAAGTCATGTTCTTTTGGGTATAAAAATGGTGGCGGTAGGGTTTGAAAGTCGAGACTCCCAAAAGGCACCCCCTTGATACTAACTCAATCCGAATACAAAATTTCAGCCCTCTAGGCTTATTTGGGTGACCTGTGCGAGTGGTACAAACTTCGAAAACGTCGAAAATGCATGAAATTGTAGCTTAAAAATGAGGGGGGTGGGGGTAAAATATTAAAACCTCCAAAAAGCACAACCTAGGTACGAACTTTATCAACACACCAAATTTCAACCCTCTACGTTAATTCTGGGGGGCTGGAGGCCTGTTAGATCCGGCGAAAATCGTTTTTCCCCCCTCTACTCCCACCAAATCATCCTAGGAAGCTGAATTTTGGATATGTTGTAGATAATTGACCGAAACATTATTTAAAACCGGTTTGGAAAAGTTTTATTGCTTTTCCGGCCCCCACCACCCCCTTAAAGGTCGGGTTAGAAAAATAATTTGCCCAAAATTTGACCCCACTTTGATAGTATGAGGTGCCTCGAAAATGAGCCCCATTTACCAAATTTCATCTCTTAACTTCCATAGGGGGGCCCTACACAAATTAAAAGGTGGCGGGAATACTCTCGCCCCTACTCTCGCCTCTCGCAGCTCTTATCGTATAGACTGTATAAGTCTAATTTTTCGGAGAAAATTCGACTAAAAATATGAGCGGTTTCCGTCGATAAAGCCAACATTTCAAATTACAAGACCTAATAAGAACATACTCAGCAAATATCGCAGTTTCGATTGCACAAACAAGACAGACTTTAGATTTCTGACAATAATTTAGATAATATCTATTTAATAAATTTCTAACACTGACTGACTGACTGACAGACAACGCACAGCCTAAACCGTTGGGTTTAGAAGAATGAAATTTTGCATAGGAGTTTCCTATGTAACGTAGATGAGCATTAAGAAAGCATTTTTGAAAATTCGTTCCCTAAGTGGGTTTAATAGGGGATGAAAATTTGTATGTAAATTCGTCATTTTTGAAGTTACAGATATTGTATAAAAATATGTTACTATGGCTATTAAAATAAATGACTGACAGACAACGCACAACCTCAACTGTTGAGTTTAGAAGGACGAAATTAAGCACAGGAGTTACGAAAATTGGCGGCTAGGCTTCTATTTATAAATAAGTCAGTTGTTTCTGGAAATTTATTACCTAAGACGTTAAAACAGAAAATGAATGTTCATATGGGAAGTTCATCATTTTTGAAGTTATAAATGTGGATATTGATTTAGGCTTTTGAAAAACATTAAAAGTGAGCAGAAGGGAAGTAGGTACTTAATAAAAAGATATTGTCGATGGAAATCCCATCGGGCATAGGGATGGTATTTAGTCAATCTTTAACACTGACTGACATCCTAAAATGTTGCCGATGGTAAATCCATCGGATGGGTATACCCCTAGTTTATGCAATAATTTTACTCCCCTACTGGACAAATTTAGAATTATTTAGAGCTTCAACTGAACTTTAATTAACTAGCTTAATCAGACGTACAAACAACAAACCCTGAAAATTAAGCAATTGTCTGGTTTCTCCTGTAAAATATAATCAAATTCTATTTGCAGCTGTCCAACATGAACGAGCTCCACGATCCTGTATGCCCCATCATCACGGACCACACAGTAATCCACTTTCGGGACATCTGTTACCACTTCCATTACCCGGTATCGGGCTGCCACGACGATTTCATGGCTCATTTTTTAATGCAACATTCCCACTGCCTACCATTCAAACAGCAAATCCATTCCTAACAAATTATATCGCAACGAATGCAACAAATTCTACAAATTTCGATCCCACATTGATAAATTTTGCTACCACGAATCCATATCAATTAAATCATGGTGGACTCTTTTATCCGCCAATGTTTTCACCAACAGCATCGACATGTTTTCGAAGCAAATTATTTACCTCTACGTGGAATATACTTCGTAATGATATTTTGGAAACACTTTCGTCGGCAAACGGGGAAATACCGTCAGAGGCGCGACGAACTAGTATCAAATAAATATCAAGAAGGCATTAAAAAAATTATTAATCTAAGCACAAAGTTGGTTATAATTACTGTTGGAAATCTAAAGCCGATTTTGTTTGTGCAACTGAACCTGCGATGTCTAGAACATAGAAAGTGTTCGGTTTCTTCGTTTTCTTCCAGTTTCTAAAATTTCAGTTTTGTTTTACTGATAATTTGAAAAGATCAATAAATTATTTAGGTAATGTTAAAGAAAAAAAAAACATTAAACACATTTCACCATGTACACATGTACGTGACAGATGAAAAATTATTAACCTACGGCGACATTTTCGATGTATATATAAAAACAGAAGCTAACTAAAATAGAAATAGCTTTTCAACAATTCTCAACATTATAAATCATTGACAGATAACATAAATATGGAAAGCTACATATTTGTGTTATTTGAGTGTATTTGTATGTAAATGAAAATTTATTTGACTGTAAAAAAATCGCTGTTTTAATTATTTATTGATAGATTTTTTCCCAACAAATGCCTCGGGAAATATAATTAATTACACATTCGTTAATTAAGGATTTAAAACTTTTTAATTAAATGTAACTGTAATGGGGTTTACGTTAGCCTAGATTGATATTGTTTACTTGCGGCAAAATGTTCGCTTGGAGTCTACACTACACACACCGGCATAATTAGCGGAGCATAAAAAAATATAAAAACCTATTTATTAAACAAAGTTGGCTGTTTTTTTTTTTTTTTTTTTATTTTTACTTAAAATAATATTGAAGTAATGAATCAACTGACTTTCCATAGAATTGTTTTTATTTATTATTGATGCAAATCGTTTTAAGCGGTCTGTCATTTGCAAATTCAAATGCTGTTTCTTCTCAATATGGTCGAACTTCAAACTGCCGTAATTGAAGAATGGCAAAGACTGTTCCAGGAGACTATATAGATAACATTATTCTGAGTATAGTAAGACGAATGGAAGCTTTGACAAGAGTACGGGAGGAACTAGGCGGTATTAAAACGGGGAGGAACTAGGCGGTATTAAAACGCTGTTCTTCATTTTCTATTTGTTATATAATCTTTAACTTAAATTATTCCTAGGCAATATAAGATTCCAAAAATTTGGCATTTTATATGGTTACTTGTTTTTGCTATCAAAAATAAAGGTATATCGACTTGTGAACATGTAACTTTAAATGAATAATTAAATAAGACTAATATTGTCTAATATTGTGAGATATTTTGTATGTTCCACTAATTATGCCGGTGTGTGTATTAAATCAATGCGCAAATTATATTTTTGTTTGAAATTTTTGAAATCTCTGCTTTCTAGCCATCCGGGATAATATAATCAGGCCCTACGAGAGTGTAGGGCAGCGGTAGTTGCAGACCTGGGGCCCGGCCTTAAGAAGGGGACCCGTAGTATCGGTAGTAGGCCCCGGAAAAATGTTAAGGGATTTTTTACTCGCCATTTATTTTTTGGGCAGGAAATTTTTAAAAAATGTGGTTTATTCTCGGGGTCCGCTATTTCCCTCCACGGCCCTGAATGTAGTATATTTCGTAAACACCAGTAAAGAAAGCACTGAACCCAAAAAAATTGTAATTGGTACATACGTAGCACGTAACTTGAGGTGCTAGCAAGATTTACCATTCTGTTTTATGATTACTATAGTTACAAAAAATAATAGGTCATAAAAGTTTATTAACCTTCCTAGGTACGTAAAGTAATTGCATATTGCCAATTAGTAAACAGATTTTTCCTGTACAAATAATGGAGTCGGATAAACAAAGCATAAGGAACTGTTTCCCCCCTCAAATTTTTTTTTTGTAGCATGTTAATTACATCGAAGACTATACGAAATGAACATTTTCTACCACTTGCAACCGCCGCTGCGAAAGTTATCGGCCATTTTGTGAAATATCGACCATTTTAGTCGTACTTTCTAAATATAGATGAATATATCTCGGTATGTGTAGGTCTAAAAAAAACGAAAAAAATTGAGGCTATTCACTACGATATAGTTTACACACGGTTACAGTATGAAATTTTTATCTGCACACATAACCTTAAAAAAAAATAAAAATTGGAGATACTGGTAAATTTTGGTTTTTTGGTTTTAACTTGGGATGTTTTAAGTGAAATTTGATGAAATTTTCAGAAAATATACTTTATAACGTGGACCATAACTGGTTAAAATTTCAAATCAAAATATCTAACAAAAGCCCCGAAAATTAACGTCAATTTTGAAAATTGATTGGCCAATGATTTTTGTGCATTGTATCGTATGAGGTTCTTTTTCCTTTTAAAATGTAGGTTTTTTTATGCATTTTATGACGATGGATAATAAAAAATTTTTAAGCTTGAAAAAAAGCGAAAAAAATCGATTAAAAATTCAAAATCGTCGTCTATGAACAATATTTGAAAAATAATTTAAATCAAGTAAACTGCCGTAATTTAAATATCAGTTTGAATAATTTGTGCCATACAAGGGTTACAGGCTTCCATATGAGGATTACAGGAATCGTACGTGATTAAAAAACCAAGTTTGGAGAAATTAAGGTTCCATTATTTTCAAAAATACGCAACATCAAAAGTGTACTACTACAAAAAATTAAGGGAGCAAAGAAAAATTGTTAATTTTTGAGTGATTTTTGAAGGGCTGTATTTACGTGAAAAACAGTCATATCGAGATGATTAAAAAAGCATTTTGAAGCTACAAGATTCTAGTTTTGAGATATTTCGTCCAAAAATTTTTAGGAGTAGGTAGCAGTTATCGAGAAATTCTAAGGAATAAGAAAAAAAATTTTGAAAATTTTTTTCTCTTTTTTTCGGTCTACGGGCTTGTTTTTTTTTTTTTTTTATTTTTCTTTACAGTAAAGTCATGGTATTGACTTGACAGCCTGCTTATTTAGTTTCAATTTCCCTTTTTAAATGTTTCTCTACGTTGAATTGTTCCGGAGATATCCAACTTTGAATGCAAAAGGATCCTTTTTAGTTTAACCATCGATACTCTGTAACCAGTGATCGGACAGAAAATTGAAGGGCAGTTTTTCAATCTGGAATAAATTTCTGACATGGTTGTGCCGCGTACTTTAGGAAAAAAATTTTCATCCTTAAATTTAACCTGAAAAATGTGAAAAAAGGGACTTTTTTCCTTGTTGCGAAAAATTGTCCGCATCCTTGCGAATATTGTTGGAGAATCTAATCTTTGTACGAATTTTTATACCTCACTGTACCCCCAATAATCCTGTAAATCAGCAGATCGATCTATTGAATGGTTTTCCTAAACTGTTTGTTTAAAATTTTAGAAAAAAATTAAAGTAGCAAAATTGAATGAGCAAAATTGAATGGAAAATTCAATTTTTTTTTTCAACTTTTCTCACAATTAGGCGTTTTTTATCCATTAAATTTGAAAATTAAAAAAAAAAATTTTTGTCAGAATTTTTTTAAAAATTGAAACAAATTATTTTGTTTTTTTTTAAATTTCTTTTTTTAAATTTAATTTTAATTTTTTAATTTTTTTGAAAATTTAAAAAACCTTGAAAAAATTTTTTTTTTTTTTTGTTCCCTTAATTTTTTGTAGCAGTACATATACGCTCCCACCCACCTCACAAGCTGCAAATTCAACAGCAGTTGCAATAATTTAAATCAAGTAAACCACCATAATTTAAATATTATGAGTTATAATAATTTCTCCCATACAAGGGTTACAAGCTTCCAAATCAGGATTACATGAATCGAACCCAATTAAAAAAACAACTTTGAAAAAATTGAGTCCATAGTTCGTCGAAAGGCTCATAGGTGTTAAGCCACTTAGTTTGTTAATACACTCTTAAAGAATGTTGAATTTGCAGCTTGTGGATAGATGGGAGCTTTCAGCTTATATACTTTTGATGTTGTGCATTTTTGAAAACAATTGAACCTTAATTTCTCAAACTTAATTTTTTTAATTGGGTTCGATTAGTGTAACCCTTACATGGAACCTTGTGACCTTTCTATGGAACTAATTACTACTTAAATTTTTAAATTAGAGCGGTTTACTTGATTTAAATTATTTTTCAAATATTGTTCATAGCTGACGATTTTGAATTTTTAATCGATTTTTTTCGCTTTTTTTCAAGCTTAAAAATTTTTCTTATCCATCATCATAAAGTGCATAAAAAAACGTACATTTTGAAAGGAAAAAGAACCTCATACGATACAATGCACAAAAACCATTGGCCAATCAATTTTCAAATTTGACGTTAATTTTCAGGGTTTTTGTTAGATATTTTGATTTGAAATTTTAACCAGTTATTGTCCACGTTATAAAGTATATTTTCTGAAAATTTCATCAAATTTCACTTAAAACATCCCAAGTTAAAACCAAAAAACCAAAATTTACCAGTATCTCCAATTTTTATTTTTTTTTAAGGTTATGTGTGCAGATAAAAATTTCATACTGTAACCGCTGGTAGACTATATCATAGTGAATAGCCTCAATTTTTTTCGTTTTTTTTAGACCTACACATACCGAGATATATTCATCTATATTTATAAAGTACGACTAAAATGGTCGATTTTTAACAAAATGGCCGATAACTTTCGTAGCGGCGGTTGCAAGTGGTAGAAAATGTTCATTTCGTATAGTCTTCGATGTAATTAACATGCTACAAACAAAAAATTTGAGGGGGGAAACAGTTCCTTATTCACTAAAATTTGGAGCTTATCCGACTCTGCTAAAATAGTTTTTTTATAGACGCCCAGAATTATCAAAATTGCATTTTCAACCAATTTCATCATTTTTTATTGGTTTCTTTTTTTTTCCAAATTGTTCAACATTTTTTCAGCTTTCAGTCTCAGATTCTCAAACTGTTTTGCAGGTCACAAAACTTATACTTACAGTCAGTGCCAGACTTACATTAGGGGCACGCGGGGCACTGGCCCAGGGCGGCAAATTTTTAGGGACGGCAAAATTTAGAACACACGTTATAATTTGCTTTTTTTGGAGATCACTTATCTTTTGATAGGAAAAGGTAAAAAAAGTGGGAAAGTTAATAAATATTTTTTTTTAAATTTTTGTAAGGGGCGGCATTTTTCACAGTGCCCTGGTCGGCACTTAGGGTAAATTCGGCCCTGCTTACAGTTGTTGCTAAGTAATATATGCTATTATAATAAAATAAAATAAAAATTATTTCATAAATTTAAATTTCCATAGTAAAAAGATTCTTTCTTATTCACAGCACTTTTGTGACAGTTCTTTCTTATTGAAATTCAGTGTTATCAATTAACATGAAAATTTCCTAATTAGTCTAGGAGAAAGTTGTACAAAATAGGGACGCTAACATATTTTTTGTTATAAAAAGTATTATATATTTTCTACTGAATGACTATAATATTAAGAGCGAAACTGTGAATTATTTTGTACAATAATATTTTTTGTTATAAAAAGATTTAAATTTATACATATTATTCTGATTATTTTTGTCGATATTCAAAATAATTACTACACGAAAATTACCTACTGGTTTATAAAATCAAATAAAATATCATAATTTTAAATTTGTGAACTTTTAAACGTGAAAAATGACGTACGGGAAATGTTAAGAGAAAATATCAACAACACATATTTAAATACAAACAGAAATATAAGAAGGCAAATAACATATTTATACATTTTAATGAACGAAAGGTATACTCTGATGAATATACGTTGAACAGCTTTTCTTCAGATTTTTACTCGTGGGAATTGCTGGTTGATAAGCTTTTGGGGAGACACAGAACAAACACATACACAAAGTATTATTTTATTTATAAGGATTTTTCCGTTTTGAATAAATGATTCCATTTTGTTCTGATGATTTTCTTTTCTCAACGGTAAAAATAAACAAAGAATTCGTTGTTTTTTCGATATGAATTATAAAAAAAGAACAGGAAGAGGGTAGAAATAATTTTCTTCATATTATTATTATTAAAAATGTTTTCTTTCGTTACGTAGGTACCAGTTTAATGAAAAAATAATACCGAACCAGCATACAAGGTTACATAACAGGAATAGCTAGAGAAATTCATCTACATTTTTATGATATTTTAGTTCATTTACTAGGAGGAGGGTGTACAAGAAAAGCTTCGTTCAAATCGAATTAAGAACAGAAAGTAATAGCAATGTATTTACATATTATTACGTGTAATTTCTGTTATGTCAACGTTTGGATCGCTTGTTTTGGATATCAATGTATATGAATTAAATTGTAAGAAAATTTACAATGTAAAATTCATTCATTAACTGTTCGTCATAGGGTTCACGTCGTAACTGGTATCATTGTTTTTGTAACCAACTCGTGAAATTTAAACAGAAAAAAATATGAAGTGTGTCGTATTTAAGTGTAAAAATTCTACTGAACAAAAAAATTCTCAAAATAAAGGGATATCTTCCTTAAAATAAATAAATTTATTTTTAATTGTTGGTTGTTAGTCACATAGGTCGGCCATGACAGTATATACTATATGTATATATGCAAGATGCGTAGTCATACATACACTATATTGCACAAACACATACGCATGTTTGTGTAGATACAAATAATGTATTTTTTTGTATGTATCATAATCGTTTGGTAGCGGTGTCCACGTCATTTGCCGGCGACAGCGGGCGCGGTAGTTATGAAATAGGAAATTTGGATCTTGTATATCTATGCGTGTTGTTATTGAGGGCAGTTACACCATGGAAGTACGGCTAAATCCTTTGATATCAACAAAATGATACTCAACAACATGTCATTAACAAATTTAATTTTAGATGACGTAACGATGTTGTTCTTTGTCACACCTTGTGTCATACAGTATCATATTATTATATTCGTAACATGAAAGTGACTGATTGTGAGAAATATTGTAATATATCCATGCCTATCCAAGTATATTATGTATTATACTGTGTGAGTTTTTTGAGAGTTGCCATTTAAATTACAGCCAAACCGTTGATTTAATCGAAAAATGGTTCAAATAAAATGGGGGCAACCGATTGCTATAGTCAGGAGCTTTATAGCTCTTATGGTTTTCGAGCTATGATAAAAAAAAATATAGATTTTTAAATGAGACTATATATTAATGTTTCGGCAGAACTGATCTAATACATTAATTAACAACATAAATGAGCCAAAAAATTCTTTTACTCAAGTTTAGTTTTTTAAGTTTTCTTTAATTTATCAGTTAGGCGGTAAAAATATGCATATGTACTTGAGGTTACTTCAACCGATAGTGTTCTGGTTGGTTACATTCCCATTACATTCAAGAAAAGAACCTTTTCCAGTACCATTTGTATCATACAAATTTGGTTGTAATAAAAATGGCAACTCTCAAAAAACACACATGGTATATGTATAATAGAAAATAACATGAATGTTGGTGCCTGGTGGTGGTGCTGGTGAATGAGAACCGCAACACGTTATTCATATGTACCACACCATACCACATATACATTAATATACATATACGAATAGTATACGTATATGTATAGGTACAATTTTACATACAATTGTATCGCATCTCGCCTGCTGAATCAATATTATGTACTGTTAATTAATAATATTGTGTTGTTTTTATTATTGGTTTGTTTCGTGTTTGTGTTGCAATTGTAATAATAATTGATTGTTTATATTTGGAACGCCAATTGCCTATTACATATTATAAATTACGAATGAAGTGTGTGGTGTAATTATTTTTTTCTGTGGGTATTTTACGCCAGGCACCTGACATTACCGTAAACTGGATTGAATCGACGCGTAAGGGTGAAGTGGGACAAAACGAGAAAAGTTTTTTGTGAACTTGGTTTAAAAATCTAGACGTAAAAACGAATATATATATATATATATATATATATATATATATATATATATATATATATATATACAGAGAAAAAATTCCAGTAAAAATTACTGAGCTGCCTCCGGTAAACGAGTCTTAAGTGACCAGTCCGTAGGAAATTATTAAGCAAAAATATAAAAAATGCGTTTCAAACATTATTTTTTACGATTCATTTGAAAATTTTTCTTGTACACCTTAAGAATTTTTCCTATACAGCTGCGTAAAATTCGATGGGGTAGTAAAATTTCAAGTGGACACCGGGAAAATTTACTTAATTTTTTGTAAAATTATACCGGACATAGAATAATTTTTACTGAGTCGGTGTGTATTTCAGCACCACTGCATACAAAATATTACATAGAACAGAATAAACAAAACAAGCACGCAACCACCACGCAACCCTGAGGCCCAGAGAGCATGCGTGTTAGACAATACACGACTTACAGACGCAGCAACCGTGGCAACCGTTGGTTCGTCAGTTGGCCAATATTAATGATAGTGATTGGATGTTTATAAAGTGTTTTTTTTTTTTTTATTTTTTTTTTTTTTTTTTATAATAAATTATTATTTAAGTATTGGACTTTCCATTTAAAACAAAAAATTGTTGTGTTTCATGAATTTTTGGTTATAATTGAAATATGTTTTTATACAAATTATTATAATGTGCTTATTGTTAAAAATTTTTATCATGTAATATTTCATATAAAAATTTATATATTTTTTTCCACAAATAATAAAAAACCACAAAAATTTTTTTCCATATTAATAATTTGATTTTAATGCTTACCCTTCTATCAATATCCTTTTAAACTATTTTAATTCAATTATTTATTAATAAATAAAAAAAAACCTTATTTATAAATAATACGGTAATTTTTACTGAGCTGTAGCGTAATTTAAAATTTTACTATAAATTATCGTAGTTTTTACTTAGCCGGTCACTTATGTCCGCATTACCAGAGAGCTCAGTAATTTTTTACCAGAAATTTCAGTAAAAATTACTGTATTTTTTTCTCAGTGTATATGTATATATATATATATATATATATATATATATATATATATATATATATATATATATATATATATATATATATATATATAAATACAACAATATAAGTTTTACTTAAAAAAATACGGGTTTAATACTAAATATGTAATAAATTTTTCTTGTTATTGGAATCTGTCAAATACGCGTGACTTAATAAAAATGGCTGACGAAAAACTGCATTGACACTAGTTTTATATAGAACAATTAGTGCGATAAGAAGAAAAAAAGATAGTTATTAAAACTTTTTATACGTGAACTGACATAAGTTCGAAGCAAAGAAATTTTGTTGAAGGAGAGAGAATTTTGTATCTCAAAAAAAAAAGTATGGCAAAAATATAAAAAAAAATATTTGGGGTCTACCCACACTGTCAACTTCCCATTGGATGTCCTTAAAGGCTAGAGACTACTGTACATAAATAATTTGTTTTTCATTTCAGGGAACTCCCCCTGGGCCCTTGATAGAGGCTTTACCCCTTGCACCATACCGGGGGCATCGTCTTCTGTATCTAAGGGTGGGGGCTTCACTCTTATCAAATAAATGATAACAACATTTGTTCTCAAGATATGCGAGACAAAATATATTTAAAAAAAAACGCCGTGAGCAGCGGGGCCCCATCACGGTAGTCGAATTTTCCCCTTCATCTTCGGTATTGAATGTCTACAAGCGAAATGTGATTGAAAGTCTACAACCGAATTGTCATTTTGTTGGTTTCAAAACTGGTGATGAGTGTTCGGCTGATCGAGGCTTTAAAAAAAGGTTTTAAGTATTTAAGGGCTGTACACGGTAAAAAGTTCCAATGTAAAATTACAGCAAATATCATTGGTTACTTTTGTACATAAAAAGTACTGTAAATTCACAGGCGACTGTAATTTTACGTAACTCATGTAATACTTCCCTGTAATTTTACACAATTTTTTACATAAAAATGCATGTAATTTTACACTAATATTTATGTAATTTAAGGGGGAGTATGTAAATAAAAAACTGTAATTTTACAGTAAAGTTTATGTATATTTATACAGTAAATTTTAAAATTACATTGTATTTATACAAAATTACATTGCGTTTTTTCAAAATTACATGGTGTTTTTACAAATTTACATTGTACGTTTACAAAAGTACATATGAAATCTGTATATTTACATATTATTATTACACTAGTATATTGTAATATTACAATATTTTTTGTAATATTACATTGTATTATCTATAGATGTACCAGTAACAATTAGATACTTACTCCAGTATTAGATTACTTGTACAATTTACAATTGTTAATTTTAGAACTGCAATAACTTTTGTAAATGTAATATTTTTAGTAAAATAATGCCAAGATATAAACAATTAACAATAACAAAATTATTTATGTGTGATAAACATAGAAATTTGTCACCTTAATATTTTAAGGTCACATTACACTTTCCCGCGTCAGGAAAATCGACTTTCTAGAAAGTGATTTATTGGAAAGTATCAGGTATATTTCAATAATATTATCTAAACGTTTCAGAAAAATATTTTCTCAAATATTTTCGGAATGATTATAACGCCAGATACTCTAATGAGTATTATAAACTTTGTCAAAATTAAATTTGAATTTTTGGAAACAAGATTTTTGTAAACGGCGTGCACAATAACATAAAAACTATTTTACCGATCGACAATTTTTTGTTCAGTTTTTGACGGTTTTTTTTTTAACGAAAAAAATGCTGCTTTTGGAATCATCAAATCATAATCTGTTTTGTGACTTGCAATCCTTGAAATTTTTCTCTGAAACTTTCAAAGAATATTATTAAAATATAATTCCAAGAGCATATTTTACGTGTATAAAATGTCCGACTTTTCCAACCCGAAGGAGTCTAATATCGCCCTAAATGTCTCATGTTTTTGATAATATTCGAAACATGTGATTTTAAAATATATAACCTAAAACATCCTAGTTTCTGTATATACAGATTTATAATTATTATATATTTTATTTTATTTTTATTAAATTCTTATACGTAAACACCGATTTGGTTCCAGATGTAATTATTTTGGTCTTTAGTTTTTAAATGGATTTTTGTACATATTTTCCTAGACCAATTTTTCGTAATTTAAACGTGTTTTGTAACCTTTTCGCCTGCACAAATCTGAACGTAATTTTCGACTAATCTCATTACGAGTCAGAGAAAGATGAGCCTATTATTTTCTAAAATACTTTTATAAATATATGCCATTTTTTGAAAATTTATTAAATTGAATTCTGTATAAGTACTTAATTATTTATAGCTGTTAAAAGAATCATTTTTAAAATATCATAATTGAGGATAACTACAAAGGTTACGTACAAAGATGATAATCATTTTAGGCTCAGTTTCTCATCTCATCAATTCCGTTACCTTTGTAGATATCCTCAATTATCTTGAACTTTTTTGAGGGGGTATTCTAGTCTAGAAATTCGAAAAAACAAACTTTTTTTTTACAAAGTTCAGACCTTTAAGAATAAGCCTCTAAAAAGATTTACGGAAATTCGAATTATTTTCGGAGTTACGGTTATTTTTTCCCTGTGTACTGCGTGTATCTTTTCTAAATTACTCCAAACTACTATTTTCGATACGGTTGACATGATATTTCAAATTTTTACTCACCGATTTATTTGAAATTTGGTACAAACCTTCTTAATTCTATCAAAATTGGTCCGACGTAGGGGATTTTGGAATTTGTTTTACTATTTTTAAAAAATTTCCAAAGACGCAAAAAGTAGGCGAAAAAATGATTTTTTTTAAATGTATGTCATTTTGTGAAAAAATTAATTTTTTCAAATCGGTGACGTCTAACTAATTGTATATACTGGTTTATTAAAAATTAACTAAAATTTTATGTTTCAGATCATCAGGAGGGTTGGAATCACGTCAACCGGGAGACACCTTTTCTTGAGTCCCCACTTTGCCAGCCTGTAGCGATCTCAATTTTGAACTTTTTAAAAATTTTTATACATTTTATACTTTTCAAATATCAATAAAAAATCCGGTAAAAAGAGGATACTAAAAATATTTACTATTTTTTTTTTTTTTACTCCCGTAAAGTGACCTCAAAATTGAGCCTCTAGACTAGAATACCCCCTTAATATACATGTAGTTTGTAAATTTTTTTATGTAGGTATACCTATCATGAAAACAATTTATTGTTACCATGTAGTAACTGTATCATAATTTTAACACATAATTAAGTTACAACATTGTTTTTATTGCATTAGAAACTATCAGCTTTAATTTGTATCTACAATTTTTACATCCGCTAATAGAATTAGGTATCTATCTACTTCTGAGGAGAAAATTTAAATTTAGAAATTGAACAAGAAAACGCCTTAAAAATAATAACAATAATAACTAAAAATATACATATTTAAAATAACAAGTCACTTTTACAGTATTTTAGAAAAGTAAGAATTCTCTTGAACATAATCTCCACACATAATTTTTACACATATAAAAACACAAAACATCACAATTTTTTTTTAGAACAGATTCATGTCGTATTTCAACAAAGAAAAATGCACATTCACGGACACAACCTACAATTTTTACACAAATTTTCTTTCTATACACAAGTTTATAAATTTTAATTACTTTTAACTTAATATTTATGTAACAAAATGTAATTTTTTATAACCAGTTCATTAATCAAACATAAATTTTGTAGAATTACTATTAATTACATTAATTTAAACAGTTAGAAAACACAGTCTTTAAATACACGTAGATACTTTCAAGAACGCCATAAAAAATAAACATGATGATTGATAAAATGCGCATGATCATGACGTCACAATTACACAAAAGTTATGTAATTTTACACAAATGTTGTATTTTTACGTAATCATTGTGTAAATTTACATTTTTAACGGTTAATTTTGTAATTTCAGATTTTAAAAATGTATTTTTCCTTAAAAAAATGTAATACTACACGAAAATGGAATTTTAAGTTGGAAAATTCCATACTTTTACAGAATTTTTGTAAAAACTCAGTAAATTTTATGTAGCGAATATTTTTACATTAAAATTACCTTATTTTTACCCTACTTTTTATGTAAAAGTTATGTAAATTTACCCCCATTTTTATCAGTGTATCTCAGTAAATTTCAATTTTGTGCCGAAAACAGGTAGCAGAAAAAAAGCCAACACAATTCGTACGAGGACATTCCTGCCCATGTTTATCCGCTAATTGCCTTTATGTTTTAGTTTTAAATATTAAAAAAGGACCTTAAATAGTAAACTGGAAGGCCTTTATAAAGATATTTTTTCTTTCCAAAAAAATCCAAAATTTCTATTTTATAAATACTAAAAATCTAAAATTCCTAATTTATAAATAAACAGTGACTTTAATAACATTTTTAAATTACTTAATATGTATGTATTTCATTTGTCATAAAAGTAAGTTCACTTTTTTTTAAATTTTTTAAAATTACTATTCGCCTACTTGTATTTAGAATAAACATAATGCTTTTAAAACACATTTAACAATAGCATTCAATTCCGATGTAAAAATGGGAGAAGTGGGGGGAAAAGTGATGTGGACTCCCTACAAGGTACTAGCTGGATACTCACTGAATACACGTACAAAATTTCAGCCCTCTAGGTTTCCTTATCGAGTCTCTAGACGTGTTAGAAAACAAGCAAAAAAATTAAGGAAATCTTGGCGTAAAAATCGTGGGGGTAAGGGTTAAAAGTTGAAACCCCCAAAAAACAGTGTCTGGCTATTAGCTTAACCTGTACACAAAATTTCAGCCCTCTAGGTTTATTTGGGGAGATTTTGACCCGAACGAAACTGTTAAAAAACAAGAAAAATCATGTTCTTTTTGGTATAAAAATGGTGGGGGTAGGGGTTAAAAGTCGGGACCCCCAAAAGGCACCCCCTTGATACTAACTCAATCCGAATACAAAATTTCAGCCCTCTAAGTTTATTCGGGTGACCTGTGCGAGTGGTACAAACTTCGAAAACGTCGAAAATGCATGAAATTGTAGCTTAAAAAAAAACGCCGTGAGCAGCGGGGCCCCATCACGGTAGTCGAATTTTCCCCTTCATCTTCGGTATTGATTGTCTACAAGCGAAATGTGATTGAAAGTCTACAATCGAATTGTCATTTTGTTGGTTTCAAAACTGGTGATGAGTGTTCGGCTGATCGAGGCTTTAAAAAAAGGTTTTAAGTATTTAAGGGCTGTATCTCAGTAAATTTCAATTTTGTGCCGAAAACAGGTAGCAGAAAAAAGCCAACACAATTCGTACGAGGACATTCCTGCCCATGTTTATCCGCTAATTGCCTTTATGTTTTAGTTTTAAAAATTAAAAAAGGACCTTAAATAGTAAACTGGAAGGCCTTTATAAAGATATTTTTTCTTTCCAAAAAAAATCCAAAATTTCTATTTTATAAATACTAAAAATCCAAAATTCCTAATTTATAAATAAACAGTGACTTTAATAACATTTTTAAATTACTTAATATGTATGTACTTCATTTGTCATAAAAGTAAGTTCACTTTCTTTTAAATTTTTTAAAATTACTATTCGCCTACTTGTATTTAGAATAAACATAATGCTTTTAAAACACATTTAACAATAGCTTTCAATTCCGATGTAAAAATGGGAGAAGTGGGGGGAAAAGTGATGCGGACTCCCTACAAGGTACTAGCTGGATACTAACTGAATACAGGTACAAAATTTCAGCCCTCTAGGTTTCCTTATGGAGTCTCTAGACGTGTTAGAAAACAAGCAAAAAAATCAAGGAAATATTGGCGTAAAAATCGTGGAGGTAAGGGTTAAAAGTTGAAACCTCCAAAAAGCAGTGGCTAGCTATTAACTTAACTTGTACACAAAATTTCAGCCATCTAGGTTTATTTGGGGAGATTTTGACCCGAACGAAACTGTTAAAAAACAAGAAAAATCATGTTCTTTTGGGTATAAAAATGGTGGGGGTAGTGGTTAAAAGTCGAGACCCCCAAAAGGCACCCCCTTGATACTAACTCAATCCGAATACAAAATTTCAGCCCTCTAGGTTTATTCGGGTGACCTGTGCGAGTGGTACAAACTTCGAAAACGTCGAAAAAGCATGAAATTGTAGTTTAAAAATGAGGGGGGTGGGGGTAAAATATTAAAACGTCCAAAAAGCACAACCTAGGTATGAACTCTACCAACACACCAAATTTCAATCCTCTACGTTAATTCTGGGGGGCTGGGGGCGTGTTAGATCCAGCGAAAATCGTTTTCCACCTCTCTACTCCCTCCAAATCACCCTAGGAAGCTGAATTTTGGATATGTTGTAGATAATTGATCGAAACATTATTTAAAACCTGTTTGGAAAGTTTCTATTGTTTTGTTGCCCCCCACCACCCCCTTAAAGGTCGGGTCCGAAAAAGAATTTGCCCAAAATTTGACCCCACTTTGATAGTATTGTTGTGCATCGGAATAAGCCCCACTTACCAAATTTCATCTCTTAACTTCCATAGGGGGGCCCTACACATATTAAAAGGTTGCGGGAAAATATATATATATATATATATATATATATATATATATATATATATATATATATATCAGACATCTTTTTTTTTTACATAATCGTGTTCTACGGGTCCGAAAACGGATAGCGCCCCTGGTCTCGCCTCTCGCAGCTCTTATCGTATAGACTGTATAAGTCTAATTTTTCGGAGAAAATTCGACTAATGAGGGGGTGGGGGTAAAATATTAAAACCTCCAAAAAGCACAACCTAGGTACGAACTTTATCAACACACCAAATTTCAACCCTCTACGTTAATTCTGGGGGGCTGGGGGCCTGTTAGATCCAGCGAAAATCGTTTTTCCCCCCTCTACTCCCACCATATCATCCTAGGAAGCTGAATTTTGGATATGTTGTAGATAATTGACCGAAACATTATTTAAAACCGGTTTGGAAAAGTTTTATTGCTTTTCCGCCCCCCACCACCCGCTTAAAGGTCGGGTCAGAAAAAAAATTTGCCCAAAATTTGACCCCACTTTGATAGTATGAGGTGCCTCGAAAATGAGCCCCATTTACCAAATTTCATCTCTTAACTTCCATAGGGGGGCCCTACACAAATTAAAAGGTGGCGGGAATATATATATATATATATATATATATATATATATATATATATATCAGACATTTTTTTTCTACATATTCGTGTTCTACGGGTCCGAAAACGGATAGCGCCCCTACTCTCGCCTCTCGCAGCTCTTATCGTATAGACTGTATAAGTCTAATTTTTCGGAGAAAATTCGACTAATAAAAAGTTTCTTATTTGGATTCTATTTTTTTTTTTAATTTTATAATAAGCTACTGGCGTTTTTAACATCGAGGAAGGTTCTTAGGCCATTATATAATAGTGTTATGGTAAAAAATTCTATGTTATGTTAATAAAGTTAATTCCGCTTTTTTACCACAAAAACAAACCGCTAATCCGAATTTGCTGAAAACTTTATCCGGTCTTCATTTTTTGATTATGCATCTAATAAAATTAGTCCAGAGCTGATATCATCATTTGTTCTCGAGATATGCGAGACGAAAAAAAATTCATGAACGAACGAATGAACTAACGAACGCACACACAGACATCACGCTAAAAACCATGGATTCGGATTCTAGTGACCTTGAAACGTGGAGATAACACCTTTTAGAAAAATTGTATTTTCCAGTAGGTACGCCACAGAATTTAGCTTGGTACCAAGTTTATTTTTTCGAAAACTGTCCTCATAAAAATATACACCGGGTAACGGGATACACACGATATAAATTAAATTTATCATCTGCATCGTTATAAAGTCCGTTACATTTAATTTAACATTAAGTGACTAGATACCTAATGATTGAACGGGAACCATTGAGCATATTCACATTAATTTTTCATCTGCCTGCTCCTATCTTGCGATTGCGAACACGTTATTTGAATTTTTGCAAGAAAATTAATTTGAAAAATGTGCCATGTAAATCGACGTGTCAACACATACATATACCTACTATATACGCGTGTGTACAGAAGTATAATTCACCCCACATGTATACTTGACATACTTGACATATTTAAAATAAAAAATTTCAAATTTAACACAATTTTCGTCATTATTTACACCTAATGTTCAGATTAATTTATTTTCAAAATTTTTAACAATTTTTAAAATATCTATGGAGCTCTTAATTAAAATAATTAATAGTTAAAAGGGAATAGCATTCAATCTATACCAGTGGTCTACTTGGTAAGGCGCTTGAGTGGATATGGAGAGATGAGATGCTGGGTTCGAGTGCCACCGCATCCAGGTTGATGACTGATTTTTAATTATCAGCTGCAGAAGTCATCGCATTAAAAAATTACAAGTGCGTGTTGGATACGCATTAAGTTCCTCAGTAGCTCACGTTTTCCATAATTTTGGAGATAAAAGATACGACATTTTCTTTTCACTACATTTTTTTTTACATGACTGGTAAAAATTTATTTGCCTATATCTCCAAAAGTCACGAGCACAACTTAACCGAAACAATTTTAATTAAGTCTTTTTATTAAATAAAATTCACCTGTCTAAGAAAAGTAAATTGTTTCAGTTAGCGTAATAGCGAAATGGTCAGACAGTACGTGCAAAATTTCATGTTCATAAGCCAAAAGATGTAGAAATAAGGGTTCCAAGATTTTTTACGAAACCCTAAAAATAAAACTAAAGAATGTAAAAAAAAAATTGTAAATAATAAATTTTTCAATATATACAAAAAGGAAAATTAAAATTTTAATTGAAAAGGATTTCTAAATCCCTTTTTATTTTTAAATAATTAACTTAACAAGACATTTTCGAGCAATTTATTTGCTTTAATTTGTTCAATTATTTATAAAATTTACGTTGGATGTTTTTGCTTCCTGCTGATAAATTCAATGAGGTAGATTAAAAATATAAATTTTACTCCACTGAACACATTAACAAGAAATCAAGATCATTAACGTATAGGACGAGAAATGTTTTTGTACACATTCATTCAAAAATGTTTGGATTTTAAAAAGAATCGAATTTAGTATACAAAAAGGTAAAGGTTTAGAGTCCGTAGTTCAAAAAAATTCGGATTCGGGGCAGAAAAAATAAACTAAAATCAAGTAAAAAAATACTATAGAAAGCTTTGGAACTTTTTAAAAGTGAAAAATTGCAGCTTTAAGTCGGATAACTCTCGGCGGAAGTAGTCCGGATATTCAGTAGCTTTCGTAGCCTCTCATTGCCTGGTTTGCGTTTTAATGTTTTATATATGCAATATTTTAAATGACACTTCAATTTAATTTTTGCCTTTAAAGTTGAAACTGAAGATGAATAAAGCCGATGTTTTTGAAGAAATGATAAAGATCAAAAATGGGCAATGAGATCAGAAAACTTCAACGAAAAAATATACTTTTTTTTAAATAAACGGCTTACTTTTGGCTAAAAAGTTTCAAAAATCAATTCAAATTTATTTCTAGTGTAAAGATTTAAGAAACCCTTTTGTTTTTTTATGACTTTTCTGGCATCAGTGAATGTTCTAAATTATTCCTGGATTTGAAGAGCGAAGAAATTTACGTAGAAAAATGATTCTGTTAACAATGTGTTTCAAATGTCGTCTAAATTTATAATATTACAGTTCTTTCACTTACATGTAAAAAAAATTATATTGTTTTTAATATGAATAAATTCTTGAACAACATGGTATATTTAATTATTAGCTGAATAATGTAACGATCTACATGTTGGTAATCTTGATTATAGTGTAGGTTCCTACGTAAATTCATATTCCATAACGTTAAAACGCGCTAATCCATGGAAAATGAATTATAAAGAAAATTTTCAACGAAGAGGACTGGTGAAGATGGTTAATAGGACCATAACGTTAAAATATCGTTCACGAAAATCCACTTAAGAGAATTTTTAATTATCATTCTGTTATTTACATTTTCTAAATATTGTTTATGAAAAAAATTATTTCAATTAAACGTGAATAAATTCGGCGAACAATGTTTGAATGGTTATAGTTGTAAAATTAGTAAAGTACTGGTTGCGGCAGTGTTGTCAGACAGCATTTCCAAAAAACTGTAGGTGGCAGCTCTAAAAAGCAGTAGGCGTAGGAAAAAAGCGGGAGATCTAAACTATCGCTATTTCAAATTATGAACGTATATAATTATGTACATATGCATCTAGTTGCTGTTTTCCAGACTTTATTATTATCTCATTGTCACATGCTCTACAATATGCATTAAAAGACCCTTTTTTGCTCATACATAACCAACTTTTATACAATGGGTTACTTTCCCAGAGTTTGTTATATTTCTGGTCATATTTTATTGAAACTTTCAGTGTTTTGCAAGGGGGTTCTTCATCAGAACTACTCATCATAAATATATATAAATAAATATATGTTTAAATAAATATATTTATGAAATTTCCTAATACAGGAAAGCAATCTAGTATAGCTTCTTGTTTGAATAAATGTTATTCATGAAATGTTTTCCTTTGACCATTTCTACCAACTTGATATAAAATAACATATAACTTGCATATGTACAGTATATGTCACATTCGTTTGCAATAGTGTAGAGTGTGTGTACATAGAGATAATAAACATGTGGTGAGAACCAAGGTTCGTAGATGGAAGTTATGACGACCAAGTACTCCTCTCTCCATCCATGGACCTTGGTGAGAACGAAGAAAACCTCAAACAGAAAACTGGGAACTAAAAAATAAAATAAAAAGCGGCAGATTCAAGTAGAATACAGAAGAACAGGAGATTTTTTAAAAAGCAGAAGATCTCCTGCTAAAACTGGAGGTCTGACAACACTGGGTTGCAGCACTAAGGTAACTGATTACAAAGTTTTATGGTGGGTACATTCCAGTTATAATTATAAAATGTAAATAGCCTTGTTGCAGCATTCTGCATAACATAGCGAATTTACAGTTTCAAAATTATCACATTTCAAAACTTAATATTTCACAAACGGAATCTAAAAATGAAACATGGTAAAAAGAATTTCAATTTCATTTTAAGAGTCTTATCTAACGATGTCCCACAAAAATGTGGCAAGTACATGAGAAAACAATTTTTCTCGCCACTTTCCAATACAGAAGTATCTGAGAAATTGAATTTCATTTTTTATAAATTAATTTAGACTTAGGTACACCTGTAGCACCCATATGTAAAGTTTTTTGAAACTATATAAGGGGGTCATGAAATAATAATATAAAGCTATATAGCATAACATAAAGCATTCTTCTTGAAAACCGACTTACATAAGATAATAGTTCAAAAACCGGTCTTATATGATTTTTCGCTCTTTGACATAGTGTAAAAAAGTTCCCGTAAACTTGTAAATTTTAGTAAAAAAAATTTTTTTTGATGAAAAACGCTCAATATACTCGTTTCTGGGAATTGAAGAGAACTGGCTAACGAACTCGTCCAAGATTTTTAGACTTTCAACGTTTCCACCAAATTTCATAAAAAAAAGATATTTTGTTCAAGAGTTATCGTGCTGCTTATGTATACATATACACATATAAATTTTGGTACCATTTACCATTGGGTTTTAGACACTCCAACTAAATTTCTATCATAGTCCCGGGTTCAAGTCTCACTTTGACAGTGGCTGTAATAGCTGAATTTTTCATTCATTAATGTATAATAAAATTACAGTAAATAAAAATTATTAAGATTAAAATCAAAAGTGAATGGTATGGGTGATAGCAGTTCTTGCGTGTCACACTAATCTCACGTATCTCAGAAATGATAGTCTTGAGAAAACTTGATTTGAATAAAATATCGTATTAATTCGCTCAAATATTATTAAATATCTAAGATAATTGATTTTTACTATGCGTTATTGATTCAATGTTGCAGTATTGATTTAATAACGTATAAATATACTATCTGAAAATATAAGAAATAAGGAATGTGATACAATCAAAATAAAAATTTAAAAATACAATAGATTAATTATTATATTATTATTAATAAATTAATTAATTTTATAGTCAAGATATATACTAGGGATTGAGTAGAATCCTTTAAACGTTGTTACGCGAAATTGTTGTACTAAAGATACATGACATTCGTGTAACACGGCAGAGTTCTATATGATATATTATGTGTATACGTATATATCTTGTATGGACTCAAAATTTGAACACAACCCTCCTTAACAGTTTCACTTTTAGGGAAGAATATAATTCAAGTAATATCTAACATGATTCAAATAAACTTAATACGATAGAATTTTTGAGTAAAATCATGATAATTCCCATAAATAAACAATATTATCAAACTTGATATATAAATAAGAGATGTTAAAATATAACAGAAAATTATTAAGGAAAATATAATAAGATTTTAACTAAAATTTAGGATATAACGATGCGGAAAGTATAAAAAAAAATTGTGTGTTAATATGATTTGTCTGTAAAAATATTTGACATGGGTCCACTATCATTTTAAAAGGTTTTCTTTTTCAGCAGCTTTTATTTATTTTAATAAAAAAAAAAAGGTAAATATATTTAATTCAACGATAACTTATAACGAAAATGTGGTTACACTTTGTATGAATATTACAGAAACACAATTTACCACAGACTTTAGAAGTACATTTAGGGCGTTGATTTAATTTAATATATCATCTTGATTTTGCCCTAACATTATTTGATTCTGATAATGAATTGAACCACTGTTGTTAATTTAGTTATACATATGTATATTGAATACATATTAGATTTTATTGTGGTCTCTTAAACCTTTATGTACAGCTAATAGGTCACTACTACAATATTATTAATTATGGTTTAAATTAATTAATAAATGATTTTATGTCACAAGAAGCACAAATTATTGAGTTAACGTAATATAGGAGTCACAATGTTTGAAACTAAATAAGTAAATACAGCTGAACCTTTTTTTTGTCGGTCTTTGTTTAATGCGATATTTTCTTGCAGCTTTTCTAAAAAAAAATATGACCATTAAAGTGCATAATGTAAAATCAAAAACAAGAGAAAGTAAGAAACCTAAACATTAATTATGATAATTTACTTTGATAAAATTAATTTTTGATGGTTTTTAAGCATTTAATTAGTACCTACATTGCATAAAATATAAGTTACTGCATCATTAAGTTTTTTTACAGACGTATTTACCACAATTTTCATAATATTATAAACATGAAATGGGAAATTTGTAGAACTCGTACATATGCGATATTTTTTTTTTAACCGATAAAAACAAAACAATAGTGGTGGAAATTTTAAATTGTGAAAAGTTAAAGCCCGGAAGCATATTTTTGTTTTGGAAAACTCAAATTTATTAATATTTTTCACAACTTTTTATAATGACAACTGTACGATATAAACTGATAAATAATTAATAATAAAACGCAATTATTTTTAATAAAAATATGTGACCGCCCTTTAACTCCTTAAGTACAACAATTCTCAGCCGCATTTGCTTTTTTTCCGGCAGACATCGAAATTACAGCATATGTACGAGTTCTATATTTTTCCCCATGAAATAAAATGTTGTCATGTGTAAATTTCTTAATGCTTTATCTTGTTTAGAAAATTCACTTCTACGGAAATTGCGAAGTTATAAGCGTTTGGAGTTATGTATTTTCTAGTAGGTAATTTTTTACAATCTCTGGAGCGAACTATACTTTTTTAGCTATTTATGAAGATTTTGAGTATTTTATTTGTGCGATTTTGTTTATGCGGCCCCTATCCACTGCATAAAAAAGGCTCAGCTATATACAGTCTTTATTATTACAGTGACAGACAAAAAGTCATCAGTATGAAGTGATACATTTTTACCTTACATTTTTCTATGTATGTTTTTTTTAAAACGATGATTTGATTTTAAAAATTCTAATTATGAACATTGGTACTAAATAGGTGAGACTACTTCAAATAGTAAGATTCCAAAAAAAAAACATTGATTCTATAATTTCAGAAGTATGGTATAGTAAAAAAGAGATTGAAGGTCTCTCCTAGAAATTATTTTCACGTCAAGTGAGCGAATGGTTTTTAAAAAATAACTCACTCAGAACAATTGATGTATATAGATTAACGGCCGATTGCACCAACATTATTAATCGGCCGTTAAAACCTAAATCAATGATTAACTTTAACTGTAGTTAAAATCTCTGATTATCTGTTGTACCAAGGTTAATTTATGTTAACTGATATGATTAAATCGTCCGTTAAGTTAATGATGAATATTGGGCAATTAAATATTTAATCAGCGTTTAGTGCAAATTTTGATTGAAATATACTTTTGTATAATTTCAGTTAAAATTGTCTTTTCTTTTTCTGTAAAATTTTGGTATCTGTGTCATTTTTCCTTTCTTAAATTGAAAAATATCTTCACAATCATCAAATTACAGTTTCAAAATGTTTTACGTAAACATAAATTATATATTTTCTAATATTATATAATTCAAGTAGGCGGCGCTACCTATTTTCAAAATATGCAAATTTAAATTTTTTTAACCATATGATATTATCAACTTACTAGCATTTACTTCTCTTGTGTCTCAGTTCATGTCCTATAAAAACAAATCAGACACCGTTGCTAGTCAAAATTGACCGTTAACGTACATTAGTTAACCATTGATATATTTTAAATTGTGCAACAGACAAATCGGGGTTAGTTAATCTCTGATTTACTATAATGGCCATTAAGTTCTGATTAAATTAATGTTGGTATAATCGGCCATAAGAGTTACATAAGTTACAGAATATTTATAGAATAACATAAAAGTTAGAAACTATACCGGCGTTTCCACCTTCATAGTAAGTTTTAAATAAATTCACTTAACGTAAAACCCCCATTATGGAACGGTATCTAATACTGGAACAGTTTTGACATTTACATATTAATGAAGTTATTTCTAAAAGGAACGTCTGATAACAAAAATTATTATTAATAGAATGATTGTTTTTCAATTTAAATTTACCTCGCATTTAATGTTTCCTTACTTAATTAAAGAAATAAATATGTAAATGTCAAAACTGTTCCAGTATTAGATACCGTTCCATAATGGGGGCTTTTACGTTATATAATATTCCTAAAATAGCTGATATTAACGCCAACACCTAATATTTTCCTGATAAAATTTTAGCCCTGTATAGGTATATATGTATAATATTCAAAATTAATAAAATTAGACCAAAAGGAAAAACAAAAAACAAACCGGCGAAATTACGTACGCTTATGGAAAAGTTTTCAAGTTAATTAAACTCTCTGAAAATTTACAATATTTTAATTAAATAAAATTGGCAACATGTGCCAGTGGCAACGATTTCAACGATATATATTAAAAAATTGCCAAACAGACATGTGCTCTTTTGGTATTCACAGTGTTCTGTTTTCTTTTCACCAATATAAATATATAGTGTACAAGTGGCATTACATACAACTCCTGGTTATTCCATTAATTTAAAAAAAAAAATTAATTAATTCTTAGGAGCAGTAAAAATAAACATAAAACAAGTTTTACCTTTATAAAGAAATTTCGTTAAAATTTAAAGTTACCTGATAATACATAAAAAAGCACAAATTTTTTGTATCTTAAACATATATTATTTACGAAATCAAAAAGAATTTTTGTTTAATTCAAAAATTAAATACATTCTTTGAATGAAAAAAATTTAAAAATTTAAAAATTCGAACATTTATTCACTCTCTAAAAACAAAAAATCGTCACTTGTTTTGAGTTCGATGAATTAACTACTACTAACACATTATATTAATTGTTTACTAATAGTCATTGTGTTTCTAGATCGACGATAAGTTTCGATAACGCGTTAAGTGAGCACACGATCATATCAAATACGAATAGTGAAGTAATTTTTGTGAGCGAATGTTCGTTCTCGTGTGTGAAGCACCCTCATTCGAACAGCTCACGTTACAGACTGACAGAGAGCTGGTTGACGTAGCAGCTCCAGGACGACTTCCACATCCAATCTATTCGCCATTGTGTGATGTGCACATGTACTAAATACTGAACCAAGCATTATGTAATGTTGTGTTATGTGTATGGTGTGAATAATATGGTTCATATTGCCCCACTCATCTACCAATTTTGTGCGTGTATGTACTATGTATGTGGTGTATGTGTGTCGGTATTTTTGAGAGTATATGTGGTGGTTTACTGTTGTGGAAGATGTTTTGTCTAACTAAACCATACGTGGAAATGTTTTTTTTTTTTTTTTTTTTTTTTTTTTTTTTTTTTTTTTGTAGCGGGACTAGTGTAACTGCCTGAAAAAAGGTGATTTTTGGGAATTTTTTTAATGAAAACTACTGTATGGAATGTTTTAATATTTTAAGGATATATTCGTTGATATATAATAAATTCATAATAAAATTTTTGGACCAAAAAATTGAAAATTCAGTGAGTTATTCAGGATCACCTTGAGGCTCCAAAAAAAAAACCCTCATTGCTGCAGTGATAGCGACCTTCACAGCGCCTGACATCAAAAAAATCAGAAAGCCTATTAAACTAGAAGGTATTGCTCGTGCCGTGAACCTCAATCGAAAAGAAAAAGTTGATATTTAACAAACTGGCAGAGTTTTTAAAAAAAATTTCAAATTTTTTCTTGAAAATTTGATGATTTTTGGCCTGCGAAAATTACACTTTTTATTCGATCGGAAAACTGGAGGTTCATGGCACGAAGAAACATATATGTATAAAAGAAGCTGCAATAAGAATCAAATCGATCGGATGATTTGTCTTCGAGTTATAGCTGCAGCAAATTTGAAAAATGTAGTTTTTCTTTATTTTACCTTTTAGTTTTAATCACTGAGAATTTTTACTAAAACATATACATATATGATGTACTCACTATAACAGTCATAGTAAAACTAGATGAGTCGTTTAAATGTGTCAGTGTCTAGCTGCTCCACAACATGTGACGGGCAGCCACGTCCAGAAACTCCCGAACTATTAATCTTCATACATTTCTCAATACCTCAAAGTTAACAATGAAAATCATAATTCGCTCTTCAGATGGCTGTAACTCAAAAACTATTTGAGATACGCACTTGAAATTTTAGTATGTTATTTTCAAAGGTATAGACTATCAAAACATGAAAAAAAAATTTCCCAATTTTTTCAAAATGTCACACTAGTGGTCCCCCTTAATTGACTTTGGGTTTAGGTGTGCAAGAACAAGTGTTCTTTTATTACGGACAAGTGTTTAACCTGTTATAACCCAATGTATAATTAGTCAAGCGCATTTTAAAAAATTGTCCCAAACTGGAAGGTAGCGCATGTACGATTTTTATATGCATCAATATATGACACTTTGGAAGCCTAATGTCTTCTCTACATTCTCGCGTAGTTGACCGTGTACTATCCGAGAGTGCAGAAGGTCGCTTTGTGGTTCTTCGTGGCTGGTGTTATAACGCTATTCGAGCTGCGCAGTCAATTTCAGCGAGTACTTCGACGAAGAACTTCGATCGAGTGTAGAGCAGGCATAACAACATAATACATATTTTAAGATCCGATTTTACATGCGTTATAAAACAGATGAAGTGAAATTAGGACCTATAATTCGACGTACACTCTTCCTCAAAGGTCCGGAGCGATTTTTATCTAAACACCCCCCTCCTGCAATGCACAAACGTTGCCAAAAACCAACTACTCCTTTACGCTACAAACTTTTCGCTTTTACTTCAACAAACCCATCAGCCACCGTTCAAAGGCTCAAGATTTTTCTAGATCGTAAGCAAGGTAAAATAATAATAAAAGATGAAGTACTCCCACTCGAGCGAATCAGCGCACTCACTTCGGTCATGCGCTCAACTTCGCTCGACATTTTTCCACACTTATTGCACAATATACTATTATTTGTAATTTTTTCTAAAGTCCGTGAGTTTGAAGTTAAAACTCATTAATGATCTAAATAAGAACCAGAATGATGAGACCTAATTCGATAGTCGCGTTTTTATCCTCGAAATGAAACAGAATTTTTTCAGTGAAGTAACTTCTGTATTTATACGAAATAAATTTTCAATAAATTCTGTTTCCAATTACTTATATTAGAAATATATATGTATAATTCTTTTCTGAATTCTGGAAAAATTATGATAGAATAAATCAATTTTTTCTGCACATTTCATTCTATATGATGGTATTAAACGAAATGCATAAGAATATGTATGAATCTATGTGTGCATTTTATATATTATATGTATATTCTATATATTAATTTTTTAACTGAATTAGGAACATTTTATTTCATTTTGTATAATTGTAACAAATCATAAGCCATATTAAAATCCTTTTTTTTGCTTTTTTATAATGTGTAATTTTTTGTTTCTTATTTTTTCTCCGTTTTTAAATATTTTTGTTATAAATGAGAAATAACTAATTTTTGTAACTAATAAATTTTTATGTTATTACACAGAGCGAATATATATTTTATCCCTAAAAAATACAGTGGATATTATTTTTAAGTTGTTTAATGACAAATAAAACATACTGTATAAAAAATTTTTATTTTTAATATTTATTATAAAATATTTTAATAGAATATATAATTTGAAAATTTATGCAAACTGATTAAATTATTAAAATTGTTGAGAATTAATAAAAAATTATTATTTATGGAAAAGTGAAAAAATATTTTGTGGAATTTTATAAATGTTATATAACGAAAAATTAATGAGGAAAATAGACAAAAATTTAATATTAAATATGAGGCAAAAAAAAGAATTATGTATTATAATGTAGTGATGAAGGCATGAAAGATGATAGCAAGATCATGAAGTCCCTAAAATTGAAACGAGATGCACACAGAATTAAACCCCATTTTGACCTATACGGTTTACTATATCATTGCCTGGATCGATGATAAGACTAGAAAATAATTATACGGCGGCATTTTACTCATACGGTGTTCATTTTTTGTAGATTTTCAACGATACCCTACACCAGTGTTTTCTAAACTTTCTTCATCGTGAAACATTTTTTAAGTTGTAAGATTTGTACGGGACCCCAGTCAAAAAATACAGTTTTGGCGCGCAAAAAAAAGAGCAGTTACATAACTGGGTGATTCTACTTTTTAGATCCTTCAAAAAATTAAAGTTGTCTTCACAATAAGGAAGGTTAAAACTATATACAGAATGAAGATACTATCATTTATTTTATTTAAATAAAGTTAATAACTCCTATTTAGATGACCTACTACTTGTCTATGAGACGATGATCTCTAATAGCAGGACGAAGGGAAGAGGAGAAGCAATTGACGCTAGGGATGGGCATTTAAAAACTTAAATCTGTTATAAATACTCTCGATTAATACATATTTGTTCAACAGAATTTATTTTGTTAATAACAGAAAATACTAAAAACGTTATTTTATGTAATAAAAATCATAAGAATTTCTAATAAAAAGTATGAAAAATTTAAAATAAAAAAAAATATACAAAATAATATATATTGTATCTTATACTATAATTTAATATCGATTTTAATTACCCATGCCGTTAAAACTCGCCAATATTCGTGTGTCACGAAAACACTCGAATGTTAAATACTTCACTGACACGAACTGTTATGCTTGAAAGAGACAGACGGAATATTATGCTAAAAAGAGATAGATCACAATGTAGACAACGACGGCGTCAGAGATCATCGTCTCGTAGACAAGTAGTACCTACCTTTACTTTAATTTTTGATTTAATTTTTTTTATAAAAATGGTGTCAAACTTTTATTGCAGTTCTAAAACGCATTTCCCTATTACGTATTGCTTGGAACTACATATAACGTTTTTTTAAAAATAAGATTACTGAAACCATATAATTTTATAAATAAAAAAGAGAGTTAAATTGTTACGTACGGTAACTAGAAAGTTAAATTTTATTTACCTGCAGAATTATTTTTTCTTTGGCGTGATGAAAAATTGTCGTGAAAATTTGAGTATCTTTCGTCACAACTGCCAAATATTGCTATAAGTTTTAAAAAAATAGGTGAACGGATCATGTTTTTTGGTGAAACGAAATACCAAAGACCATAGACCATAAAGCGAAAGTCAAATCAAGTGATTGACATTGACAGCTTGTCATTTTTTTTTACATCGAGCAAGAAGGCCGACAGCGTGTGTTTATTGAGTGTATCCTTCGTCACGGCTTTTTCTGGTATCTATTTAACGAATTTTAAATCGTTTTTACGTAAATATTTTTGATAATAATGTAAGCTTTACGACAAACTAAAGTTTTTAATCTAAATGATCGCTGTTCACGATTAGTAACGATTTTGTTGGAAAATTGTATCCTTCGTCACATAAAGACCTTATTTCGTCTTAATCAAAATGACGTGCTCTTTGTGCACTTAAATGATATGTTACGAATATTAAAAAAGACCTCTGATTATTAAAAGAGGCACACGAGTTTTGTATTCCTTTAGTAAATCAGTCTTTGAAATGTGATTTATTTTCCTTAATTTACTTTGTTCAGTTCGTATTTACGTAGATTTTTGGCAAGCTTACTCATATTTTTAATTATTGATTTTAGTAATAAACAAGTTTTGTCTGTAGTTAATGATGAGATACTCATTAGTTTTTAAGTAAGATTGATTGTTGATTGTTATATGTCTACATCGGCACATTTATGTCTCCTTCGTAACGACGAGTTTGTTCTCGTCCCCTTATAAAAATTGCTATTATCTAACGAAAATGCAAGTATGAATTCTTTTTATAATTCATGTTATGTTGTGTAAAACTTGGATTTTACTGGGTCATACTGCTCTTAAATATTTATAAAGGTGAAAAAAATTTGATTTATGCGAAGTTCTAAAGGTGAAAATGTGACGAAGGGGACAAATTTTAATTTTTATACGAATATATAAAATTGTTATCTGTGTATAAAGACCAAGTGTCTAAAACTGATTACGGTTGAGATTTTATTATAATAAATGCAAATATTCATTTAAATTTCTTTTAATTTTTGCAAGTTTTAAACAATTTAATTTCGTGACGAAGGATACATTTTTTTCTGTTCGGATCCAGTAATCCGCAAAAAAATATTGGTTTTAATATCAAACCGCGCTGCTGGTCTGCAGACACCGAATTTATGATAATTTTCCTACATTTTAGTCGCATAAAATCTACTAAATGTTTTCCTCTATGTTTGTTATGGTTAAGACCTAAAAAGCAGAATCATCCAAGTACCATTGACGAGCGACAATAAACAAAATATTAAACACATGAGAGTCTTCCATGTTGTTTTTCGATTTTTTTTGATAATCTCGAAAACTATAATAGGGGATAGAAAAAAAAAACACTTTATTAGACACAACACTTTATTTTTAAAGAGCTTGCGATTGATATATTTAATTCTAGAGCCAAACCTACTGCCGGGGCTATTTGACATGTTAGGAGTGAAAAATATTTTTTATTATGTTACATCCCTTGAATTTCGATGAAACTTTGTATGGTAATAAAGTACATTAAGACACAGTTACTGTCTTTTTTTTTGGAAGTGGTACTCAATCGAAACCCTATGAAAATAAGATTGGATCGGATTTAATCCATGTTGTTATCTTTAATAGCGAGGATTGGCACGTTAAAAAATATGTCTAATATTCTCGATAGTATTTACTTGCATGCACAGTGAAAAAATTTGTGTTCTGCGTAAAAAAAACTAGTGGTTAAAATTTTTGTATTAAATAAGTAACCCAACCCTGTGTTAATGTAACATTTAGTGTTTGTGTTAAATGAAAATATTAAAAAAAATTTTTGATTTAACAGAATTAAAATGTTAATCTGTTTTGAACAACATACAAATAACATAATATTTGTGTAAAATGCGAAAGAATGTCATAAATACACTTATTTGTGTATTTACAACAATAATAAACTGGTTTCGCTCGCATCTATTGCTTTAGTTATAAGAGCGGGGGGAGTGGTAACTGATACCATCGGTCCCATCGGTATAGCATCATTGTCATAATCATTGCAGTATTGGACACTGTGCGACGTGCGTTCAATAGAAACATACCTATGTATAGAAGCAGACGGAATATTTCCAAATTAAAAGTATTCCTAAGGTTAAATTGATTTTAATTATTTAGATATTAAATATTGGTAAGTTAATCAAAAATATTATAGATTGAATTTTTTTCATTGTTTGCAGAATTTACTTCAATTAATTAAAAAATTATCGAATATTCCGCGTTCCAGAACACATTCAAAGGGCAAAAAATATCAGGTAAAGAAGGCAGAGTAGTCGTTCCATTTGGCTTCCACATTCAGTTTGACAACGATCTTCACAATTTTTGGGTATTGCTTCAACATTATTTTCATCAGAACAGGACTTTGTAGAAATATTAAATAAAAAAGTTTAAATACTGAAAAATTATTTTTTACTATTTCCTTTCATTTATATAATAAATAAGTAAAAAAATACTAACTTAAAAAAATAATATCCCAACACATTTACTGAGTAAACTTCTACATTCTAAATCAGTTAATTTTACACGTAATTATGGTAAAATTATAACTAAGTAATTGTGTAAAATTAACACAAAATGTATGTCCTCTTGTGTGTTAAATCATTGACACAAATCTTGTGTAAAGATTTGACACATATGCTTTGTGTTAAAATAACACAAAAATTGAATGGACCGTTCTGGACATGTGAAATGTGTTAATTTTACCATAAATTTTTTTTCTGTGTGTGGATTTGGAATTACTTTTTTACGTTAAGTAGGTACAAAGAAAAAAAAATTTGACGAAAACGTTATTTTTGGGTATTTTTTAGTTATCTCCGTAACTATTCGGTTTTGGCCGGGAAGGTTATAATAGATATCAGTTACTTATAACTTCATCATACCGTATACCAAAGTACACTTATTATTATGAGTTGTTTGTTATTGGGGAGAAAACAGGTGTGCGTAGTCTTACCGGTCGTGCAGTCTTACACCACCCTACTCTATTAGGTAACAATAACGCTAAATACTGATGATATTCAAAAAAAAATTCGTCAAGTGCGTGTTTGACACGCACTAAGTAATGTCCCTCACCATCAGTGGTCATAACTAAAACTTCTTAAAATATAACAGTCCGGACGCATACGTTCACGATGTGACACATACGAACACGATCGTTCTGAAATCTAAAAATGGGTTATACTTTAGGAATAAAATTTATTTATTAGGAAAAATATTTTATCCACCTTCACATCCCGTTATAAAAAATTCCTAGAAACAACTGATTGTACGGAACACTGTTAGCGCAAGTACAACTTGCACTTGACGACTTGTTTTTATTAAAGTTAACCCTAGAACGACAAACTGGGGTAGAAATCTACCCCAGGTAAACTTTAAACTACGTCTTTAAATTAGTCAGTAACATTATCGACTGAACACCTATACCATAATTTAGTTCAAGGTTCTAACAGTAGAGTGAGGTCGGGAAACCCTGCGGTTTCTTGTCTACTGCGACGAAGGGAAAACGTGAAGCTAGTATGGGGTTGATATGTACGCCAGTTTGTAGTTTACGTCAGTGTTTTGTTTAGGTAAGTTATTTTTATTTTTCTTGCTAAAATAATTTGGATTCATTTATAATGACCTTATTTTGCAACAAAACATTAGATATAACCAGCCCGATGCTGCTTGTGTCCTCGAGGAAGACCGCAAAACGCGAATATATTGCACGAAGTGCAAGCGACCGACCTGCGAGAATCATGGAAATATATATTGCAGCGATTGTAGTGCCTCTGAATAAGTTAAATTCTCCTTTTTTTTTACATTTTGTATGAAAAAAAATGAAATATATTCTTAAAAACTAAAATTTCATGCATTTTTGTTTGATTTTTCCACATATCAAATTCCCAATTTTTTTAATTTTCAAAATCCAAAATAAATCGACTTTTTTGGCAAAACATCATGATGTCATTTGTATGCTTGAAGTCCCTTGTGTCCTCTTTAAAATACCGTCTGAAATTTGAAAATCGGTTCATTAGAAAAATAGTTATCAATTTTTGTTTATTAAATGACAATTTGAGCGTTTTTGAACACTTTTAGCTATTTAAATAGATTTTTCACCGACTAAGCTTTGATTAAATTGAATTTACTCTTCACCATTCTCTTCAGCATGAAAAAACGAACAAATTCGCGTTCTTATAAGTGAAATTGCTGCTGTCAGATCGATTTTACGACCAAAAATCCCGTGGGGTAAATATATACCCCAGTTTGTAGTTTAAGAGTAGAAAAAATAAGTTTGTCGTTCTAGGGTTAATTATGTATATAATAAAAATTAGAAATAAAGGTTTAAAAAATATTAACTACGATTTTTTTTATTAGAAACACAAAATTACAAAGACAACGTATTTATTATATCACAAAAGTTATTTCTAATGAGTTTATCGTAACTGGAAGATTTTCTTGATGTAGATTTTATGGTTCCAAGGTAGATAAATGAAACACAGGGAATATTTTTAAAAAAAATATATAATATTCTCTTGTAGGTTAAACACGAAAGCACATGTATTTTATTAATTTTGTTTTCTTTTGGTTTAAGTAATGATAATATTTTATTTATAGGTTTTCCTTTTGTTTTTATAATTTCAAATATATTGGTTGATTATTTTTTATATTATTTTATTTTTAAATATTTTTTTTAATATAAATTTTTTGTTAATTTTCCAAAACAGTTTCTAACTTAACTCATTATCAATCCGCCATTTCAAACTTCCTTTTTCTGTTCGTCATTACTATTCACTGCTTACTCGGGGTTTGCGTCCCCAATACCAGTTATGTACTTTGAACAATACCAGTTACTTTGAAATACTTATATACATCGCTAGATAGCAGTACTGTTACAAGTCTTAATCGTTTAATCGAACTATAGAGTTCACAGGTACATTAAATACATACAATACACAAGCAATACCTCTTGCGTTTATTCAATATGGATGTAAAACTCAATAATTATTCATTCTACACAGTCCAATCTTATTATGTACCGAACTTGCACGAAGTTGTTCGGTACATAATTAGGAAAAATACACAAGGTATTACAGTTAAATATATATAATAAATACAGAATAGATCAACGAAAACTTTGAATAAGTATGCATAATTTCAAACTTTTTTGGAACTGTACATAATATCTCTGTAATACCTGTAGCAATAAATATACATAATAATAAACTTTATATAAAAACTTTGGCGTTGCATTTTGTTAATTTTTGCTGTACAGTTTTATTTAAATAAAGAAATTCTGAAAACAAATAAACCGAACGAATGCTTTGTTAAATAATATGAAATATTTTATTTCCAAAGTTGCTTTGATAAATTCTTTTGGAGAGAAGAAACACTTACATTGCTTAAGAGGTAACATATGTATAAAAGGCTCAGTATCGTCATTACAACTAAGTTAGGCCCGATCCACACAATAGTGTCGATATCGGTACGATTCCGCTCCGATTTCGGTCCGATATAATCGTGTTGTGTTCACATTACAGACCTGATAGCATGCTGATATCTTTTCATTCTCCATTCACATTATAATACCGCTCTCGGTGCGCTCCCAGTTCAATCTCAGTTCGATACAAATATATTTCCATAACAACTGAATGCAAGCGGAGCGGAGCGGAATCAAAAAAGTGTCCACACAGTGGTATTGTAATTGAGCGTACTGCGACTGATATCGGAGCGGTATCGGAGCGATAATGTGAATACACGCATTGTTTCTTGCGCAAAAATATTTTATCGAATCGGGAGCGTAGTAGCGTTATCGTACGGAGAGCGGGGAGATAGTGTGGATCGAGCCTTACTGTTGTACGACTTAAGAATTTTATAATAAAATATTGTTTAATATTTAGAGAGAAAAAAAAATGTTAAATACACTGCAAATATCAATAAACAAACGTATTATAATTAGACTGTTGTTATTTCTAGTGTACCTCAAAGCGTATGTTTTCATCATACACTTAAATAAAAATGTAAAGCAGCTTCCAAATTCCCAGATATACGTATATATATATATATATATATATATATATATATATATATATATATATATATATATATATATATATATATATATATATATATATATATTGCGTTTTATGGGCCAAACAGTTTTTGAGAGAGCTCCTGCCAATGTAAAAAAAATGCTATTTCGAGAAAAACATGTATAAAATTTTGGTCGCAATAATGTTAACGAAACTACTTCGGCACATAATGGTATATATATATATATATATATATATATATATATATATATATATATATATATATATATATATATATATATGTATATATACCATGTGAGTTTTTTGAGAGTTGCCATTTCTATTACAACCAAATTTTTATGATAGAAATGGTACTGGAAAAGGTTCTTTTCTTGGATGTAATGGAAATGTAACCAAGAAAAACACTATGTATGCATATTTTTTACCACCTAACTAATAAATTAAAGAAAAATTAAAAAAAAATTACTTGGGTAAAAAAATTTTTTTTGCTAATTTATGTTGTTAATTAATGCATTATATATATATATATATATATATATATATATATATATATATATATATATATATATATATATATATATATATATATATATATATATATATATATATATATATATATATCGTGTGAGTTTTTTGAGAGTTGCCATTTTGATTACAGCCAAATCGTTGATTTAATCGAAAAATTGTTCAAATAAGAGTTGTAGATACCGATGTGGGCAACCGATTGCTATAGTCAGGAGCTTTATAGCTCTTATGGTTTTCGAGGTATGACACAAACTTATAGATTTTTAAATGAGACTATATATTAATTTTTCGATAAAACTGATGTAATGCATTAATTAACAATATAAAGGAGGAAAAAAATTTTTTACCCAAGTTTAATTTTTGAATTTTTCTTTAATTTATCAATTAGGCGGTAAATATATGTATTTGTACTGCTACTTCAACCGATAGTGTTCTGGTTGGTTACATTTCTATTACATTCAAGAAAAGAACCTTTTCCAGTTCCATTTCTATCATACAAATTTGGCTGTAATAAAAATGGCAACTTTCAAAAACCGCGCATCGTATATATATATATATATATATATATATATATATATATATATATATATATATATATATATATATATTTAACAATATATATTGTTAAATTTATCAAATTTTGTTGTTTGTGTTTAAGAACCGTTAATTTTCCAATAAATGAATTAATTAAAATATTTCATTGCTATTTCAATAATCAACAAATTTCATACAGTGAATAATTATGAATTCCGTCTATGAAACATAAATATATTTTAACGTCGTATAATGCTAACCCTATTATGTATATGGGAAACTAGATAGCAGAGTATTTATTTGTTTATACAAGGGACGTCGCTTATTGGGCTCACGGATAATGTTATCAGTCAGTTATTGTAATTAAAAGTAAAAATATCTTTTATAGTGTTAATAATACGTAACGCCTACTGCCAGGGCCGGCGCTACCATATATATTGCAGGCGATCACCTAGAGTCCTAGTTTCCTAGACCCCAGAGTATCAGAACTCGAGGAACGCCAAATCTGTGAACGTAAAAATTATAAATTTTGAAAGCATTGGATTTTAGTTAGCTAAGTTCACTTTCACGTTTTAAAATTTTTAAGTGAAAAAGATTAATCGGATACACTGTATCTAGATCATATGGTCACATACAAACTGAATAGTGTTTCTTTAGAAAAGTATATTAAGAAAGGAGTCAGTCAACATTTTTTTAAATATAGTTTTTTATAAGATTTTATTAAAATATTTTTTTAATGCTCAAATATTTTTTTTAAAGTGTCAATATTTATATGGTCGGCTAAGTGGTCGAAAAACGACATTTTATATTACACGATCCAATTTTATTCCAATTAATGATGGAAATGATTCAAGACTACAAGAAATCTATTCAGAGTTAAAGAATCGTCTTTAAACGTTTCTCTAATTCTTAAGAAAGTGTCGATATGTATTTAAATTACATGGTCGGCCAAGTGGTCGGAAAGCGACATTTCATATTACATTTCATATTACACGACTATTATTCCAGATAATGGGAAAAATGACTCCCGGCTACAAAAATTCTATTTACAATATTAAATAATTGCTCTTAAATATTTCTCTAATGCTCAAAAAAGTGTCGATGTTTATCTATGTTACATGGTCAGCCAAGTGGTCGGAAAACGACATTTCATATTACACAATAAAAAACTCTCTTACTTTGTGAAAATGTTTTACCGTTAACAGTTGAAGAATCATTGTATGACTTTCAACTATTATTATATTTAAATAAGTGTTTATCAGGTTTGGGGGCGACAAAAGATATTTCGCTTAGGGCACCAAATAACCTTGCGCCGGCCCTGCCTACTATAAACTGTAACTTTCCACCGCATAAAAACTGGTTTAGTTGTACTCGCAATTCCGTTCAACTTACTGACAAACCATACATAATATGTATTCACCGAGTTACTTCACAGCGAAGCTCCCCACGTTCTATGACTATACACATATTTAGAGTCTGTGTTTGTAAGTGTAGTATAGTGGATGTTAGTATGTGTGATTGTCGTTATGTATGTGGTGCGGCGTGGGTACGAGCACATTTACACATACGTACTCTAGAACTAGTGTACCTTAAACTGTGGCAGACCAACAAATTACTCCAAGCGATCTACAATGTTTTCATTTTAGTTTGCTTCTAGTGTTCTGTGTGAAACAATACGTATGAAACTATACGTACGGATTGTTGATAAATTGAGTGAAACTGCGAGCAATGCAAACAAGTTGAATTGCCTATAACTTCAGTTACGGCTGTATTAGAATATATAAATAATTTATTATGAAGGTACATATTTACTTATACACATATCCCTACGTTTTGTGATTGCTATTAATGTTATTGTTGTTATTATTATTATATTTGATTACGTCATTATTGTGTTACGTTTCTATAATGTATTTGACTAGTTTATTGTAACCATTCATCATATAGAATACAATTATTGAATTTAACACAAATACGTAATATATAATATGGAAAGCATAATTCCATAGCTGGTAAATTATTGGTATCGAATATCGATGGATGATTTCAATAGTAGGGTAAGTACGGGAGAGATGCCGCGTCGGGAGTGATGCCGCAGTAGCCATAGTTCGTCGGTTGATTGACAGATAGCGCTATTGATGGATTATATGTTTAAAATAAGTTATTTATTTAAGCTGTATATGGTAATATTTATGATTAGTCCATCAGTTTAGTAATTATCCAACTTTTTATTATTGAAAAATACGTTTTTTAACATAATATTTTATCAGCCATTTAATTCATTAGAATTTAAGAATGTATACTTCATTGTTTTAATGAAAATGAGTTTTGTTATTAATTTAGGTATATTTTAAAAGTACTGTATAAAATTTTAGGTTGAAATTCCGCACTATGCTTGCTATACCAACATGCGGCATCTATCCCAACAAAAAGGAGAGACGCCGCATTTAAAGTTGGTATAGATGCCGCATCATATTACATCTTAAAAACATAGACATATATACCTTAATTATGCAATTTTTTTTTTTGGACTGTAAATTATGCCACGTAAATATAAAAGATCCATTAATGGATCGGGAAGAGCCCTCATATTAGTGAAGATAACGAAAATAATGATGACTGCCTGTGTATTGAATGTTTTGAAAGGTACTCAGAAACAAATAAAAATTTGACTGGTTAAGATGCATTAAGTGCCAAAAATGGTTACATATGGCATGCATCATGTATGGAGATGTGTGTAAAATGCAAAATTTTTAATATGAACTATGCCGCGTCTCACCTTCTTTGATGCGGCATCTCTCCCAGACGCCGCTTTGCAGGCTCTACAAAAATGTTTACAATTATTTATAAATAATTGTAAAGAACAATGTTTAGATTTATTGTGTACCAAATTTCAAATCAATTAAATGCTTACTTTAAGAATTATCAAGTGTTTTCAAAATGTGCGGCATCTCTCCCGCATTCACCCTAGAAGGTTGCTGCAAGAATGCATAACTAAATAATATTTTGTGAAAACTTCTACATATAGTAAAGATAACTCTGCGTGAAAGTGTAATGAAATCTGTAACGCGAGAGTTTAATGAAGTTTGTTGTGCTTTGGTTGTAATGAAATTTTTAACGGTTGATAGGTGAAACAAACGCTAATGGCTTGTCGACCATTATTGGTCGGCTAATTGCTAATTATCTATTTCTATCGACAAATTAAAGGTAGATGTAGTGACTCTAAAGAAATAGTCCTATTTAATCTATCTGAAAGTAAGGAAAGTTCTGTACCTCATGGAAGTTGCGAATTTGTTGCAAGAATGAGGGTTACACAATAGATCAATTTAATCACTGTGATACCAGGTTAACAAATGCCCCCGTCTCTCAACAGTCAATCTAGTTGCCTAATGCATACTGTTAACTGGTTCCAAAATTCTTAAAAAATTTTGAGTTCTAGATTTTTTAGTACCAAATCAAAGATATATTTTTTAGAAAATGAAAAATCAGTAAAAATATGCATATTCACGCAAAAAAAAAAATCACGAAAATATGCAAAATTTTGTTAAATATGCAAAATATGCAAATTTTAATTAGTCATAGTCATCTTAAAAAGAGTTGCAAAATATGCAAATTCCGCTCCCCATTAATTATTTTGGTTTTTATGTAAGGCTGAAATAATAAGTCAAGTTTAAATTATGGCAATAAATTAATAACTCAATGACTTATACTTACAGTTAGGTGAATATAAAAGCTTGTTAGGAGAACTTACCTGCAACAAAAAAGAAACAAAAATGAAATTAAGTATACAATATAGGATTCAATAAAAAAAATTTCTGTTTTTCTGTTTCAGTTCTATATTTATCTAATTTTTTATTTACACTTAGGTATAACAACAATATGCCATATTGCCAGGGCTGGGAAAAATGGTTCATAGAAACCATTTAAAATAGAAAATGAAAAATGGTTTCCAAAAATGTATTTAAAATATAAAATGGAAAATGGTTTTGCTGAATATATTTAAAATAGAAAATGGAAAATAGCTATTGAAAATGGATTATAAAATACGAAATGTTTTTTTTTTACTTTTTATGTCATCGATTAATATCGTTGTGTGATCATAGTGGGGGAAACATTATTATAGAGTTGTATATCCATATTGAATAATTATAGAGTTGTACATCCATATTGAATAAACTATGGAGGGTAGAGGTAAGGAGGAGTATCTCATATGGGACTTGAATTGAAAAAGTGGCCCCTGAATTTGATGAAATAATAGTTCAATAAGTACCCAGAACGGCGCTGATAAGCAATCAGGGTTCGATCTGAACTTGGCGATTATAAGTGAAGTGAAGTATGCCAAAGGGAAATACTAACTGTTAAAAACATTAAAAATTGAATTAAATATAAAAACAATAAAAATTGAATTAAATATTATAAGAATTAAAACTGTTAAAAACAATAAAAACTGTTGTTTCAGTTTTAAAATTTTCAGCGCTTAATTTTAAATTTAAGAATTTTAGTATACTAGCGCCATCTTAATTTCATCCACTTTTGGAGCCACTTTTTATACATGGAGATACTTCTCCTTACCTCTACCCCGCATAGAATAAACGCAAGAGGGCTGTAGAGTTAACAACTATAGAGTTAACAAAAAATCATAAATTAACACTTTCACTGAGGGTGACATTACTTAGTGCGTGTCATAAACACGCACTTAACGAATTTTTTATACTATAAATTTTTTATTGTCTTTTGTACTAATAAAAAAAGTTAAGAAAATGTCAAACGTATTGAAATTATAAGAGGGCAGTCCTTTGAGAAAATTTTATAAAGTTTGCATGATATGAAAACGAAATTTAACTCTTGAAATATTGTTACTCAAAAACATTGTAAAATTTAATTCAGCCTTGACATAATCAAACTTTGACTACGCTACAACTGTGACTTCTAAATTATGAAAATCATCTACTCGAAATACCAAAACATTTCTTATCGACGTGTCTTTTAAAAATAATAGCACACAACTTGAGACAGAAAAATTTGACTTGAGAGAACTGCAGTTCTAGTAACAAATTTAATTCAAGTGACATTGAAACTTGAATTATAAAAAATTTGAGTCAATTGAATCGATTTACATTTAGCATAATTTGTTAGACTGCGTTTAATTCGAGTTCTATGATTAATATGAGTCATAAGTGTCATACATATACACATAAATTTGAGTGTACATGTATTTTCATTTTAAATGCAAAATAGATTCAAATTTCCATTTTAAATACAAAATGGAAAATGGTTTGACCGGACTTATTTAAAATAGAAAATGCAAAATGCCATTTTGTATTTTAAATACATATTTAAAATTAAATCATTTTAAATAGTTCCCAGCCCTGCATATTGCTAGCGTAATTTGTTTTTTAATCTAGTGTTTTATACTAAACAATATCTATGTCTATGTATACTTTTTAAGTAAAATACCCGATATATTATAAAAAATGGTTGTTTTACCCTATAAGAAAATACTCTACTATAGAATCATTTTAACCGAACTATTATTATAGAAGACAAAAAACTTTTTTCCATTTTCTATTCTGATCTTTTCCATTCACATACATATTTGTTAAATATTTGCAAAACAATTTCCATGAAACGTACTTTTTCATTAATTGTGAATTGTTTGTTTGTTGGATTAATAATATTCACATTTTTCACGACTCAAAGAAAATAGAAAAAAAATACGCTCGTCGCAGCATCCTGTATAACATAACGAATTTCCGATTTCAAAAATTAGTTTTTAAAAATAGTAGAAAAACCTATAGCTTATATGATTCTTCCCCTCTCTTCGATAACGTCAAAAACAAAATCTAGAAAACACTTTCGATTGTAGTAAATGACAAAGCTCATATTTTTGAGGTTCACGACATCGGATGTAGCTATCTGGCTGAAAAACACATTCGAAGGTTTGGGACTTCCAACGTTTTCACCAAATTTCATAAAAATGATTTCGAGAGTTATCGTGCGGAGACATATCTATATACATTCATATGTATATTTGCACATACGGTCGCACGATAACTCTCGAATAAAACATTCTATTTTTATCAAATTTGGGGAAAATGTTACAAACTGCTAATCCTTGGATGAGTTCCTTAAGCCAAATCAAAATAAATTTCAGTCCAAGCCTCGGACTCAAGCGAAACTATAAAAGGGGCATCGTAATAGTTGAATTTTCCATTCGGAAACTGGCTAAAAGATAGCTCATTCACTGAGTGCAAAAAAGACAGACGAACGAACAAGTAAAAAAAGAAAGAAAAAAACTTATAAAATAGTTTTCTATTGGAAATTACATCGCTTTTAGTTGTGTACTCGAAACTACAGTGGGTTCACCCCAGTACCTACTCACGCTATCCTAGTCTGAAATTACTTTGCGCTTTTTGAAATGACGATTGACGACAATCATATGATTGTAGCTAACTTACACGCTTTTGAGCTGAACATTTTCTCTTTTATAATCGTTCTCTCTGGGTCTGTGATGTGTGCGCGATGTTGTATATTTATGAATTTAACTGCAATTTTTTTTTGCTCTCTAATTTTCTTCTATACATTTATTTTTATTAACGAACATACTATTACGTAACTAATAACGACATACGTAATGTATGTACGTATGTTGTCAATAAAAAATGTACATATGGATATGAGGGTTTTTTTTTATGTTTATATCATCGATTTGTTCGTTGCTCTTTTTGATGTTAAGTGACTTTGTAGTACGTGGATATAGAAAAAAAAAATCAAATTTAAAAATCTAACTTTTAAATTACTTTACTGGATGAATATACATGCTTGAAAAGTAATTTGCAATTGAGATGATTACTTTGTGATTTGATTTTTAAAATTTTGTCTGTTGATTTTTTTTATAATGGAAATAGTAGGGGAGCCAATGATGCTAAATGGGGACATTCTCGAGCGTCGTTGAGACCTGTTGATTTTAAAGATTAGATAATATGAAGAAAAACAAGTTATATGATGTATATCCTTTCAGTGGTGGGGGGGAGCGACTACAGATGTTCAAAAATGTGAAAAAAAAACTGTGACACTGAAATATTCGAGCGCGTCAGATATTGATAACGGAAGTATGTTAATCTGCCGGTTTGCATGGCGGGGGTGGCCGTATGGAAGGGTAGAAAATAGAAAAAAAATAAATTTATTCGAGCTCGTCAGATATTTATAGGGAATGTTAAGTGACCCCAAAACAAGCTCCGAATCAAAATTTTGATGATTCGGACGTAACGTAAGCTCGCGGCGGCTTTTTGAAAATGCAAAAAAAAAATAGTTATTTTGAAATACTCGAGCGCGTCAGATTTTCATATAGACGATTCAACTTCATGCCCGAGACTTGCTGACACATAATCTGACAATTAACAGAAGGGATTTTCTAAATCTGACAATTTGAAAAAAAAATTATTCATTTTAAGTGAATTTCCTTTTTGGAAATACACTTA